>JAWWEU010000160.1:13028741-13169114 GCA_035583155.1 Acropternis orthonyx | reverse complement strand
TCGTTATTCCCCCCCCCCCCCCCCCCGCGGCGTCCCCTTCTCCTCCTCTCTCCCCCCTTCCGACCCCTCTCCCTCTCTCTCTCTCCCCTCCCTGGCCGATCAGGTTTCCCCGCGGCCCCGCCGCTCTGTCCCGGCCGCGCTCCCGCCGCTCCCCCCGCCGCCGCTCCCGCACCCGCCGCAAGACTATGTGGCCCCGCCCCCCGCTGCCCCGGCCGCGCCCTCCCATTGGCCGAGCCGCGCCCGGAGGGGCGGGGCCTCTCCGTCTCCGTGGCAACCGTCAATCAAGCGGGCGCGCTCCCCCCGGCCCGGCCCGGCCCGGGTCCCGGTACCTGCGGCGGGCCCCGGGAGGGGCAGGGCCCGAACAACCCGCGTTACCCGGTGTGAGGAACCTCGGCCCCGGCCGCTGTGGGGTGAGGGAACCTCGCCGTGCCCGCCTCTGGGCCCCCTCGCTCCAGCGGAGTCATCGAGGTGCTGGAGCGTGTCCAGAAAAAGGAAAGGGTCTGGAGCACAAGTGTGATGAGGGGCGGCTGTGGAGGGCTCAGCCTGGAGAAAAGGAGGCTCAGGGGTGACCTTATTGCTCGCTACAACTCCCTGGAAGGAGGCTGTAGCCAGGTGGGGTTTGGGCTTTGCTCCCAGGTAACAGTGACAGGACCAGAGGACGTAATCCTAAACTGTGCCAGGGGAAATTTAGGCTGGACACGAGGAAGAATTTCTTCGCTAAAAGGGTGGTGGTTAGGCGTGGGAATGGGCTGCCCAGGGGCGCGGTGGAGTCACCGTCCCTGGAGGTGCTCGAGGAAAGACTGGACATGGCACTCGGTGCCACGGTGGTGTTGGGGCACAGGTTGGACTCGGTGACCTCAAAGGTCTTTTCCAGCCCCACTGACTGTGATTCCTGCTGGCCACTCGCGCACGAGTGGCCTCTTCTCCCCCCGTTCCAGCGGGAGCTCCGGGGCCGGCACAGCCCCAGCCCCAGCCCCGGCCCCACTGGGGCAGGCACAGCCCCAGCCCCACCGCGGCCATCCCAGCCCCATTGGGGCAGCCCCGGCCCCATCCCCGCCCCACCGCGGCCGGCGCTGCCGCCCCTCTCGCCCCCGGCGGGGCCCGGAACGCGCGGGGCGGCGCCGGGCGGCGGCGGCGGGGCTGTTTGGCGGCGGCACCGGAAGGCGGAAGGCGGCGGGCGGAGGCGGCCATGGACGACCTGGGCTGTCCGCGCTGCAAGACCACCAAGTACCGCAACCCGTCCCTCAAGCTCATGGTGAACGTCTGCGGGCACACGCTGTGAGTGGTGCGGGGCCCGGGGGGAGCGGCCGCGGGGCGGCGAGGCCCGGGGGTGTCTGCGGGGCGGCGCCGGGCCCCTCGGGCCGCCGGTTCCTCCGCCGGGCTGGGCCCGCTGTGGGTGCCCTGGGCAGCTCCTTGTGCGGGGAAATTCCCGGCGGGAAGCGGACAGGAGCCCACGGAGCGTGATCGGGACACGCTCCTGCCCCGCGGGGCCGCGAGGCTTCGGCGTGCGAAGCGGGGAACGCAGCGGAAATAAATTCCTTAAACGCCTCTCATTTGTACTTAGTGCTGTACTCCACTGGTTGAAAAGCACCTTTTTCTGTATCTTTTTAATGTGTTAGTTCTCTTGAATGAAGAATGCTCTGTGGAAGGTTTGATTCTGGTTTAAATGTTGGAAGATCCTCTTGTGAACCAGTGCTGATGGTCGTGTTCACTCGTTCGTGTGGGGTTTTTTTGTCTCCCCCCGCCCCAAGAAGAGTCACGATTTGAATTATTTCCCCCCCAGAATTCAACCCTTAGATAAGTCCCAGCACTGCCTCTACCCAGTTTAAGTTGCAGATAGTCTGAGCTCACTTTCAGACTTGGGGATCATCCTGGATTAGTGTGAAAGTTTAAAAGGCTGTACTCTTCTGGATGTACATCATAGAAGCCTCATACTGCAGTAGCAGCCCTTTCTGGTTTTTATTTTTTTCCTTATTTTTGTTTGTTTGGGGTTTTCGGATCTTTTCCTCTTTCCTGTGATGTGTATATTTTTATATATTTAAGCTGCTTGTTAATTATGTTCAAAAGACACAGGCTGAAAGCTTTTACTTG
Source organism: Acropternis orthonyx (assembly GCA_035583155.1). Lineage (NCBI taxonomy): Eukaryota > Metazoa > Chordata > Aves > Passeriformes > Rhinocryptidae > Acropternis > Acropternis orthonyx. The sequence continues at coordinate 13,167,023 of JAWWEU010000160.1, read as the reverse complement.
ACTTGACGCAGTGGTGTAAGTGAACAGGATGAAGGAACTGAATTGCAAGAAAGGATTTGTTTTGTTGTCTTAGGAAAAAAAGGTACTACCTTTCATTCTGTTCCCTGATTCTGTTCTCTATGGCCGTGCAAGCACTTTTGTTGAAGGCGTGTGGGAGAGGAGCAGTTGATCTCCTGGGGGTGGTGGTGTAGGAGAGGTGGCATCAGGAGTGTCCCTTTGGACACAGCAGTGCTGGCTGTATCCAAGTGCAGCATCAGCTGGAGTTCAAAGGGCAACAGCCACGTTTGGGCAAAGCTTTAAAGATTTAAAATGATGCCTCGATCTTGTATTCACCAAAGATCAAAGGACTAGTGGTCTTCGTGATCTTCTGCTTTCAGGCTCCTCCAGAGCCACTTCCAGCAGAGGACAGCATGTCTTAGTTTGCTCTCCTGCTGTTGTTTGATTTGTTTTGTAGCTGAGCTTTACTTAAGAAATCCGTATTTTGTGCTTTGGTGGGTGCAGCTTCTGACACCATGTTTGGGATTGATGTCCTTGTCTTGCTTCTCGTTTCTGCACAAGGGCAGCCTCTGCTTCCCCCAGCTCTTTCTGTTTGCACCTCTGTTGTTGCAGAGTAGGATCTCTGCATTTCTCTGTTTCTGTTGTAATTAAGAACTTACCATCTCAGTGTGGTTCAAGTGTGTCACTTTTCCTCTGCATTTTCCTTCCAATAGTTCCTTTAAGGTTGTGTTCTTATTGTTTCCCTGTGATGTTACCAAACCTTCACGCTGGAAGTTGTTATAAATTCTCTTAATAACTAATCCAAAGCTCAGATGATCTACCTGTGAATGAAGGGAGGGGAAAAAGGGAAGTAACTGATGTTTGTTCTCTGATAAATTCACTGTGTTTCAGGCACAAGGAAGGAATGTGTAACTAGTTCTCAAAGCAAATGAGCTAAAGTAAGTGTCTGAAGGAGATTTATCCTTAGGCAATCTGTTCTGATAGTTTGCTATTCTTACCATTCAAAATACGTCTCCTAATTTCCAGTCTGCGTGTATTTGCTATAACTTAAAGAGTTCTAATATGTAGTATATCTTGTGAATTCTTGATTACACCTGTTCTATAGGAATGCATTGTATGTTTTGGGGGCTTTCTCTTGGGTGTTTTTCACTCTGAAGAAATGCTGTTCCTTCAGTGTCCTCTCTTGAGTAAATTTTTTAAAATTATTTTTTAATACATTTGTGGGCTATTCTCACTGTTTTTCTTGAGGCCTTTTGCCGTTGGTGTGCATTTTACTGGAACTGGACATGCTGTTTCATCTGAGTCCTTAGTACAGCAGCCAGAGTCAAAATTATTTCGTGTGCTTTTCATACAATACCTGCATTTCTTACAGGCAGGGGGATGAGTCTTCATGTGTTTATTTTTTTGCAGTGATATATTTGATTTATGTTCAGGATAAGCCCCATATTTAGCTCTTTACCACTCAGCATATCCAGAAAAGAAGTTAACCTTGCTTTCCATGTGGTGTTCTGCAGCTGATTATTGTTACATTTTTGCTCTGCTAAAAAACATGTTACTTCAGGTGACTTTTGCACTTGATTCAAGTGACTTTGGAGTCTAAGTCCCTTCATACAAGCTTTTAAAACTGTCCCAGATCATCCTCTATAATGTCCCAATATTTTCCAATGTGTAGTTTGGGGACAAAGTGTTGTCAGGGAGATCTTTCTTGTGAAAGAAAGAAAGAAATCAAACTGAGGCAGAGCAAAATACGGAGTTGCCTGCAGTAAGTTCCTTGCTGAGTAACCCTCTTCTACTGGTTACTTTTCATAACAGTAGAGGATGAGAAGAGATTAGAGCCATGTGAATGGGCTTGCTACTGATTTTCTTTGAGTGAAATAATGATAGCTTATCTCTGGGTGTGGGGTTCTAAGCATCTCCCAGTACTTCAGTGTGTTCTGCATTTGTTTAAGTCAGATTACAGTCACTTTAAGAGTGTCAAAAGTCCAGTTAAACCAAAACTATCTTGCCTGTAGTTGTTTGCTACCTACGTAATGACTCTGTCATTGGAGGGAATTGTATTCCTTTGATGTGATTTGTTCCTAAGAAATTGTGTGTTGAATCTTATCTGTTTTGCTGTCTGAAATAGGTAATTTGTCTGGTTATTTCAGCATCTTCCCAGGGACTGATGGTAAGCCTGACTCTGGTCTGTGTTTCCCTGTGGGTTTGGTTTCCTGCTCTTTAGAGGCAGTTGCTTTTATCCTTCTTTAGGTTGTCAGCGCTTAATGCAGAGATGATCTGTGTTTGTCAGTTTTCAAAGGGTAAGTATTGCACCTACCAGCACTGAAAACCTTGAAGTACTCTTTATATAACGCCTGGATATAGTCTACAGGTTTATGGACTACACGTCTGTAGGTTTATGGAAGCTCATTAAGTTGTCTGCAGAAGCACATTGCCTTTATCGTGCTTTTTGTTTGAAGTTTGCCGATAAATGTGCATGGAAAATTCAGAGCCTTGGCTTTGCTGGCTCGGGAGGTTTGGAGCAGTCGCTGTAATGCATTTCCCAGTTCTAGCTCGTGCTCTTGCTCCTTCTGCTGTGATATGAGTTACATTAGCCAGCTAATCCATCTTACTGAGTGGAGATTGATGCAGAAAATGCCCCAAGTGCTTTGGCATCATCTGTTAGAGATTTTCCTTCCCACTGAATCATGGGTTAATGTGCTCCTGCTTCAACTGCTCTTTCTTTCAGTGCAGGCATTCTGAAGGAATATTTTCGTGTTGCCTCCTGGTAGTTTCTTTCCTAAATCTTGGACCTTTCCTATTCTATTAACTGTGCTGTTCAGTTAATGAAGTGACCTTCAGTGATTTGACTTGCACTTGTGCACAACACCTTGAATTTCAAATGATTGAAGAGTCTGTACTTAGCTGAGATGATTTGTCAGTAAACTTCATCTCTTTCTCCTCGTGGTTCTAGCATTTTGCCATGAGTTCATTTTCTTTGTGACTCCCTGTTTTCTTTTCTGAAGAATTGTGAGAGTTGCCTTTTTATGCCTTCTGTCAGCCAGGTTATTTCCACTTTCATGTTCTTAGACAGTTTCACCCCTTTGATTAGAATGAAACTAGAGGAGCCCTTCCTTTTATCATGCTCCCCTCCCCCCCCTTTTTCTTCTCACCTCCTATACCAAAAAAAAAATAAAAATCTCAAAGTATCTGAGGACATGTTGGGCAACATGTGTCCTGTTTTCTCCTTCTTTTTTTGACAGATACCTGCAGTGAAGGTTCCTCTTTTTGTGAAGTCCTGTGCTTTGGAGGCTTGGCTGTTCATTCTTCTCCTCTTCCCCACTTCATTAATTTAAATCTCTCTCATCTGAGGTAGATGCAACGTGTGACAGTATTTGTTGGCCTCCTGCCTCTCTCTTAGCATGACCTTGATCCTGCCAACAGGTTCATTCTGGATTTTAGCAGTAACATATGCATAGCATTTCTCCTCCCTCATCCTTTGTGTGTCTTCCTGTGTCAATGGGCTTCACCCTAGGTTAGAGGAACTCACACTGGTTTTCTGCTAATGCCACATGTTTGCCATATGCAGTTCCCCCATGGTCGGTGGAGCTCCAGAATGTGCTGGTGTCTGCTTGTGGCAGATTGGGATCATTGTGCTGATAAGCACAGGAGTGCTGTGGTGGAGATCAGGGATAGGCAGGTGGTTCCAAGAGGATGAAACTGAACATTTGGCCTTGGTTGTAAACAACCTTCAAGTTGGGATTCCTTTGCAGCTTATTCCAATGGAACCACGCCAAGGCTTACAGTTATGAGAATAGGGTTTTTTGGGGGGGTTATTTCTTAGTAGTTTGTTTTTCTTGGTTGTTGCTTCTTGACCGGTATCACCAAAAGTGTAATACCATGTGTTTTTGGCATCAGAGTAATGTTAAATAAGCCTTTTCCACTATAAATCTTTCCTGTCACTGGGAGGGAGGATGATAAATTAGCAGTTAAGAGTTGTTCTAGGATGGGACTTAGTAGGGAAATGCTTAGTTCAGGAATAATGAATGTCTTTTTAAGTTTATTTTCTTAAGTATTACAGAGGTTTAAGGCATCAGGCACTTGGCTTTGAAGATGCTTTTGTGCAGGGGAAAGTGTGTCAAATTATGGAGCAATGCTTGAGTAAACTTCTGCAATGCGTTAGTTTCTAAGGTGCACTGATGGCTTTGCCTTCTTTTAGAAGTTCACTCAAGAATTATATTCAAAATCCTTTATGCATGCATGACAATTTTTGATTATTCAGATGATTTCTAATGTTGTTTCTGAGCATACAGATGCTGGGTGCGTGCTTGCCAATGGAGTTTCAATCCACCTGGCTTCACTTGAGACCATGAATTATCTTTTACTCTGCGTGCTTGGATTTCATGGCCTGTGTTGAGTTTTAGGAGACAGGCTAAGTGTATCCTACTGATTTACTTCCATAAAGGGGAAAGGAAATGCATCCACCGAAACCTGTGTTAAAAGAATGTAAAGGTTGTTACTGCAAACAGGAGTAGGTAAAGAGATTTATTCCTGGCTGTAAACTTGGACCATATGGTCTCCAACAATGACACAATAGTCTTAGGTAAAAAAGGTACTTAACTGGGGCTGCTAGGTTACCACTGTTATCCCACTGCCTGTTACAGGGAGGAGGGAAACTGGTGTGTAAAGCACTTTCTTTGGAGTCAGTCCTGCTGCTCCAGCTATCTGTGACCCACCCTGGCTTACAGAGAGAGGAGATGTGGAATGTCTGCAGACCAGCAAAAGCAAAGAAACTCTTTTTCTTCCCATGTCATGCCAGCTGTTGTGCTGTCTCAGCAAAGTGTCTTTTCCATGCTTGTCATCTCTGGGAGATGGGCACAGGGACCTGAGCAGCCTCCACAGAAAACCGAGGGGCTTGATTTCAGCGGCTGCCAGTGTGGTGTTTTGGAGTTTGCTTGTGCACTGCCACAATCTTAGATGGTAGTTAATGAACTTGCTCTCTTATAATCTTTTCTGGTCTCTTTCCCGTCCACAAGAGACTTATGGAAAGGTGTCTGGGCTCCTTATTAAAATGTAATTTTTTTTTCTCTTGTTCCCAGAGGGAGGTGTATTTATTTCTTATTTAATTTGTTAATAAGGCTTCAAAATGAAGACAACATAAAAACGCTTACTGTCTCTAGGCGCAGCTTTGTGTTGCACAGGGGAGACATCAATTCACCAAGTTGTTCTGTGGGGATTCTGTAATCTGCCCTGCACCCTGTTATTGCTGTTTCAGGGATTCATTAGGGGGTAAGTGCATCCTTGGAGAACTCTAATTGCGGTGCCAACGGCTGCCGAAACTGAGAAACAGAGGTTTCATTATTTGCATATTTATTTTAATGTTAGGAGCTTTTGGAATTCTGTGGCTGTCAGATTCCCCAGGAGTTGGAAGTAGGAACATCCCTGGTGAATTCAGGGGAGTGGGGTCTCATGCCAGCGCGTGGGGCTGGAGTCATCTGAAAAGAAGTTTGAAATCTTCTTGTTTAAACTCCTTCCAAGTGAAAGGATGGCTTGGCTTCCTGCTGCATTCTTCTCTGCAGTGTGGTTCAAGAAAATGCCTTTCTTCTAGGATGGGGGGGAAGCCCTGGAGATTGTGGAAAATAACATAGAGCTGTATTTCAGCCAAGTGAGTTCAAGTGAAGAAGTCCAACAGAGGTAGGCAGTGAGGGTCTGTGAGACCTGTAACTTTTAACTTGAGGATGTGGGAATTAGGGGGGCTTAAATGTGTACTTGAATTTTATTTGGCAAGGTTTTTTTCCTAAAGAAAATACCTTGAGTGCAAGATATACAAGAACAATGATTCAGGGCTGTTGTTTGTAATGTAAAGGTTGGCTGTGATGTGTATGATTTTTAGGCCAAAGAAAGTGGTGTGTGGGCTTTTGATTGCAAACAGTTACTAGTGTGCTGGTTCAACTGTGGAAACACGGATTCAGGACTTGGGAATGGGCAGCAGGCACAAGGGAAAGAGTCATCAGACTGTGGTACTTACTGGACCCTTGCAGGAGCTGGTCTGGGTTGCTAACCTGGCAGAAAATGAGAAGCTTTTCTGGACAGTTAATGTGTGGTGTTCAGTGAGTTGAAGGGGCTTGTGAATGGTTTGTCAGACATCAGAGGTAGTGCAAAGTTATTTACAGGAATGTGCATCCACAAGAAAGGTAGGAGTAGGGTGGAATGAAGGACCTTCCTATGGCACAATGTTAATTTAGCCTACCCCATTTTGTGAAGCTGCATACTTAAAAAGCTGGCTTATCTGGGAGAGCAAGCACTCTGTTTTGCCTCTTTGGTTTGTTTTCTTGCTGCAATTACCATATCACACCTCAAATTAGATTCCTGGATGGTAGATCCTGACATGTATGAAAAGCATAAAGTAGTCTTGGGAGATTGGGACTACAGACAGCTGAAAATCTCAACCTGAACAGGAACTTGGTATGGTCCAAAAAATGCCTACTTTGCTTTGGGGAGATAAGTAATGGCAACTATGCAATGTATTTAATTCCCAGCGATTTCCATCTCTGAGAGAGTTCTCTACGTTTCTTCTGGGTGGCTTACGAGACACATCAGGGAGGTTTTTACGTACATTTGTCAGATCTACTCTGGGAAGTTTACTGGTTCTTAGTTGAAATAGTTGCACAATTGTAGCCTTTCTGCTTCCTCAAAGGAAGAAGCAAAATTACTCTTTTTTTTTTTGTCTTTTTCCCCCAAAGCGGAATCTATTCCCTCAGAAAGAAAGCTTTTTCCCGACTTCTTAAGGAATAAAAATCTAGGTCATCTTTCTTCTTTGTCTTTTTGGAGTTATTCCTGTTTTTATTAATTGGGATTTGATGCTTTTTGGATCCTGTTCCATCCCATTAGTCTTCCAAAGTTAGTCATGGGAGGTGATTAAATCATTGCTGAAATACCCAAGAGGTTGTTTCCTTCTGCCATCAGATTTTGACAGTGAATATTTGCTTTTACATTTGGCTCTGAATCATGGTCTTAATACTTCTGATGAAGTGGTGTTAATGCCTCAGTTTAATTCTTCTGTTTTAAAACTGACATGCTTAGAAAGTCTTTTGTTTTCTTTGCTGAGCTATCAATTGCCGTGTCTGCTTGGTAATACTTCTTGTCTGCTCAGCAAAGCTCACAGAGCTCTGCTCTTCATCCCCTGTAAGTACTTTTTGGAAATTTTAACTTGTGGTTGTACTCTGTGATGTGACCCTGGCAAAAGGAAAGCTGTTGTTTATATCCTGGCTCTCCAGTCACTAAATGGAAAACTAAATTCTTTTTGCTCCGTTCTAAAAATTAAGTCTGGTTAAACCTGCAGCCTGGATTTGGAGACTTGTTTACAAGGGCATGTAGTGACAGGATGGGGGGAATGGCTTCAAACTGAGAGTATGTATAGATTAGATACTGGAAAAAAATTCTTCCCTGTGAGAGTGGTGAGGCCCTGGCACAGGTTGCCCAGAGAAGCTGTGGCTGCCCCAACCCTGGAAGTGTCCAAGGCCACATCTGAAGGGGCTTGGAGAGATTTGGCTTAGCATAAGGTGTCCCTGCCCATGGCAGGGAGCTTGGAAAGAGATGGTGTTAAAGTTCTCTCTTCCAACCCAAACCATTCTGTGATTCTGTGGTCATGAAAACGGGTTTGGGTCCCCAGCTTGAGGAGTCTTCTAACATGATTGGCCCTTTTTGGGTTGGGTAAACGCTTACCCTGTTAAGGCTGAATATTGTTCATGCCCAGAATGGTAGTGGCCCAACACAGCTGTGATAAATCTCCGTGGTGAAAACAAGGGCTTCTCCAAAAGAAGGCAAGCACAATAACCTTTTAAAGCATTTCATGTTAGGCGGATTTTTCTTTTCTCTTTCTTTTAATTGCATTTACTGCATTTTAATTGAAACCAACATTTCTGTGGGTTTGCAAAGAAGAAGAAGGACATTTGACTTGCCTCTGTGTGCTTGCATTAGCTTTCAAATGTTAGCAAGCCATATGCATAGGTTTATTATTTGTGAAATTAAGTGCATATATTCCTGAGTCATTTTAGGAAATGTGTCTTGTTAACTGTAAATTCACAGCAGGGCAGATCTTTGGAGTACTCAAAAGTTGCATTTGTGTGCATGTTCTTTGTTTGGGGCTTTGGCTGGTTGTTCTTCCCACCAGACAACTGAAGGTGAACTTTGAAGAAAAGCTGGGTCAACATTTTGGAAATGGAATTGAGTATTCCACTGTTCACATATGGTTAGAAAATAAGGAAAAGAAGTCCCTGATAGTAAGAGACTGAGGGACAGGCAGTGTGCTGAACTTGCATTGGGACACCCAACTTTCATGTTGTTGATTCTGTCTTTAGTTTAATGATGTGCAGGAAACCGTGGATATTTCCTCACAGAGAGGACACTGACTGAAATAAAAGTCATAAGTAGTGGTGGTCCTAACAGCAAACTGAATTTTGTAATGACGCTTACTTGGTTTTTCTTTCTAAAAAAATTACTTGGCAAGAATTAACCAGGACCAGATCTGAGAAAAGAACTTAGCAGGAACTGCTGCTTTATGTGACAGAACTAAACTTTATCATACCTAAGAACATTTTTTGATGCTCTGAAAGTGATATTCTAAGTTGTTGTTTTGCATATAACACATGGAGGGGGAGAGAACATATTAGGAAATCCTTGCAAGTATTTTTTTTGTGTGGAATGTGGGTAAGTTGGTGAGGTAAGTGAGAATAAGATGGCTCTGCCACAAAGGAACAATAAGGAAGTCATGTGGTCTGATAAATATTTTGGCTTTGAATTGAGAAACATGTAGGTAATAATTTTTGCTGTGCCCACACAGTTCTGCCTCAGTGACTGGCACTAAGGTTAGATTCTGTGTCTAAGCATTTGCAGAATCCGGGGCTTAATGTGAACATGATAACTTCTTTAATATTATAGAGAAATTAAGTGGTTCTGCTGAGTGGGATGGGGCAAAGTGAGAAAAGGCATTTTGTTGAGTGTTTTTTTTAAAGAAGCAATGTTGGGGTGAAAGTTCCCAGGAATGTTGTGCTTTCCGTTTTTTTTGTTAGTGCCAAGAAGTGTGGCCAGGCTGTCAGTCTCACTGCCAGGGTGGCAAAGAAGGACTGATGTTCCTAGACAGCAAAAGGCAGGGCAGTGGTTTGGCTAATGGTGACACCTTCAGACTTCTGAGCCAGAGTGGGAAGTGTTGGGTCTAACTGGGCAGGAAAGCTTGGCACTGGGGTTAAATGTATCACAAGAGCTGCTGGCAGAGCTGGGGTGAAGGAGAAACGTCTCTGGTCTCAGACAAGTGCAGGCTGATGAATGTTTAATGTCTCTGTCATCCTTATTTGTGGGGTGTCATGTGTTTTTATGTAAAAAAAAAAAAAAAACAAATTGATGTATCTGTGGGGATTATGAGCTGAACAATTGGTAGGTACAGCTAGTGACTAGATAATCTTTAGTGTGAGCATATGAAAAGCCTTGTGTAAACAGAAGAGTTGAGATTATTCTGGGAGTAGCTGCCTGTGGGCTCTAAAAGACTGAAAAAATAGTCCTTACACACCCTGGACGGCGTCAGGAAGGACTGTCGGTGGCAGTTGTGTAGTTTGATAAGCTTGTGACTGATGTGCTGTGAACTGGAGATGAGAGGCTGCCTTTAAATCCCCAAGATCCCTTGTTCCAGGAAAAAAATGAAGTTGTCTATAGCTTTGGGATGTGGTTGTGTTCTGTAAAGGGAGAGAGGAAGGTTAACAGGGCTGAGGGCAATGCCAGGGTGATGTGATATTGCTGTGAACATCATCAGCTGAGCAGGCTTGGAGGAATTCAGGAGCTGGAATGATACTTGTCTCTTGAACTTAGTCTAAAATAGCTGTATATATTTGAGCCTTTTTGTGTCCACTCTTGCAACAAAGGCTGGCCGACAAGTTTGCTAGACAAACCCTAGATTTCTATTCTCTCTGCCTGGTTTTGGGAAGAGCTAATAGAGAAGATGTGTCCAGAATCAGCTGTCTCTACGTGGACAGTATCTCAGTGATGTATGAGTGAAACAGCCCCTTGGATATTTGTTTCTTGGGATGAGGTTTAGAGAACTCGAACTGCATGGGATCTGTGTGGGAACCTTTGCTGAGGCTGACCGATTTTGGAAAGGAGCCTTCTCTTTTGCAAGGAACGTGTGACTGGGAAGCACCTCATGGCTCTTGGGAACCTTTGAAGTGCTGCAGGGGAGTTGAAAGGGGAGACTGACTCCCAGTCTTACTGCGTGGCAGTAAAGGAAGCAGCAAAGATCATGAGGACCTGTTTGGAGAAAGGAACATGACTACATGCGGAGTTGAGAGGAGTGATGACTGGGCTAGGGAAGGATTTAGAACTATCTGGGAAGACTGAGAAAAAAACTGGAGCTAAAGAACCATGTAGGAAGATGTGAGATTCTAGGAGGATGAAGGCATGGTGGCCATGGGAAGATCAGAGGTGGGGATAGTGAGTATGTGTGTCCTTGAACACTGTGGTGAAGGGGTGTAGGTGTTTAAATGGAAATTAGCTGAGCAAGGAGTCTGTGCCTGGATCCAAAGCTCTTGGCCAGAAAAAGAAAGAAGGGTGCAGAAGAGTTTGGCGCTCAGACCTTGCATTCTCGCACTGGGCTGGAGCAGCAGCCGGGTGTTTGAGTTGCCTTACAGAGCCCTGGGGTGGAGTTGGCCAAGTTCCTGGAGCCCAGCATTTCACAGGGGCTCCCTGTGCCTGTGGGACACCGCTATGGAAGTGCAGGCTGGGCTTTGAGCAGAGGAAATCCTATAGAGCGCTAATGCTAATCACTCTTAAATCAGGAATGTGCAATTTGGGCATGCTTCAAGCATTAATTGTAGTGGCTTAATTTTCTTATCTGCTAATGTGGGGCTAATGCTGCCTCATGGTGGTTCTGAGAAGGTCAGTTATTTAATGCTGACTCTGCATGCCAAAGAATACTGGAGGAGGGGGAGAAAACAGTAAACGTGTCGAAGCAGGATTTGAGCAGGGCAGAATAAACAATGTCTGAGGATAAACCGGCATTGCCTGCATGTGTGTTAGCTGAGCCTTGCCTATCCAGAGGGCTGCAAGATGTGGGAGCCCTAACAAGCTGGAAAGAGCAACCCCACATCCCGGTTCCTGGCAGCCCATGCACATTAACTGTATGGAAAATACGTAATGCCCAGGCTGTATATCGTGCAGGTTGTTAGAGGAATAATATGACATTGAGGCCTCTGCCCCGCTGCCTGACTTAGTTGACGTAAGGTAATGGATATTGAGGGGAGGAGCTGAGTAGCAGCCTGGTTGCATAAGCCTTTTTTTCCAAAGGAAACTGGCTAGTGTAATGTGGAGATACAATAAATTTATATTGTAGTACACGACCACAAGAGGGATCAGACCACTTGAATTTTCATTTTTGAGTTTTTGATTCTGCGTTCTTCGATGTAGCCTGCTTATGAGTGTTTTACATACTTAGATTTTAATTGTCTGACTTAATGATAATATAGAAATTTAGTTGAATAGTGGGTTTGTGTCTAGTTTGTTCTCTGTCAGAGGTCTGTTTCTTGGCTTCAGTCTCTGCAGTAAAAACAGGGCCGCATTTCTGCATGACTTTGATAGATTTGTATTTTTGCTTGCACAAAAAGTTCTCTCTTACTGTTTGCTTGGTAAGGCTTCATTACCAATACCCGTTATGTCTTTTTAAGTGAATATTTTAAAAAGATGACTATGCCATTGAGTTCAGAACCCATAGAGAGACTGTGTTTTATAGCAGCCTGATCATTCAAACCTCATTTCTCTCTCCAGATTCCTCTCTTCTGGAACATCAGTTGTATAACTGACAAACATACACAAGACAAATGCTGATCTGAAAGTAATCATTCCTTGAATATAATACACCACAATTCTTTTCTCTTACACCTAATTAGTCCAACATTTTATTTTATTGTTTTTTTAGGGAGAGTAGAAAGATGCAAAGTTGCTTGGAGGAGAATTGCCCCAACTTACTTTTCTGCTCTGTGTCCTTCCTTCACAAATATAGAAGTAGCTCTATCATTGAAAATTTAATGAAGCTTTCATCAATATAATGCTGTGCCTCTGCATTCTCTGAAACATTCATATTTAATGAGCTTCTAATTCTAATTTCAGGTAACAGGAACAACTGAATATAATCATAAATCTGATTTGTTTGTGAACAGTGTGTCCCACGTCATTTACAATTCCTAAAGTCGTCATTGATGACTTCTGACTGCTTTTGGTAGTTTGGTAAAAATGTTTTGTTTCAGCCCTTTTTTTTCCTTTTCTTCTTTTTTTCTTTTTTTTTTTTTTTTTTTTCATAAAAATCAGCCTCAGGAAACAGAAGCAATGACCTTAAAGCAACAAGGTGGTTGTCCTCGTGTCATAATCGAGTATTTGTGGGTTGTTTGGTTTTTTTGTTAGCAAGCCTAAGGTTAGTTCCTTAGTTAAAAAGTACAATAGTGGGAAAGTATTTTGGGTGCGTGGGTGAGCTGGTAATACTGAACAAAATATACAGTTGTGGATAATTAAATACAGAAGATGGAAATAGTCTAGGAATAACTGTGAAAATATTCTACTGCACTCTGGACAGCCTCAAACTGAAGATTTCTATGAAACATCCAATGATGTTGCTCTGCTGGGCTTGGCTGGAAGAAGCAACCAGGCTTGTTTGGCTTTTCCTTGCTGGGAATGAATCATAATGCTGAAAAGATGGTATTGTTTACCAAATTTTATGCGATAACAGCACCTATGAGTACATTTACATTTTCAATTAGAACAAGAAAGCATTAACACTGAAACATTGTTTTGATCATGTGAAAAAACTTTATTGTTCTATCTGCTTTATTTAATTTATGGTCCTTTTATTGTTTCTCATAATCATAATTGACACTTATCCATAAATATTTAATTTGTGTTTTGGAGGTTAATTGCAGAAAAAAGCCACATATAATGTGATGCCATTGAATATAGCAACATAAAATTTAATAACCAGAAACATTCTCTACTATGCATAGTATTGCCTTTGTAATAATACAAAGGGTAATGTGGAGATTGGTATTCACTCCACCCCCTTTCATGGCAGCATGCAATTTTCTGTTTCATCTATTAAGTTTTTTGAAAAGAAATCTTAATTTAGTACCAGGAAAAAGCTGCATTTGCATGGCACATGTTAGTATCCTGATTGCTTTTGACAGTTCTTATTTTCTTGCTTTAATTTACGTGGAGCCTTGCACTGGCAGGGTTGATGAGGATGTTTTCCCACATGTTTTTTTAATCCAACTTCTTATGCACTTTTTACCATCTTTGCCAAGGAAAATGATATGCTGGGCATATTATGTGGATATTCTTAACTGTTTCACGTATGTGAAGCAGCCCCACAGTCATATGCAGTCTTTAGGAAGACTTGACCTTGATGGTCTCCTCTCAGAGCAGACCCAGAGGAGGGGCGGCTCTGGAGAGGGGTCCTTGGCACTGCCAGTGTGCAGCACTCTGAGTGCCACGGGCACAGCTTGGGGGGCAGTCCGTGAGAGCACAGCCAGGGAGGATGGGGCAGGGAGGAGCTGCCTTCTGTCCCCTCCGCTCTGCCCTGCTGCAGTGTGAGCCCTTGCCCAGGGGAAGGAAGCTGGGGGGAAAGCAGCGCAGCCTTCGGTCCCGGGGGCACCCCGGGTTGTAATCCCTGCTCCCGATGGTTCCTGGTCCCTTGTGCATGTCCCAGCAAGAACACTGTTTTGTTTTTGCCTTCTAAATTCTTCCCTACCTGATTTTTAAGGCTTTCAGAGACCCTTTTCGATAGGCAAGTAAATCTGACACCTGCTGAAGTAGCAAAGTGAACCTTTGCTGTACCACTCTGTTCTGGAGATCTCATCCTGGGCTGTGTCAGCTCCGTATCAGCCACAGACACTTCCACTGTGGACTGATGTATGTATTTACTGAATTTATGACAGCTAATTAAAAAACCCCTCAATTTTCTAATTATAATTCTTGTTTCCTAGCCATTTGGGATGCAGAGCAGTACAACAGAGGAACAGATGAAAGAACTGTGTTAACAAGACTGTTGTTTCAGAAAGCTGCCTCAGTTCATCAGGGGCTTGAGTGCCAGTGTAGCCTCACTCATGAAAGTAGCCCATAGAAATAGAGAGACTCTCCATGTGATGATTATTTTTGGGATCAAACCCATATGATTTATTTTCACTGCTAAAAAATGCACATCAGTTTTTCTGACAGTCAATTTTCTGTTAAATAGTTTACTTAACACAGACAAACAGTTTATTTAAGATAAGTTGATAGCAGTAGACTTGGAGTTTGTCCTAGTGCAGTCACTTTTCGTATTTGCTTTGGACTATTTACAGTAGAAGCCGAAGGTGAATGAAATGAGGGAGAGGTGTAGGTTTGTGCTATTCCCTTCCCCCCTTTAAATATTACTAGTTCAAAGGTTGTAAGTGGCTGTCCCTCATCTTCCTCCCAAGTGATATCAGATCTTTTAGTTGCCAGTCTTTAGCACTGACCCCTTTTGACTAGGGATTGTAATAAATATACGAGTCAAATTTTGTTTCACGTCATAAGCATTTTTTTTGGTGCAAGTTTGGAGAGACTACATTAATAAAGCTGTTTATTTTCCTTTCCTAATATCTGCAGATTTTTCTCTCAGGATAATTTGAATATTTTTACCTGGAATCTGTTGAGGAATGTATGAATTGCACATAAAAGCTACATTTCAACTTTTTTTTTTGGAGTTTAGCACCCAGAAATTAGAAAATACCAAAAGAAGGACTCCTTGTTCAGTCTTAATGTGGTTCCTCTAGATATGTGGTAGGGTACTATTACTGATGTAGTGTAGTATTTCGCATCTTGCAGGACCTGTTTTAGGCTGTAATCAGAGAATATTTTAATCAATTATTTTTTGGATATATCAAGCATATGTAATTAATAATAGGATCATTGATTTCTCCCTTTTCTGTAACACTGGATATAAAACTTTTTATGCCTATGTGTTTCTCCTGTGGTATAGAAGAATTGCTGCGTTATCTTACTGATGAGAAAAATCATCATGATTTTGCAGGGATTTCTATGTTTTAAAATGCACTATAAGGTGAATGCAGAACTTGTTTTCCATCCACCTTTCATCCTCAAACAGAGCCTGCTTCCACAGCAAACAAAACCAGCCTTTTCAGAGCCTCATAGTGAAAAATGTTAAACTTAGGTTGTGCCAATCCTATAAATAGGTGTTGGGCATTCCAGAAAAGAGTATCTGCATTAGTTAAGGTAATTATACTCTATCTTTGCTCTGCAGTATACTTTTGGAGTTTTTAAAAGTTTTATTTTATCATGGATTCATAGAATGTTAAGGGGTTGGGATGGACCTTAAAGATCACCTAGTTTCAAGCCCCCTGCCATGTGTAGGGACACCTCCCAGTAGACCAAGTTCCTCAAGGCCTTAAATTTTGTGTTATAACATCTAGCTGGTAGACAACTGGTGATTTGTACAACCTGGATCATCCCAGTGCTACCGAGCAAGACTAAAACTGAAGTTTTGGTCCTGGGAAAAGAAGACTGGGTATAAAGAGTTTCAAAACGAGTGAGGTTATTAGAGATATGCTTTCCCCCGCCTCACTTTGATTAGTTGTTCTGTTTCCTTTGTTGTCCAGCCTCATGCACAGCTGTGTGGGCAACCTCAGGGGCAGGAGGCTGCGGTGCCAGTGCGGGTACAGGGAGGAGATGGGGATTCACCGCAGCAAGGCCTTTGGGCCACCATACAGAACCTTTTGTGCCGCTGCCCCCCCCCCCCGTGTGTTTTCTGGGACGCTTTGGCAGCCGTGTGCTTTCATGTGCAGGTTTTGTCTGTGCATTTTTAAGCCAAATTAGAGCAGAAGGGTTGTGCTTTGCCAATCATCTGTGGTCGTGCCCTTTCAGTGGTATTGTTATTGCTTGTGCTCAAAACGTTATGACTCTTCCCACACTCTTCTAGCACAAATGATCTTTGTGACTGGTCATGTTGGTGTAAAATATTTTTATGCTTTGTACATGATCAGAAATCACTGGTTGTGCCTTTTATGTATTAAGGCAACAGGAAGAGAAGTGGTGTGGTTAAGAGAAAAAATAAAAATTACTGGCTGCAGGTGTGTGTGTGGACTTCCACTTGAGTCTCCATGGTTACTTCGGCTAATTGAAGTCCAGGTGTTCCTATGCCTGTCCCATCCTTGTGTTTCAACCCTTTTACTTGGCATCGAATGGTGAACCAGTTCAGGAAGGTGATCAGTTTTAAGGTTTTAGTTACCAGCTGAATTAGCTCCTTGTACTGTATTCGGGCATGCATGCTATTGTAGAGGTGACAGGACTTGAATATGGGGTGGAAAACTATGGCAGCCCAGATCTAAAAGTAGGATAAGCTACTGTAGGACTAGACTTTACCTTGAATTTGATGCCAGTAAAAATAAACACATAAACCTGTATTAGGTACCTGTATGTGTCTTTGTTGATGACTTCAGTGCTGTGCCAGGACAGCGCTGTCCTGGTAACATTCCTGCAGCATAAGGGGTTGGTTTGTGGCAGCCATGCAGAAAAAACTTTGATCTCAGATGATCCCGCACAATCTCCCCAGTACATACTGTGGGAGTCAAGATGTTTGTTTTAGTTGACAACCTGAGCTTGCAGAGGCTCTATTTGTCTTTTGCTCAAACACTGTATAGCTTGGATTTGCGTTTAGCTTAAACAAATTCCAAGGAACTGCCTCTTCATGTTATGTAAAGTTTGTTCCTGAAAATAAAGGGATCACTAGTGGATTACTGAAAGTGTTGCAGTTTGAAAAAAGCTGTGTTGGGGAGCAGACAGCTTTCTTCAAGTGGGAAGAGTTTTCAGATCTCTTCTTGTTCAGGTCTTTTCATGGTGGTTTCAAAGGTTGGGCAGGGGGATTTGGTTTACGGTGGACTTCTAACATTGTCACCAGTGTGAATGAAAAGCTGGTACAAGAGATTACCCAGGAGGGTGCACAATATGGTCCTAGATAAGAATGGGGTTTTTTTTTTTTTTGGCTTATTTTTCTTCTCTGTGTAAATGAAAGTGGATATAATACAAAGCAAAAGCTGTTTGGAAAGTAATAGGAATTACAGTGAAGTAAGTTTGATCTTTGCATCACAACTGTTATCACCAAGCTGCTTTTTCTTTTTCCATTTTTCTTTTTTAATTTATTTTTTAGCATTTTTTGCATTGGTAGTAGCTAGAAGACCTTTCATGAGTCCCAACTTAGAGTTCTTTGCAGGGAAAGGAAAAAATCTTCAATGAGCTGTAGTAAAGTAAGTGGATTTGAGCAGGGAAGGTGAAGATATGGTGGCAATGAGGAAAGCACAATTTCTGCCTGAGTTAGTTGATAGAGACTGTGGCCTGCTGAAGTGCTTGCTCAGTTTTATGCATTATTTTTCAGTGGAGCTGCAGGATGGGATGGAGAATAACACTGGAGTTAGAGCTTCATGAAACATAGGTTTAAGTATTTGTGGCTCTTAATCTCTGTGCTCTTTTGCTTTTCCCACCTGGAGCAGAGTAGGTGAGCTGGTGTTAGGACGTATTTGTGCAGTATCAGAGGGATCATGTGAATGCAAGTCATCTTTGTCCCCTGGCTTGGGAAGCCATCCCACAGCTTTGGTTGTGGTGGTGTGTGCAGGTGGAGAGAAGGACAGGAAAAGTCACGCTCCCATCAGCCTCCTGAAAGTACTTTGTGTCCCCAGGAGTGCTAAACTTGGGGTCTTTTCAAAGCGTAATAGATGCTGTACAGGTGAGTCAGCCTTTTGTGCTAAGGGCCAGGTGCTTGACTGATTTTCAAGCTGGCATGCTAGGACACACTGGCATTCATCACATTTGTAAACACTCCTCAAAGTTGAGGAAGGCTTTTGTCTTGTAACCAGTTTTCCGTAATGCCTTGGGAGTGACTGACTGGGTTGACGCATTTTCCCCAGGTGGCATCAGCAGCCTGTGAAACACGGAGGAAGCATTTCTGCTGTGTGACCTTTACAGCAAGGTGATCTTCAGGGAAGACAACTAGCAGTGGGTGTCCATGTTTTTGGTACTTTGCCCAAATCTGTACACATTTGACTCCAGAACAGGGACTGAAAGACACCATGTCTTGGACCAGTCCTTTAGGCAATGCAGTTTTGTCCTTGCTTTTCTGCTGTATGTGAACTTGATGGTTGACAAGTCATTCCTGAAGAGCAGGAAGAGATACCTTTTGTTTTTAGTGGTGGAAAGATTGTTGCTGGTATTGGGAGTGAAACAGGGCAGGGTTGTGGTAGGTTGTGCCAAGTTTTATGTCAAGTTTAGGCTCTCACTTTTCTGAAAGAGTGTTCATAATCTATTAGTCTTTATAGCCTTTGTTTATGAACAAAGACTGGAGAGTATTTGTGTGTAGCAAAGAACAAGTAAAAAGGAGTTCCTGGTGAGTTTTCCACAATATTTAGTGTAAATATGGCCTCCCTGCTAGGGCTGCTTGCAGAGGGGAATGTTGGGCAGTTCTGAATCCACACTGTGTTGCTAGGGAAAGCAAAAACTCCAGTTACATGGGAATTATCCAGTGCATGTAGTAAGTGTTTTCTCAAGTGTCTGTATCTGTCCTTTTTCTTTTCTCCTTTCTGTGTTCTTTGTTTGCTTTCAGTAGGCCATTGTCTTGAGGGGGCCTGGTCTTGCAAACAGTAATGAACAGAGTTTATTTACTAGTGATACCTGTGGGACTGTTCAAAGAAGTATATGGAGTTGAAGCTAAGACCTCCTTAAAGTCCCCCAAATATTGAGGTTTTGTTTCCCCTCCTTCCTTGAGACGTCAATTGCCAGAGGGCCATCAAGCCAGTTCAGCTCTCCCAGTAGTAACTGGATGAAGGATCAGGCCATTTTTTTAAAAATAGTATAAAAGGCATGAACATGTTCACATTTCGACATGTTATGTCTGAGAATGTATAGGCTGTGGGCTGTTGCTTAGCCACACGTTTTTAGCTTAGTTATGATGAAATAGTGAGTGTTATAACATGCCTGTTAAACTGGTATGTTGAGGATGAGAAAAGTGACTAAATTGAAATTGTCAAGACGAAAGAACCTCTTTTGGCTGGACCATTTAATGAACTTTTGAGTTTTGCTTGAATCTGGTTTTGCTAAAAAGCTGTTGAGCAGAAATCACATGGGCTTGTGCAGTGTAGGTGGGGGTACAAGGCAGGTGCTGGTGCCAGTTTGAACTGTCTGACACTGCCCAGAGTGGCAATTGCTGCAGAACCAAAACATACCATTATCTTATTAGTGCATTCACATCTTTATGCAATTAAACCATGTTATAGTTAAGCTGCCTCCACTATACACATTCCCACAGTTTTAACAGTTTATAATTTGAAGCCTATGAGAATTTGACTGAGATTTAATTCCACCTGTACAGCCTGGGTAGCAGTTGGGTGTCATTGTACCTGTGTGGTTAAGGGCAGCTGCCCTGAGAAGTGAGAGTGCTTGAATCAGTGGTCTTCAGCAACCAGATAAGAGGGAATGACCAGCAGGAAATACCCCTTCGTGGAGGAGAGAGTCTTTGTTTCTTCCCTAAGAGCACTTTCAGATAAAAGGGGAAAATTGATTATCTTGGTATTCAGTTGCCTTAGATTTACCTAAGGGCAGTGAATTTCCCTTTCAGTGTTTAATAGTGCTGATTTCTGCAGAAAACCCATGTTTCACAGGTGCCTCATTTCTATCACTTAAAAGTTTTGCAGACAAGTACTTGTCAGTTCTGGAAACTATAATATATGTTGCTGATAAGGTGATATTTTGGGGTGGAGTATTTTTTTGAGTAAGCATATATGTCTTGAAACCATCTGAGTCATGTATTCTATTTTTTAATACAAAACGGTTTTGAAGAATCAGCGTGTTGTGGTGGAGATACAGCACAAAGCATAAAGAGGCATGGAAAGGTGTCTTAAAAGGAGGGGAAAGAAGGGAGAATCTTCTGTACATCCCTGGGATCACTGAATTAATTTATACATTTATTTCTAATAACCTTGTCAACCTTTGTTTGCGAGCTAATTTAGGTAGGGTGATGGTTCCAGTTTTGGGGCTGACATCCCCCTGCCCCAGTTAACTAGGTTGCCAAGTGGAGGTGGTAATGCAGGGCAGCAGGTAATGGTTGTGCTTCACCAGTACAGAGAGAGGGGAGTTTCTGTATTGGGTTCAGTCATCTTGGGAATGTGGCCTGATCTTTCTGATTTCCGTGACCAACCGTAGCGTGTTTTTCACCGGGGAATTTTGTTAAACTGGTTAACTTTGTACATTGAATTCAGCTCGTACCCGCAGTGGGTGTCACCAAACTCGTTTTACAGCGTTTTCCAAGAAAAACACTGGTAGGCTGAAAATTGCTTTTTCAGATGAGCAGTAGTTGCTTTTCAGATACTTGTGTTGCACAATGGCACCATGAGTCATGAACCACAGCCTGTGTCTGTAACTGGATTCTTTTCAGGGTTTGATTGTTGAGTGCAATAGCCAGGGTGCAGTCCTCAGTATCTACAAAATACCCATCTTTTCCTGATCTTTCTATCCCTTTGTTTTGTTTTTGAATAGTAAACTTGTCTTATGTCCTTTGTGGAAGTAGGCGAGGTGATCAGCTTTTCTATAGCATCATAATGTTTCTTGGAGAAAATGCTGGTAAATGGTACCTTGCTGGTAAACATCTTACATCTCTGTCCAAAGTGTTGCATGTGGTTTTAGGGGGTGGAAGCAGCTTGGATTGCACTTCAGATAAAACTTGGAAAGTTAAGGAAGTGCTTGAAGATCATGACAGTCTGAAAGCTTAAGAGAACTTAAAAAATTGTATTGTTAATAGCGGGACTCCAGATTTATATGAAGTAGACTGCTTGATAATCATAGTTGTTGGTGATAAGTTGAAATTGCCTTTGTAACCATGTTACAGTCGTGGTCCTCAGCATGAAAGTAACCTTGTCCTTTCAAGCCAGAAAAATTCAGATTTCGTATCACCATGGAATCCTAGAACAGTTTGGGTTGGAAGGGACCTTACAGATCATCTCACTGCAACCCCCCTGCTGGGGGAAGGGACACCTTCCCATAGACCAGGTTGCTTCAAGCCCCATCGAACCTGGCTTGGAAATTTCACACAACTGTTCTGAAAAGCCTTGATGGAAGGAGCCTTGTTTGCCCAGGTTTTTCTTGTTGGGCATCAAGGACAGTTTGTGCATTAAGCTTGCAGGATTGAGCCCAATAATTCATATTAATACATAATTCCATAAAATTAGGAGAGTAGATACTTTACTCTGAGATCTTAGAGATTCTAATTTGGGCAGAGAGAATTAGGTATTTTGCACACATACAGCTTGCTTTGGCCAAGAAGGTTAAAGATGGTCAGTTTTAGTGGGCATCTTTGAAATGTCAGGAATTGGAGGAGTAATCGCTTTTTGAAAAGCTAATCCTTTGCTTTTTTGGTTTTTTTTCCACAGTGTCTCCCAATTTTTTTGTTATCATGGAATTTTCTAGTGGACATTGCTTTATGGGAGGCTGTGCAAAATCAGAAAATCACATGTAAAATAGATGTGTTGATTTTTATTTTTTAGTGGGCGATCGTGAAAAAAACCCTCTTCATTATTGTGTTTATCATTTGACTTAGGCTAGGAGCATATAAAAAGCGTGAAATTTCGTGTTCAGAGGCTTTTGATCTTCCCAGGATTGTGTACTTGAGGGTGTACTCTCCTGATTTGTTTTAATTTGACTGCTTTAGTGGCACTAGATAATATCAAGCATTTATAGTGTGTGATTTATATGAATAAGGAAAACACTGTTCACTGTTTCTCAGGCCAGGAACAATGTTCTTTACACATGGCCTTAATACTGTTGTGAGCCTAAATAAATGCTGCTTTTGAGTACGTGCGCAGATTGCGTATAATTATGGAGCAGTGTGGTGTTTATGAGAGAACCTGCAGCACTGTTGAATGCTCCTCAGCTGATGTTTGCGTAAAACAGATCAGCTCAAATATTGTCTGGAACCGATCATCTGGATCTTGGGCCAGATTTCCATTCCCTTACTTCTTTTCAGGGGCTCTTTAATTAATCAGCGGGATTGGTGGGCCGTCATGCCACGCAGCATACGGTTCTAACCATGGATGATGGTGCAGTAGTGAATGGAAATGGAGGACTTTTTCTAGTCAGCAATATGCAGATACAAGAATGGACAAAAATATTCTGCATAGCAAGTCCCACAGATGGTGGCAGGTGGGATTTGTGCTCAAACAGGCATTTAAAAATAGTTCTTCCTAACTATTTCCACACACAAATAACTAAAAAACAACAAATCTGCTCTCTGAGTTTGGCGTTTATACAACGGAGGAAATTCACATAATGATGAACAGATTTGTGGGTGTTTATCTGACTTCAAATCACTTGGCAACAATTTGGTCATGATCAGCTCACCGGTGTGGGGAAGCAGCTCTGTGTCTTCCTCCCTGTTGTCCCACTGTCTGCATCCGCTGCTGAGTGACTACACTGTATGTTCTGCTTTATGTGGTTTGTGGCAGAGCAGGTACTAATATGAATACTAACGGGAATATAATGTATTTTGTTAAAATGTAATTTTTTTCCTTTTGTCTCTTTGATCCTCCATGAATACGAGTTTTTTTTGCTCCTTGCTGCCTCTGTGCACCTGATTCTCCTCACTGCCTCTCCTACTAACAAATACTAAAAGAATGAATAGACATCACAAATTTTCATCATGATAAAATTCTTCAAAAAGTGCTGGAACTTTGCGAGAACGGTTTGTGTTATGTCTTTGGTAGGGTGAGTAATGTGTTTGCTCACTTAGCCCTTTGTGTTTGATAACCTGTGAAGCTACCTCCATCTTCCCTGCAAATAGGGGTGGGTTTGTATTCCCTGCAATCTGTAGGAAATGATTGAGATGCCAGCACAGCTAATGAGGGTCTGACACATCCTCTCTATTTTTTGTTCAATACCTAAAAGTAGTTGCATTGAATATAGCCTTATGACTTAGCTTCAGAAAGTTTCTGTGACTTTCACCAACTAGTCTAAGGTACTGAAAAAGCAGTTGCCATTTATTTTTAAGCTTGAGGAAAAAGCATTTTTTGGAATGATGAAATTTACAATGCAAAACAATGTTCCCTACCAGGCTTTTAGTAGGTCAGGATTTCTGCCACCCTTAAAAAGGAAATTGCAATCTGACCTGCTCAATGGCAAGTGTGGGATGGGGGAGGGAGGTTTTGCTGGTATTTACTTCTTTTTTTTTCTTTTTTCCTTATTTATTTCTTTTTTTTTTAAAAGTAAGTCAAAACGTACTTGATTTTTGAGATGCGTTTCACTGGCCACGTGTTGTGTATTTTAGGGTATTTCAAGACATCCCCCAAATATTTATCATGCTGTGTCCCACCAAGAATGTAATCTTAAGGTCTCTACTGTTTATGAAGCACAGTCTATATTTTATCTCCTGCTGAGAAAAGATGTGATAATGGTTGTTTAGGGATTACGTGAAAATGAAGTGAGGAATGACCCTTAAAAATTGGTAGGCAGTGGGAGATTCCCAAATGAGACTAGGGAGGTGGGGAAACTGAATTGCTACTGTTGGGCCTTTCTAATGCACATCATCTTTGCGGTTACACCGGTGAAAATTAAGATTGGTGAGATAAAGAAGCATTTAAAGAAAAGGCAGTAAAAATCTGTTGACTCACGGAAACTGAAACTGTAACTCGAGGAACTTGGAGGTGTTAGTGCTGCAGTTTCAGAGAGTGCAGCCACAGAGCCTGAGAAGGTACCTGCGGTGCTAAAGGTCATTAATGGATCACAAGTGCTGCTCTGGGAGGTGATATGATGCAAATGAGCTTCAGGCACAAGGTAGCACGGCCACTCCTGAATGAGTGATCCATTACAACAGGAGATGCTTTACTTGGTTTTGGGTTTGTTCTTTACATGTCCTTTAACTTCTTTAGGTTAAAAAACCAAGATTTGTCAGAGCATTTCTTTTTAACATATACTTGCTTAGGCTTATCTCTTGAAGGATTAAGTCTGTATTTGGATGAAAGACGGCGATAAAATGTTATTAAGTTGCATTTTTTTCTTTGTTTTTCTTTCTTCAGATGAGATTTTCTGCAACTTAATATTCAGAATAATTTAGGCTCTCCTCTGTAAGGTATTTAAGGACTCCATACAGATCATTCTTCCTTCTCTGACATCCGGCTATTCAAATTGTAATAGTAAAGGCAACAGTGATTGAGCAAGTCATTTTAAATGGTGCTTTAGGGCAGGAAATAAATAATGCCCCAATCAATTGAAATTCCAGTAGGGAATTGGGATATGATGTAAAATTACCTACATTAGTCTGGGAAACCAGCCTGCTCTCAACAACAAAAATACTATTGAGTGCTTGGTATTCAAAGGCTACTGGTGCTTTTGGTGTGTCTCACTGAAAAGGCAGCAGTCTTGAGCAGCAGTTTGTTCCCTAAGGCCGTATTGGACTGATGAAGAGGCGAGAATGATGATTTCCACCTTTTGTTGCAGAAAGAACTTTTTACATGCTGTTAGAATATATCTCCATGTTAAATTGCATGTTCTAGCTGAAATAACAGAAGCTGAGGATGCTTGCTCTAATTTTCTTGCGTGCATTTTATCAGCTATTAAAGACAATCAGAATGGTGATCTTACCTTCTTTCCTTTTGCACAAAAAATTGATCCAAATGAATCAAGTTTGGATTTTAGACATGTATTTATTATCGTGTATGCCAGGTAAGATAAATTAATTGGGGTTTGATATGAGAACATGAATCTGTGTTGTTTGTGAAGACTGCTTTAGACTGATGGCTGAGTGGTTTCTGTTATGAGCAGAAGGAGCAGATGATAGAACATGCCATGCTTGTCATCCTTTAAACATTTTTTTTTTTTCAGCATTCAAAGGTGTATTTAATACTGGCTTTTTTCTCCCTGTTTTATTTTTCTTCCTAAGCTGTTGTCTTGGGGTTTCAGTTATTAGAGCTTGTAACCAGGACCATAGGTAAGACTGGAAGCACCTTCTTCATTGTCAAATCTAGCTACCTGCTGAAGACAACCCTGTGAGCATATAAAACTTTTTAAAACTAATTAATGTTATTTTTTTAAAACTAATTTTTAACTTGTTACTTCTGCTGTTTCAGACTCCAGACTCCCACTATCATGACTGGTGAAAAATAAAATTTCCAGGGTGAATTTTTACTCTATTGGTTAGACTTATTTTAGTTTAAATAGCTTTTTCTGCTGTTTCTCTTAAAAAGCCAGTCTTCCAAATCTTGTGAGCATCTAGTTGTCTGTCCTTTTGCGCACTTAGAGGATGAGCTCATCTGTTTTGAGAGTTAGTGACCAGAACCGCAAATGTCACTTTAGGTGAAATCTCACATCCTGCTGGTAACTCCTTCTGACAACAGCAGCTTTTCTGATTCATCCTTGGGTTGCCTTTTCATGACTGCACCACATGGCAGAGGGACCACGAGGTGCTATTTAATGGGTACAGGAGTGTCTCTTCCTGTAGTTAGGCTCTTTAAATGATGAGCTCCTGGTGACTTTTTGACCGGTTTCAAGTGCATGAAATTTTGTGCAGTTGTGTTGCATTCTGTTTCTATTGTGGAAGGACTTGGCTGTAAAGTAATCTTGTGTGCTTTTAAAAAAATATTCTAAAATAACTTGTCCTGTTCTTTTGATTCTCTTGTTTTTAGCAATTCTGAAAAATACTGCTTATCCTCTGTCTACTACCCCACGTGTTATTTTATTCCTTGTGTTCTAACTGTGTTTTCGCTCACCTTTATAGAAGTGTGTTGATCAAGCAGCTTGTAGGGTGCCCTGAAATAATGATTGACACTTCTTGTTCTCTCCTTATACTCCTGGAGCAAGCTGAACTAGCTGTGTGTGTCGCAAAAGCTTTTTAAGAGGGAAGGGAAGGAGAAATTTTAATAAACAGTGTTAGGATGCTATTGACTCAGAGATTGGGAAGAGAGGACCACCTTTTTATGCTCTCCCAGCCAGTGGCTATCGCTGGGATTTCAGTTCAGGGATCTTGTTCAGACTGTGACCTGCCTATGTGGTGAACCCAATGGGAAAGTTTATCTGGCTGAAAAATAACATGAAAATAACCCAAAGAATAACCATGTGGCTGCACAAATGTTGCTCTGGCCTGTGGGAGAGGACAGCAGGGGAAGGACAGTGCAAAGGCAGGTCACAGCAGCTTCTTTGGCATTGGTGCTGACTTAACATGTAGGGAACAGTTTTGGTGTTCTAGACTGCATATCTAAAGGTTGTTAGGATTTTAGCTCCTCATCAGTATGGCAGCTGGTGTCTTAACCTTTCAGTTTGGTCACTCATTTCTGACGAATTAAGTAAAACCAGTTGGTTTTAGTGTATCCTAAACTAAAATTCATGCAGGAGCTCCCACATTGTCATGACTGCTTGTTCTTTTGGTCTCTTCAAGCCAAGCAAGTTCAGTGGTAGAGGACATCACTTCATTACACTTTGCTTTTTGAGGAGTGACAGGGAGTTCAGAGCTGTCCAGGACATGGATGATGAAGGTACTGCCCCAACAGGCAGTTTCTTTAGGTTTTTTTTAATTGTGTGTGCATACCCACACTGTGTCTGTGTTTGAATAGCTTAAGGAAACTGGATGGTGTACTTTATATGTTTTGAGGGAAACATAAGCCTATGCTCTTGACAGGAATTTGGCTTGTTTCCTCCCAAAGGCCATGAGACATGAGCCAACATATGCAGATCATTCAACAGGTACATTTGCAAGAGACCGGTCAAGATTTTGATTTCTGAGAGAGTTTTAAGCCCTTGTATGTGTCCCATTGGGTTGCCAAACCACTGTTGTTTTTATGGAAAACCTTGGTCATATGCCTGGTTCTCTTACAGATGTCTTATCAACTTTATCTTTTTACTTTCTGAGATCAGGCATGAAATACGGGGGGTGTCTCGTGACAAGCCCTCAGTAATGTGGTCAGGATATCCCATCATGTCACAAATACCTTTTAGTGTTCTTCCCCTTTTACTGTATGGCTGCGTTTCCTTGTCTTGTTACCACATGCTGTTGCTGTGCTGTAAAATGCTTTGAGAGTCCAGGATGGAAGGTAAAAGCCTTGTTTTGAATCAAGTGAAAGTTTTGCCGTGACTGTTTTGGGTCCCCAAAGCGTTTATTTTCTGTTGTCCGTGTTTTATTTTTCCCCTGGTGTGATTTCTGGTGTACGCAGGTGTTTGGTACGACTGAGTCAGTGAATGCTCAGAGCTCTTGAGTTGGTAAGACCTGTCAGCCCTGGTGTAGGACTTTCTCACGAGGTAACAAATGGATATGGAAGGAGAAGGGAGCAACGTGTCCTGTATGGAGTTCTGGGTGAGATCTCAAACCTGTTAACGATAAGTGTGTTTGTCTTGTGAGACAATGGGCAACGTTGAGCTGGATCTTAAAAATAATGCAGTTTCTGCAATTTAGACAGACGGGAAATTTCGTAATTGTCTCAAGTTCAGGTGTGCTGTGGGCAGCTGCTGATCCTCATAGCTACCCAATTTGGTGTTTGCTGAGAACTTGCAGAGTTCTCATTCAAAGAGAATAAAGCATAATAGAAAGATTATTGACACAGTTGAATTATTATTTTAGTGCATGTGTTTGCCCAGTAGAACATAATGGATTTGGAGTAGTTGTTCCTGGTACATTGGGTAAATTCTAGGTCGGTTTTGGTGTGCCTAATCATTGTGAAAGCACTTATTTCTCAATGCTGCACAGCTGCTCTTGAAGTGTCAGGAATTGGCCTGCCAAGTACTGGCCTGTTGTTTGACCAAATTGACTTAATGGTGCTCTAAGACATGTTTTTATGATTGTGACCTTAATTGATTAGGCAGTAGTATCTCATAAATAATCACTTTTATTTAAATGTCTGCAGAAATGTTTTCTCTATAGTATCCAGAATTAATTACCATAAAAGGTTAAATTTTTTTCCAAGGGAAAAAATAAAGGCTCATCTGTACTGGATGAATGTGAGTTAAGTTTCAGCTTACTGCAACTCTCTTGTCAGGTCCAAGCCACTTGAAATGGTTTTATAGTGGAGATTTTGAAATACAGTGGGTGGTGGAAATGTTTCTGTGTATTATTAATTGAATCAGTATGTCCTTTTCTTTTTTTTTTCCCACTTAAAATGCCAGTCAATCAAGGCTATAGTTCAACCACTACCTGGTCTGCCTTCTTTCTGGCGAGTGCAGCTGAGATGAATTGGTCTGTACAGTAGAGTGTGTACGTGGGGGTTTGGAAAATAGGGTTAACTGTGTCTGTCTCCTGAATTTTTGAAATGTCTGGGCTCATTGAACCTCCTCCTTTCTGCAATATGGATCAGAACTTGTCTGACAGAACAAAAATGAAGCAGAAGTGTGTGCGTGCATCCTTTTCCCAAAAGATATAAATAGTCTAAAAGGAGGATTGTGTTTTCAGCAGCTTGGCAGATGACGCTGAGAATTGACATGACACAGATATAGGCAGAGTACCAGAGTCTCTTTCTGATTTTGCTTTGTTACTTAAAGAAAGGGATTCAGATCAGCTCTCTGGAGTCTTGACACTTCTGAAAAAAAAAAAAGAAATTTTAGCAAAGTGATCTCTGTGACTTTGTGTTGCAGTGTGTGTGACTGTGGGCTGAAGAGAAGGGAGCTGCAGACAACTGCAGATAGCTTATCAGCAGTGCTTAAGACCCCAAAATTCATATCTACAGATTGATAGAGTTGTGATTTCTTTCTGAAAGCTGAAATGTGTTTTATGGCCATAATGAGCTGTAGTCTCTATGTGGCACACGAGCAGCTTGTGAGACCTGTTTAATTTACTAGTTGAAGACAAGACCCGACCCATCGTGGGGTTTTCAGCCAGGTAAGGTTTTGAGAGCATTCTGTAGATGTCTCCTCACAAGGTGAGAACATCAGAATCCCCATTAGTAAGACTTCACAGAATCTGAACAGGGACAAGGGAAAGATTAATTGGGATCAACTTCTCCCAACTCCCTCTTGTATTTGGCAGTCAGAGAAGAGATGGCCCAAAACACATAGCCAGCAGGTTCTGCAAGCACTTTAATAAGGATTTATGAATTCCCAAGGCTGAGGTGTGAAAAGCAAAAGACTCACTTTTGTCCCTAACTCCCTACTCATATGGGAGCTACTGATCTTGTAAGCTCCTTTATTCTGAGGCGCTCAGAAGCCCTTGATGTCATTGCAGTCACTCTTCTTCCTCTTCCCTCTGCTTTTGTCCCCTGACCTGTAACATGGGAAAAAATTGTGTTTGCTCAGTTCTTTTGGCTTTGTTGAATGACGGAGGTAATCATTGCCACAGACTTTAGGAAGAACCTGCCTTCTAGACTGTGCCTCTTAATCGGTCAGCCCAGAAAATAAACCTGCAGTGGCCAACTGCAAGTAGCTGATGAGCTCTTGGTTATGCAGCAGAAGCCACTGTGGGTTATGAGGATTTGTAAAATGTACTGAAGGTTGTGAAATAAACAGGTTTGGCAGCTGCTCCCTCCGAATTGGGCCATTTTTGTCTCAGTTCAAGAATCTTTGTAGGAGAACATGGAATTGTCTAACCCAAGCTAAGCAAAAAACCTGGGAATGTTTCTAGGAGCATCTCTGATTTAAAAATCTAGATGTCATTTTGTAGCTTTCTTATGTGTGTGTTTTCTCTTGATTTTCAGTGTTCCCCTGCCATAAATCAAGTCATTCTGTTTCTGTAACTAAATTTCCCTCTGACATCAGAGTTGAGGAACAAGTGAAAACACATCGCTTTTGCTGATTCTTTCCATTCCACTTGTTTGTGGTTCAGGTCTTGGCTATATATTGAATACTGTTATTATTTTTTAATCTAACCTGGTTTTTCCATAGTGGAAAGGATAATTTGTGTTGTGAGTTACCTAACAGGAAATCTTGGTTATAAAAGCTGAAGAAAGAGGGACTTAGAGATTCCAAATATTTGATACTGTTTAATGAGTATATCTACTAAAAACAGGCTTTGTAAAAGAAGAGTAGTAAGTCATTCTGTAATATTTGTAGTCAACAGCAAAAACCATAAAGATTTTTTTCCCCTGAAATGATTAATGCCTGCATATCTAAACCCTGCAAATTTTTGTAATGCTCAGCAGAATCTACAGTTTCAGAAGAGAGCATATCTTGTACTCCTGCTTGTGAAAACAGCTCTTCTTTTATTCTGTTTTGTTTGCTCCCTTGCCAGCCAAGCTAGAAAAGCGAGCACCACCATCGAGCTATGCTAATGTTGTGAGCCATTTTCATTTGTTGTGTCCCAGAGGCTTGATTCCTTATCTGCCATCATCCCTCCATGAAGGGAATGTGTGCTTGCGTGGGGAATGCAGGATTGGGCACAAATCTTGTACCCTTTGAAGTCCCTGTGTCCAAAACAAACACTTAGTTCCAGTAAGTGTAATTTAATTGATAAATATCTTAACAGTTTTCTGGAGAGGAACCTTTGCTTGTCTTCTGCAATGTACCAAAAGCATTTTTAGTATGATCCTGGTCCTGAAGTCCATGAACACTGACATGAAGGCACACAGTGCTGTTTGTGCACTGATGGTGCCAAACCATCTAGATACTTTATTGTTTGCTTTCCTCAAAAATGTGATATTTTTCTAGACTGCTTAGAGACTGAGCCTTTTGTTTAATATTTCATGGGGATGAAAGAGAAGAACAAGACAGATCAAACCAGTGTCCATGGAAATGAAAGTGAGCATCCTGATGTTTGTTATCCCGGTGTCAAAGACCAGGAGACTTTATTGTTCCTGGAGGTGTTGTGATGGCTTTTGTTGGTGACATTACTAATAGGCTTCCCTGTTGTCTGTGCCTGTGCAATTCCTTGGATGTTTTCTATTGATTATCTTCATCCTGATTATCTGTACCTCAGGATACAAACTAAAAGCAAAAGGTAATGAAATGTTTTAGTGAGTGTGTGAAGCAGAATACAGGTTGAAGGGCTGTGCAACCTCAATGTGAAGAGGAGAATCAGCAGCTTCATGCTCTGAGTGTTTGTTTAGATCTCATGTGAAGCTCCAGTCTTCAGGCATACTCAGTATTGAACAAATATATAGACCTGATTTTTAGGCATTTGTCATCATTAGTTTATATATGTAGCATGTATGCATTCATAATACACATGCAGAGGAAAAATTGCCAATTTAAGGCTCGTAATTTAAGAAAACATGTGGCCCTCTGTTTTGACCCTGA
Organism: Acropternis orthonyx; assembly: GCA_035583155.1. Classification (NCBI taxonomy): domain Eukaryota; kingdom Metazoa; phylum Chordata; class Aves; order Passeriformes; family Rhinocryptidae; genus Acropternis; species Acropternis orthonyx. Next base: position 13,135,808 of record JAWWEU010000160.1, on the reverse strand, counting down.
TTTGAAGGTGAATTGAGCACATGTTTTGGTGCTTTACTTATTTGGAGAAAGCCATTTATGATGTTGTTTGCCAATGAAAGGTGCACTGGATGATGTCCTGCTTCCATAATCAGTTATCTTTATGCTAGGGCCGATGGGGAAGAGATGGACTTGAAAAGAAATGGAAGGACCTCCTGAACTGATGTGGTCTGTGTGCCTTGAGAAGCTGTGGGGTTGGGGTGTCCCTCTGCTTCCTGGGATGTCTGGTTGTTGCTTGAGTAGGGTACCTTTGGGGAAGTCACAGAAATTGCTCCATATCTTGAATAAATAAATAGTTAAACCACACAGGAAAAATCATGCTGTATTTTAAAATTTTGCAGTGCCTGACAAAATTTTTTCAAGTCACATTTTGAAATATTTATTTCATGTCTTGAAATAATTAATTAAATCCACCTTTCTATAAATCTGCTTTCCTGGCATTGGCATATGCTCTGACTCTTGCGGTCTGCAGCAAAACAAAAAAGAACTCCTTTGAGCAGGATTTGGAAAATGGCTTTTTTCTTTCCTCAAGAATCAGATGGAAATGTGTGACCAAATGTTGCCATCGCTGGCAGGGTGGCTGCAGTTTGTTAGGGCAGAATGACAGACCTGCCCAGAAGGAAGCTTGGGATCTAACTCTGTATATTAAACCTAGCCTATCTGGAGAGGAGGCAGGATATGGACAGAATCCAGGTCTGCCCTTGACTTGTCCCATAAAGCCCCCTTTGAGTTCAGGAGGAATTATCTACAAATAAATATAAGGGTGGATGTGCATGAGTGAGTGAGAATGTGATCACCTGATGTGGGATTCCCATAGTGAGGAGTTGACTCATCTTTTTATGTATGGAAAACTATTTCCCAGCCCTAGAAACAGTGGTTTCAGTTTGGGAATGCATTGAAGCACTTGTACGAAGTGGTTTTCCAAGAAAGGATTTTTTCCGTAGTCAAGTCCTGTGTAAACTTGAAATGTTGATTTAGGGAAGGGGGGAGTGAAGTAATTTCAGGTGCTACTGTCAGTGTGTAATATCCTGCTTGTGGAGCCCCTGTTCTGTTGGTCCTTGGGCAATACCATGATAAAAGAAAAAATACAGACACCTGCACTTGGATCCACCTGCTGAGTTCTGTAGCTTTACACTGCTTTTTCTGTAACTTAGGGAAGAGGAAACAGGGGTTTTTCTGTGCCTTGGCTGCTGTGTTGAGAGAGATGCATAAACAGCATGAGCTGCCAAAACGAAGGAGACAGTGAAACTGTCCTTATGTCAGGCTCTTGCATGCGTGGACAGGTTGGGGGAGGAAGGAGAGAACACTTTCCCCTGCCTTGCCTGCTTTAGTATTGCTTCTTCTGCAGCGGAAACCTAAATTGTTTTCATTATATTCATTATACTAATTTTTCATTATTTTTTGAGTCTGTGTCCCAGCAACTTCTGAACTTCAGGCCTAGCGTGCTAAAAAAGTTTGAGCTTTCCCTTTCCAGACAGCTTGTGTTTATAAATACACTTTGTTTTGTAACTGAAGGAATTCTGGAGCAGGAAAATGCCCAAGTAAATTCAAGGTTTGCTCCTTAACATTTGCAGCTGCTGTGCAAGATGCATTTTGAAGCTGTAGTTCCCCCGTGTTAACAAAAAAAACCAAAACCTTTTTTTTTTTTTTTAAGTTCTGAGATACAATTGTGTTTGTTTTGCACTTTCTAATCTTGAAAACAGGAGCTGGGTAAAACTGGTTGGCTCTCCCCAGCTCTGCCTCTGCAAGGACTGGAACCAGTTTATTTGGGGGTAGGTCAGCACAGTGAAAATTTTGTTTAAGATCCTTTGCAAAGTGTCAGTGTTGTTCCTTAACTTGTTTAGTTTTTGGGCTGGCTTTATGAAGGTGCAACACAGCTTAGCCCTTAATGTACAACTGTTTTGGCTTCAATATAACCAAGCTATAAATAGGCACTCCTTTGCCTCCCCAGCAGTAAGAAATGACTGCAGCAGGTGTTGTGCTCTTCTAGAAATTTGCACACTATTCCTACCCAAGTAATTTAAAAAAAATTTGCTTTCTTGTTGTGTGTTCTCCCTTTATTAAATGCCAACTGACTGCTCAGCAAGCATCATGTTAAAATATGAAATCTTCATTGAGGCAAAAGAAACAAAAGCAGAAAGGTATTTTTGCTTTATTTCTCTACAATCTCTGTGTAAAGTTTATTTTATGTTCAATTTTAAAAGTATTACTGGAAGGCTCAGGAGAGCTGCCTAATGTTGGTTGGTGACTGAAATAGTATTTTGATTCTTTCAGCTTTGCTGGGCTGGAGTGTAACTCAGGTTTGTTATAGTGGTTTCTCCATGGTACTGGTAGATGCTTGGAAGGCTGTGGGCAAAGTTTGTGTCCGTGCTTGCACTGAATTGTCCCTTGCACTGTGGCACCAAGAACATAAGCAGGTCTTTTTGTGCAGCAAGGTGGTGCTTAGAGCAAGAGAGGATATTGCAGTGTGGTTGGTCCCTGTGAAATGAGTTTGATGGTGTCAATAAATAAATTACCCCTGGACACAGACCCCATCGTTGTGTTTGGATTAACTTTTGGTCCCAGCAAAGAGACAGGGTTGTTTAGGCAGGGAGAATAAATGTGTTTGTGCTGCTGAGATTGTTTCCGATCAGCTGCGGTGGAGAGCCCTGGCCTCCTGCCACGCTTGGGTGCTGCAGAAACAGTGAAACTCAGGGGAGATGCACCGTGCAAACAGCAAAAGAGAGGGGCAGTCATGTGTTTCAGTTCCTGTTTAACATCTGTCTGCTTTTACACCCCTGCCTTTCCCCCGCAGATGTGAGAGCTGTGTGGAGCTGCTGTTCGTGAGAGGGGCTGGGAACTGCCACGAGTGCGATACCCCCCTGAGGAAGAGTAACTTCAGGGTGCAGCTCTTTGAGGATCCTGCTGTCGACAAGGAAGTGGAAATTCGGAAGAAAGTGCTGAAAATGTGAGTGTCACCAGTTAAAAGAGCTCAAGGTGGAAGTATTTCATAGATCACAGTTTTAAGAAATTGACTTCTCCAGTAGTACAGAGGAGATATATATTTTTTTTAAGTGACAAACCATAAAACTTGACTCCATTTATCATGGAAGGATTTCAGAGAATCTGATTCTATGCAAAAACTGAGGGCTGAAATCTCAGTTTAGCCTTGAGGGATTTCTACTTAGCATTAGAAAATGTTGGGTGTTTCTATGTGGTCTCCTTTGGCAAAGACTTGGCTCCTAAATGGAGAAGATTAGATGCTGAGGAGTACAGCTGCTTTCTCTTTGAGGGAGTGAACATGGGAGTAGGGCAAGAAACAGGACCTTGATTGTTTTTTTCCCTGGGGACCTGTTTTGAGAGTTGAAGGCCAGTTCCCTTCAAAACCAAAATGGGCAAAAGAGAGTTCACATTGTTCTTTAACTTCACACAGCAATTGTTAGTGGAAATGGTTCCATAGAGCCTGGTGTTGCTAGCCTGTCATGCAGATTTGAAAGCTCTTGGAATTGAGATAAATGAGGTCTGAAATTGCATCTCCCTCCTTGTGGCCAAGAAACAGCATTTTATAAGGAAAGTAAGGGAGCCAGTTGATGTTCTGATAGCGGAGGATCTGCTGAAATGTAACAAACCCAGAGAGAGTTGTGTGTGCAAAAATGAAAGTACAGGTAAATTGTAAGGTTGGCAGCCTTTATCTAAGACTTAGTACAATGCTAAATGAATCATGTGTTGTTGCTGAGATGTGGAGAAACTGCGTCGTTGAATACCAAGATGCTGATGTGGAAAGCAATAATAATTTTGATGTTGGATTTTAAAGTCTTCTAAGCTTAACAGAAGTCAAACTGGAATGAAGTCAATTGAGTTGACTAAACATGGAATGAAGTTTAGTTAGAAGAGAAAACATTGGAAAATGCTTGGCCTGCTTAGATTTGCCAGATTAGTTTTTGGGAGGAAGGAAAAAATGCCCCCAAATTGGAATTTTGGCTTGAGTTCTTGGGATTAGATTTTTATACTCCTGGGTGTCATGGTCCATGGAGCAGGCAAAATCTCAGCTTTGTATTTTCCTGGGAAGAAAGTCTGCATGTCTTGACTTTCAGAGACTGCCCATGTTCTAGCCAGTTGTCCCTTCATCTTTTTACTTTTTCCAGCTATGAAGAGGTGAATATGAGCCCTGGAATGGTCTGTTGATACGAAATGAGATAATTGCGTAGCATTTTCAGTTTGCTGCTGACATGTGCTTTCTGTTGTTGGCACAAAGCCAAATTCCATTTTCTGATGCTTCTAGAAAAGCTTTTTTTTTCCTGGGGTGTTACTGTTGTCTCTGCCTTTGCTAAGAGGTTGACTGGGAATTACTCTATCTTGGCCTCTGTGCTCATGTTTACCTGTAACCCTGGAAAAGGAGTGGGCAAACAGTAGGCAAAGATAGCACTGATTTATGCTGGGCTGGCTCCTTTCCTTTGGAACAAGCACTTCTGTCTCCCATTAAAGACTCTCTATGTTCGTCAGTTTGGGAGCCACAAAGCACATAGTTGATAAAACTATATCAATACTTAGTCAGCTTGCAGCAAGAGCCTTGTTGAGTGGAAATTGCATCTTTGTGTGTTGTATAAATACTTGTTTCTCTTCTCTCAAAGATACAATAAAAGAGAGGAAGACTTTCCCACTTTAGATGAATATAACGATTTCCTGGAAGAAATAGAAGAAATTGGTAAGTCTTAATGCTTGCATTTTTGTTGTACTGTGCTCATGAAACCACAGGCTCTTATCTTCTGACTCAGCTGCCTATGAGAATGTCTTAAGTTGAGTTTCTATAATAGGATTTATCATAGTATCACATTTTTATCTAATTACTTTTTTCTGCACACTTTTAATCATATTTGCTGAACTGTAGGACATGGTTAAGTAAAACTTTTTATCTGCCAGTGAAAGAACACAATCCAAAGAGGAAGCAGTGCTTTATAGCTGGAAGAGAAAGGCTTGCAGAATACTGTCAGTGCTACACTGGCAAAGATTAAACAAAGAGAGGAGAAATTGAAATTTTCATTATATGCTTCCATTAGCTTTATCTACCATGACAGAAGCCATATGGTGTCTTTCATCATTTTTGCTTCTGCAAGTACAGTAGTTGAAGCTGCTTTGAAGCTGATGACCTTACATACCACTGTGGTAGCATTTTATGTTGCTGTGCAGAAGGAGAAGGTTTAGGAACAGGCGTTGATTTCTTTCTCCTTGGATTAGCTGAAGCAGAACTTTGCCCTTTGGGGAAGGGACAATGTTATCAACAGAGTTTATTTTCTTCTTAGTTAGGGTGACTTTTGATTTATGGTGGAGTGATGGGTTTTGCTTAGAAAAACAAGGATGTGTTCAAAGGAGTGATTCCTTAATGGTTTGTTTCTTGGTTTTGGAGCTTCTGGGGCTTTTTTTTTTTTTTTTTTTTTTTTTGGCTTGGGTATATTTGGGGGAATTTGGTTACTTTTTTTTTTTATTGTTTTGGGGGGGTGAGGAAGGGGACTGGTGTTTAGTTTTAGGGAATATTTTTTGTTGTTCTTTAAAAGTCTTTAAGTATTTTTTAATTAAGTGTGCTTTTCTGTTAATATCTGGAATTTTGAAGCCACAGCGGCTTGCACATGTTAGCTGTTTGTGTTTTTGGATACCTCCTCATAAATCCAATGGGATACAAATAATAAGGATAATGGCATCTTAAGGATAGTCTCATGATGACATAATAAAGGTAATAACTGAAATTCTTTTTAATTTTTAAGTTTCAGTTAATTTTGATTTTAAAATTGAAAGCTTATGTAAATAAACTAACAGATAGTCTACCATCAGTAGTGCTACAAGATATTATTAGTGTTGGAGCACTCCTATGTGTTCTCTGACTGCTAAAAGGTATACATCAACATCTGCTGTGAGAAAGAACCCTGAATGAAGTTCGTTGTAATTATTTTGTTATTCAGATTGTGAAGTCATGGATAATAAACCCATGTAGCTTGGGACACTTGTGTAATAAGCTTCTGTAAAGAGGTGGTTGAATTTTGTCTAATTTTACATCAATGGAAAACCAGAAGAACAGATTCCTGAATGTATTTTGTGGGACTTGCAAATATTCATTGCATTCATTAAACGTTCATTAGAATTCATTAAATACCCTTGCTGGAATATTATTCACCATCTAAAGGTACTATGCTGACTGTGTGACTGAAACTTTAGATAGATTATAGAGAAAACAATGGCTTTTCATTACTTTTTTGAACCAAATATGAACAAACCTCTGTTAACTTCAGCAGCCTCTTAGGGGAAATTAAGTCTTAGACCTCTGGGACCATTCTGTAGTTCTGCATTGTTCCAAAAGGTTTATAGAGGTTTGTTTAGGGTAACTGATAGGGCATACTCAGGACAGTAGCAAGTGTGCTCTTAGGTTCTTGCTGGAACAGAATGGTCATGAAGGAACAGATCCTGATCCACCTGGATGTCTTTTTAGTTAAGCATGGCAGATCTAAAATACTGATAAAGAAACAGCCTTTACAGGTATAAGATATCAGTTATTTTAAAGATGATAATTTCATACTTTCCTCAGAAAAGCATTGCTTTTTCTTTTGGTGCAAATTAGAGAAATAAAGTAAATTTCAGTTTGGCAAAGTTCAGTCTGGGGCAGAAACCCTCCTCTAAATGGTCTATCCTACTTTACATAATTTTCTTATATGTCTCCGATTACTATACCTTGGAGCTTGCAGGTTATGACTGATTTTAATTAAAAAAATCCTTTCTCCTTAAACTTTATTTACATTCTCTTTTAACATACCATTTTTGCAGTACAAGATCCTTTTAGTGACAATGAAACATATATGTGATATTTATGATCTGATTTAATGCCATTTTTAAATGAGAAAGTTATTAAAAGATGAATCATGTTGCAGCTAATGAAAACTGAGAGGAATCACAAGAGCAAGGGCCCAGTCAGAAAGCTGTGACCCTTTAACATAGAAATATTTATTGTGAGATGCTATTAAATGGATCACATGGACTAAGGTTTTAGTTCTTTGCCAAGGCCTGCACACAAGATATGAGATTCAAACTCGATGCACATGATATGTGTCACTGCATTTGCATTTGAGTCTTGCATAAAACCAGTATCTTAGAATGCTTCAAGGAACTGAGTAAAACAAATTGACTACAACTCAATGAACCAGTTTCAAATTAGTAAATTTCCATTTGTACACATTATAGAACCTTTAAACAGAGGATATCTTAGCAGTAAGTTCTGTCATATGTGGCTCACCTGTGAGAGCAGCCAAGCCTAGTTCAGGATTTGAAAGCAATGGGGACATGCTCTGGGACATGTGGGTGGAGCAAGGAAGAGAGAGGAAGAGGAAACTGAAGTAGCCAAGAGTCCATTGAACTCTCATAATTTCTGTAACTTTAGTTAATACCTGGAAGTTTCACCATAGAGACTATGCAGCAGTAGAGAAGAACCAGAAAGTGGGAAGCAGGACTGGTGTGCACCAAGAGGGAAAAGATTTTTTTTTAATATAATTTTTTTTTTTATGCATAGGTCCATCAAAACCTGGCAGTCTGTAGTGATGGGAAAGATGCATAATATGATAAACCTTGGTAACCAGCATGTGTGATTGAACAAACCAATGAAGAGATAACAGTTGAAAGCTTTACAGCTTGGAAAGCTGTTAGCAAGCTGGTGTCCCCTTCATCATTTTTAATTTTACTTTTACTGCCCTTCATTTGCTTTGACGGCTTGATGTTGCCATGGTGCAGTTGAAATTCTCATAAAAGTGCTGTTACCCTTTCAAGATGGCTATTTTTTCCTAGGGTTTATACCACATTTTATAGTTATGTCAGAAGGTTTGCTTGGTTTATGAATTCTCCAAGCTCTGAAACTGCTCTAAAAACTCTAGGTTGCAGTTCAGCTTTTGCCTTTTAATTTGTGAAATTTAACAACCACTGTATCAATGTGTTATATCCCTACATAATTAGAAAATAATTTTAAATATATCCTTTTGTTAATAGAGGTAAATGAAATTATTCCTTGCCCCTCAACTTTTTGATTTTTACTTCCTTTAATAACGACAGCAAAGCATTTTTTTCCAACTAAAGCCATGTGGTTCTTTATACTATCTCCCAACTTTGAAATTATTTCTCTCATGTAAGAAAATAATTTTAAAAGCTCTTCCTGATTGCTGTGAAATACCATACCCAGTGTTCATAGTGCTACTCTCCCACTTGCAGTGGAAGTTGATTTCTCTCAGATGTGAGTTGGTCCCATGGCACTTTTGCAATCACAATTCATTTCCCCTTTACTTGCTCTGTACCCATTCAAGTCAAGGATCTATAGAGTGAAACTCTTGTCAATGGTGTTGTGAATTAAACTTTTTGCAAGAAGGTTTTTAAAATTAACATATGCATATTGATAAACATGAAAGCCTGTTAGTCATTAAGAACTATCCTATATGACCCCTACTTAGTGTGTAAAACAGACCAACTTCACAGTTTGAGTGAAACTTTAGAGTGGGAGAGCACAGAAGGGGCCAGAAGAGACTCTTCTAGACTTGACATTAAAGTCTAGAAAAATTGTTCAAGAAAAATATATCCTTAAGGGCAGCTCATGAGATTTGTTCATTAATTACCATTTCTTTGTTGTTTTGGAGGAAGAGACTTTAATAGCTGCAGTGTAGCTGCCTTTGGTAGTAATATTGATGGTAAAGGAGGGAAAAAAGTTTTGTCTAATTTTTGGCACTAGAAGAAAATTAAATGAGCAAACAATGTTTAAATGTCAAATAGGAGTCAACAAGCAAACAGAATAAAACTCAAAACTGGCGTCTTGCTACTGCAGGTAATATCAGATACGCCAGTTCTAAGTCCCTCACTGGAACACTGCATTGAAGACCAACAATTGGGCATAATTTGATGACGCTTTGGTAAAAAATTTAATAAAATCTTATGTATTTACACCTATCCTGTATTATGTGTAGTCCAGCTCTAAGAGGAACAGCTATTGTTAATGTATTTCACAGCTTTGCTTTTATTTCCTTCTGCTTACTATTTTACAGTACAATGTACTGGCCAGCACTGTCATCTGTATATATAAAAATATATATATATATATAAAAATACTTTTTCACAGCAAAAGGACTGTTTCCTTACATAGGACTGAGTTATATCCTCAAAGCAATAGAAGAACTTGCCTAGTTTTTCTGGATTTATTATGCATTGAAGTGGTTTCCTCCAAAATTTGAATGATATATTTAAAACTCAGAATTTAGAAGGAAGCTTGTCTTCGTAAAACAGAACACTAGAAAATTGCATCTGGGTATGCGAGTCATTCAGGTATAGATTTGATCAGGTGATCTGAATAAGGAACTTATATTTGTTCCTACATGCACTTGTAATTTAGCGAGGAGAGAAAGAAAAGGGAGTGGAAAATAAATGTTCTCGATTCAAAGGTGTTATTGCAGTCTGAAGTGGGTTTTCTTCTAAGTTAATAGGTTTGTTTCCATCACCCTTGCCAGATTTCCATGCAGCTCTATATTGTTATTTTATTTTAGCTGAATGACAGTTTAAATATCATTGTAATCATGATCTGTCCTTAAAACTGTATCATTTTGTTTTGGTCTCTTGTTAAATACTTTCTCCCTTAATTGCCTTTTCATTCAACCAGAAGACTTACGATGGCAACCACAGCACAACTGAAAAACAATTCATTGTATCAGTCACAGACTCTCATAATGGAGAGCCTTAATAAGAGCAAGTTCTGTACTACTTGAAGGCACAAGATAAATTAGGTTCATAGTCCATTATTTGAACAAGGGTATCTGACTTATGGCAAATCTATCTGAAAGAGTATTGTAGAATTGTATTTTATCTTTAAGAAATGTGTTTTCTAAAAGTAAGATATTTACTTCTGTTGCAGTAAAGGATTTAAACAGGAGAATTTCTCTCTCATGTTTGTTGAATCATACTAGAATGATGAGGTAGAACAGAGCCATATATCAAACAACCATTGTGAACAACTTAGCATTGTACTTTATTTCAGGAGAGAAGGCTGAGCACAGAATTCCGAATGGTTTTGCCAAGAGTACACTCTCTTCCTTATTTACTAAGCTGTATATAAGATGAAGAGGGTGACAGCACTCTTAAACTTTTTCTACTACTGAAATCTATGGATGCGCACATGTGCTTTTTCTTTTGTGAAGAACACCACAATGGCAGAGCTGGAGACTGCATTTCTCTAGCTCTGTAGAACCACACTAATATTAAGAGAAGTAAGGCAGTTGTTTGGTAGATTTTTCTGTAGGTGCCATATTAGTTTGTTTTCTTGATGTCAAGTATAGAGCTGAGAATGGGTGAAAAGAGAACTCTGCCTTTGCTCCACAACCTGGTTTTTGTTTGGGTTTTTTTGGCTTTTCCTTGATGTGTGGAAACAACTAACAAGTACCATAGGTGGTATATTTTTCAGCTGACCATTTTCTAATGAGAAGTCTTCTGCTTGAAGCATTGAAATGACACTAAGAACTCATTTTTGGGGGCTTGTCAGGCATCATCAGACAACCACTGGTTTTTAGTATGACCTGGAAGGGATTCAGACTTACAGTTTAACATCCAAGAAATGCAAGAATACACTGGAACTTCCTGTACAACACCCTTTGGTTTTGGCTCAGATAACACAATCAGATTCAATCTTATCCAAACACTTGCTTCTAATTTTTAGCCCAAGTGTCAAGAAGTCAGCCAATCCTCTCTTGATATTTCTTGATTAATGACTAGATACACATAAGGTTTGAGTATCACAGCATTGGTTGAATATGGGGACAGCTCTGCTAGGTTTAGTCATCTGTGTTACATGCACATATATGCTAATGTAGCAGGCCTGTGATCTGGGGGATTTATTCACTGGAAATAACAATGTTAGATAGTGTTTACTTGTTTGAGTAAAATATACATTTCTCTGTGTTGAGTCAGTCATAGGGATTTTGGGGATGAACAGTGTTCAGAGGTATGAAAGTTTCTTTTGCATGATTTTGCTAGGCTGCTCTAAATGAAGGACAGGTTAGCCCAAACAGTATATGTAAGGAAATTATCTTTCAATTTTAAATCCAGAATTTTGAAATTTCTGAATCCTTGGATAGTAATTTTGTTATTGGCTTTTCTTCTTCAGCCACTATTGGATTTTGAAATGTTGACACATGGTTTTATATCCAAGGCATACAAAGATTGGAGTTTGGGGATCCTGGGAGTGTTTCTGGTGGAGACTTTTTCTTGAAGAAAATTTATCATGAATAGCTTGGTGGATTCTGGTGCAGCTGAAGTGTCTGATACCAAGGCAAATGACATTGGTTAAAAATGATGGCCATGAAATGCAAGTACATTGCAAATCACTCAGCTGCAGAGTCTTGGAATAAAAGCACTGTGGGGCTGATGTATGGACTGATGTTGCCATTTAATGTGGTTTCCCAGCAAACCTTTCATAAAATTCATGACTGTAGCTGACCTCTGTTACTGTGTTCTTCTTAGGGATAAAAAAAAAGGGCTATAACCCAGCTCTCTACAGCAGTGCACTGAAAAGTGATGTGTGATGTGAAGCAAGGTGAGGGGAATCATGTTCACTTCACCACAGACACTAAAGGTGAACCTGTAGTCAAGCAGTTGATTAAATGTCACAGCATATTCGACAGTTTCCCAGGGTGACAGGGTTCTATTCTGACCAGCTTCAAACTAGGAGACTGATTCAAATCACATTTCTTGCCAGCTTTACTCCATTACCAGCATTGCTTTACAGCTAGGAAAGTAAAAGCAGAATCAGCCAGCAGCTGCCAGCAGCTAACACACAGGTTCTTTATGTTATAGTTACCACAAAAGAGGAGACAAGGCACTGCATATAGCCTTTTGCTCTTGTATTAGATGCATTTATTTGTTTTCTGCTTTATGCATGGCTGTGAGTGCTGATTTTTCCTGAAATTGGCAATTCTGGCCTGTCCTAGAAAGTCCCAGCTTCTTGTGTAAAAACTGGTGTACTATTTTTCACTTCCACTATAGTTTACAGTCAAGGGACAGTTGCTGATGTTGTATGTCAAGTTGCCATAGCAATGGAATATGTACGAGTGCCACAACAAGTTGAAACTGAGGCAAAAGCTCTGGCTGACGTGATCATGTCTGAGCCACCTCCCGAGACTGCAGAAAGCAGTGCGCATGGGGGAAAACGTAATAGTAGAGGTGCTCAGGCACTGTGAAAATGTGAAAAGAGGCAAACTGTTTAACCATACAGATGGTGTATTTAAAAAGGAGGGGAGACTGATGATGAGGAAACATTTGTTTTCTTCCTTCCTCTGTGTGAAATGGTAAATCAAAATCCACCTCTCATTCCAACTTCCATGACCTTTAAATTCCCACCTTTCTCAAAGTACCTCCTTAAATTTTGAGACCTGAGAATGTGTAGTCTTTCTTATGTAAGATTAATTCAATATTTTGAGAAATGGAAAATTGACAGTTACTGGAAGTGCACACTTTTGTCACTATCACCAACTAAAACCAATTTAGCCCTTTCATTTGCTCAGATCAAATTAATAAGCAAATACGAACACAGTGCTTTGGTCTGCATGTGAATCTCTATCCCCTGGTGAAAATTATTTGTGAATACAAATTGAGGGTACTATGTGTCTCCAGATCACCTGTGTGATCTTGGTACACTGGCTATCAGTAGATGCAATGTTGTATATGCTTCTCTAAGAGTGATGTATTAGTCCCTAAAAGTCTGTGGCACAGCTGAGACAATTGCTTTCTTGTTCCTATCTCCACTTTGACTCTTCCCCTGTGTTTGTGTTTGTTCTTGTCTATATAATGACGGAGGTACGACTGGAAGATGTAGAAAAGAGTTCCATGATGAAATAATGATGAAGGGTTTACCTGTTGAACAATGTGCTGAAAGTTTTCAAATTAGCTGTCAAAACTGTCCTTTGAATAGGGTTTTGGTAACACGTGGTGGCAACTGCTGCACAATTTGATCCAATTTCTAGCCCAAACAAGGTGTATGTATAGTAATACAGTGCAGTGGTGTAAAAAAATTTATAATATAATTATTTTTTTATTCTAGTTCTCTCTGGGCTATACAGTCCCTGCCTGTTGTTTTATTTACTCCATAGCTATTCTTGTTTTGTAGTTATTGCCTTTAGATTGTAGCCCTACGGTCAGTCTAAGGACAAGATGTTTCTTCCAGAGATGAGTTGGGAACAGTAACAAGTACGCTTTGTAAACGCTCCTTTCTTCACTGTCATTCTGAAAACTGAGCTTGGTAAGAAAAAATGTCTCCTTCAGCTCAGGATTTATGTCCAAAATTCAGATTTTGAGTTTGACAGAACTCCTCTGATGCCTCTGAGTAAATTACAACAGAGTAGTTACAAGGTGATCTTGGATCATGACTATGGAAGTTGTAATTCTCCAGGTTGAGAACGATTTTTGTAGCCACTGAAACATGGAGGACAGGATTAGTTTGTTTGCCTTTTTTTCTCCTTTTGCTAGATTATTCTTTCCAATAAGTTCATGTAATTATTTTCTATTTTAAAAATACTGTCTTGATTCATAAACAGAACAGACCTGTTACAGACCTTACATCACACTGGAATTATCTGTACATTGCTAGGGCATTAATACAAGTGTAGTAGTTACTGTTACTATTCTAAATATTTGCTCTGTGAGGACAGAGGATTTTAACATCCAGAGTGACTGATTAAAAGAAATGGAAAGAGTAGTAGTAGTGCACTCCTCTTTCTCTTTCTTCTTCTGGACAGTGTAAATGTGCTAGTGATACTAAATGCCTTCATTCATAAGCAAGTACAATAAAGGTTAGTCTTTAATTATTTCTGGCATATGTCCTTTAAATTGAAAGCCTGTAAACCACAATGGGCAAAGGGTAATATGTCTTAACAGGTTACACCTCCCAAAGGATTTGTTGATTGACATCAAAATTGTTTCCCCTCCCTCTCTTCTGACTGACAGAATGGCAGGTGTGAAGTGATGGCAGTGTGCTGTAATAATGTGTCAAAAGACCTTAAATCAAGACTAATGTGGCTTCAATGATAAGCTCCCAAACGTTTGTATGGCAGAAAACGGAACTATAGGGCAGAGTCATCTTGGGACTATTATATCTTTGCAAGTTCTAGAAGCTCTTTTCAGTTAGGGTCCTTGGCTGATTAGGGGGCAGACATTTTAGGACAAAGTTACCACGGGGAGAAAAACATTTCAGTGCTCACTACTACAAAGAACTTACATTTAGTGAGATTTTTATAATTATTTTTAAAAATAATTTTAGTGTATATCTGTAATCCAGAACCTGAAATAGATAAGAACATACTTGTTACAGCAGCCACTGGTGGTCACTCCAATGGACAAAACTCAACATTTAATACTTGAAGAAACAGTAGAAAGGCAGCAAGCATAAATAAGGGTGAATACAGAGAGAAAGTCTCATTTAAGCTACCTCTGATGTGCTGTTGATACAGAATTTTCTGGCCTAGAGGGAAACTGAACTTAGAGTTGAAAGGATGTTGTGTCATTAAATCTTCATTTTATTATATAAGAATGTCTTTGTATGCATAAATACAAAAAATAGAACAAAACAGCACAGAAATTGAACTCCAGTCAAGTGGTGATACAAAATAACCCCAGAGACTCCGCATAAGGAGTCCAGCAATAGATTGAAGTCTGCCCATAGGGGCAGATAGATCTTTCCTGACCTTCCCAAAGTTTTAGATCAGGGCCTTGTTCCTCAGTTCCTGTATTTGAGGGTACTTGAGTGGAGTACTTAAGAGTACGGAACACAACTCTGTGTGTACAAAACTGAAAATGCTTTTACACATTCTTACAATGTCTCTTAAGACCACAGATTTTTCCATTTGTTTTACAGGGTTAGTCAGAATGTTATGAATTTTAATGAGGGAGAAATGGAAATGCTGTTAATTATTTCTCTTCTTGGAAAAGCAATTTTTGAGGATTAAAACTGTAGGGCATTTTAAGATAATAATTTTTCAGAGAACTTCATTCTGAAGATTTGTAATAAAATCTTTTTTGTATTAAAAATGCAAATATGTATTACTTATATGCATAAACAATCTGGAAAATTGTTTTATTATAGGTACAAGGTATGGGTGTAGAAAGACACAGATTTTTTCCCTTTAATTTTACTACTCAGAATTTACACAGGATGTTTATGATGGATGGAAAACCACCACTGTGTCACAAATGGTGGTGGAACCCATACTGAAATGTGCTGGCCAGCACAATCCAATTGGAACTGAACAAATGTTACAGTAATATCATGTCAGTGTGAAGGGCATATGACAGTTAAATTAGCAATTCTGGAGTATGAATGCCCAGACTCAGATTATTTCTTTGGCCTTAACAAAATTCACTATAGGTAAGAGATGAACCATGTTGGCAGGACAAATAGGACAAACTTCCAATAATTCATCATGTGCATTTCTGACATGTGAGAAAAGAGGGTTTAGGATATCAGGGCTCTCCAAATAAATTAAACTGAAGACAAAATATTTTAATACCTTTCTTAATCTGTGGCCTCTTGTTTCAGTCTTAGTCTGCTCAGTGACAATTAGCTAGGACAAGAGGCACAGGAGGCCTCTGTACCTCTGTAAAATTCCCCATCCCATGAGGATTTTCAGTTTTAAGGAAGAAGTTTTCCGACACATAATGGTCGGAGCAAAATCTGATTCACAGAATTGATTTTGAAGTTAGGGTGTTCAAATTATGTCTACAATCAGCAAACGATGAGGCCCCCAGCACAGAAACATACAGTCGGTAATTTACAGTAAACACACCGCTGAAATGGCAGTACACTGGTAAAGGCTGTGGAAGAAGAAGAATAATTTCGCCATCAAAACACTTAAACTAGAAAATGGAATTTGAGCTTTTTTTTTTCATTTTAATTTTTTTCCTTTTTTTTTTAATTTATCTTTTTTTACTAAGTCCTGCTTGCCATGTTTGTGAAATAGCAAAAACCACTGGGAAAAACAAATCCGTTTAAAAAAAAAATTATCTTTCTTTTTACCCAAAGAAGATTTTTTCCCTTTTTTTTTTTTTTAATCCATAGAGGTAGAACTGAGAGCTGGTTATTTTGTTGGATTGTCTATTTTAATATATAAAGCACTGTGAAAACATATATTGTAGTGAAGTCTCAACCCTCCACCCAAGCAGCCATTACAGGAAATGTTTCTATTGGAAAAGATGGTAAAATATGACAATATTCCTAAATCTCATTTTTCCTCTCAAGCATTATTTAACCTTCAGGCAATAAATTTCTCTGAACTCACTGAAGTGAGAAATAGACCCTTTTAATAAGGTTTTTAACTATACATCTTAATGAAACTTAAACAAATGGTGTCCCTGCCACTATGTTGGTTGCATGTGTGTTTATGTATACCATGTAGGAAGAATAAAAATTTTTCATATTTAGAGATTTACTGTTCTATGGTAATTTTCAAACAGCACTGGAAAAATAAACAGACAATTCTTTCTGTTTAAAAGCTGCAGTTTGCCAGCGTTCTTCTTTACCTGAATAATGGCCACCAGAAGGGGCTTCACAGCAGCTTAGATTGAGAAAATATGTGCATTTGCCTACAAGGACAGAGGATGCATTCTAAGTTACATTTACCTTTATTTGACTCATTTATTTGATTTCTTTCTTTCTGTCCTTAAAAACAACTCCCATCTCTGACCTGTGACAGTGGCTAACGCATGCTGTAGACTGTGCAAATGGAAATTTCTTACATCCAGGTCTTTACTTTGCATAAGTTAAAGCACTGCATGCTACTCTTGTCCCTCCTCCTTTCTAATTTTAGTGAATTTTGCACAGTATAAAATCAGGCTGTTTCAAATATGAATAAATCTGTATGTCAAACCCACCCTCTTCTCCACAAATACAAATCTGAATATGAATGTCAGGACCCATGCACATGCCTATTTCTGTATGAGAGCAATCTGCCTATCTGGAGAAGTGA
The DNA here is from genome assembly GCA_035583155.1 of Acropternis orthonyx. Classification (NCBI taxonomy): domain Eukaryota; kingdom Metazoa; phylum Chordata; class Aves; order Passeriformes; family Rhinocryptidae; genus Acropternis; species Acropternis orthonyx. The sequence continues at coordinate 13,118,799 of JAWWEU010000160.1, read as the reverse complement.
TTTGACTTCTCTGTATTGCATTAGACCACTGTCATTAACGACGGAGGTGTCATTTTGATGTGATCTGTGAGGCAGTAGAAGCTTTGAAGTTGAAAGATAGAACAGACGTGGATAAATTGTGCTCTGAGTATGCTGCTATTGCACCATTATTGCTGGCAATTATTTCACCAAGTGACACATCAGATAAGAAGTCATCAGCCTTGCTATGGAAAGAAACCACAGTTTGCTGAAGCACGTGGTAGATCTGTCGATTTTGGAGCGTGACAAAAAGCTCATTAGTTTTGCCCTGATCATTCTGTACCAATCATGAACTCTTTTGCATTGTTTCCCTCCGTCTTCATGTTTTCAGTTGGTTTCCTTTCCTTATCTTGCTCTTTTGCTTTTCTCTTTTAATCTTTGGCCATTTGCTCATTCTTCTCCATATGACTTTCTTTGACACACCCATTCCAAAGGAGGTGTTTAATATGATTCGCAGTTCTGTTATCCTTTCCTTAACTGTCCGGAATGTTTATTTCTCTGTTGGTCCCATAAAGCAGGGGGTTCACAACCTTTTTTTTTTTTTTTTAAAACTCTGCAGAGCATGTGAAATATAACTTCTCCAAATAAATAGCAGCAGATTCCAGATAATTATATTTCAGGTTAACTATAAGTTAAACGTGGAATACAGATTTGCTCCTTCAGCTATGCCCCATGGGCTGGGTTCTTAAGTGGATCCGTATTGTGGGCTAGTATCAACCCTTCAATACACTGTGTGAACAAGAAAAAGCTAAATGAAACTGCACTTTTAAACATGAAGGGTAAAAGGGTGAGATAAAAGATCATAATTTATCATCAGTTTTTTACCTGACTAGCAAAAAAAAAAAAAAAAATTACAATAAATGTATATAAAGAGAACAATTATATTGCTAAAGGAGTTCCTTTTCATATTAAAAGATTCTGGGCAAAGGGCTGTAGAGCACAAGTTTGAGGAACAAAAGCATGGAAAGTGTATAGACAGGTTTTAGAGGTTCTTCCTATTTCTAAGATGAAGAACAACTTAGTTAAAACACAAGCTCATGTTCTGTGCTTCAGTTATTTTATTTTCCTGGATAGATGAACTGTAAAAGAAGGTGGCCTCCTTAAAAAAAGGTCTTTCATCACAGTATGTCAGAAGTGGTCTTCCATAAAGGAATCACAGAATATGTGACATAAATTCATTTCACCTAAACTGAAGTGTCTCAGATACCCAGTTACATTAGGCTCCCTTCATAGACAATCAAGACGGATAATCATGTCCAAAGGCAGCTTATGTTAAGTAACTGCTGTTTGCTGGAAGAAGCATGACCCACAGGCTTACCAAGCATGCTAAAGGTATTTTGAAATAAGAAGCGTACTCTGTGAGACTTGGACACAGCAATAGGTCACTGTCCAACAATATGAGCTTTTCCAGTTTTCTGCTACTCAGTCAGGAGGATTTAAATCTTCAGAGTCTTACAGACAGTATTATTTTTGCTCTAAATTAATGGCCTCAGTCTAATCCTTATAATTATGTCTTCACAGCATTTATAGCCAGGAGACAGGTGATTTAACTGGCTAGAGAGTCTCAGTCCCGCTTGGAATAGGCCTCCAGGTCAGAGGTGTATTAATGAGAACTGCTGGAGGATGATGAGCTGATCCTGCAGCCACCAAAAGCACTGAATTGACTACGGTGGACTCTATAGAAAATAATTTCCAGCTACTAACTGTGCAAATCATACTGCAGATACAGCTGTTATCATGACTGCAAGTAGTCCTGTTTGTTTTTGGAGAAGGCTGGGGTGGTTGCATCAAAGCCCAGACCAGTATAAATTCCCCTATGGTCACTGTGTAGCACACCACAATATTTGAAATGGACACGGATCAATTTTACATCAGTTTCTTCCAGGATGTGTATCCTGTGCAAGCAGAAGTGGAAAAGATACTGTTTTGTGGAGGGCTTCTCTCATCAGTATTTTTGATGTTATCCTAGTGGCAGGAAATAGTAATATTAGAACTACCACATAGAACTAAGCTACATGTTATAAGGGATAAAACGAAGCATGTTTGGTTGCCAGTACCTGGTACTATTTGCATTTGAAAAGCATGTTATAGTTAGGCATGTCATACACCGACCCTTTTCATTCCAGAAGGGATCTCCAGGCATACCTTGGCTATTTCTAAAAGTGGGTGAAAAATGTATTTCATAACAAATATAGATTTTCCTATTGTTTGTAGAGACAGTTTTGATTTCTTAGTTGCAAGCAAAGGGCATGAGGTTAATAATTGATTTGAAGAAATCAATTGAACTAGAAAGGGCAATAATCCTTTACTTGGAGTTTCTCCTGCACCTGAAAAGCAACAGGTTTCATTCTAGGCGGAGCAATGCTTTTCAGTGAGATTTGTCATGTCAAAGCAGTGTTAAAAGACCAGACTCCTCATTTCCCTACAAAACACCCTGCAGACATTTAAGCACACATTAACAGAACTATTTCTTGAAAGTCCAGCTACAACAAATTGAATCTAATGGCTGTAAGGGGTTTCATTGCTTTGTGCTATGATCTTCCCTGATACTTCTTTGGACAGAGTCCAAGTATGGAAAAAGTATCTGCAGAACCTAAAGTGCTAAAGTAATGTATCCTTTCAGAAACTGATCCAACACTGCAAGGAAAGATGAATTCTGAAGAAAATGGTAAATTTAGAAGGGACTTTGTTGTCACACTTGCCATCCATGCAAACAACTGAGTTACTCAGACACCCACATTTCTACCCACCTCCAAACCCCCTCTTAGTAAACCTCTCCAGCTCAACTGTCACATGTAATTGTGCACACACATAAGCATCTCTTACTCTTCTTCCAAATTTCCCAGTCAGTGCATGAGTTTTTAAATAATACGTTAGTTTTAATAATCTGATTAGACTGGATTTTCTAAGATGCTCTTTCTCAAGAAGCAGTTTATCAATGTGGGAGATCCTATGGCAGCCTAAACTGATAATGTGCTGTGTTTCTGTAAGTTTTACTGTCTTGCACATTTTTATTATTTCTTCTTTGTAGCTGTGTCCATATACAGGATGATGAAAGGGTGTGGTTTTGGCATTATCTGACTAGAAATTGCTGAAGAAGCAATGAAGTTTGTGCATTATGAAGAGACACAACAGAGATGTTTGATCATGTGCAGTAGTGGGGGGATAGGAAATTAACTTTACAGCACCTCTCAGAAAGTCTGTTGGAAGGAAAAGTTATCTTCAAAGCATTCACTGCCTTAGTGGAAAAATATTATATATTATATTAAAATATTATATATGTGCAAATCATGGCCATATACCTTAACTGGTATCACTTCAAGTTACCTTTGAAGTAAAGGAACCAGTCCTATTTCCATTAATTCCAAACATAAACAACTATGGTATTGACTTTTAAAAAAGCGTTGCATTCAAGCTGTAGGCCTGGAATGGAAGGCTACCTAATTCAGCCTTCACACATGGACTATTCGCCCTATGTGTATAGTCTTTGAGCTATGAGAAAACCAACATTTACTTATTTGTTTTGCATTGTATCTTGTGATAAGTGCTTTTCAAAGTATATATTGTATTGTATCTGGTGTCTAAATAGAAGAGTTTGCTGGAAAATACTTGAATGAGTGGACTGGAAAAAACCCCAGATATGTTTACAGTTTCTCAAAAATTTTACAAGTTTTTACTTTGGTTTGATTTACAAGTCTCTGAGGAGAGCCTAAAAAGATTAAGATGTTGGGAAAGAGAAGTTTCTTCTTTTAGGCAGAAAAAGAAAGTGGAAATTGAAGAAAGTTATTAAAAACAAAACAAACAAACAAACAAAAAAACACAAGCAAAAAACAAAACACAAAGTCCTCTGGAGTGTTTTTCTCTCTCCATCATCACTGGGACACTTTGTCAAAAAGATCTCACAGTCAATGGGAGAATGAGTTCAGAGAATGGTTACTGGACACTGGTGTTTCATTGGTAGCAAAAAAATGAGGAACTAAAAGCTGGCAAAGTAGACTCAGAGGCAGACGAAAATTTTAACATAATGAATATTCTGGAAAAAAATGTACAATAAATATGTTTTCAGGTCTGGGGCTTGGGGGGAGGAGGATTGCTTCCTAAAGAGGTCAGTCAAGCACATATAGCCAGAAATCATGCTTATGATCATTGATTGCCTTTTCCTTAATACTTAGAAATAGGTCTGAATGTGTATCTTTGAAATGAGAGAAGATTTACAGTCTTTCTTAAAATAGTATTTTTTCCCTAAGGACAGCAGGTGACAAAGGGTGGGTTTGTGGTAATTGAGGGAGGACTGAAAAGAGACTAATTATTTTTCATGGGGTTTTTTTGTGGGTGTGTCTTTGTTTGTTTTCAGGTGTTTTTGTAGTGCTATGGAAGATTATGGCAAATATTTGACCTTGCCTTTGGGATATGAGGCAAAGGTTTGTTTCATAGTTCCTTTGTCCACCAGTGGTACTACAAAGCACAAAGCTATGTTTGTGAAATCACCTCCCTAGCTTGAATCATATATTTGTAATCAAAATAATTTAAAAATTAATTATAATATAATTCTTTAATATTTAAGTCATGTGAAAGAGTAGCAGGACTGTCTCACAGTCCAGAAAAGGTGTGAGCAGCCTGTTCATTCACCACAATCACTTCCTTACTAGGACTATTACATCATTTTCAGGGTTACTGCATAGGGTTTTACTCAATCCAACATTTGTGTGGTTACAGGGGTGTAGATACATAACAAAACAGTTTCATAACTTAGTTATTCTAAGGCCAGCTTTGATTTAAGTGTTTCTGACAGCAAGCTGCAACATCTATGAGTCAAGAGCCTAAAAAAATTAGTAGGTAGTGACATATATGTGTAGATATAAATATTCATGTCCAAATGCACACATATATATACATACATGTCTGTGTATGGATAAATACCTCTTTTGTGATGTGGATCATTGTGCAGAAGCAGGCACATGATTAAACCTGTGATGAAGATTAATCATTCCATCTTAAAATGGGTACCCACTCATGGTGCCTTATATGACTCACTTCCTCTCATCATTCTCCTTTGGTAATTAAAAGTCAAGCTTACTAGTTAGTGCCTAACACCAAGAAGGGATAAGGTCAAGCAATAACATCTACAGTAGATGTTTGCATACAGATTTACTAAACATAGCGTAGTCCTTTCATTGAACTGTTTGAGACGGACATCACAGTTTTTATAGCACATAAACTCCCTTCCTCAGTGAAAGATTGGACAACTGAAATCAGTGAGGGCTAGACCAGTTTGCTTTTCAGTCACTGGTGGGGAACCAATTCTTACACGGTTCTCCATAGTCCTGCACAAATACTGTTGTGTGTTGATTGTCTCCCTTCCCCTATCCCCACACACCCCTCCTCCCAGAAACAGTCTTACTTGCTTACAAAACACCAGTGTAGCCATTTTATATCAGGTTCTTTGTGTTAGGATCAATTGACTATTTGTACTTTCAGTTTTTCAGATGCATAACCCAGTCTTTTGCAGAGCTCTGCTCCTCTTCTTTCCTCTCCATTAAATCAAAAAAGGTTTACCATCCTGTGGTTGATTACAAATCACTGGGGTGATATTGCTGCACAGGTTAATGATGTCAATCTTAATGGCAACGTTATGTGCAGAATGCCAGTCACATGTCTGCAACGCTACAGACTCCAAAAGGAGAATAAGTTTTTCTTAAGCTTAAAAACATATAGTTGCATGTAGAATGATACATAATTCCTGTGCTGCCATTGAAGCATAGTTCAAAACTTGAAGATAATTTTTAAATGTACTCATCCTGAAAAAGCGGAAAATCTTTGGACTGCCTAGAAAACTTATCAGTCCGTCATAACCTGTCAGAGCCAAAGGTGATATGAGATGCACTGTTCAACCACAGAAAGTAGTTACATTAAACCAGACTCTATCTGTATTTGACTCTATAGCTGGTGTGAGGGTGGTGTTTCTTGCTACTGCAGAATTATTCATTTACAGCCCTCACAGCATCCTCCACAGCAGCTGATATTAGTTATCATTAGCAAGGAGCTGATTCTGGAGCGTAAGCAAGAGAGAGAGGCTGCTGGGTTAGTCTTAGGTCAAAGTATTAATAACAGTGGTTCCGTAAATAATGTATTATTCATGACTTGGTGATACATGTTACAAACTTTTCTAGAAGAGAAAAAAAACCCACAGAAATCTCTCCTTCTTTTAGAACACAAATACATAAATTTTAATCTGAGAAAAATACAAAATGAAACCATGTACAAGTTATGTACAAACCCTTTTTACAGGACGATATATTTATCACTGGATATTACATATGACAAAGTCAGGTAGATCATTTCTGAGCACCAGCATTTGTTCTCTCTCACCAACCCGTAATGGTAAAAGTAAAATGATGAAGTCATACTCCTTTTTCTTGATGAACTTTTACCTTAAAATGGTAGCTGGTTCTCAGTGTACCCCCTCACCATCCTCACTCCCGGATTAGACATATGAAACAATGAAAAGATATTGAATACAGGTGTTTGCGTGTGTGTTTTTACATAAAGGAAGAACATTATTTCACCAGTCTTGAACTATACAGAAATGTGAAAGTTAAAGTTACATCAACTTTTTTTTTTCCTTTTCTTTTTTTTGCCAGAGGTTAGATTATTTGCATTGGCTAAGCACATGTCCCAAGCTGTACCATGGCAGAAGCGGCGTTTGTTAACTGCTTGAGATTAACTTCTGCTGACATTTAAATGCGGTGTTCCTGTTACTGATTGTCCAGTCAACAAAATGCTCATATGCCGCATTTTTTGTTTCTGAGAAATCTATGCTTTCTATTACAGGTATTCGACTGCCTATAATATGTTGTGCTCTGGGTTGGTTTTTTGGGCACTTTTTTTTTTAAAAATAATTATAGAGATCTCCTCTAAAATAAATTGACAGATGCAGTAAGAAGCCTTCTCTTAGCCTCCTTAAGGTTCTAGTTAGATGTAGCATTACTGTGTTTAGTTTCTGAAGTTAGATATTGTTCTAAAATAGACCCAAAGTAATAAAAGTAATACCTTATATTTTATATTATCTTCATTTTCCCTACCTCTTCTCATTTTGACAATTAACAGTAACACACCATTGTATAGAACAGATATATTAGACCAGCAGTCCTAGCTATTCGTTTCAGTGGAATTTACTTGGTTATATAGACTACTGCACAGAGACTAGACAGTTTCAATGTAGCTGCAGATTCTATAGCAGAGAAAAATCTGTGCAGAATAGATACATTACTTATGTAAATATATATTTGATAAATACTGGGACAGATTTATCAATACTACAGGCCTATGTATCTTCCTAGGCAGCGACCATAGCAGAACAGCTACTCCATTCCTTTCATTATTCCAGATGGGGGCTGTAACCCACACCCACTACTATTGCTCAGTGTGAAAGTACTACAAATATTAGGCCTGCTAATGGAATATTAGGAGACCTGGTGTGCATATATAATGACTTAAAAACTAAACTATTTCCCTTAAGCCTGTGATTGTTCATGCACCTTTAGAATTAAAATAAAAAGGTGCTTGTTCATGTGTTGGGGATTTTGATGGTTTACATGTCGCAGAAAGGAAAGCAACAGAAAGAATATAAAGAGCTCTCCTTTCCCCTGATGTTTTTTTTTAATGCATCTGCCATTGACTTTGACAGATATTCCCAGACTAAACCACTGTAACACAGGGAACGGATTTCTGTTTTCGCTTTGTCTTGTTCATCGCCTTTCACACACTTGGTTATTTTGTTTATGGACATTTAAAACTAGAAATGAAATGTGAGACACACACTTCTTTTGGTGCTAAAGAAATTCGCAATGATAACAGCTGTAAAAGCAAAATAGCACACATGCCCCGACCTCAATATGTGTTCATTTCAAATACACTGGGATCCAGGACCCCTTAGGAATTCACTTCTTGGTAAAATCATTTAAGCACCTGCTCTGTGGTTGAGTTTGAGCCATGTGAGTCAGCTAGACCAGGGCAGTTGCTAACATTTTTATGGATGGGCTGCTGAGTGATCAAGCAGTGAAAACATGAATAATTACCCATTTGTAAATTATTGCCTTTTTTTTTTTTTTTTTTGGTCATGCATTAGTTTATGTATCCAGTTATTGCAGTGGTTGTTAGATGTAGTGTACACACAGACATACCCACACCCCAATAAAACTAGTCCTCCCTGAATGAGAACACACTATTGCACTTTTTCCTTCTCCTACTATATGGAAAGTTCAAGAAATGCAAAATCTTCCTTACACAGACCAAAAATATTCAACAATAACCTCACCCACCACCCCCCAAAAACCTGTAATAGAAGGCTAAAACTTTTGTAGTGTCTCTTGTACAGGGCATGCAAACTACATTCACACTTTCCCACATTTGGCTGATGCCAATTAAGACTTTTCACATGCAAGTGACCGCACCTGCCCAGATCAAAGGGTTTGTGCTTTCTGCCATGTATTTTCTGCCTTTTGGCCATCTATGCTGATTTGAAAGACACGTGGTTAAGACGGCAGTGAAGTTTTAGAGAATTTGTAAAAAGTACGAGAAAGTGTTTTCACCTCTTTTTTTTTTTTTTTTTTTTTTTTTTTTTTTGGTCCCTATTAACAAAAACATCATACACTTATCGTTTTGGAAGCAACAGTGAGACAATCGCATTGAGGTCTTAGGAATTGCATTTAGACTATGAATATCTTCTTTATACCTTAACTTTTGCTGTGCTTGGCACTTGCCACCAAATCTGTTAGAGGACAGTTTTATCCTTTCACTTAGTGCTTCATTGGGACAAATTAGAGTAATAGCCATGACACAGAGAGAGACAGCAGACTTCCTGGCAATGTGGGAGTATGCAAGGGCGTGGGTGTGAGCAGCACAAGGGGAGCAGTGAGAGAGCGGCTTGCAGCATACTGTCAGTGCATCCCTCACAAAACTAACAGAAATGACTATTGGTCAAAACAGGAAGAAACAGCAGATACAATTCTTCCATATGTTACCCTGTAAATGACTTTTTTTTTTTTTGTTTGGTTGGGTTTTTTTGTTTGTTTGTTTGTTTTGTGTGTGTCTGTCTGTCTGTCTTCACTCCAAAGCACAGACAATAGAAATTATGACCCCCTTCATGGTCAAATACAAAATTGCATAGCCTCTATCAATAGTGCATGCAATTATTGAAAAATCTGAAACTCCTCCCCACCCTGCCCTTTTCTTTTTGGCATTTCAGAAAGGAATAAGAATTATTAATAAAGACCAAGAACTTATTTCTGCATCTGTCATCATGTGATCTGTCAGCTGTCACTTAGGCCCCTTTCCCAGCTTTAATGTATCTTCATATATCCACATATTGGTGCTGGCCTTATTGTAGTCTTTAATGGCTGAATATCAAAGATCCACAACAGGTTTTCTATGTGTTCCTCCATCTAATTGTCTGAAGTCAGTTCTGAATCTTTGATCATCAAAAATAGGAGCAAGAAAATATTGACTTTAGCTTTTATATAACTGGGAAATTCAAAACTTCTGTTTCTCTCTCGTTTGCTCTCCAGAGGTGGTGTTCTAACTATCACTACATATGGAACTATCTGTCCCAAGAGAGTGTGTGAGTGTGTTCAGATCTTGTCCTTTATTTATGTACAGCTGGTAGCACGACATTTTTGGGTATGACAGTTAAACTGGACAGAGACACGCACACAAACCTTAGCTATGTAGGAGTCATGTATTTGTTTCATTAGAATGTTTTATCCAGGGAATGCTCACTTCCAAAGGAAAGACACTTGGAAATGGCACCAAATGTATGATAAAGTAGAAGATATAATGTTGTATACCTCTACAATAAACACCAGTCTTCTAAGAAAAAAAATAAAAGAATTCACGTGTACTTGGTGAGGTTTAGCACAAATTTCTAAAATGTACTCAGGACCAGCTTTTTTCATTCTGGTTATAATATGCAGTTCATAAATGAAAAAGGAGCACTGACTTCAAAGAAAAGGCTTAACATGACTCAGTGCAGAAACTAGATGTAAATTATAACGTTACTAGCTGAAGCAGCATAAATTGGAAGAACTCACTGGAATTATCTTCTTTTAGGGGACTGTGAAATGTGTTAAGCATGGGCTAAACAATCATGAAAAACTGCTTGAATTGTTTTTTTTACTTTGTAGGAGAGTTAAATATTTTAAACAATCCAATTTTACAGATACTGTATTAACAATTCTTGTTATTGTCTTTAGCTAATCTACAAAATGCAACAACAAAATAGTCACAGTCCAAGAAGTCACTCCAGAATAAAGCCTATTAGGTGTTAGTATGGTTATACTTGTACTGCACCCAGTGGACAAACGTTAAAGCTGAAATAGTTTGGCTTAAATGTTGGATTATATAGTGGATATCATTGTTTTCACAATAAATTCATCATCTGCTTTGTATTTGTTTGATTCACTGATATTTCTCTAATGATCAAAATACCACAGTATGTTTTATTGTGGTGGTTAACAATTCTGCAAAGTTACAAAGCCTAAAGTTAACTTGCACAATGAAAATCTGCCTTTTCTAATGACTCTGTTCCGGGTTTTTGTTTTTTGTTTCCTTATTAGCACAGCCTGTTCTTTTTGTTTTTCTTCATACAATTGTGTCAGATGTTGGTTATTTGAGATAGAGTTACTAAATCATTTAGAACATAAATGCTTCGGTTGATAGGTACTGCAGCACAGATATGAAACATCACATTTTTATCTGATGGCTATAAATATTGTTGGCAACTTTGTGAAACTGCTGACACAAAAGGCACCCATCAAAGGCCTTTTGCATGTTATCATAATACATACATTCATTACATTTTTTATTTTGATTTGGTTACTGTAGTGGTGTCCCAGCAAAGTAAAAATAAATTAGAATGGGAAAAAACAAAACAAAACAAAAAAACCCAAACAACTGCTAAAATAGAATGTTGCTTGGTGCAAGAATTAACTGAGAACAGCGTGTCATAGAGCTGAGGCTTAAACCGGTTTTTACCCCGATCTGAATTCCCTCAGGAGATTCAGTGTGTACTTCACCAAGATATGAGCTATCACCAAAGTGCAAGGATTTGGAGCTAAATCTCTACACATATCAGGAAGAATTTGATCCAAATCAGATCAATGGAAGGCCATCAGCACTTTTGAAGTAAAGAAGTAACAAAGTATGCTAGATGAGACAGTTTATAACTTTTACTTCCATGCACTATTTTATGCAGTCTGGATCAAAGCACTGTAATACATGGCAAAAGAAGAATTGCCAAACTTGCCTTCCTGAAATTAGCAACTGCTGATGGCTAATGGGAATTGAAGTGGAATTGCCAGATTTGCCATTTATGGCAAGCGCACCTTATCTACATGGGCCTTGGTGCAGGGTAGTGACATTCCCTATGGTAGTGTTACAGAAAGTTATCAAGGATGCTGGGTTTCTGTGTGTGTGTGTGTGTGTGTGTGTGTGTGTGTGTGTATGTCAGACAGGGCAGGGCACAGTGCGTGTGGGGGCTTATTGGTCTCACATAACTGGCAATTAAGATGATCTATGTATGCTAATAAAACAAAGAATATTTCAGAAGAATGTTACAGGTATGAAAATATGACTTTCAACTTTGAAAATAAATAAGTCCAGTTTATTAAGAGCTGGTGTCAATGCTGAACAAAATACACATCTTCCAGTAAAGAAACATTTTGGTGAATTGTTGTAGGGTTTTTCCTTTTTTTTTTTTTTTTTTTTTTGATTTACTAAAATACAAGTTGGACCTTCCCCCTCCCCCCCTTTTTTTTGTAAATATATCATTTGTCTCCTTTAATTACATATCCTTATAACTGTGACCATCATTCTCCTCTAAGCCAAAGTCTGAGGGTTTCTTGGTGTTTTTGTAATTCTTAGGAGTCTGGCCACATATGCAGTTTTTTTTAAAAAGGGAAAATACTTGATAATGAAAAAAAAAAAGAAAAAAATATATTTTTTTCTAATAAATAAAAATAATTTAAAATGCTAGAGGCTATACATGACTAGTTTTGATTATGTTAATTTATAAATGAAATCATTTCCAAAATACATGGAAGCAGTATTAAAGGCAGACAAACAAAGATCTGTCTACTTCATTTTCCCATTAAGTTTGCCCTTCATAACTTCTCCATCAGTGGTTCAGCATGTAAGAGGAATAAATGTCACATCACCATTCATGAAGTTTGTCAGGCTTTAAAAAAATAGTTCTGGCCTCGAAGGAGTCAACATTCATCTTCAACTTCTCGGATTGGTGGTATCAAGCTGCTTGTCGATTTATATTGATTTATCTGATTGGCCATGTGAGTGCTCATGGGCTTGATTTGAATGTTTCTGGGATAGGCATTATCCGGCTCATCTGTAAACCATTTCTTTTCTGCTAAGGAGCAAAACAGGTAGAGACAGAATAAGAAGGGAAAATGAAAGTTCTAATTAGTGAACCATATATACACATAAACATAAAAAAAAAAAAAAGGGAGAGCAGTCAGTAAAGTTTACAGAGAAAAGAGATCAATAGAAGGTGACTTTGACTAATTCCTAGCAGTACAGCATTAGATTAATACCTCTGAAAATACTGTTCATGAAAGGAGGGTGAGGTCTGCGGATTTGATAATAGAAGCTAAGGAAAACTGCTGATGTGCTACTTTGCTGGCTGGATCTAAGTGAGCTCTTTTTTTTCCCCCCACACATAGGTGAACAACCTCTGAGTCCTATATTGAAAAAAAATGATACTGAGAGGCCAAGAAGAACAGCTGCAACAAAGGCAATGCAGAAAAGAGCATGTGAGTCTATACACAGAGGAGCACCTAAAGAGTCAGAGGCTCTCTATGCCATTTCAGCCCCAGTGTGGTTGCTACTGCTGGCTCAGAAATCATGCAGGAGAATGAAAAGAACTTTCTGCAGCTGGTGCTAGAATAAACAGGAATTTTATTCACACTGCTAGATGGTAGTCTTCCTGCACAGAGTGGGAATTGTATCACTACTTTGAAACATAGATGCTTGGGCACTGCTGAACTCTACGGTTTAAGAAGGGGTATGAACAAACCAGAGGCAGCAGGTAATTGTAGTAGGGGCTCCAGATAATCATGAATGGATTGGTTGTGATAGATGTCAGCAAGGCAAAGGAAGCAAGGAATCAAAGGAAGATTAGAGGAAGCTGTTTCTGTTATATCTTTGAGCAGTGTCTGTTTCCATGAACATAGGAGGAATTCTATGGTACAGTTTAAGGTGGGATGTGAGCAACGTGGGAGAAAGTGAGGATGCTGAGAGGCTGCAGCATTGCAGCCATTCCCTAGCTGTTTACCATTGTAACCATTATATTGCACTGTTTATATGTGGGTGTAGACAAAAACTTTTAAAAAATCACAAAAGAAAAAAAATTCTTAAACCCTTTGGGCAGAAACTTCTGCTGTAATTTCTCAGTTTTAGGTGTGCAACTTTAGATCAGGAGTTTCTATGCCTTTGAATAGAGCTATCTTGTAACGAGTGGCTTATGGCCATTAGGAGTGCTTGTGCTTTGACAAGCATTTGTGAACAGGGGTCTCCATTGTTGTCCTCCTTCCCCAAATTCCAGAGATGGGAGGGCAGAGAGGTGGACACTCATGGTTCTGGGCACTTTCATTATTACACACAAGTGTAAAAGAGTGGCATGTCAGAGCTCCTGCTCTTACATGTGTTACTTCTCATTCCAGTGAGGAACCCAAAATTCTGCAGAAGTTTTAGTATTCCACTTAGGTAATACAAGCTGCTACTTTTGGTGACCACTGAAATGCTACAGTATCTGGAATCAGGACAGGAGTGGAAGGAATACTCCTCTATTTAATAAAAAGTGATTAAAAATAAGCAAAGCAAAATCCACCTTGGAAACCCAACGATTGAGCACAAAATCTCAGGAGATAAATGAGAGAAAATAAACTGAAAGACTGGGAAGAATAAAGGACAAATACCTCAGCATAAGTGCACAAAAATAAGCAACCAGCTTTGGAGTTAGAGCCTCTCAAGAAGTAGATTAATTTCTAGAATTTTTCGCTTATCATGTTCTTGAATATCACATTTAAACACACTTGGTATGGATTTCAAGAACATACATGCAACGCCCCCATTCCCCAACAACAACCCCCAACCTCATGACTGTTTAATCCAGATTTTTTTTTTAATCATATCCATTTGTTACCTGTTCTTACACTTTTTAAAAGCATGAAATTGAAAAAAAGGAACTATATTACTCATTCATGGCTTATTACTAAAGGCAAACAGAAATACTCTATTGTCTTTCTTGTCATTTTCTAAAAAGCTTTTCACTTCTGTTTAAAAGTATCCTACTAATTTTTGACCCTGTCGAATAATTCCCTACCCCCTCAAAGTTGCCTGAGTCTGAACAATGTTCAGTCTCCCATCTCCCTCTCTCTTACCTATTATAATTAAGTTCCCTTTGACTTGAACAGATTGGACGATAGGAATTCATAATGTTACATCCTGCACACTGAAGCTAACTGATTAAGTGCTTTAAATTATTCTTCCTGACAGAATGATAAAGTTACAATCTGTTCAGAGATGATCTACAGCTTGCCAGACTCCTACCGCTTCTTTCTACATTCATTTATCCTTTTGTCAAGCAGTTTTAAAAAAAAAAAAAAAAAAAAAAAGAGCCTCAATTCCATAGATCTTTTAAAGTAATCAGAACATCTGAATTATTAATGAGACTTTAAGGGAATGATTCCTGATGGGGGCCAGTTTAAGAAAGGTTGTAGGAGAAAAAAAATCTGGGAATGTGTACACATCAAAATAATTTCAGCTCCATTTAAAAAACCATTTAGTTCAAGTGTGACACATGAACCATTATGCATTTGTGGAAACCAATTTTATGTGATCTACGATTAAACTAACCTTTCAGAGAGGTATAAAGTGTGATGGTTATCATGTTTTAAAAGCCTTCCGAGATCACATAAACAATTTCAAACTAACAGTTTTTGAATGGTTTGTGTTTAAATGATTTTGAGGCAAGTTTAACACTGTGAACTTCTATTGCTACCTTCTTTTTTAACACATGGTGCACAAACTTCCCTTACAAACAGAACTTGGTGCAAGTTAATTCAATGTCTTAGCAAGAAAGGGGAGAACTGTTTGAGTGCTAAGGATCAGAACTGACTTGTGTTTCTCAGCAGCTAGTTCCAAATATCCTACTTTCCCTAAAATTTTTAAAACAAGCTAATTATTTATATGTTAATCTTTACACTATAACTCATACATTATAGGGAGCTGATCTTTAAAAAAGACACCATTGAGTCTCTTTTTGCATTTAGCTGGCAAGTCATAAATACAGAACATTAATAATAAATGCAGAGGCTGGTAGATTCTTCTGTTTAGATTTCCTTTTGTCAGTGCTGAAACCTTGATCTGAGTATTAGCATCTCCAGCATCAAATGGTTAGACCCAGCTTTATACCTCTCCTGTTCCTTTCTGCTCTTAAAATGGTCCTTTGACCACCTACCGAAGAATCTCCTGCAAGAGTTCATTGACCTCTATACTTACCTTTAAAGATGAGGAGTGTTGAGCTTACGTTTCACTCTTGACCACTAAAATATTCTGCTCCCAGTTACTAAATGTTCCTCTTGAATCCCTTACACTTTTCAGTCTTTACACGATGCTCACAGTCTGACTTTGATATGTCTAGTTCTAGCACAGATTTTTACGTATCTTAAATAAACTACTTACTCGTTCCTTTAAATCAATTCAGCAACCCCCTTTTTTTAAGTCTTTATATATTGTTATATTCACCAAACTCTTTTTAGTTCCCTGTTTCTCTCCCTTTCAGAAATACATATTGATCCTTACCATATGTGTTTCTGTATTACAGTGATAATTTTTTTTTAAAAGCTGTTGACGAGAGTCCCTGATCTTCCTAAACTATTTGGCAGGTTTGTTTTCGACAGCATCGCCTGAGAAATGTTGGAACAACTAAGTAACTGCATGTATCAGAAAGCAGAAAACATTTACTTTCCTCTCAAACACTTGTGTTTGTAATGGGCTATCAGCATCCCAGTGCCTCCACGAAGGTTCTAAAGGCTTCCTACTCTTATTACAAATAAATAAAAATTAACACTTGTGTCTAAGACTTTTCCCTGCAGCATAAGAAAGGGATATAAATAAATAAATAAAGTAAAAATTATCAAAATACAGATTTCTTCAACTTGTATAAGACTCCAGCAATTCTCTCCAACAGTTTTATTGTTCTCATGCTTTAAAATTTCTACCATTAATTCTGGACTGAGTAGCAACTTAGAACAAATGTCACTGTGAAACACCCCCTCTTCTTAGTAGAGGCAAATAAAGCACTAGCTAAAGATAACACAAATATTTTACTAAATTTGTATTCTCACCATAATCCCAGGTTACTTTACAACTGTTTAAAACATGCTTTTTTTTCTTTTGTAACACTTGCAGTTTCAAATTAGTCTATATGTATCTGTTTGTGTGTCTCCCCACTCCACATAGCCAGCTGAAAATTCTCCCATGCAATTTGTTCCTCCATGAGAAAAAAAGTAAGGAAAGTTTCTCCACCCACCTGCTCAGAAATTCTGTTTTTGGCAGGTGAATATTTTATATATAGCAGGGAGTAAGTAATTTACAGGGAGAGAGACAGGAAACTATACTTACTTTCTGTGAAGGTCTTTATTTTGCTCCAAGACAACTAAAGTTTTGTTACAAAACTGCTGTTCTGCACTTGTTCTTAGTGATTTTTTATTTTTTAAACTAGCAAAATTCTTACTGTTGAGAATGGAAATTTCACTGGAAAATGCCTGACTCTCTGTTTAGGTCAGTAGGAACCCATGCCAAGAATCTGCAGGTTTGCTAGATACAGTTTTGTGTCAACACTTAAGTTCCCTAAGAACCTAGTTTCCAATGTTGAAACTGTGCTGGGACTGATATAAATGGCAGGACCTCCATTTAAAGCTCTAAAACCTCATCTCTTGACCTTGGTGATAGTTTTCCACTTTCAGAAACTAACCATTCTACTAAGGATGTTTGACTTGGAATAGGACAGGAGATTTTCTCTTACTTTTCAATATAAACCCCAACATAACATAATTGATTTAGGCATTTCTCTACTTGTGATGACCAACCTCACAGTTACATTAGTATACCCATATCAGAAAATCTTTATCATTGTAAAACTATTTGATCAATTTGACTATAGTCTGCAGTGGAAATTGCACATGATATAACGAAGAGCCAAAACTTTTAGAATTCTAACTTTAGGACAGAAGTGAATTAGACTTCAATACAATTTGAGGAATTCGGATTTTAATCCATATTATTCCTCTTCTGCTGCTCAAAAAGTAGACAAGCTCCTTCTATAATGTATGCTGTTTATATTTTTTTCTATTTAAGCTGCACAGTTACACAAATACTATTTTTTTTAATATAAAATCATTATGTAGGATGTGACAAGTGGCTTCATATTAACACCCTTCCTTTCTCTGCTAAATGGAAAACAGATAAAACATTAATGGAAAAGCATTTTGGTGTCAAAGCCATTAACATTCTTCCAAAATGCGTAACTGCTCTCAACTATCTTCAATCAATATTGCCAACATAAAAAGATGCTCATGTACAAACACAGGGGATAGGAGAGTAGGGAAGGGGAAGGGACGAAAGAAATTGGAATGAGAAATGGGAAATTAATGTCTGCACCAGGATAGGCATCTTCATTGAGCAGGAACCTGGGTGTTTACAAAAGGACACGTGCAATTAGAAAGGCAAGCAGATGTGAGGATAAAAAATAAAACAGGGTTGAGCAACAGCAGCAGAAGCAGCAGCCAGTTTTACTTCTGGTTTGGAGGGGAAAAAAGGCAAAGGAAAATCAACAAAACAACCAACCAAACAAACAAACCAATAACTGAATAAAGTTTGCAACTATGTTTTTTTAATTTCACAAGTTTTCACAAGGACAAAGTTATAGAAGGAAACCCACAGCAGTTGCTAGGTCATGCAGAACCATTAATTTTCATACCTTGGCCCATTCTATTCATCCTTGTTGCACTTTAGAAAAAGAAGTAAGCTATGTAAGTTTTACAATGCTTTTAAACTGTCATATTTCTGGTTGAGCACTTTAACTGGCACATCCTTGAAGTAATAAATATTTTCAGGGCAAAACATGGTAACTTTCTTTGCAAAAAGAAACACATGAATTTTTCTTTATGATGAAGAGCAACTGTAATGGCCTCATTTGTAGGGGAGCATCCATAATTTGCAACGTGTCTCACTGATCAGACTTACAGCTGCATTTGAATGCACACACACACATATATACTGTATTCCAATCATTATGCTTAGCATTGCACAGTGCTATTCTCTGTAGCCCACTTACATGGTTCCAGGTTTTGTCAGTAAAAGTGCTTGGCTTCATTGTCAATTCACACAGCAAGCAAATCTTCAAAATTATCATGCTTGGGGAAGGGAAAGGTAGAAAACAATACTAACCATAAAAGCACCTTGTCTGGGTTGGCAGTTACAATGCTAATCATTCCAAATCCAAATATTTATTTTGTGTCTGCATGCTTACTTGCTGGGTAGCCAGGGAAGAGGGTATGTGTTTCTGCCCTCCCTACCCTAGGAAACTCTCCGTATACCTAGAGCTAGTTTTATATGAAAAGGTTGGCTTCTGAAATTTTAACAAAAAAAATCAAAAAAACCCCAAACAAACAAACAAACAAAAAAAAAAAAAAAAAGAAAAAGAAAAAGCAAGCCTGAAGTATCATTTCTATGGCTGTCTAGGGTAGGTCACTTCTCACTATTTTATTTAGCTCCCTGTCACAAGTTTTTTTTGGCTACATGTGTCACTGGTGATAATCTGCAAGAACTAAATTCTGGCAAGTGCCTAGAACATGATGCCTCAGCACAGTGAGTTTTTCCAACCCAGCCCTCTTGTTCTCCTCATTGGCTGCCTAGGGCACAGCTCCTTTTCTTCCCAAATGGGAGAGACTTAAAGGCACTCAGTTGTCTTCCCCTCTATTCCTGCATACTGACATGCACCTGATGAAAAAAAACAAACAGGTAGAACATGCAGCAAGATTTCTGAAGGATCTTCACATATTAGGACTATTGTTGGAAGATTCATACCAACACTTTAACCTGGAAAAGTTAAACTACCATCTGGGGAAAGGAACAAAGTCTCTCGAGAGTTGATACGTAAGCACAGAAAAATGCTTGCTCTTTTCTGAACATTATTTATTCTGTACATAAGGTGACTAATTCACCTTTTAAAGATGTAAAAGTCCCAGGAAAGCAGTTTTTAATGACTTACATCCAATATTTATGATACATATGGCTTTTTATCCCAAATGTCAAAAGTGAAAGAAAATATAGCTATTCATGTGGCGGTATAAATAGACAGAATAATAATTTAATATGCAATTAGACTCTCTCTAAACTTAAATTAAACCATTGGAGTTTTAAAACTTCACGCCCAGACAATTTCAGTGTTGAAGGAAAATACACTATCTCCAAAAGACTAGTATTTTAGAGAAAGTCCTTAAACAAGCAGAAAAGTCCCTGATATTGCTTTGGTATAAAGCAGGTGCGTAGCAATAATCTATACAGTGTAAGTCCTATATAATACAAGCTTTGAGAGTGAAATATCAATAGGGATTTTTTTTTTTTACAGGGTGTTTTTTTTTCTTTTTTTTTTCAATAGGATAGTTTAATAAGCTTCAAAAAAATGTATCAGCTTCTGTAAATATGACTATAAAAAGAGCCTACCATAACATACATCAACACTTCTGCACTAAATGACTTTCTTTGTGTAACTCTGACATCAAGAGCAAGTGTTCATGTTAAATAGTCTCTATTTTTGGATATGTAGAGTAACTGCAGTGAGTTATGTATGTTTTCAGTGTGCCTATAGGTTTGGAATTCTTTTTTATTCTCCCCTAGCATCATAAATAACTTTTGGTCCGTCTGCTTTGTTGCTGTTGTGCTTAAGGGTTTTATGGTGGTGAAATAAAAATGACAATCACATGCACACTGTCATACATATGCAAAATATGTGTACAAAAAGGGAGAACTCCATGGGAAAACAGGGAACATTACTGCTGGAAACATTAATTGGGGAGAATGGGTGGTGAATGCAAGTTTCACACACAGTGGGAGTAGATACACATATCAAAGTCTATCTTCCTGCACATACTTCTGTTTTTCCCGGGAATCCCTGGTCTTGGTGCGGTTCGGTCGGTTTGCAGTTGATGGGATAGAGTGAACTGATGAGCTCTTCTTGCTGGAAGAATAGGAGGAATGGGAGGAATGAGAAAGACTGGCTCGGGACTGGCCAGCGTTGTGGTCAAATTGCATCAAACAGAAGATCAGGTCTGTCGGCACAAGCTCAAATTCATATGGTGGGTTTGTGATAACATAACTGGAAAGAAAGTAAGAAAGAAAAAAAAAAAAGAAAGAGAAAACAGGTTTAAATGTATCCTAATGAATTCCTTCTAGAGTTGTTATCACATGAGCATTTAGCCAGATTTTTATATTTCTGTTTCCTACAGTGTGTTTTTTTAGCTCACATAATTCCCACTATGATTTAGGACCTTCTTATATAAGCTATCACTTTTTGTATGTTTTCTGTTGGAAAGACACAATGTCTGAGAAGGATGTGCTTCAAGTGAATCACATAATGATTTTCCAGAGAAGACGGCATACAAACCACCCTCCTTTCTCTACCTGCACTGTAATGTGATGACTCTGGCAAATAGATTTACATATTAACAAAAACCAATAACACACCCACCAGAAACAGTATTTAAAAGAATGGCTGAAAAGCAGGGAGAGGAAGACTTTATATGCAGTTCTATTTAAATACATATCTAATATATATAGTTATTAAATATTTAAATACTGTCAATAGAGCAAAGGTTACAATTATTTGTTTGGATTGTGACTCTACAGAAAACAAGTTAAGGAAAAATACATCAGTAAATTTGTAGTGAGGTTAATTTTGTTCATTCATTCCACATGTGCATTCATGACCTCAAAGAGCACATATAAAGAGAAATCTGCACATCCAAGAATCCAACATTGCTTAGAATAAATCCAAGGTCTGAAATAAAAACTCGCTCAATTTAAAGAATATCCACCTTCACCTAGTGCTCTTTCACAGTAGGAAGGGCTTATAGACCAGCTGCAACATTTTTTCATGCACATGAAAAACATACTTGAGCAAGGCAATAGGCATTTTCTATCCAAGCAAGAAATGAGTAAAAATCAAACATGAAGTTCACAACTTCTTTTCAAATTAATTCTGTGCTCATAAGAAATTTGCTTAGCTGCTTCAGGGACAAAAGTCCATTAATAATCCAACAAATAATTCTAGTATAGCAAATACAGTGTAAATCTAAGCTGCAAATCAATTTTTCTACTGAATTTGTCCAAACCCTTATAGTAGAAACTGTTTCGGTGGGTTGCAGGGTTGTTTATTGCCACGTTCGCCCAATAATGATGCTTTTTGTAGAGCATGAAACAGTAACAGATGGTAGATTTGTGATACTTCTGGTATGGGTCTGTATGTGTATTTCTAGGAGGCACTTAATTAAGACACATTTCAAGCAAGCTGCTAAATGGCCTTCAGTTTGCAAAGATGGAAATGTGTCTGCTCCATTTAAAGCACTGGGGTCAGGCTTTGTACTACTGAAGTAAAAATGTAGTCTACCAAGGGAAGGATTTCCATTTACTGAAAGAAATCATGATTAGATACAGATAGTACTGATGGGAAGCTCACAGGAGCATTTTTTGAGCATTCAGGAAAAAGACTAGCTACTATAACTTGAATTATTGTCCCATAATTTACAGTTGATTGATATGAGGAAACTGAAGTCCTTTTCTTGCATGCAAACAGTGAATCATCATAAATCAAAAAAGATAATGATACATTCTGAAAATTTAATTTTAAAAAACTTGAATAAAACTAGCTGAAAATTTATTCTACAATATCCAGCTCATAATTAGGGGTCAGGTAAAGAGTCATTGTGAAGTCGTCAAAGACTCAGCTACTGGGGCAAAGTTATGCCAAAAATGGAGCAATCTCTGTTTTAGATTTATTACAGGCACTGAGATCTTCTTTGCTGAGAAGACTGAAGAGCAGTGAGGCCGAGATGTTCTACAAGACTGGACTTACCGTTTAGTGCATTGGCTGGGAGTACTTAGATGTGCATCCCTTAATCGATAAATTCCAAAGCAAAGCATATTGTATGTTTTCAGTGCTTTACAAAATAGATCTCCATAACAACCTCCATCCTAGGAGAATTTGAGGAGAGAAAAAAGAAAAAAGAGAGAACACCACATTTTTTTTCTTTCTTTTCTCTATTAACACAATATCATGGATCAGGTTTATCAGTAGGAACTTATAAAAAGGACAATATGCAAACAGTCTGTTGTTTGTCTCAAATGAGAACATTTTACCCAAGGAAAATGAATCATCTAAATGTTTTATTTCAAATAAGTAACTATCTAAAGTGATCATTATTTTGGAGAGCCTTGGTCCCTGAAATGATGGTAAATTGGGAAGAATGAGTGATTTGCTTTAAGTTAGAAATATAAATTTTGGTACCAGACAATGCATACTCTACAAATTACGTTAACTCTGGTATTAAAATTGTTAGTATCTTTGGCCCTTTCTTAGCAGCAGCCATACTGTTATTCAGACAAAAAAATTAACCAGGGAGCACAACAGAAATTAGAGTTTGGAGGGGTTAAAAGGATAATAGAATATCTCCCCCAGTAAAATAATTATGAAATGTATGCCATTTTTCATAAATAATATAGAATGTTTTGATTAGCAAAAAAAGAGTTTAGATTTGATCATTTGTATATCTAAAGAGTGATTCTTAAGTAATAGAGTGTTAATGCATTCTGCCTTCACAGATGTAGTGCAATTGAGGCTCTGGTGAAAGGATTTGAAAGGATTGGTATTGCTTGTTTTTATTTGTGGAAATGTTATGCTGCATGCCCAAGTGTTTTGATGACCTGTTAGTCTTAGCTGTGACTGGACTTCTATGTAATCTGAAAGGCTGTTTGCCTCTGTCTGTGTCCTCCTGCTGCCCTGAATCTGTAAACTGGGATTCTGTAATTTCTGTGAAGAAGGCTGCTCCGTTCTTTTTGAACAGAGCCGGTGAACACCAGGTTAATTTAAGAAATATGAAATCCTACATCATCATCAAAGCAAAGTGGGTGCTTTGGGATTCACCTCAAGATTTCAAATGTAGTCTAGAAAACATTTCTAGGTACCTCTTTAACCAAATTCACTGTTTTTTAAAGATCATTTATCTATTTGGTTTTGATTTTCATTTTGCTTTTTTGTTTCTGGTTTTTTTGTGTGTGTTTTTACTTCATTCTAGGATAGTGTAATCAAAATATCAGAAGATTAGAATTTCACAAGAATTTTAGTTCATCCAGAAACAGCAGAAAACAAACCTTATATCTTTGTTTTCAAGCTAATAAACATATCTTAAGAAATTTAAGCTCCACGAAAACACTAAATAAGCTTATCAAAGCCCAACAAAAGTATGGATATTGCTTATGTTTACAATGCATTATTGTTAGAATAGTTATATCATCCAAATCGGCTCACCCATCTCTTTAGCTGCAAAAGAAGAGCCATAGGATTTTCCACATGAAATATGCAGGCAAGGACACTGGGCAATCATATAACTTCTTAAAAAGGTTAAGAGCAAACCTAGCACCCTGTTCTGTAAATTGTTAAACAATCCAAAAGCTTTATTAAATTATAGGCTTTTTAAGATAGATTTTTCACTCAGTCTGAGAGAAAGTAAATGGAGTGCAGACCAGCCTTGGTCCTACATTTCCCTCATGATCTTACCCCTAGGTCTGCAAACGGCCCATCATACAAAGCCAACTGAGCAACTCGACACCTGTCCCTGTTTGCAAGTGTCTGGGGCGTGCTGTAACCTCCTCTCAATGCATTTTCCTCAGCAATCAGTGCTTCCAGCTCTGGTGTGGCTCCTCCTGTTACCAATGTCCGTATCAGTGTGAGGATATTGTCATTGAAGTATGTCTGCAGAGATAAAAGAAAGCTCTTGAAGCAAACACCATTAAAGTCACAACTGAAGACATCCAAATTACAACTTTTCCGGGTTTCTGCTGTTTAAAGTTCTTGGCTGTCTCTTCAAATAATTTTATATAGAAAGTGAAAAGACAGCAGCCTCCAATTACTCTATTTTCTTCTATCCCATTAGGCTCCTATACTAGATCCTTCCTTCTAAACACCAATTCAGGCTGATTTTTATTAAAGTACAAAAATTTGAATGATTTATGTTTCCTATAATTGGTGTTAGTAGTGATGCAATGACTGCTTTCCTTCTCATCGCCTTCATGCCTAATAATGGGCTTTAGGACATGTAATTGTAAAATTCAGACCACATTTAAAGCTTACACAGGCTAGATTGCCTTTTTACTCTTGTCACCAATTCGTTGGGGAGCTGCCTTTGTGCTGCAAATGTCATTACTTATTACTGTGGCTGGACTCTAGCAGTCTAACCGATGTATTGTACTAAACATCTTATTACGAGACTTGACAGTGTTCAGACATAAGCATGTATCAATTAAACATCTTGAGTTCATTCCGGATAAATGTATGATGAGTTTGGGATCCTGGTGGTCCTTTTAAAAAACTCTAGGGTATAGGGTAAGTGTGGTTTATTAGGGAAGATTTACTCCACACTGACATTTTGCCAGCATCTGTAGCACTGCTGGTCTGTCAGGCAAACAATGGGTATGTAAAATATTAATTTAAATCCAGAAGAATGACTCTCAAGTTCACTTAAAAGAATACTGGTATAGTTCAGATATACTCAGTTAAATATCTACAGTGCATTGTACTGGGCAAAAAAAAAAAGGTGGAACAAAAAAAGGAGGCACTATCACTTATAATGTCACTAATGTCTGTGTTTTCAGAAGTTTTGCAAGTGCGGGGGACATATGAGGAGCTCACTGTAGAGTACACAGGATTGACATTACCAGATCTGTGACTTTTGTTGAATTTAGGACTTGGAACAAATGTCTGTAAACCAACCCAGTAAAAATGAATGAAATGAATTCTCAAACAGTGCTTGTTACCTAAAGATAATCCCTTTTAAAGAATACTTTTCAATGAAATTCGTTGCTCTATCCATATAATGTAATTGTATTTAATACATGGGTAAACTGAGGTACAGGTTGAAATATTTCATCCTGAGATCAAAAAGCAGAACTGGCTTCCTATTCATGTTACTTTGATATTCTTTCTTTGTATAATGAAACTTCAGTTTCATTGTTCGCTTGAGATGACAGATAAAACAGAAGAAAATGAGTTCTACGTGACAATGTTTTTCACTGTTACATTGAAGATTCATAACTTCAAGCTTCTCTGCTTATTTACATAGGTTTATATGCCATTCACCTGTTGACTAAATTAAAATGAGGGGAACATATTGTTATTGTTATACATCCACTAAAGCAAATATTTGCATCTCATCAGTTCCAATTATTTTAAATTAGTCTAGGTAAGACACTACGTATTTTAAATACAAAGTGTACTGTAAAGAATAGTCTGACATGAGCAGGGGTTCAGGAAGATTCAGCTAGTCTAGAACAACGGCTAAGCTCAAATCAGCTCTTACATATTTGGGTGCACTGTGTAACAGTTCAAGTGCAGTACTCAAACCTTTCTTAACATATAGAAAAATCAATGTGACCCCTTGCAGGAAGGAAGTCTGGGGCAATTACATGATATTTAATGGGGAATTGCCATGGTGAGAGAGAGAAGACATCCAGGCATGATTGTTTATTCTTCAATTACTTTTTCCTCGCTGTCCCTCAGGTGACAATCAGAGTTGCTCTCTTTGGCAAGTCTCCCAACTGTGCTATACTTTTCCAACATGGAAGTACTCAGAATACAAAAGGTGGTGGGGGGGAAGGCAATAAGGTTAGTCTTTTTGCTTTGCTCTGTCACTGTTTGCTATATAGCACTCAGAACTAAAATAATGAGCACGATTCCTTTGCTCCTGCAGTTAGGCAGCGATGTTACTTGACACCAGTTTCATGGATGTAAAGCCAAATTCTGCCAGATCTATAAGCTGGAGGCACTGCAATTGAAGAAGCTGCAAAAAACCTCAGAAAAATGTGCTTCAACATATTCTATATGGCACCTTAAGTACACATCTTGACAAAAGCATAACATTTTCTGCAATAGGGTCTTTTCTCATGCCTTCCTCACTCTTTTATTAAGGATTTTTGATTCCTTTTTTTCTCAAAGTAGTGATATTTAGTGATATTTATTTAGTGATATTATTCCAAAATGCTGGTCTCAGTTTTACATCTATAAATCAACATAGAACAGGAAACAAAAGTAAAAGCATACCTTTACTGGTGGTTTTTCAAATCTGGTAATTATGGTAAGAAATGTTCACCTGCTCCAAGACTGATGGATGCTGGTTCTCTTAAAATAGCTGGTTTCTATAGACTGATGGCTGGTAGTGACTGGTAAAACATGCAAAAGTCTAAAATTGTACTAATAACTTCACTACCCCTTATGAGTAAAATAGGCAAGCCTTCACTGATTTCCAAACCTTTCTCTCTCTATTCTGTAATTCAAATTATAGCAATAGCCAGAATCCAAGATGCAAATCAAAAAAGAACCAGGTCTACTGTTGATGTAACATAATGCTGTCACCAGATAAAGGCTTCCCACTGCTAGACAAATGTTAAGGCAAAGCTAAGACACGTACTAGCAAAGGAGGAAACATTTATCTTGGAACAATGGTTTAATTCAGGTTTCACACCATGACTGATGTGGATGTCACCATTTAATTAGATGGATGAGTGCAGTCAAGTGATGGATTTTGAGGGTTTTTTTTGTCATCAATGAGACGTTCCAAATTTCAGGACAAACTATTCCAGCATTACTTCTGATCAGAAAATGCCCAACCATAAGAAAGAAAAGATGAGTGAATAGGAAGCTGTAACTTGTCACCTTTTGCTGAATAGGGTTACTTCCTCCTGTACTAACATACTTAACACTCCTCAGGAAAAATCGCTCTGTCCATGCTTTGGTTGTCACAAAAATCAGACTCCTCTTATTACCTCTTGCCAGTTTGGAACTGCAGGGACACTGAAAGGCTGAACTAGCTGATATCCATTTCCTTTGGAATAATAATACACTGAAATTAATGTGAGAGTGATCTTCTACTTGCTCTGTGGGACGGTACATGGCCTGGATATGCCAGTACTTATAAGAAACTGATCTACAAAATGTCTTTCGAAAGGTGCTGTTGTACTTAAAGTAGCAAGGCACTTTCCAGTGATGGCAAAGAATTCCTTTTGTTTAATGTAAAATCATAACTGAAGAAATACTCATTTGCTACTGTCATTAACTGAACCCCACAAAGGACATCTGTATGACATTGCTTTAGTTGACATCCAGAACAAGAATATGAAATGGGTGTAGTCTAAACACAGAAAAAAAAGGAAATGCATCATAGACACTGAAACTGAGTAAATAGCAAGGAAATTATAACACAGATATTTGAGCTAGCAGTGCCACCTAGCCCATGCTCTGGAATTGTAGTGCAGCTCTTTCAGATGATTTGGGGATGCTTTTCCATTTGTTCAATCATTTTTTTAAAGTATAATTACCAGAGCGCTTATATTTTGCAGTTAATGCTGTCAAGCCTTTTAAACTAATTGGTCTTCTACAGAAAATGTAACTGAAAATTAGCACATCTTTTAATAATATTGCTTTAACTTTAATAGCACTTTGCTTTTAATTTATAATTACACTGAAATTGTCATTTTCCAAGTAATATCTGCCTTTTTTTTGTGTTTGCTAGTGGTTTTTTTATGGATTTCCTTGAAGGAGACTCCTCCTCCCCGGTATGTAGCTTTTAACTTCAATTTCAAATAAATATTTTAGATTGTCTTTTTTTTCTTCAGTTGGAGTAATAATATATATATATAACCAAACCTGACGAATGACTGAGCTAACAACAGTAACTCATACTGATAATGAAAGCGCCTTTCAGACAGAATCAACGGCAAAAAATAAATAACAGCATTTCACAGTTGGAAAACCTATTAATTATCAAAGTATTGTCCAAACTTTAAAGAAGTTTGGTACACTTTAAGTTACAAGATGCTGCTTGCTAAGTCCTGAACAGACTTGCACAAAAAATAGTCTTATGTTTCAAAATGTCCATATCACAGATTACAACAGTTTCCTTTCTGTATAAATAAGACTGTGAGGATCCCTCAGGGAGAACTCTTGAATAAGGGATATAATGAAAAGTTGTTTTAACTGTTTAAACTATTTTCTTCCATTCTGTGCTTTGTTTATATGAAGAAAAAGTAGGATTTGGTAATACAGAAAACAATCAAGACCTAAAGTTCTAGCACAAGGAAATGAATTCCAGGATATCAAATGTTAAATGGTATAATCTGGTTCTGGAGGTCCTTGCCTCTAATGGCACCACTCCAACAGTACCTCAGGTCTGTTGCCAGTGGTATGTGTGGGAGGGATGTCAACCTGCCAGGACTTCTGTAGCTCTCATAGCTTCAGTGCCAAAAGGAGTAACAGTGAATCTTTGGCTCTCAGGCCAGCTGCTCAAACCTTGAAGGTCCTGTATGTCAATAAAACTGGTTTCCTTGAATGCACAGGATTTTCTGGAATAATTGTCTCAACATGCCCCAGAAAGGGAAAAAGTACTTCTGCTTAAAAATCTACTGCTCTTAGGCTCTCCTGTGTCATGTAACTTTCCTATTTTTAAAAAATATTCACATAACCTAAAATATGCTTCAAATCCCACAATTTTTAGTCACATTCCATTTGGTGATGAGAAGATTCTCTGCTTTTCAGGAGCAGTGCCACCTTAAGAATGACAGACCACATGTATTCTTTTCCTGGGTTTGCATACATTGCAACAAAACAAATAGTAATTTATCATTCAAGTATCTGATGGCAGTATATGTCTCTTAGGGACATAATTATGATTAGCTGGAACAATTTAACAATAGCCACTGCCACAGAGTTAAAACATAAACCATGCCTAGAGTATGCACACAGAGTACTTGGAGAGACCACTGCTGCCAACTCACCAAAAAGACACTGCAGGGTTGGAGCTTGTTACTGTCTTCTGAGCAATGATGTTTGAGCTATTACACTGTGAAATCTAGGCTTGTGCAATATATATGTCCTTTGCTGCAAAGGGCCACCTGTGTGTAGATGGCCAGTAGACAGCATTTTGAAAACTAAACTCCATTAAACTTTTTATCTTTGAAATAAGAAAATAACAGACATTTTCAAATTTAAAATATCTAATACTGTCATCTAATAGGGAATAACCCTACAGAACACAAAGATTTTCAGCATTCAGATTCGAGTCAGAAAGCAACCTAATTTTCTAAACTGTGATTAATGAGTAGGGTATAGTGCACTACTTCTCTATTAATAAAATTTAAAAAAAATAAATATTTACCCCTGATTAATATCGTAGAATTATTATTATCCAATAACTGAATACTTTAGAAAATTATTTAAAATACATTTTGTACCTTTTTTCTATATACATACATCTATATGTATGTTTCAAATTACCCATAGGTCAGAAATAATACTGTAGGCATGGGTATTATTCTACTTTTTAATATTTCTTACACCTGTTTTACTTCAAAACACCACTATTCTGAGAAGAGATTCATTCTTAAAGGAGGATTTTGTGCATTGTACATTTGCATTGTAGACTATATAAGGAATTTGCATTACAGACATATCACCAGAGACCATAAATTGTAATTTTCCTATATAAATTAAGTAATAAAACCCCCTGAATTACTAGTGCATCAAATAATGAATATCTACTTGTCTCCAAGTGAGCTGGCAAATTATATACTTCTTACAGAATTACTGTGCAATTAATAGGATGAAAGCATGACTGCAGATCTCACAGTTTAGCTGGGATTTTGGGTTCAGTTTGACCATACTGGCTTGAAGCTAGACAGAATAAATAGAAGCTGGTTCCCAAAAAGAGTGTGTTTTAGAGGTAAAAAAAAAAAAAAAAAGAGAGAGAGAGATAATACAGTGCAAGTAGATTAGTTTGTGTGAGAAACACTCTTTTCCTTAGAGAAGAAGTGAAAGGAGAATACATCTTTCCCATGAGAATACAGATAGTAAAGGGAAAACATCTCACACATTTTACACTTTCTGAAGGGTCAGGAAGAATTGTACTTTTCCAACACTTTACTGGGCCTTTGAGGAATAACAGAGAAAATAACGCTGCCACCGATCAGCAAAGTGGTGAAAGAAAAGACAGGACAGTGAACAATTCTAAGTGACTGAATCCATGGCTTGTCTTCTTGATTAGTATTTTTTCTAAGTATAGAATTTTATACTCGTTATCACATTTCTCTGGCTTCAGGCTGCAGTCTGACATACAATATGACCACTTCGATGTGAAAATGTTTGGAAAAAAGACTGTTAAAGAAAGGAACAGCAGAAACGGAAGAGCATATTGTCAAAATATGAAAGTTAATAAAAGCAATAACTAAAAATATTATGGGGATTATATTATGAGTTCCAAATAGAAATTTCTGTACAGGCATGTTCTCTACGTATTTTTCATGTTTTCACTATTTATTTGCATGACACACTTTTGCAGAAGAAAGCAATGATGTCCATAACATTTCACTCTCTTTCTGTGGTGATGCCACTGGCAACCAGAATGATTAATCCTACTTTTTTCGAGATTCTGGAAGCACGCTACTGAACAATACATTCAGGGACATTGATTTAGATAATAATGGGAGTAGATAAACAGCTCTTGGCACAACAATTTGGAACCTCCATGTTAAATCATGCCCATTTACAATTTGAAAATGCTAAATATTTTATCAATAGGGATTTTAATTAGAGAATGTACAGAGTTTAAGTGTGCTTGCGTAGGCTTTCTGAATTTGTCTCATCTGCAAAATGCTGTAAATAGCTTTCAAGAAAAGCATTTTCTGAGGTTATTGAAAACTTCTAGATTGTATTAGAATATAATTACATCAGTGTAGACTGATGTTATTCATCTGTGGATGGAACATACGAGAAATATAACCGGGAAAATATAAAATGCAGATACATAAATATGAAATACAAATAAAATACTAAATAATACAGATCACTGTGAATTTTTCTTAAAAGCAAAAAAGCTTCATTCTGAATTTAGGTGAAGGTCAGACTTGGCTCCATCCATCTGCTCATACATAGTGTTACAACAAATGATTCCCAGTACTATGGAACTTTATTCCGCGGACAGCCTAGAAAGCCAATGCTCAGGTTTTAAAAAGAGTATGTCCTTGCTACATCTTGCAAAGCTTAAGGTCACTCTGGAAGGAAGTGTAGCTCATACACAGCAAGACTTGGCTGAAAACCTAGCTAATATGAGGAGGATGAAAAGGAGTATGACTGAGGTGTTTGCTTCAGAACTGTACTATGGCTGCAAATCAAAAGTCCTAATGTAGACATAACCAGAGGCCACCACCTGTACTTTCTGGCATGCGCTGAAGTTTTGATTCACGAGAAAACTCATAGGAAAAAGAGACGATAACCTTTCTTCCCACAAGTAGAGTTCCTGTGATGTGTACAATGGCTTTTGTATAGTTCTGTCAGTGTTCCCCAGCACTCATACTTACAACATTGTTCATAGCTACAGGAAATTAAAAGCTCAAAACACAGTTGATGCTGGCTGACATGAATGGTGAGCATAGGGATTGACACATCAAACTTGGGTCTGGATTTCAGGAGGAAGAGGTAACTTTTTTTGGAAAACATTATCCTTAAAATCTGACATAAGACTCTTTCCTTGTAAAGCTGTGGACTCAAGGAAATCATAGATATCTGTTAAGGTCTTCATGTCCAACTGAACAAAAAACCTCATTTACGTTCTGAAATCCTCTGGACATCTAAGAAAAAAGTGTCTTCTCCTGCCTACCTGGGGAAAAGGGTCTACACTTTCATACCAAGTCTGATGGAAGGGAGTGAAAAAGGTTTTGTTTGCTTACTGCGCTCATGAGAGAGTCCAGCACACTGACAGCAAATGCGGTTCCACATGCAAAGGGCTGCGTGAGATATAGTTCTGTGTCTGGATCATCATCATCATCTTGGTCCAAGAACTGAACATTTGAATCATTTACTGAAAATAATAAGAACAGTTAAATCATAAGGTGCTTCTGGGTCACCAGCATGTGACCTTACACATTACACAGTCAAAGAAAAAGAAACAGCATATGTCTGGAAACACAGACTTGTGTCTTTGACGTCACTGAAAATGAAATCAAGATGGATGTGAAAACGTGCATTTAAAAATCTGTTGCTCATAA
The DNA here is from genome assembly GCA_035583155.1 of Acropternis orthonyx. Taxonomy (NCBI): domain Eukaryota; kingdom Metazoa; phylum Chordata; class Aves; order Passeriformes; family Rhinocryptidae; genus Acropternis; species Acropternis orthonyx. The sequence continues at coordinate 13,086,342 of JAWWEU010000160.1, read as the reverse complement.
GAGGTGACACTCTTGTTCTTGAGAGGTGACTATCCCTTTGCTGTAAAAGTAGCTTCGTGGTACCAGCTGCCTGCACTTAAAATGAGATACACAATACTCTTACATATTGAGATAATCTTGGTATTGGTCAGGTACAGTGGCTAAGGCTATATACATTTATAGAGAACTGTTACCAGAAGATACAAAGTTAGAACCCTGTTGTAAAATAAAGGCTGTCAATAAAACTCTGATATAGCCCACAGGCATCTGTTAGATGTGCTGCTGTGATTCTTACTGGAGTGGTGTTAATGCACTTACGACTCAAAAGAGGATAAACTGTCCCTTTAACATGCATCCATCTGAATGAATGAGCAGTTATTCTCTTGCAGTGCTGCCTTTTGTTCAAATATTTGTTTCCATAACATCACTTTCTCAGCAACAAATTCTATATTAGCCAGTGTGAAAAAGAATCTACATGAGGCTGTTTTAAAGAAAACGCCCAAATAAAGTAGTATTTGTCATTTAGACTTTCTCTGGCATTTCATTGTCACAGTTAAGCCCTCTGACTCCAGCTCATTCCAAATAAAAATAGTTGTTTCCTTGAGATCAGTGTATCAAGTGGACCCTATTTCATGAAATATTTCATTTCCATATTAATCTCCCTCAGGCATGAAAGCACAGACTGTTAGCTATGCCATCAGAATACCCTTCAACTTACTAAATGACAAATTAACTTCAGTTCCCATGCAAGCAAGGGAAATTAAAAACTTTCTGAGCGTTCAAAACTGCCTATACTGACTATGTCCCTATTCCCCGTGTGAACACATCTCCTGAGCCAACCCAGTAAACTGAAGACAGCATGAGAGCTGCTGTAAATTTGATCAGATTTCAGCTCTGGACTTCAGTTAGAAATTCTTCTGCCTCCTATTCTGATCTTCCTTCTCATATAATTTCATTCCCTCCCATATAGCTTTCTTTTCTGTCCACTCCATTTTCAAACTATATACTACTGTGCTTGCCATGCTCAGCTTAGAAAACATAAATTACTACAGATAAAGTCTCATGATAGCTGTCTAAATGAGATGAGAATAGGATTTAAAATTCCTGCCTTCCCACTCCCTGATGTAACTGTAAAAACATAACACCTCAGCATTGAGCATTGTAATCAGAGAAATGTTCTGCCCTGGAAGTCAGAAGAATTTCATCCAAGAAAACACCAATATCCACAATACTTCTGTCTTTAGTACAATACCTATCAATTTATTCTCCAGATTCTTGAGCAATATAGTATTTGAAAGCCTGTTGTATCATTTAAAAATGTTTGTTTTTTTTTTTAAAAGCTTGTACCTTTGTTTAATTTGCTAGTTGAGAGTAGGCACTATTGACAGTACCATTCTTTTTCCACTTACATCTGGCAGACTAATACCTGACTTAGACACCAGCTTGTTAGACATGTGTGGTGTCAGTTCCCAAGATGCTACAAATCTAATGCGAATTCTGAAGGTGTGTTTTTATTCCCTATATCTTTATCTTCTTAATGCAAGTTAGCATGCCAGTATTTCTATTAAAGGTCTCTGGGCCAGGTGAGGTGGGCTCGACTGTGTGGTGCTGAGCCATAGGGAGAGCTCATCAAACACTGCTTACAAAGGCTGTTGAGAGCTCTCTGTGTCAAGAGGGAACAATGCAGAAACTTGACTGCTTCTCTACAGCTTCAAAACCTGAGCTTCTGAGAAAAAGCCTATTCCCTAAAATAAACAAACAAATAGCTTAAGAGAAAGTATGATGCTGCGTTTTTTTCTGGTATCTTACTTCTTCTTGGACTTCCTGTGAAAACTGCTAAGGCATGTCCACCAAATTGACAACAGGCTGAAGTAACAAAAAAGAAAGAGAAAAAGAGAGAGAAAGGAGAGAAAAATTGGGTGGGGTGGGGTGGTGGGAGGAGGGGCCTAGGAGGTGGAAAGTCAGGCCAAGGAAAATGAATTGGTGAGGAGGTGGTATGAAAACAGCCGGCAGGTCAGACGAGTGTGATCAAAGGTTTACTGATGCTGCGTGAAAAAAAAAAAAAAATCATTAAGAAAGACCAGAACAAGACAGTCAATTTCAACTAGAACCACAAATAAAACACATTCAAAGCAGTGCCATGAGGATAGCCTCTCTGATACAGCCAGATAAATAAAGGAAAAGCTGATGACAGTAAGAACAATAACAACAGAAAGACAGTGATGTGAAGGAAAAAGGCACTTCTTACCCAGTTCAGTTATCATAAGAATGTGTGTTCCACTGTTTTTTTCCTGACTGATTGAAACCAAAGGCAGAAGTTTGCCAGGCTTAGCTAATAAGTAAAGTATTTAGAAGGAAAAGAAAGTACAGAAAGAGAATAAAGTAAGGGAAAAAGACAGGTAAGGCTCTAAAAAATAAAACTGAAAAAGAAAATAAAAGACAAAGGACCACAAATCAAGTTTGTATTTGCCATGAAAAAAACGGAACAGCTTCTGCACTTCACATCACACCACTTGACAACATAAATACCCACAGCTAGAGTGGAAATCAGAGTCTAGTCACCTATCATCATTGTATTCTCGGGAGTAAAATATCTCATACTATTATACAGAGTTTGGTTACACATGATGAAAAAGTTTTGGACCATGCAGAAATAAACAAATGGCCTCTTACAATTGATTAAATGCACAGGAAATATCTGCTTATACTTACTGTGGCTTTTTTCCTTTTTTAACCTTAGCTCAAAGACCCTGATTATTTGTTACACTATGCAAAAAGCATCTTGTCTGATAGAATATTTATTTAAGCAAACAGAGAAAACCCAAAGGAAGGGGAGAAATATTTCAGTTATTCAAATAAAGTGAACCAACTGTTACTAAACTTTCTTTAGAGAGCATAATTCAAAACAGTTATCAAAAGAGAAAATAAAACACTCTAAGATACAGTATGGATAATTGTTTTGTGACTGCATAACAAGGGGAGCGGGGAAAAGATATGGGAATGTACATGAAAGGATAAATGTTAGCTTTCCTTACCTAGCTCTGTAATAATAGGGATGTTGGCTCCTGTTGTAATGGAGGGTTGACGTAACAGGCCATGGACTGGACTGTTGTCTGGAGATGACCTATCCATCCCAGGCGGTGTAAAGCCTAAAAGAGAAAAGAAGAGAGGAAAAAAAAGAAGAAAGTTTACAGAGGACAAACTGGGGGGGAATTCCCTATCTCTGATTTTAAAATTTTTTTTCAAGAAAAGGATGATAAAAAAATTGTCATTAAAAAAACCCAAAAAACCAAAAAAACTTTATTTTCAACAGTTATTTCATAAATGCATAATCCTTCACAAATATGTGTGCCATTTCTACTGTAAGATATTTGATAGCTAATGGAGACACTTAAATTCATTTTATTATCCTAAGCCTTTGCATCAAAAGGTGCAAAATGGAAAGAGTAATGTTTACTTAAAGATAAATAAAAAAGATCTCAGTGTTGGAGAAGTTTAATTTTGTCCTATTAGTATTTCAATAATCCTGAAACAAACACCTTTTCTTAAACAGCAATTAACATTTTAAAAAGTACTGTTTGTAAATGGTAGTACAACCATGAGGAACAAATTGCTTCCATTAGCAGGTTTTAGGCTTGATCAACAAGTGGGATTAAAAACTATTTAACTGTTTTCCAGGAGCAATATAACCCAAACATGGTGGTTTTGTTTTCTTTAATTTTCATGTGTACCATTTATAACATGCATTTCTATGAGGACAAAATTGTAGAAATGCTGGGATGGAAGGGTCCATTTTAACAGACAAAAAGATGGGTGGAAGGAAAAAGACAAAGGTTTTCAAACCATGTCTAAGAGGAATACTTGAAAAGAAACTATAAAGAGTGAAGATGTAAAGGAAACAAAGGCAGGAGAGGAAACATATTGGCAGCCACTCACAATAAAAAAAGAGATCTGGAGACCAGCAAGGTTCACCTCCAAAAGAGAATGTGCTTTCAGCCTGATTCTCTACACAGTTTGAAATGAAACTCTTGACACTGAGCACTTTTTTCCTCTCTCTCTCTCTTTTTTTTTTTTTTTTTTTTTTTGTGTGTGTGATTTTTATTTTTTGTTGTTGGAACAAAAAATTACCAGGCAAAGCCTTTCGAAGTTTGATTGTAAGTACTGAAAAACAGGTAGTTATACAAAAGGCCATGCAACAATAGGATGGAAAGTCACTGTTGAGACTAAAGCATTCCACTTGCCTTGTTCATTAAAGCTGCAGAAAGCATGGGAATGTTCATTTAATGTCATTGTTACAGAAGTGATGGTGAAGCTAGCGATTGACTTTAGGGTTTCATGTAGACCAATGTCAGGGCAGCATTTTTAGGCAAATATTTGTATGCTAGGAAACGGATTGACCCAAGCTCACTTTAAAATACACATTTCTGAGGAATAATGTGGCAAAAAAAATGTTTTATAAGTTCTTTGACCTGATATCCAGTGGCAGACTTTTGGTCCTCTGTCAATAGTTCTGAATTCTCCATATACTGATTCAAAATTAATCACAGCAAAACTAATTCCTGACATAACTTCATTATCTTCTTGCAGTGTGGAAACTGTTTCACTCCATTAAATTCATTGGTACATTTATCTGTTACTGAATTCAGAAGATGATATGGTATGATATGATATATGATATTACCTGCTTTACCTTTCTTCAGTTTGGGGACCAATTTAAAAACCAGGAAATCTCTAAACTAAATTGTAGTTGTTAACACGTCATACTGGTTTTATATTAAGTTCTTTTCCAGTGATAATTAACATCACTCTTAAATTACCCTTAAACTACAAAGACCACTAGATCTGGACTTCTTGATTTAATGGGATTTAAATTTCTCTTTTAGGTCATCTATTCCTCTGTTTTGTCTGTATCACATATAAAATATAAAGGCAATAAAACTAGAATCACAGAGAATTGACTTTCTTAGCCCTCCAGAAGGTACCAGTATGAATTTCATTCTACCACAAGAAAACTAGATGCAACATGATGATTGTACAGACAGGATAACTATGAAGGAAGTGAAAGCTCTGTGAAGAAATTCCTTAGGAGAAAAGCAGTGGATGTGGTATCTTCAACAGCTTGAAAGACAAAACCAGTGCTATAGACAAACCTAAGTCAGCAAAGCAATTCTATTTAATATTACCAGTGCATAGAAACATTTCTAGAAAGCAGATTTCTTGAAGACAATCAGAAGTGTTAACAGTCAGTCATTTAATACTACTCATGGTGCTGAAACTAATACAATAAGACTGGCATGGTGAGAGTGAGTTGCGTTCCCAACCGGTATTGGTTTGCAGATGTTTCCGTGTATCTGACACTATGACTGATAGCTGTCCTGGCTCTTTGAACATTTACTTCTGTTAGAAGATGCAAGATAGAGCCTTTGTCACAGTACAATAGAAAAAGCTCAAGTAGATTCAGACTCCTTGAGCAGTTAAGGTGGCAGGCCCAGTTGGGTCCTCTGCAGAATTACAGGTCAAAAAGAGCAAAGAAAAAAACTATTATGGTTCTAAGGCACCCTAGGAATTGTACTGCTGAGAGCATCCCTAGAGGTTCTGCTTCTCCCTTTTTTTCTGAAGGCTTTCCTCTCCTCATCTCAGGATGCATTCCCTAAAATATTTTTTAGTGAATCAGGCTGTTCAGGAGCACATGACCATTCCATACCAGCTAAAAGCAAACTGAACTAAGTTAGTATAACTGCATCTAAACATGCAAGTTCTTCTTGCCTTCCCTCCACTGCAATGTGCACACACATAGAGACACAGACATACTCCATCGAAGGCTATTTGTAGCCACCTCTCTAACCCTTTGAATATTTGTCTTCCTAGGATGATGTCAGAAGACTGAAGTAAAAGCATCATTTCTGTCACACGCAGAGTGTCAGAAGCTCTGTAATTGCACACTGCACACATAGTGCATTCAGTCTGAAATGCAGGAAGCATGTTAAGGGGATTTTGTTTTCTCCTTGAATGAAAAACTAGACTCATGTCTTAATATTTTTCATCCTATGGTCTTGAAAGATGTGAGAAATATCTGATAGTTTAATTCAATTTCATTGCTTGTGCTTAATTCAGACACTTAAGAAATTTACTTTTAAAAATATAAAAATCTTGGAATATTTTCAGGAAAAGGAAAACTGCAGTATTTGTGGATTTTGTGTGCCTATGTTTGGAGTCACATGGCATCATACACCTCCAGGACACATTCCTGCTCCCAAGTCACAAAGTAAATTCTATACGTAGGCTGTCTATTTTTTTCCTCCAGAAGAGAGAACCAAAGGGGAAAAAAAAAGTGCAGGAAAACTAACCTGCTTTATCAGAACTTTCATTTATAGGCATGAAAAACTACAAGTGACAGCTGTGCAGATTCAGTGAATGTGACATTTTTGAATTTCTTCAACTTGACAAGTAAACACCTTAAATCGGTAATGCTATATGCATAATACATGACCTGTATTTTGACATCCATCATCAAATGCTGACTTGAGAAAATACAGGTTTGTACGTCAAGGAATAGCGCACATAAAGCAGGGAGAAATTCAGGTCACAGGGTATTAGGAAAACTCTATTTCATTACAGAAGCTGAAACAAGCTAAGGCATCAGATTTAAGATCCATTTTCAGCTGTGAAAAGATTAAATTCCTCTGCACAGAGCATTCATTTAGAAATGACATGCTTTCCTCACAACCTCTTTTCATTTTCCTTTTCATATTCCATTTTCTCCTTCAGTCCACAAACCTGTTCCATTAATGCTCATAAAAATCATAAAACAGGGCTGATAGTTGTGATCTTACAACCATAGTGTCTCCCTGTTCAACAAACAACTGAGGGAGCTGTGGCTTAACAGGATCAGCCTCTACAGTAAAACTCACATGGCCTGTGCAAGTCTGAGCACAGTCCCTGTGTTAGGAAATGCAATGACAGTAGGGTACTTCTGGAGATGGGAATTCTCTTTCCCAACAATTAGGAGGTAAGGTACAGAAAAATCATATCAGTTCTGGCAACCACTGCATCCGGTACTGAATAGGTGTAATGAGTAAGTGATTGACTGCATCACTTGGCTTTTGCTTTTTTTGTAGTTTGCTTTGTAGATTGTTTTTGTTTTCTTCATTTATTAAACTGGCTTTGTTTCAGCTCATGAGTTTTGTTCTCAAGTGGGGAAGGGAGCAAGACTGGCTTAGTTACCAGCCAGGGTCAACACATTACCATCAGCTATAGGGACAACCACCACAACATAAAGTCATAGAATCATTTAGGTTGGAAATTACCTTTAAAATCATTGAGTCCAACCAGTAACCTTGCACTGCCAAGTCCACCACCAAACCATGTCACTAAGTGTCACACCTACACATCTAAATACCTCCAGGGATGATAACTCCCACACACCCTGGATAGCTTGCTCTAATGCTTGACAACTCTTCCAGTGAAGAATTTTTCCCTAATATCCAATTTAAGCCTTCCCTGGCAGAGTTTGAGGCCATTTCCTCTTGTCCTTTCATTTGTTACCAGGGAGAGGAGAACAATCCCCACCTCACTACAACTTCCTTTCAGGTAGCTGGAGAGAGTGATAAGGTCTCCCTTATCAAACTGAGGAAACTTCAACAGAAGGCAGCACGCTCCTGAACTGCTCGGAAATAAGATGCTGCCAAAGTAGACTAAGTGTATCACATCTGTGAAAGGAACACAGGCTCTGGGCTTTGACATGCTCACAATCAGTGAGGCCTGGCAGTCGGCAGTCACTGTGTCCCTCCCGGCAGCCGACTCCCATTCCCTAACTCAGCTTCCTCACTCTGAAGGAGTTTGAGCCTCCTGCAATTTTTTGCAGAAAGCTGCTCATTCAACGTCTTGATTCTGTACAAAGAGTATTCCCCAGCTCTCTCTAAGATACTACTGCTCACAGAAGTAGGTAAAAACCAAACACTTGCACTAGAGGCAAAATCCTACCTCTTAAAGGTGTACTCATCTTAGTGTAAGGACACTGGGGAAACTTCCTCCCTAACAGGAGGCAAGTTCTTTTTACCAAGAGTTACTGGGGATCCAGGTGCTCCCCAGCTCAGAGCTCAGCAGGCCCAGGTGGATATAAGCCATCCCTGTCTCTTACAAAAGACCACCTACAAGAGGATGAGCAGTACTGGGCTTGTGAGTGCTGTGCCTTCTGAGACAGGGTGACCTGTCGTACTGCCAGGGAGGCACTAACTGGGGCTCAGCAGTAACATGTAGGTATCCTGAGAGCCAGTGGCACGGTGATGACATTTACATTTAAGAAATACTGGCATGGCTTAACATGCCTTCTTTGCACTGAAAAGCACCACCAATTTTGCCCTACTTATATCTTGCCTGGAGCAACTGGCCTGATGGCCAAATGATTGTGCTGGGCATAAATCACTAATTTTTGTTCATGTGCAGTTCATTTGACTGAGTAATGTCCCACAAAATGCAGGAAGGTTTGCTCTTCAAAGCAGTAAATTTATTCTTTAAGTTTGCTGAGGGCCAATAAAAGTTTACTGGAGTTTTAACGTAGAAACAAACTTGTCTCATGTATGTGCACTCTTCTATTCCACTGACTCCAGTGAGACTCAGATGGGCTATATTCTCAAACTGGATTTTTACGTTATGTTTACAAAGTATCTTATGTCCTTATGGATCATAATGGATCCTTTGTGATTCTCTTACCCTTTCCCTCTGCTCCTTTCTTATTTGCCTCCCTTCCCTTTCAAAGTTGTATGTTTTTCTGAACTGGAACTCTAGGCAGACAAAAGATATTTTCTCAAACTGAAAATCCACTTGGCAGACCTAAAGGTTGTGGCCTTGTCATTAAAGTACCATGTAAATTGATAGTGCCCTTTAAATAATGCTATTTCAGGGAAAGATACCATTGCATTCACTGGATAATGTATGGACTATAGTCCTCAAAAGTATAATTTAAAATACATATATACTATTAACTAGCTCTGCCTCATCTAAGGAGTATGAAACAACAATAATATTTTGAGCATATATGAATAACACACAGGTGGTGAACTGCCAAACATGCCCTCGACCAGTTATCATGCAGAAATATGGGACAAATATTTTCATTAAGCAGAGTCAGCCAAAAAGAAATAATTCTCTTACAGAGAACCTCACAGTTATATCCCTTTGCTACTGTTTGCTGACAATGTCCATTAATATTCCTGTGAATTCAAATGAATGATAGGCTATACCTGTTATTCTCAAAAGTATAGCCACTTGGGTATACCTGGAAAGTTCAGCCGCAGTCATGCAGCTAAAGAGCTGCTGACATTCATGGGAATCTGTTAGAGCCATTCAATTTAAAAACAATTCTAGCTTCAGTGTCCCATGTGGTCTGAGACAGGGAGTTGTAGCTTGGCCTCAAAACCTGGAAATCCTAAATTCTGGTTTCAGTTCCGACTTTTATTGCGATTTTTGCCTGAAGATGTAATAATCTCTTGGAGATTACTGTTAAAGCTCTGGAAAATGAGAGGAATGTGGGAGAGCAGATGTGATTGTGTAAGCTCCTAGCTCTCTCAGAGACTTCAGCATTGTCAGAGATGCTCCAGGCCCAAACACAGGCCAAGGTGCATCTACAGAGAGTGGAGGGTGAAGAAGGACAGCCTTCTCAACTTTAACAACTCTCCAATGCTTTGGGACTGGAATAACCCCTGGAGCTCTAAGATCTGAGAGACACTGGTAGAGAGAACAAGCTGCCATCTTCCTGCCAAGAAAGTGCTCTTCTCTAATGTCTGTTCAGTCCCTTACTGTTGAATTACAGAAATCTATAGCAAAAATGTCCAAATCAAAGCTCAAATGAAAGCACAGGGCAGTGGGACCAATACTAGTTTCCACTCCCAAAGTGTGAGATACATTCCTGGATAAGTTAGTGGCCCCAAGTGCTGAAAGTGTAAATGATTTATAGGTCTACTGGTTCTTGGGCTGCTCTAACAAAGCAGGATTAAGCTGTAAAAAAAAAGATCAAGAGGACTGGAGTTTCATCATCTTGAAGCCTAGCATTGAATCACACCACGTTGATTCCATTTTCAATTGTGAACAGCACAATATGTTAGAAATAGCATAGTATTTTAAGCCGAGTGCACAATCATGCATAACTTAGAGGGTTTTATTCACAGGTACCTATACAAGTCTTTTAAGTGTCTTTTGAGTTTTGCTATCAAACATGCACAAAAAATGAAGTCTACCTGAAATTGGCTGAGTTTTTGTTGTTGGCTGTGTAAGGGTTTCTTTCTCTTCACACAGTCTGATGTGGCAAATACCCAAACTCTACTTCTGCCAAGGTTCACCACAAGTTTACACAACCTAAAACTACCAAAACAAATGGGCTTTATTTACTAATGATTTGCAGAGCATAGACTTGACATTCACTCACTATTTTTCTCACTTTAAGTAAGATAATATGTAGTTACTAGTTATAGCACTTTCCTCAGGTTTACTTCAATGTTTACTTCTCTGTAAAGTAAACTTTCCTGCCCTGTATTACTCTGAGAAGAACTTCTGCTCTTATGGAATGAAGAACAAGTTCTCTGAATTTATTTTTTTTTAATTTGGCAAAAGGAAAACAAAATTAAATTTCCATTTTGTAGGTACTTTCTTTACAAATCATATTTTTTAATTGTCCCTACTCTCTATTTACCATTTAGTAGTTTTCTACACTAGGTGTTTGTAGGGCACAAAGTTGGTAGCATCTAAGTGTAGCACATGTTGGCAGCTAAAATAATTCAGTATATAATGATGCCAAACTCTTTTCAGTTTAATCATTAGTCAACCCTGCATATTTAGACCTCAGGCAAAAATAAATATACTGAATAAAAATTATCAAATAAATTAAGCTATATTACCTAGTTTAGAGAGACAGGTATTCAATAACTACAAACAAAAATGGAAAACTCACTGTTCGAAATGATATATCAGCAAGTTAGGCAAGACCCTACATTATGTCATTATATCCACTAAAATAAATTTTTTCTTTGTGAAAAAGGAAGAGCAAACCCAGATATCACAGCAAGAAATCAATAAAAATATTTTGATAAATAAAAGTAACAATGTTGTCCAACACATGATTGGCAATGACTGAAACATAAATTAAATGAATTTCCCATTGCTGCTTATGGGAAAATTATGCAGATTAGAATTTGATTAGGTTTATATCATGAGACTCAATTTGGACTTTTAATCTATTAAGCTCCAATAAATGAGGCATCTGAATAGCTCCCCTGAGCAGCAACAGTAATAACCACAGCAGTCATTTTTTGCAATATGTATTCTGACAATTTCTTTAGCAGATGATTCCATGTCTTTAAGTAACATTACTTTGTAACTTCTACAAAAATTTCAGGTGTTTGCAGTGAGGAAATGGATACATGCAAAATGCTTAAACAGACATTTTGTGATAATCAACATCTGTCACTCTGTTCTAGCAATATCGTTTTTCCATCAACTTGGACTTACTTACGCTCGACTTCATAGTCTGTGTGGGCTAAATAGTGCCAGCAGACTTGCAAATTACCCGAGCTGGAACTGAGCTGGAAACCTATGGCAAAATGTCATTAAGTTCTCTGTAAGCTGGGTCAAAACTAAAATCCCACATTCAAGGCTGTCTTGGGGATCAAAACTGAACTGTGAAGGTTAAAGCCTCATTTTATCAAAGAAATCTGAACTGAATTCCCAGAGCTGAGCTTTGAGACAGGTTGGATTCAGATCAAGACCACCTCTAATTTATCTGGCAGGTATGCTTCATAGCCCTCCTGCATATTTCCTGCAGCCTAATCTATTTGCAAGTATACAAAAGCTTCTCTCCCATATTACTCTATATTGTAAAAAAGTAGCTTTTCAAAGCTTGCTGACTAGGGAGCGTGTTGTGCCCATGTCCCATCCTGCCAGATTTCACCAATCCTACACAATCTTTTAGCAGACAAGTTGTCCTATGCACATTGTCAAGTGACAGCATATACAAAAATTAAATCTGTATTTAAAAAATTTCAGTGCTTGATTAAATTCTCATTAGGAAGAAAGATGTTTTTTGTGTCCACATGTACATTTTCTTTCAGAGAGGCTTAAAGTGCCTCTTTTTCATTCTCTCATTTCATTTCAAATTTCATTCTGGCACTCAAGATTTCAGCATAACTCTAAAAAGGTTTTCTGCAAGCCGAAATTTTTTACCAGAACTCCAAATCGAACAGTATAAATAGGGAGGAAAAAAAAAAAAATCAGTCATACTCTTTGTCACTCAAATACCGCCATTTGTAGCACTGAGCTTCAGGGTAGCACATCTGTTAAAGACATCCTAGCAGATATCATGTGTGAAAATGAGCATCAAGGTGATTTGAACTATGCCAGTTTGTATAATGCTAACTCAACCAACTTTTCCTTAGAAAGCACAAGAAATCACATGCAGCCAGGTGCAGTTACGAAAGTAAGGAATGCTAATTACCTAAGCAGTATTTGCATACTTTTTCAAACAAACTTCTCATTACTAAAAAGATAGCTTACATCCTTGCAACAGTTTCATCTGAACCTTGCAAATAATTCATGGAGCCCTATTTGAAACACATATAAGGAAACAAAATCCTAGCATTTGGAGTGTATTTTAGAAGCACACATCCCATCAGCACAATTATTTGCACTTCGGAATTATCAGTATTAATGGCCAGTATGAAAACTATCCCTATCATGCATAAAGAGTAGTAGGAAGGTAAGTACCTCCAGAAAGTACTTCCATTAAAAGAAATGTCAAATTTCTGATACTGAAGTTCACAGAATTGGCTAATACATCAAACCGGCCTTATAGTCTCTTCAGCTTTGCATATTAACCCTGTTTTATGTGTCACATATACATCATGCAACATTCTTTTACAGTCTAAATATAGGTCTACCAAAACCTAAAATTGGCTAATTTATTGCAATTATTCTTGACTCTAGCTGGAAATAATAAGACAATTAAAATTTTGTTTTCTTTCTACTCATCTTTTTTTTTTTTCACCATTAAAAAAAAAATCTAAATACAAATTGCACAATTGTGGAATCAGGATGAATCTAAAGTAGCTATCCAACTGTGTTTTCTTGAGTGATGTATCACTAGTCATACATTAGCTACTAAGGTTGTGTAGATATAACTGTCTGAAGAACAGCAGTGATACTACTGATCTCACTGGGTTTACTCAGTCTTTATGTGTGGGAATGTCTGCTTCAGTCAGTGCAGTATCCAGAAACAAGAATTCAGAGAGCAACTTATGCCTCCGATGGCTATTTGAGGGGGAAGAATATCCAAAGTATACAGCTAGTAGTGTAAATAAACAGATAATTTGTGCAGGTATATCAAGAAAAAAGGAAAACTATTCACAAAACCAGTGAGGTTACAGACTGTTCTTAAAATAAAACTTCCATTGTTAAGTTTGCACTCTTTTGGCTCACTGTTTTTCTCCTCTTAGCGAATATTAGTCTTAAAAAGAAAATTAACTTCTTATCATGACAGAATGACTCATTATTTTATTAGAGATTTTTCTAAAATCTTTAAGGGTTTTGCTTACCTATTCAAATGTATTTTTATATTTAAAGAAATAACAGCAGAAGTGTCTCTACACCAGCTCCTTATCTGTTTTATTTATATGGGACCTGAAACTCATTACACTAGCAAACAAGTTGATGAAGACAGTGATAACAGTAAAATGTAATTTGGTGAAAAGTGGCAATCATAAAATATATACCATGGTATCCAATCACAGTACAGACATAGCGAAAACTTCCAGCAGACTTTGCCTTTTTTTTTTTTTTTCTTTTTTTTTTTTTGGTGTAGTTTCCAGCATTATATTGACTACTTACTGTCATTCATACATCTAAATACTACTGTGGTATTTTCAAATGGCATAATCTCTATAAACACTCAAAATATTAATTTGCCTATCCCTTATTACTTACTAGAGAGTTAAATGGGTTGATAAAAATTAAAATGTTCACTTCCTTATTTTAATTTCATTAGTACCAATATCAGTGGAAATAGCTTTCCTTTCAATTAGAGGTTTTGAATGTTTCTGAGAGTCTTTAGTTTATATCTTGTTGTTTGATAGGATTCTGAAAATAAATATTCAAGTTGCAACGTGGATTTATGTGCCATTGGGGTAGTTTCAGAAGCTGATGATTTTGGGCAGGGCCAATCTAAAACACAAATCTGCAGATAAATTTTAAGGCCTAGTTACATTTGGCACTGTGAGTATATTGCCATTAAATAAATAAAATCAAATTCAAGACATATTCCAAAATTTTAAAAGCACCCTTTTTCTAATTCAGTCTACATCTGTCTCACTCAAAACAGGAGATGTGTCCAGACAGATGAATTTACATTGCCACTAAAGAACTGAATTGAACATTTAGTTGAAGAATTAATAATAATCAAATACTCAAATGTGGAGAAATATGGGAGACACAAAGGTAGCATTGCATTACTTGTGTAATCTGAATCATTTCCCTTTCTTTCAGGGGAACCATTTTAAAACGTGCATCTCAAGATACTTTGCACAAGCACTTGCCCACCTTTTTTCCCCGACAGACTTTCCACTGCTTATCAAAGGGTGTCTCCTGCTTTGACTCATGCAAAGGAAGTCCTATGGAGAAAGGAGTCAAGAGAGTAGAAATCTTGGAAGAAAAGCTCAGGGAGGCACTGCTGACCCCTGCCTCTGTTCACTGATTAGCAAGGGAGAGCTGAGAGATCTTCAATCCCCCTCTCTTGAACATCTGGAGGGAAACCCTCAAAGTCCCTTCCACATTGCTAGCTATCAACTTGGTCTCTACACTTTAACAAGAACAAATATGAGGACATTTCTTCCCTTTCATGAATTTTAGGTCTCACAATGGGGTCATTAACACCTAATAATGAAATTCAAAACCAAAAAACCTGCAATTTTCAAGTTTTTAGTAAGATCACTCTAGGTGCTAGATATAAAAATAAAGGAGATGAGTTAAGAAAGGAAATATTACCTTCCATGCCACATATTGGGCTAAGAAAATAGTGTAAATATAATTTAATATCAAATCTGTGTTTAAAAACTCCACGAACTTCATTTCCAGGAACTTTTTCCCAAGATTTTGTTTTTCTATGAACTCTAAAGATTTGGTAGGCAATGAAATCAACCAGGATATAATAGTAAACCTGAGATTTATATGTTTCCTTAGGCACTGGAAATAGCAGGGTTGCTAAATTGGAGTTCTATAGAAGAATCTTTTTTATATTTGTCCTCTGAGAAAGAGTTCACCAAAACATTATTTTAAGCAGCTTGTCAAACACTGATTTCAAGCCAGGGTAGATTCAATAAATCAATTCAATAGGGATTTTTTTACACATAATTGAACTAATTTCCAAAACGTTTGAAGCTGCTGTTCTAGTAAGACAAGTTACTCATACGGGGAAAGCTAGAATAGGAACAATTTGCAAATTATTGAGGATTTACAACAGATATAATTTCTAAAATACACAGTTGAATATGCTAAACAAAATGGTTCAAGCACCTTTTCTGAATTTAATTTTGGTTACAGCACAAACTGGTTTTGAGCAAGCTTACACTTGTGACTAATGGAAAATTTGTCCTGAAGAATGCTTCTGTAACTGTATTGTTATTAGTCCAATTCATCTGTCCTCAAACAAACAAGATGCCATTTCAACCACATTTTCTCATCCCCCATATGACACTATCTGATTTCAGTGAAATCTCTCACTCATTCTTTTTTACTGGAGGACGTTTTTTTAAAACATTTGCTTACCTTTGCTCTCATTTGGAAACTCATTTCTAAGTCACAGAACAAGCAAACTGACAGAAACTAGCAGAAACAGGAAACTCTATGTGAACATCTAATCACATTATAATCCGGTCTATGCATTTAAGAAAAAACTCTGTAAAGTCAAGCCTACAGAAAAGATATATGCTGTTAGGCTGTAGAGATACTTTTTCTCTCACGACTAGCCAGTAATCGTGTTCCTAAATCAGTATTTAGAGTATTTGAGAATGAAAGTTGAATAGAAAATTTAAACAAGCAACCAAACTTCAAATCAATATGAAAGGTCCAATCTCCATTATAACTCTCACAGGATCTATTTTAAAGCTCTATGAAAGGTTTGGAAAAGATCTGGTATATACGACAATACACACAAAAATTCCCATTAATGGTAATCTTATGTTGAATAAAAATAAATCAGAACAGCTAGTCAAGAACAAAATTTATTTCACTTTCTTCAATAAAAATCCCTACCATACCATTTACGAAATTAATAGACAGAATTTTTCAGGTTTGGTTTGTTCAGATGTTGAAAAGCTGCAAAAATATATTACTAGGAGCACAGTAGTATAGATTCTCAAATGAAGGCTGTACCTCTAGTCAGCCTGAATATTCCATTCCACAGAGGTTGAAAGGTCATATAACCAGAAGCTACCAGGTTTTTAGAGACTGCCTATTATGGAAAGTCTGGGCTGCCTCAAATTTAACCACATCAAACTTAAATCAACATGTCTGTCCTGACAAAAGAACGCCAAGAATTTTGTAAATTTTATCCTAAAAGCTGCCAGAGTTTCGCAACTCACTAGCAAGTGTTAGATTCTGTTCTTCTGCACTGGATATCACACACTGGAAAGGGTTTAACTGCAAAGAACGAAGAACACAAATGTAGCTTTCTCCTGCAATGCTATTAGACTGGTAAGGTCTGCTACATACTGATGCTTTGTATCTCTTCCACACTAAAGCAAAAACAGTGACATTGATCTCTGAAAAAACCCACCACCTTTATGAATATAAATAACCATTTATTAAGCAAACAATACATAGTGAAGCAAAGAATAATATCAGAATGACACTCATGAGGCTGCCTGCTATGGTACATAACTTTCAAACTATCTTGTATTCCTGTAATATATTATCTATATGTTCCATTTTCTCGAAGTTATCTTCATAATCAAGATGCTATCACAAGTACCGTGGGCATTGGAACTATTTTTAATTTTCATTTAAAGAGCAATTAAAGAAAGACAATGGATACACAAGATAATAAAGTAAGTGATTAGCAGCATGCAAATGACATAGGCTTAATGATAATACCCTGTTCTATTCTCCAAAGGGCCTGTTGAGAGAAACCCTTCCTACATGTGGTTGTGCAGCTAATGTGCCTCAGCCTACAATTACAACATTGCTGACACCATTAACCACTGAAACATCACTTCATGAAATCCTTGTTGTCTCATTAAAATGCAAAGGGTCAGGTAATTTACCAGCATTGTGTGTCTACTTTTGTTGTGGGTAATTAGCAAGGATTACCCAGCATGGACTCCTACTGGGAAACAGTTAAACTGTGAAATATTAAAAAGAAATTTCTTTTATTTTATGTGAATTTGAAAGATTTAGAACTATAACCTCAACACACCTTTGCATTCAAGGAGCCATGAAACACAGACCTTTTATACATTTTCTGTCACACGATGTTATGGTCGGTTATTTTAGAAAATTGACTGAAAATTTTAAACATTTACTCTTCTACAACTGGATCTAGTTATGCATCCTCTTTTGCAACTAAGAACTTTTAAAAAATACACAGACAGAAGCAAAACACCTTACAGTTTCTTAAAGTCTTACATATGGTTTATTAAAATAAAAAAAATTGAAAGTTAAAACACAGAGGTTGGTGTAGCACATTCTAATACTCATGTTCCCTTTCTTCTTGCTAATTGAAGCCTCATCTCACCACTTAAAGAAACCTTGATAACATTCACTATTGGCTCACATCTTGTCAGGGAGCAGAATGGTGTCTTATTCTTTAAATGGAAGTTTTGGAACATAAAACACATTCCAATAAAAGTGAACAGAAAATTATGAATTCATTAAACCACTTTGGTATCTTGTGCTATATATAATATTTATATTCCAACTACTGTAAAATATGCTTTAATATCTTTAGGCAACTATAAGGACTTAAATATTTATAAAATGGCTAAAGATAAAGTATTGCTCTCTTATTCCTACATACAGATGATGTAAGGCATGCAATCAAAGACAATAACACTTTCAACCCATTTGTCATCTTAAAGGAGCCTTTCAACTTCAGATCCCTTGTGTGCAATCTACGTAAGAGTTGTTGCCTACATAGGCAACTCCAGAGGAGTTTGCTCCTTAAAAACTACCAAGAGTGCTATACTTCACATAAAACAGGGTTTTCTGAAAATGGAGACAAAACTATAAATTTGAAGGCAAAACAGCTCCAAGTGGGGCTTCAAAATACTGCTGTATTTATCTCTGGGACATCTGGGAACAGGAAGCATTTTGATTTAATATTTCATAACATAGAGGCAATTGCTTCCTTGCCTGGTGTATAATTAATGCTCATAAAAAGAGTAGGATGTTTTTATTCCTCAGCATCAGAAATGAACAAAATAGTGCACCTTCATAATAGGGCATTTGATTTCAAGATGTTGAACAGCAAATAATAAAGAAATAGAGTCACCATAAATTTATAACAGTTTGGGGATGGTTAAATATATTTATAGTTCAAGTGTGGGATCACATGTTTGATGTACTGTATTATCTATCTCCTTTGCCTGGTTTTATTTTCCTCTGGCTTAAGCAGAAGGTATCTTAAAGCAGAGAAGAAAGAAGCAATTGTGAAAGCTTGAAGCTGTTCAGGCTAGGACCTTACAGCACTTCTCAAATACTGAAAAATTGTGTCAAAGAAATGTGTCTCTTCAGTCATTTTCCAACACATTTTTAGTGTACAAGTAACAGGATTGAAAAATCTCTTTTCTTCAGTTTTTCTCTCTTCCTAGGAAAACTTTGAGAGAGATGGGAAACTTCGTGTGTGTGTGTGTAATTCTGGCAGGCAGCACTGATGTCCAGCTGCAAGGAAAATAGAAAAAATGTGAAGGGTTCTGGGTGAACCTTTCCTGTCAAAGGTTTCATGTGCTACAGGAAGGCTAGCAAGGTCCTAATGTGCCTGGTTTCTACGGCACAGAAAAAAACATTAAATAAACTAAAGAGGCTGGGTGGGAGAGAGGCTGTTCTCTTAAGCCCAAATCTTGCAAAGACCTGCACATAATCTAACTTTACACAGGTGGATAGATTTTCTGAAGTCAGAGAGATTTATTAACCTGTATAACAGTGAGCACATAAGTTTTGGAACAAGCAAGGCATCAGATTGTAAACTTGGCAGGGCAAAGGCCATATTTTATTCTTGTATATATCAGGACTATGACAACAAGCTCTTAATTCCATCTAGAGTCCCAGTGTGCTACCATAAAATAAATAACAGCTATCAGCTGATCCATCTACTTCAGCAGGATAAGAAATTATGTGCATGTTGCAAAAAGGTAATACTGAGTTATTTATCATAGTGACCTGGTCTTCAAAAATTGGACTATTTTTTGTGAATAAGTGGTGATACAGGACATGTTCCGGTCCTTATCTCATTTTTCAGTCATTAATTTCATTACTTGGGATGGTCAGCCTTTGTTTTGAAAAATAGTAATGAAATCAAATTACAACATTTCAAATTCATTTAGTTAAACAATAACCAACCTACCAAGTAGAAAGTTTTGTTAATTTGATTATTATTTTTGTCATTTACAACAACTGATGCCAACAAAAATACAAGGAACATTCAGAACTACACAGCATAAAAACATCCTTAATTAGTTGAAACTCTACCCTAAGCTTTCAATTCGGCTAACCAATAACCCTGATGTCAATGCAAAATACCGTCTTTGCAAATGTGACTGCTAGAATTGATATTGTCTAGGAGAAAATTTTTCAAAATATCTATACAAATGAAGAAATTATGAGCAATCTTTAAGTATGAAAAGCATTCTGCAGCATAAAAGACATTGATATGCAAAGACACACAGGAATCTCAGTGTTCAAAAGAATAAAGCTGGTGTCATAGCTCACTTTGACACACTTAAAAAAACTACCCCAAATCTTTCACATTTTGCCAGCACTATTCATTTATTTATTTTTAATATTATATCTGCATTTAATATTCTACATTTACTCATAAGCTTTCCTATGGAAGTTAAGTAACTCCTTAAACTCTGCAATTATTTAGTGCCCACTAACTAGAGTTTGGTTTTCGGTATTTGAAAGTTAAGGCTCTTTATTTCTACATATTCATGCAATATAACAAATCAAACACAGGAAACAGTGCTGGAGCTACCACAGAATATTGAATTCCATAACAGGCTAAAATTAACTGCATCTATGATTATAGAAAACTACATTCTGAAAACTTCACTTTAAAACTTATAACTAAAAAATAAGAGAAATAAGATTCAACATTGAGTAAAAGCCCCTCCTTCAGGAATAAAAATGTTATTTTGAATTTATAACAAGTTTTCTCTAGCAGCATTACAACAGTTATCTCTGAAAGTGGCACAAAACTTTTGCTAACAAAGCGCTTCAGACAGTGTTTATCCTTTTCTAAGAATTTTCTCTCATTTTCACTCCTGATAACATGATTGTTGTTCTCTCCTTTTCCTAACATTTCAGAGATAAAGCAATCAAGAATTATTGATTGGTAGAGGTGAAAAAGAATATATTACCTGCAAGCACAATGGAAAGTGGATCTTAAATTCATTTTAATAAGAAATTTCTTGCAGCATACTGTGAGACTAACTCCATAGAAAACTGCAGTGGTATAGGAATTAATGACCAGATCGTGAAATAAATCTAACAAAACCCTGTGGTCGTTTCTGTCCTTTCAAGCAAAGTTTAAGCAGCTCCAACAAAAGATGATGAAGTCACAAGTGATTTTTAAAGGAACTGGATCAAATGAAGCTAAACTTGTACAGGGTTATTTTAGCTTGTGCAATCTGTTACACTTGAAAGTCAGTGTGTAAAATTCTGAGTATATTTACTTGATTTTATAGAATTTTCCCCAGAAGAATCTTCTCATGATGTATGAGGCGTATTACCTAGGAGTTCATCCAATCATCATGTTTTTCTCTTTATTCTTTTTGTTGGAGGATCTATTATGGGAACTGTAAATGAAGGCCCTAAAAAGATCTCTCACATGTTGAAATAGTGTTCCTAGGGAAAATTCTCATAAGTTGAAGTCATTCAGAAAACAGCTGCAATTGTTACTTTGCTGAAATATGTCTACACTGCTGTACTGTGATCTGTCTTAGAATGTCTATGGACAAAACGTTACTATACAGCATCCCCTTTCTGTACTTTAGACCAGCTTGGAGCTATAAGATCACTTTTCTTTATTGTTTAGTAAGTGTTTTTTAATGAAATGTACTGCTCTTATTATATAGGACTCAAAATAAGATCTAAATCACTATCCAATAAAAGAAAATTATTGAGTTGGATATCTAAAGTTACTACCCAGAGGCTACTCTGGTACAGTATTTATAAATCTCTAAACAGGTATAATTGTCTTTCTGGATTTTGGGAAGAAAGCCAAATAGCAGTTTTAGTTACAACTGAAGATAAATATTTTGTGTTGGGCCCTGTTCATCTGGTGGATAAAATCACAAGTAAAATTCCCATAGTGTAAGACTCTAGAAGAAAAAAATAAGAAACACAAAAAACTAAATGGAATAGTCAATAGATGGTACCTGAAGAAGAAAGGATGGAAATGACAACAGAATGAAGGAAAGGAGAATTACAGGAGGTCTTCCAACGTAACTGTCAAGGCAGAGCCCATCCCATACTCAGTACTACTGGGTGCTTTGGAAAAAAGTTATGCCTACGGAGCACAAATGTTTACCATGGATCCAATATGCTCTGGTCTTCTCTCCAAAATACTTCTTGATAAAATAATCTCAATTTGTATTTGAGGGAGCAGAATGAGAAACAGGAAGGAGAATAAAAATAAAATTCCACTACCAGAGGGTGACCTTTTCCTCCACCAGAAACACACCTCTTTACAAATCTTTTTAGAAAGACAATCAGTCAAGATCTATAAGGGGAACATCAAGATAAAGACAGGGATTTCTTGTCACAGATAAGACATCTGGTTGAGTTTATGAGTAATTTTGTGAAGAAGTGGGCCAAGCTCTGACTTTACAACATTTTGTATTTCAAAAGCTGAGGTATCTTAATGAAAGTGATAGTTTGCTGCAGCTTCAGTGGGATACATTTTGGCCTTTCTGTCCTTGGAAACTAGGTCTCCCAAAGGCAATAAACCGCCTTGATGATTTCCGAAAGCTCATTTTCAGGACATTAGAGTAGGCACTCCTAACCTCTAGCAAGCCTACAAAGTTCTCCAATGAGCATTGAAATGTTCAATGCAGACAGCCATGAGACTGCTTTCAACTTGAGTACTTTTAACAGCACAGCTCCTGCTTGAAAGAACTTCTTGTTCTTTTTGAATAGAATTACACATTTTCTGTAAAGGAGACCACTCTGGGTACTCCAGGGTCCTTTGTAGCTCTGATCCAGAATATTTTTTTCCTGTGTCTTGGAATGATGAGTTGGATTTTTCTTCTAGAGGAGGTCAAGGTGGAGTGCTTTGCTTGGATAAGATGCAATTCTGGCAGGATCACTTATGACTCAGGATGGTCAGGCCAGAGGACAAAAGTGTTATCACACTACTTATAGAAGGTCTGGATAATTAATCCTAACCAGTCCAAACACCTAGGGATATTTTATTACCAAAAGGAGGCACTATTAAGTCTTGTTTCTCTATGAGCTGTGTGTGTATTAAGTTCAACTTTAACTAGTAATGAGGAAATCCTTTGCTGATATAAACCAGATTAACTCAAAGGCATTTTTTCAGTAGTTAACTTAATCCATGGGGTATTGGCAGCCCTATTGTTGCAGAACTTTCTCTATCAGGAAGGCTTGCTATCATGCATGCACTCTCCTGTTCCTTCTACAAGACCTTTCATCTTAGATTGCATCCGGGTTCCATTTCAAAGGTATGTCCCTGTTTGGAAAGGGTATGTTTGGATGGATCCAGAGGGTTGCCTGGTGATGAGTGCCTATGACTGGAAGTGACTTCCGTGTTAAAGTAGGTGATGAGGGTGAGGTTCTGTGGAAAAGGGACTGAAATACCCAAATTTGTGGATTCTTTTTCTGCTACCAACTTAGAGCAAAGGAGTTATAGATCTAGTCCTGTACTTCAGCACTGGCGAATGATTATGGCTTATCTGATGGCTAAGTAAATTTGCATCCTGCTTTTTATGGCACACTTCTTGTACTGGTGTAATCTTTTGCCAAATGCTGGTATGAAATAACCACAGATACAAACTGGGAAGACCCTTGTGCATCTAACAACCTACAAATTAAATGACTGTAATTTTTTTTTCTTTTTCAGAGACATAAACATAAATTATATATCATGTTTTTGTATGAGAGTCCACTGCTTAGTGAATACATAATTACATATATAAAATACTACATATTTATTTAGAATAGCAAGGATAAGATTATACTGCTAAATCCATCACCAAAACTTTGCTGCTTAGCCCATACATTTTTCAGTCTGCTCACATATTTTGTATTTTCTCTTTTCAACACACTGCCACAGGTCAACCGACATTCTGCCATGCACTCAGATTTTCTAATGTCAGTGTTTCTGATGATCAGTAACAGGAGTAACATAAAAGAACAGCACAGAAGATTCAAAGGATAGTGTTGATGTCTTAATTAAAAATCATACACTAAGATCTAGAAAAACTCAGATTGGCAATACTTAAGGTTTGTACCAGCTAATGTGTTCAGGATAACTATGTCAAGCAATACACAGATGTAAAATGACAACTTGCTCTGTAAACAAAGATACTTAATTGCCAGTAAGAAGCTGTGAGGTTGTTCTAGTATGCTGCTTGTTGACCAGCAAAAGTTGAATCACCTAGTTTATGTAATTGTCATGATAGTTGTGTCCACCGTATGTTAAAGTTGCATTTCACAGACAAAAATGTCACATTGCATGTAATTTCCAGTGAGGTTTGTGCTGTCTACTGATCTAACTGCTTCTGACAGTCTAATCATTGTATTCAAGGTCTTTCAATAAAATTTCCCGCACTGAAAGGAACACGATCAATTCAGAAGTTGTGGATATCATAAGCAGAGAATTTACTGGGAAGATAATTATTTTCTGAAGAAACTGGGCTTACAGGAGTCCCTCCTTCGTCAGTGCTCTCACCTAAAATAGGCTGCTGGTTACCTGCCTTATGTTATGCTCTGTTTTCCCAGAAAAGCTACGGAAAGAGTCGCTTTATTTCTTTTTTTTTTTTCCTACCTGCAGACTGGTATTTACCTGAAGAAATGTCAGTAATTTCTTAGAATGTGCTAGCCTATTGTTCCTCTGCCTCTGTATCAGCAACACTGAACAGGGCTAAAGGGATTTGGACCACGGCCGGCATACACTCCCTGACCTATACGGGCTATTGCTGTAGCAGCAGCCTGGGTATTATAGATTCACAGAACAGTTCAGTCTGGAAGGGACATCAGAGGGTCTCTAGTCTGATTTCTTGTTCAAAGTAGAGTCCACTATGAGGTCAGATCAGCTTCTTTGAGGCTTTATGCAGTCATGTGCTGAATACCTCTAAGGATGGAGAGTAAAGGATTACAGGTCTTCATGGGGTGCACAAGACTATATATTGTTAGGGTTTTCCATCCTCACCGAGGGATGGCCTAAGATCCTATGTACTCCCAGAGGTAAAATACAACAGTCAAGTGCTGGAAATGACTATAACCTCTGTGCAAAGACAGAAGAAGGAAATTCTCTCAGACTGCTCATGCTTAAGAGCAGATTCTACTTCTTGATTATTTTAATTATGTGTGTGATAGGAGACTGGGAGAGGTCCCTCAAAGAATAGCCATTAGCCTGGTAGTGAAAGTAGAGAGTTGGTTTTGAGATAAAGAATTTCAAATTCCATGTCTAAACCAGCAAAACAAGGAACCTCCATGACTGTCTTCCACTTCTGCAATGAGTTTCCTAATCATAAATTATCATATTGTGAGCAAGTCAGTCACACAAATTTATAAGGGAAGAACTCTCAAATATTTTGAGTTGTAGTGCTTTCAGGCCATAGATTAAAACTTTGAACATCCATGGTATTGAACAAAAACAGTTTCTTCCTTTTCTTCTTAAATTTCCTTTATAACCATACAACTATCCAACTTGACTTTGAAAACTTCAAACTTTTAGTTTTCTGATACAATTTAATTTCAGTATTAAATTCCACTTTTTTACTATTGATTCTAAGAAAGAATTTTCCACATTCAAGAAGTTACACTGTTGTCTCTGAC
Organism: Acropternis orthonyx; assembly: GCA_035583155.1. Lineage (NCBI taxonomy): Eukaryota > Metazoa > Chordata > Aves > Passeriformes > Rhinocryptidae > Acropternis > Acropternis orthonyx. Next base: position 13,061,088 of record JAWWEU010000160.1, on the reverse strand, counting down.
TTTTGGCTCATAATTCCTATTTCCTGATTAGAACGTAAAGAGGAAAACCTGAACTTCATCTTAGTTCTCACAGTCCTTGAGGGAAAACTGTCTCTAGGTCAGGCTCACAGGGAAACTGCAGACCAAAGCACTATCCTTTCTACACCTACATTTATAGCAGAGTTAGATCCAGAGGGAATATTTACTGCAGCAGTTAATATCTTTATCAAAGGTAGGACTTGAGCTACATAAGCTGCAAGACCCTTCAGGGATGGGAAGATGATTGTTTTTACACTGATGGTCTTTGCCAGGGTGCTTATGACTGCTTTGCAGCTGCTTTGCACAGGCACAGATGGTGTAAAATAGCCTTTGGCTACCTATGAATCAGTCCCCTACTCTCAGAAAAGACTGAAGGATTTTGTTCAATGTCCTTGAATGGGATGAGTACATGTCAAGTCATGAGAAGAAATCAGTTATGAGTTAATTCTAAGTGGCTCCTTGAGCAAGAAGGCACAAGAGCTGTAAAGAAAATATGAAATTCTTGTCTGTTTTATTTTAATTTTTGGGCCTGTATTACTCAAACTTGTGTTTTCTCTGTGGTGGTTTCAACGTGTTTTACATTAAAAAGAATTCTTGATAGACAGAAACTTCAGGTATTCCAAAGTGAGTATAAGCTATCATTGGCTATTTAACAGCAACTGCCCTGTAAGAAAACCACAGTGAGAAAGTGATGATTTTATATATTTTCTAGGAAAATTTCAAAATTAGAAAAAATGTCAGTTTCACGTTCATTCATTTTTCCTCTAAGAGATGTGCTTTGTGATGTAGCAGAGAAACTACATGACTGTCCCTTTAAAAGCCATCATACCAATCAGCAGGTTTAACTGTCAAGCAAACTGATGTAGGGCCCTTTGAATTACTGAGTGAGGGATATTCTTCCTGCCAGGTCCTGTCCCCTGTAGGCACTGCAGAGAAGTATTATAGGGCAGTCCTTACCTTGGGAATTAGCCTGCAAGACCCCAATGCTGTCATCAAACTGCATAGATTTGATGTTGAGTGACGCCAAGATGCATTCCTTGTCCTGCAGCGAAGCATCATCAATATTATTCTGATTGGCTGACAGGATAACGCACATGTCGCAGAGGTTGATGTTGACAGCCCTTAAATCAGCCCGACTTAATGGCGTACCCTTCGGCACAGAGAAAAAAAGGGGCGGGGGGTGCAGAAGAGGAAAAAAAGAAAAACAAATTAAAGATTGAGAAGGAGCTTTGGGAAATTATTTAACAAGTATCTTTTTTATGCTCTGACATTAAGCTGGTCTAACTATGTGCCAGGGAATAGGAGATGTGTGCTAATCTAAAGGGTAGTTGGTGCTGATGGCAGCATTTTAGGTTCAGTCTCAATACTCAGTCAAGCTATTACTAACAAACAAGAAACAGGAATAATGCCAGCATTCTACATCTCATCGGTGACATGAAATTGTCTTGATTTAAGTTGCTATCATGTGGCAACCTCTGGCTCTCTGAATATAACAAGGAGGGTGTTTTAAATGTCTATTTATCTACTACCAAGTCACAATGGTCTTGGGGAAAAGAACGGCAATTTAAAGAGGAAAGTATTATGTGTCCTACACATTTGAAATGCAATCAGGATAAAGCTATTTTTTTTCTACCTAAAGCAATACACAGAAAAGGTTAATCCTTTTCGAAGTGTGCTTTTGGTGCTTCTAGAAAGAAAACACACTGATCTTCAAAGCGGTGTTATTAAACCCTTTGAAACAGAAACAAGACTTTAGCCTAATGGGCACAAGTCATGCAACGTTCCTTGCTCCACAATTCTCAATCAGAAAATGCAATCATTAAAATGAAATGTTGTGGTAGTCTGCGGATTTTTTCCTAGTTAACAAAACTGAGATATGACACTTGACATGATATATTTTGTTTAAAGATAACACTTGTCTTCCATGTCCAACCGTCCACAACAGTAGTTACAGAATATTAAGTCTATATCACCAGAGCTGCAAGGTCCAGGAAAAAAGAGCACTTTTTTTTCCTTCTTCTTTCTTTTTAAATGGAAACTAGACTCTGTTCTGCTGCCTCACATGGTTTGGTACCCAAAGACCCTAATGATGAGGAGACATAACTGTCCCCTTGTCACACAACACTTTTCATTAAACCAAGTCAAGACTCTACTCTTTCATCTCCTGATCATTCATGGTGAATGTCTCCTGAACTCCACTGAGAATATTCAATGCAAAAATGAATTTACAATGCACACAGTAAAGAAGCAGCTCAATTCTTATTCAGTGACTGCCATGTAGTTTCAGATACCAATTTAACTATTCCACGTTACTTTCAATAATTTAAGGCATAAACCTTATGAAAAACAGTACATATCAAATAGATATGATTTCTATAAACTACTCAAAAGGTTAGGATATGATTATTCCTGCCACCTTAATCCTGCCCTTTGTGTCTGTACTGTGCACCAAGTGAAGCAGGATTCCTGTGGGGAAAAATAATATGCAATCATGTAATTAGTTAAAGGCTTACTCCTAATGATTTTATGCAAAGGGACAGAATTAAGGCTGCCTGAGGATATTTAAAATTGGCATTTGCCTACTTTTTAAGAGTTACTTAGCAGCTTAAAAGCCTCTTAATACAGACTTTAAATTTCCACCTTTTTTTTTTTTTAACCAGAACAACTGTTTTTATATTAAGCTGTAACCACATCTCCATCAATTATCAACAGCAAATTTTACCTTGTGAACCAAAGCATGGATAAGTAGGAAATGAGTTTGAGTTGCCTCCCTTTTAACACACGGTTCCTACCAGTATAACCTCAGAAATGTTAATAGATTTTTAAATTAGTATAATTAGATCAGAATAATGCTACTATCCCCATTTGGAACCACATAGGCTGGGGGAAAAGAATTGGAAAAAGCAGTAATGAAGTCTGTGTGGTCTTCAGCTCCCTCGATTACTGTGTCCGATACAACTCGTATATAACTGTATTTTTAAAGTACGTCATCTAACTATTTAAACTAAGTCAAAATTAGTCTAAAACTACTCTAAATTTGGGTGTAAACTGGAGAAAGTAAAGGTGATGTACATTTCCTTAATGCCTCTTTAGAAGTCAGAATTCAAATTTTACAAAAACACAGTATAATACTGGATACACATTATATATTGGAAGTAGTAGCTGGATTATATTCTGCTCCATAGCTCAACAGTATTCTGATTCCATAGTCTTTAGCCCTCACAGTGACTGGAATTAAAAGGGATTGGCAGCAAGAGGAGGATATTAACTCACAAAATCTGATATTGACACTATTTTTGTGACAGCAGAGAATATTCTGACACCATCTGTTGGATCAGGTTACAGAAAAAAGCCAGGGGCTAACACTAAAACTGCATTTACAGTAACAAAGACCTGCAGTCTGAATTAATCAAAAAGTGAAGACAGTCCTTCCATTCATAGCTATTTTTCCAATTATTCACTTAAGGTTACATCTATCATTCATTTGTTTATTTTGAACTGCAGAAGTGTAATTATTAAGAACTAGTAAACTTGTAATTTTTCATTCTGAAAAAAAAACCCCATCTAAACTAACATACAGAGCATTCTCTTTTGTATTTATACCGTGAGCTGGTTTCCCTCCTGCCTGCCATTTATACCTATGGTCACTTAAGATCACTAGTTTGGAGGGCTTCATTTGTTAGTCTTGGAGCTCTTGATTCTATATTTTGGGCACATAAGTGAACGATAATGATAGATAGGAGAAAAAGGAATTTTGAATTGTGGTTTTAGTGGATGTGCCTACTAGAATCAATAGGAGCTTTCATTGACTTAAAAAGGGTCAGGGTTTTGTTGTATACTTCCAAACATGAGTACAGCAGGACTCTGAACTGAAATGCTATGGCAATGTTCCTTACAAAGAGGGCCACTCCATTGAAGTTTTTTTGACTACAGATAGATATTATATAGATAGAGTAACTATAATTTTTTCAAAGATTTTGTGGGTATAAGTACATAAATAATATCATATATAACTACTGTCATTGTGTCAGGGAAATCACAACATCAGAACGGGCTACATGCAGTGCACTACAGTGAATGTTCAATACATAACACAGCTAATACATCTGATAGCAGCTGAAACTCATTCGATGAGGATGACGAGGAACCAAACACTGCGGCAAATATCATCTAATAAGGTCTCACAGGGCTCTGCTTTCATAGACACAGTAAAGGGAAAAATCTAAGTCCTCAGGCCTATAAACAGACAAAAGTAAAAAAGCCTAAGATCAAAGTCAATACGAATCTGTCCAGTTGGTGTCCTAAATAACAAAGTATCAATAATATGGCTTTTGAACTTACAGGCAAGATTGAAACCTTAGGGAAGTTATGCAGTGTCTCCCATTCCCTTCTCAGGTATTCAAGTGAACCCACAAACACAATGTGCTTGAGTTCATGGTAGTGAAAGTTGCTGGCTCGTAATGGCATCACTAAATTTCTTAATCCAATCAAAGCAGATTTAACATCCCCAAATATGCAAACGACTACATGCCCACTTAAAACTGTCATCGCTGCTTCACTTCGAGTCTAAAAAACAAAACAAAACAAAACAAAAAGACAAGGGAAAAATGAAACAAAGGGAATCTTAAATCATATATTGAGTTTAAAACCAGGAAAAATACAACTGTCAATATTGTTCATGCACAAAGAAGCAGTTTGATAACAGCTGTTCATTTTACCCTTATTTATCCTTCATTAAATGTGTTCAGATGAAGAATATTTCATTCTTGTTTGCAAATCCTTCTGCATTTGGGAAGACATTGTATTGGACCAAGTTCTGGTCCTGTGTAAGTTTCTACACATGCGGATTTGGGCTGCGCTTATAATCAAAGCACTACAGGTTTAGCTAAGAACAGAATTTGACCCACTATGTATTTAACCAATAGAAGGATTATAGAAAAGAGATGCAAAACCATGCCCTAGCTGATGAATCACTAGGTGGGTTTTTTTCAGGACCAATCTGAAAAGGAGAATGTGAGTGCCCAATGGCCATAGTAGTGCTTTGTGGTATTACCCAGAGCTTGTGAATTGAGGACCATCGTCTCTCAAAGTTCTTATTTTAGGACAAGCTGCTGTTACCCTGGAAAGCAATCAAAGAATTCTCTCTACACTGCTCTGCTTTAATATGGATGCCCACTATCCTCCAGGTAGAGTTTCTCTCAGTAAGAAAAAAGTAGTGCAAGATTGTGACTAATACTAAATTTTCAGGCCAATTGAATTTGTTGAACAGATAGAAGGAAAAAGGTGTGATGGAGAATATTTAAAAGATTTCCAGAATATCTTCTTGTCTCAATGACAAGAATAAATTTTTGCACTAATTTCATCATTTGTTAGGTCAGTTGAGCATGCAACTCAAATACCAAGATGATTAAACAAAGTCACAAGGCAAAAATGACCTTAATTTCTGGAGCCAGTCTTAGCATTGTTGTACTCCATCAAGTATCTGGAGATCCAGTGATATCATATTGCCAAGAAGTTGCATGCTCAGTACCATTAGATAAAAGTTTTGCCAATGAATAAAACTAAGCTGGTGGTGAACTGCAAATTGTTCCTCTCACTTATCTATAGTATATGCCCTTTTTCTCAGTTATGGAAGCCTGGTAATGTGCAATACAGATTGGAATATGCAGCAGATATGCTCATTATGTAAGAAGAACAGGAGCTCTGATTAGAAGTTTTCTCATCAGTTAAAAAAATGCACAAGCGTTCATTTTCTTGAGGGCAATTACAGTGATTTTCATACAGATTGACCAAGAGAGTCCTCTTGGCCCTTCAAACAGTAGAAGACATGAATGAATCCTCACATATAAGTTGTCCTGTGCCTCTGCCAAAGGCATACTCAGACTTCACAAGTCAGAGACCAAGTTTTGAAAGCAATTATGTAAAAATGTCACTTTATAGTCACTGATCTGTATGTATTTGTATACATTTCACTGTATGGCAAAAAAACCTTCTTACTACCAGATACTGCTAGAATGTCACAGAGCCAAAACAGACCTTCAGCAGAAAAATGAATTATATTCTGATTGAGGCATCACCAAGCATCAATTAGAAGACAACCTGGGAAATCCCATCATCTTTATTACGCACTAATTTGTTCTTGTGTGGTCTCTAAGGACAGCGTCAAATTTGCATGCATATGAATGCAGACATAAATTGTGGACTGTGAGTTTCAAAAGGTGTAGGGAAGCATTTTGCTGGCAGTGTCTTTATTGGTGGTGATGCATGAAGCAGAAAGAACCTGGACAGACTTGCAGATTCACAGACTGGTAACGGAAAAAATTAGCATGGCATAACAGAGAGATGATGATCGATGCATTCCCCATCACAGTTTTTGAAGGAATACTTTTCAAAGTGGGACAACATGTAAAGTTTGTCAGCTAAAATGTGCTTATAGCATGAAGGCAGATTTCTATCTCCATCTATTACAGAGTATTGTACAGTAGGGCCTTGCCTGTTGATTACATACAAATGCATACCATTGAGAGTGGTTCAGCCAAACTCCACCTCACAGCTCCATCTCTAGAATTTGGAATTTACTTACTTGACTGTTTAAACACTGATATTGCAATTCTAGACAATGTCACAGTTATTATGGAAACTCCTGAGGAGAACTAGAGGCAAGCTTTTAACCCCTGATAGAATAACTGGGGCTGTCACCATTGTTGGCTACACCATGCCACAGTGCAGGGAAATCTAAGAGAGCAGGCTCAGGAAAAGCTTTATGAAGTGCGACAAAGTGAAGATCCACCAGGGAGTTCATTTCAAATAGAATCAGTTTTGCGCATGAGATCTGAAGTTAGCTACTTGCTACTCTTAGGTATGAGTACATGAACACAAATGGCACAAACTTCCAAAACAGACCGTGATAGGCCTAATTACTTTTAATTACTTGAGTCAGTTTGATGGTTTTCCCAGTCAAAAAAATAAAATAAACATAGACTAGGCTCACTGCAACATGCTAGAAAGTCAGAGTAGTAGCACTACTTGCTCTGGCCTATTTGGGCATCTTAAAATATTGGGAATTGAGAGAGAAGTTCTAAGAGAGCAAAATTAGTAAATATTCAATTATAATAATTAACAAAACTTCAATAAATAAGAGATAATGCAAAGCAACACTAGCTTTGTTAGAAACGTTACTGTCTTGTGTAAAGACATAAATAGCATATGTAAACATTTAAATATTTCCAGTCTTAATTCTCTAAAAATTTAAACTAGATATGCAAATTTCAGTTTATGAAAAAGAAATTCTCTGTTTTGGATGAATTTTTATTGTTGTGCTTGGCATAAAGATTTATTGGTTTCATCACACTGTGCTTCTGATTCCAAGATGCTGGATTTCATAATAGTAGAGACTAACTTATTAGTCTATTAGACACCAGTTGTGTGGTTCAGCTAACCTCTTTTGAAACTCAACTTATCATCAATACCTACCAAAATGACCTTTTCAATGTCCTTGGCTGGACACCAATGAAACATCCCGGTAGAGTCATATTTTTTCACGTTGGCATCCATATTGTCAATCTGCTCGTTGCCAGGAATTAACAAGGGGTCATGCCTGGGGAAAAACAAGTTGAGGACAACATAAATGGAAAATATTATGAATTATGGATGGAAAGATATCCCAAGAGCTGTGTATGAAGAGGGATAAAAGTAAAAAAATGAAATGTATTTGCACTTTAACACATTTTCAATCAGGACATTTTTAAACAAAAACTGAATAGAAAAATTTATTTTTAAATTTTGGATGCAGCTTCAGAGACTTTCTATATTCTTTCTATACCAATAACCATTTAACTACTACCATTTTCTGACATCTAAAGGTTTTATTTTTGTTTCCAGTCCCATCCCTCTGAAATAAATATTGGAGTTGGTATAGGCATCTGCAATGAAGTAGAAGGGATAGGAATAGAATCCCATGCTGACTGACTGGCATAAGTATGGAAAGCCAATTACTTGCTTTTACCACATACAACTTCTGACGTGATGCTCTTCACAGTAAAAGCTTTAACAGGCTGCACTTTAAATATTTTAGCAATTTGCCCAATCATATTTTGCTTTCCCAAACTGAAGCCCTTTAAAGATTCAACAGTATGTCATTTTAGAGCAGACTGACTAACAAATGCCCACATCTGGAATACATGATTTTAATACCAAACAACAATGTCCATTTTCTCTGACAACTCTACCTGTGATAACCTTCTAAGTGTTATTGCAGCAAGATTTTAAAGCAGAAGGCTTCTCAAAGGAGAAGCAAATGAAAGACATTTTTATAAACTTGCTCTCCAGCTATACAGGTACATCTAAGCACAGATACATACAGCTCTTTAATTTATATGCTAAAAGCAAACAGTAACCTAAGTACTAAGTGACTCCAACACTCTCATATGCTGGTGAGGACACCTAAGTGACTGCATTATACAATATCATTAGGAGAATCATGTTCACAAGGAACAGGGTAAACTGAACCTTAAAATCTGACATTGAAGGAGGGAATAAAGCTTTGTCTGGAAAGCCACAGTCTTTACCTCAGGTTTTTGCCATGAATTCCTGAAATATCCTGATACAGAATTGTAACATTTCAAGGAATAAAATATCTGCAATGTAGGAATATGAGAAGAGACAGGTATCCAAATTTTAAACAAGTTTGCCCTTTGAAGATTGTTAAAGAAATGCCCATGTTGTCTGAGCTTTTAAAGCTGCAAAGTTTCCTGCTTTTAAAGCATTTGAAACAGCATACTGTGGTAAGATCCTCTCTTCTGCTTCATCTACTAAAGCAGACTGTGAACACAGTGTGTGATATAGGTTAATTTACCCCGAATATAGTATGGTAAGTTACCATGCAACCAATATTTGCCTGCCTAAGAAAGCTATAATCTTGAATTCATCAAGGTGATTAATTACTGTAATTTTATAGCCACTGATTACAGATCCATTGACATCAGTGGAAAATTCTCACACATTTCACTTAAACAGGGTCAACTCCATAGAAACTTCTGCAAAAAAAGTTGAGAAACTATTAATACAATGCTGCATTTAAACCAGAATCTTTTGATGCTCTAATGCATTACATGGCAAAGGCATGTCAGACTCATTTGGAAAATAGAAACGCTGGCAGCAGAGAAGCCTCTAGGGGACTACCTGGTGTCTCTGACCCTGCTCCAGGTTTAATAATGACAGGCCTTGCATAAGTGTACTATCTCTTTTGTACGAAGCAAAGACGAAAAAGCTGTACCAAAGCAGTTTGTTGTGGGGGTTTGCTTGAGGAGTTTTTTTGGGCCTTCTTTGTTTGCTTGGGGTTTTTGTTTGTGTTCTTTTAATGTCTAGAAAAATATCTAGACTCTGCATTCTCTTACTCCATTCATCAACAAGCTGCAGCCATGGTAGTTTTGACTGAGAGCTATCTGTAATGCTTTTCATCGGGCATTCCCCATCTGCTCATAGTTGCATGTGGTACAATTAGGTCTGTAACTGTGAACACAATAGCATTTGAAGGCTGTACTAGTGTTCAGACAACATTTAGGGGTGCTCTGTTCTAGATATTTTTTCTAATGCAGTGTTAGTTACGTGTTTCAAAATAGGAAAGTCTGCCAAAAGATTAGGAATCTTCATGAGTTTCCACCAAAAGAATGTTTTTTCTTCTCATTGCTTTGGAGTTAGGGTTTTTTCCCCTAAAATTTGTCTTCACTAGTTTTCCAAAAGAGCACTGAAACAAAATCAAAGCTCACTGATGAAATCACCTTCTTTTCCTTTCAGAAATCAAATGCATATAAGAAAGAATTTTCTTTTTCCCTTGTCATTCATCAGAGAAATTATAACAAAGCAATTAAAAAAATGCCACATTCTAATTTCCCAGTGTTTTGTTTTTTGTTTTTGTTTTTTCTCTGAGATATAAAACTAAATGGATCATCTGAAGCTTTAACATAAATGAGTATTTAGCACTACTCAAATCTCAGTTTCAAAAACGATTCACAAAAATGATACAAATTGAAAGGAAGGTTATAACAAAGCAGGTAGTAACAGATATTTGACATCTAATTATGGTCAACTGCCTTGAGGTTTGACGAAATTTTTAGAGTATGAGCGCTTAAAGCCTAGGATAGCTCTTTTGGGCTTTGCATCCTAAAAGGGAATATTCAAAGTAGCTTGTGGCAAAGGTTTACTAGAGTATCTTAGGTTGAAACGTAATTGGGCTGTGAAAAGAAAAAATAATGTGAATCGTCAGATATAGCTCCTTGTTGAAGTTTTAGGTATCAAATTGTGATTTTTTTTTAAAAAATCTTTTGTTTTTTTGTTTCTTTTTAATCAATATGTGCATCTATTTGCAGTATCATAAACTGCTAGGATTCTCTGCTTCCCTGATTGGAGTATAGCAAGGGGGAACTTCAAAGGAAGCAAACAGGATGGGACAGTCAACAAGAAAGTATGCTGAGATACTACTGTACTTCTTTTACTCTAGGAGAATGGACTATTGCCTGAAAATGAAACTGTGATAAGACAAGCCATACTTTGTGTTTCGGAATCTGTGGGTTTTTACATGTAAGTGTGTTCATTAAATTTAAATCTTCTGAGCTAAGATAGTATTTTAATCTGTCTCTAATCCATTCTCATGATCCCTGAAGATGTCTATGGATGTTGAAAACTGTTTGCTACTAAAGTCCAACTTTGTCCTCAGATGTTAGAAGACATGCTGGGCTTATGTACTTAGAAACTGAATTGATAAGAATAGTAATAAAACAGTATTACTACTTTGGACATATACATCTCATTAATCTGATGATCTAAACCTGTTTTGCAAATACTAAAAATTAATTAAGACAGACACACAGAGAGGCCAAGGCTGTCAAATCTGCCTAAGGCGTTTGGACACCCTCTTCCCATTAAAATTGATATTACACAAAGCATTACAGTTGTTGCCCTTACAGCCAAATCATGGACTGAATGTTTCTAGAACCTCTCTGCCTACTTACCCTTGAAGATGGCCCTGTCAAGCTGTGCTTGAGTCACATTGGCAGGTTACTGTAGGAATGCTTCTATTTGTGCTGCAGCTATTATGGTCTCTAGAGCTATAAAGTTGTCTGTTCCAAAAATTCAAACCATAGGCACAAAAACACCTTCTACCAATTAAATCCATAGTGTTTATTTTAACTGAGATGTTGGGCTTTGTGGCTTGCAATGACCAAAGCATTTGGTCATTCCATCTAGGAAAAGACAGACATGTATAGCCTGTATGGGAGGAAAGGAAGAAAAGTTGTATTTCCTTCATCCATAATCTCAGTTTAAAAATAGCTTCTCTGGTTCTTATGGCAGATATTACATACGCATGATTTAAAATGAAGAGCAAAATACCATCTTTTCAAGGTTTTGAAGAGCATATAATGCCACTTAATGTGCAATTAAACTTGAAAACGACGCTAAATGCCATGCTACAGCTGCAACCCCAAAAAGCCTGCCTGGAAGACAACAGCCTAAAGCAAAACCGTAAATTCCACTTCCAGCAAACCTACTGCAAGGAAGTCAGCACTACATTTTAAAGAGCACTGCTTACCTAGCACACATTTATAACAACTGCAAAATTGGAGTTTTTGAGTACTCACTGGGGAGGGACAGAACTACAAAGAATGTTCCAGACAAAATGGCCACCTAATTAAATGACTGTTGTTTAGCATATTCTTGTATTCTCTCACCCTTGTCTTAACGCTCTTGCTATTCATATGCAACTGAGTATTAGAACAACATAACCTCACTGATCTGCAGTGGAACTACTCAGTGTGCTGAGCACAGGGAAGAAGACCATTATACAGCCAGTAGGGAGGACCTGGGTGCTGTTTGAAAATAAACTGTAGTCTGTTAGTCTTTACACATCAGTAAGAAAATGTTTTGGCTACTTTTTATTCTGCCCTTCAATAAAATTCTCCTTATATACCAACAGCAAAACAAGCCTGGGAGAAAAACACAGCTCTTCTTCTTTAACCTGTGCCTGTTAAAGTCTGCAATTATGCCTTTCTCAGGTAGATATAATATATCTGGATTGTGCACACAAAAAGACACATAGCAGTCTCCTGCTCAAGATTCAGGATCTTGAAACTCACCTTGCCTGTGGTTCAGGAATTTTGAGTTTTCCTACCTGACTTATGTGGATGTGTCTTTGCAACTGTATGTACACACATACTTAATTTTAGGAGGAAGGAGTGGGTTGAAGGTAAAATAGGAATTGAAGACACACTAGAGAATGTCTCATGTCTTTGAAATTTCTCCTACAACTACCCTTACAAATTGTGGCAATTAACATGCTGTTAGTGTTAGATGTATGCAGCCAGTGCAGGTGCTAATAATTGAAAAAGCATTTAGAGCTTTTACATCCTGGCTGAATATTTCATGATGTGCTGCATGTTTCACTATTTACTCAGTGGGCCTCTGTCACTTCAATCTTCTCTGATTGCTTTGACTGGTGTTATAAAGCTCAACCAAGATAGAGTGACGGCTTGTCACAGGCAAACTCCATAGACTCTAGCAGCTCACTGGGACTAGCTATGAAGGTTGTCAAGACATTCTGATGGAATTCAGTAAATGTTTTCTGACTAATACACCCAACATTTGTCGGCTACCATTAGCCATTCCCTGTGACCCTGCAGTCTGTGTGGATAGCATTAAGTTGTAATGAAAATTTCTTGCCTATGTGTGTTACACTAATGACACTCTCTCACTGATCTTTCCTTTCACAGGTTAATCAGAAATGAAATTTGTAAGGATTCAGTGCCCAGATACACCAGGCTTCAGAGAAGAAAACCCAGTGTGACAAGAGAAAGAAAACCTGCAGTTTACTGTTAAATGCTTTCATTGTCATATTCAGAAGCTATCCTAACATTGGCCACACTCTCATACTGACTTTTCCCCTGTATCTACAAAGTAGACTACATCTAATACACTGGTTGATATCTAGTGCCCTGTGCTAGTTTATGGGCTGAATTACAGTGCTAAGAAAACTAATAATTCTCCTTCCTTCCCTCTTGCTCTGCTCAAATGTTGCTGATTTTGTCATCCTCAGAATCAGAAGCCTTACTGAAGACTGCACATTAATTTATCAAGACTACTAAGAATAGTGACATAAAGCTGTTTCCTAAGGAATCTAGCTCTTTAAAGTATCTTGATACTGCAGGACATGATGCTTCTGAAGTATGAATCCTTTCACATTAAAAAGTAAAAGAATAGTTAACTTAAGGCTTTTACATATGCAATTTAATGAGCAGGAGACAAGGCACACAGTCGATGTGTCTTTTGGTTTTAATATTTCCCATTTATATCTACTGAAGGTGCAGAACAAGCAAACTTTGAGGGGTAGGGGAATGTACCTGAAAAAATATTTTCCATTTGTAAAAAGTCAATGTACGGTTACATGGCATCATAAAATATAGAAGTGTTTTTGTCTCGTAAATGAAATGTGTGACCTTATGATAAAAGCTACCACTTTTTCTAGTCAAAGTTTATAATAAAACATTATTTTATTTAAATCCAGCTTATAGCTGAAGAGCTTTTTCATTCCATTGCTTCAATTTCACTGGATCGTCTATTATCCTGAACTTTATAAATAATAGTAATTTTTTTTTGCTGGAAAATTCTCCTTTTCTTTTCTGACACTGCTCTATCATCTCAGAAAGACTTGTATAAGATTTCACAGTGATATATTAAAAAAAAATAGAAATCTGATACTGTTCTTATTCCCAGGGTTTATAACACAACTACCAATGGTAGCAACAGTCAGAAGGCTAACATATACTACCACCTATCATTCAAATAATTTAATTCTATAACCCTGTTAAAAATAAGTCTAAGATAACACAGTGACATAATACTGAACTACTCCTGTTGTTCATCTTGGCTGTAGTGAAGTCATAAGACAGAATTAAGGAGTGAAATGTGCCATTATATACCTGCTGGATTGCAGCTTGGTAATCATTGCATATTAGCACTGCATAGAGTCAAGACATAAATTTGAGAATACATGATGGAAATTTCCAAGGCTGAGAGATGTAAATACATACCATTATTATAGCTAATCAGCAAGCTTTCACCTTTTCAAACCTTACCTTCATGTCTAGTTTAAGGGATTCAGACCTTCAGACTGAAATGATTTTACCTGTTTTGGCTTAAGAAATGTTTCCCTCTAGATCTGTCATCACTTTAGGTTTTTGGTTTCTACACGAAAGTTCACAGTTTCAGCTCATGGAAGGGCAGCAATACAGTGACAGGGGCAATACAAATTCATCCTGAGTGGCACTAGCAGAAATGTGCATGTACATTTAAGAGGATGTGGCTTAGTGGGTGGATGAGGAGATAAACGTGCACAGCCATTGTTCATATACTTAGCATATTATATCCAACTTCAGGAAAAAAGACAGGAGGTTTCCTCCTCAACTTCAGATAAATAATCTCATTAGGCTTCTGGAAACGTATGCCAAAGAGCTCACTTTTCCCCCACGTCATTTAGCTGTGTTTTGACAGTCTCTGAGCAAGTTTTATGGTTTGATTGGGAATTATTTAAGATCCTTGATAAAAAAAAAAAATCCTCAGGCTTACAAAATTCTCCTTGGCAACACACTGAAAACCCAGTGTCCTCTGATGCCTCTGATTCTTATGTGATCAGGAACACTAATGATAATGACCCTTTGCTGAGTATGCTACTTGTCTAGAGGCCTATGTCAACCACACCACTACATACAGAGTGGACAGGGACAAACTATTTGTTTGCTCCTCAGGCCCCTTGGGCCCTGTCATATGCTATTTGTTCTTGCATTAAGAGGTAGTTCGACTCAGCTGGGCTGACATTTCCTTCAAGTCAGTGTATTCCACTCATGCAGTAGCAGCTACTAAAGCATTAAGTACAGACTTGAGCCTCAGCAACAACCTTTTTAAGTGGCTTTTTTGATTCATATCCAGGCCTTTTCACATTTTTACTGGTCATTCTGAATCCAAAATGACACATTTTTTTAAAAACTAGCTTTGCAATTTGATATGCAGGCAACATAGCCTCCTCATAGTTAACGTAGCTGCTCATCAATAACATGCATCAAAACCTGTGACAGAGATGACGAACAGGTGACTGATATTGCTGCATGACACTGCAGGAGTTGACTGGTTCTACTTTCTCTCCTTTTTTTCCTTCCTTTTCCTTCCACTTCCTATTTGAATTTCAGTTTTTATTGTAATAGGATGTCCTAGCGTTCAGATCTCAACAGGAGAAGTATCCATTTTTTCCTGTTGGAGTTTAAGTGATTTTTTAAAAGTATCCATATTCTTGGGGCTTTAACAGAACTTTTTTCTGGTTAATTTACATTTGTAGCTATTGTTGGAATTTGAAGGATTTGTTTCTGATTGATTAGACTCTTCTAGTATTGTATCAGTGTGATTCTGCTCATGTCATTTGAAGTGAGGCAGGATTCAGTTAGAACGGTGTCTTTCTAAATGTGAATCTAGACCATCAGTGATGTACACAAAGAGTATTTGTATGTCAGTCATCTATTTATATCAGTAATTTATTGTAATTTACAGTCATCAAAAAGATGGCATTAAAAAGATGTCTCCAATCTAGTTATCTGGATCATATTTGGTAACACAGTTTTCTATTTATATGTGAGTAAATCTCAAAAACTCTCATTTTCTGACCAGGTCCGACCACTTGTCATGATGTCCCAGCAAATCCCTGTAATAGTGTTTCCTCTCTGTTCTACTCCAGTGATAGCAGAAGTAATTAAGTTTTATCTCATAGTATAATACTTTCTTCCCTGATCTAACCTACACACCGTGGAAATCTCAAATCTATGCAGGATTTTTCAATGTTATCTTAACTTTAGGAATGCTCAGAACACGATTCAAAAGTCATGATTCAGATTAAAATTCATAAATTAACTTTTCACATATTTTTCCTTTCCATGCTCCAGACTTCTTGTCCTCCAGCACTGCTCTGGATCCAGGACCATAACTGAGGAAAAATTTGCCAAGTAGCCATCTGTTTCAGGGCAGGTGGGACAGGGCCGAAACTGACTTTGAAAAGGAGCTTTTAAAGTAAATTTAGGAAAAAAACTTGCAAAGTTAAATATCAGCTACAGACATGACAGTGCTTTAGCTGATTTACCTCTTGGGTACTTCTAGCTGACATACACTAAATATTTTTGGGCAGGAAAGCAAGTACCTGTCACTTTAGGTAATTTACAAGGATACAAAATAGCAGATAATGTAGTCCACCTTTGTTTATTGGAACAGAGAGACGAGTTTGACCATTGCAAACAAACCTTAACCAAGCTCTCTTCTGATTCAATCCACTTTGTCTTATTTAGCACCCGAACCAAAGTTTAGTCAGTCGAGATAAAGAGTAAACCGAAGAGACAGTTGGGTCTGGGGAGAGGCTGAGGGTGAGAACACAGGGCTGGAGAATAAATTTAGCAGCAATGGATAAGAAGAAGAAAACAATGTCTGGATATGGAAGCCTGGCAAGTTCTCCCCTCACTGCTCAACCTGTGTTTAGCAATTCTGATGTGCTACTGAGCAGACAGCTCAGGCTCAGGACGACTACTCTCCCTCAGTCCCTCTTCAGCAGGCAATGAAAGCAGGCTCTACTTTGAAAATCTTCCCCCATCATGCAAACTGACACAGGCATACTTTTCAAAAACCCACAGCCAATCTGTTGATCATTACTTA
Organism: Acropternis orthonyx; assembly: GCA_035583155.1. Lineage (NCBI taxonomy): Eukaryota > Metazoa > Chordata > Aves > Passeriformes > Rhinocryptidae > Acropternis > Acropternis orthonyx. Next base: position 13,044,336 of record JAWWEU010000160.1, on the reverse strand, counting down.
TTTACAAAGGCCTTCGGGCAGAAAGTCCTGTAAAAACCATACTTGATACGGTATACACTAGCTTTTTCTGCTTGTGGAAAAAAGTACCCCTAAGGCTACCTCAAACCATCACTTTCTATTGCACATAAAATGTACCATGTAACACTAAAGTATTTAATATATATGGTATAATATATCTACAGGAAAGGCATTTGTGTAGAAGTATGTTACCCTGTATTTGGTAATTTGATGTTTTGCTGAAGGCTATGACTTGAAAAAGCCTGCACCTAGTACAGAGGACCTGTCATCTCAGTACCCAAGAGCCAATAGAATAAAGAAGTACCCTTAAGCAGCAAAACTTTGACACAGCTTTGAAGCATATGAAAACAGTATAACTCTCCAGAATTATTATTACTCAAGATCAAAGAAATGAGGCATACTTTACATAGCAAACAGGGACAGTGTGTTCAGCTCCAAATGTTTCAGCTCTTTCTCCCTCTCTCCCCCTCTTTCTTTTTACTTCTCCTTCCCCAAAATTAGGATTTGGGGAAAGGTGGGGGGGGGGAATCTCCCACATGTTTAAATTTTAAGCAGTTAAAACTATTAATACCTGATAAGAGGACTGTCCAAAGGCAAGTAAATTGAAAACGATACTAGCATGACAACTGGCACCATAAAAATGAGAAGTTTGCCAGTATGCTCATTTTATTCTTCCTCATAAACTGTAAACAAGCATGTAAATCAGTGTCATATGGGCAAGGCTGAGCTAACAGGAAGGCAGAGAACTTTTAATGACACATTTAACAGAAATAGATGGTCAACAGGGGGGAAAAAAGCCACAGCTGGATGCATTTTCCTCTGTGAATCAATCTCACTTTTAGTTCTGTAGTCTAAACAGAGATGAGGACAACTTGTAGAAGTGATGTCCTTCAATATGCCCTATATTGCAGAAACAATAAACAAATATGGATGCTTCTGTAGCTGGCCCAAGAAAATTCCAGTCTAGTGACTGAAATACAAAGAGAAATATCACCTGGCTGTATCCAGCATCATTAAAGGAACAAAATCATTGTCAATAATAAAAGTATTGAGGTATTTTATATATGGAAAGAATGATGTATTTGTATCAATTTATTTTCATTTAACCTCTGTGAGCAGTCAGAGATACACACACAAATCTCAAATTGCAAGAATGTGTCTGTTTATACATGTAAATAACTTTACATTTTTCTGTGTGTGTATATATATCTACACATAGTGCAAAATCTCTGCTATGGTATTTATGGATACACCTATGGACTGAGGTTCTAGCCTGACTACCTAAGATATGCAAAACCAGAGCAGGAACAGCTTTGTAGAAAACACTACGTCTACAACGTGATGCTATTCTGACTAACTTGTGCAGGTAAAAGGTGAAGCATGGCGAGATGCAAATGCCATATTACTTTAATAGACTACAATTTCTCTTTGCAGCAGTTCTAGTTTTAACAAATCTCTTAGAGGTAATTTGTCCTACGTAAGAGAACTACATAGTTATACAAAGAAGTTTTTGTTGTAAAATAATGTACACATAGCAACAGGGGAAAAATATCACTAACAAGATGATGTTTTCAACACTCACTTTTAGAGTCTATACTACCCTCTTAAAAATCCCTGTATTTCATAATTAATGTCCTTTTAGCTTGACTAAAACTGCGTTAGTTTTGAACTTTGCTTTAGCAAGTAAATATATTATTAGACTTTTTATCAGTCTAAATCAATTAACAAAAATTTGATTTCAATCGACAGGATAAAAGGAAGGTAATATTCAGGTTCATTTTTGATTGTGATGATACATCTCACATATGGCCTTAAGTACAGAAAACAGTACTCAGAGGGAATCCAACAAAAAGAGAATTGCCTGAGGCAAACTAACCACATGAGTTCCCCTGATTGGTTAGTGCTATCATTAGTGCCACTGCTGTTTAAGAACTACACATGGACAGGACAGGGTGACAGCTAAGACTTTAAAGCCTATGTATTTTTCAAACAGCTTTTCAAACTGTTTTTCATGACAGAATTTTTTTTCAGCTCTATCATTAACTGCTGACAAGCTGACAGAATAAATACTTCAGCCTTTCAGAAACCATCTAACAACCTTTTTTTTCACCCCTCTCCCCTTATTTTTGATGTGGGGGGAGGAGAAGTGAAAGGAAGGAAGAAAGGAGATGAAGATATGGGTTTCTTACAGTCTTACCTCATCAGTTTGGGTGAGGAGTTGGGTGAATTTCGCATGCCTCCGTTTCGCTGCTTTTTTTTGGGTGATAGTGTTGACGGCTGCTCATCTTCAACTGGAAATATAAGGAACTTATGAGATTAAGTACTGCTCTAAATGCGATATGAAATACAAGTGAAGTAGCAAAGAACACACACTCTATATCCATTCACGCACTGATACTTCATTGCTAACATAGGCCCAACAGTAATAAAAGTCAAATACATGTTAGTCAAAGAGATTGGTTTGAAGGAGAAGCAGGGAAGAATATCAGAGTTTTGAACATAGATGTTCAAATTGGTTTCATACTTCAAAAACAAAGGGGGGGGGGGGGGGACCCAAATGCGGGTTATTCTTAGAGTTATAATCAGTTAATCTGCACTACAGAAAAATAGAATTAGTGCTCTGCTATATTCCCAGACAGACCAAGTACTATTTGCAATATCAACATAACAGCTGCCAGCCTGCTTTTGCTAATGAACTAGACACCAGTTGGTTCTTGCTCCTCACATGCCAAACAACAGAGTCTTCATGAAGAGATGTAAAATATTCAATGCCTTGATGTTCAATGATTCAGTTAGTCGGAAATGTGAACGCAGCCTGCCACTGTGCGCAGATCTCCAGCACAAGTCAGACCTCATCCCTCTACCCTTCTCACAAAAGGGAGTTTTAACAGGAGTGAACAGAATGAGGTTGAATGGAAGTGGGGAGACAATACCTGTATAGCAGAGGATGCATGTGTTATGCAATCTTTTAATGAGGATGAGGTGCATTTTCAATGACAGATCAATTTCTAGATATAAAATCACTCACAGTTTTGCCAGCCATAAACTACTCTTGGATAACTTATGTCACAATATGTATTGCTTAAGCAAATGCAGCTTCCTAAGAACTCATCTACAAGAATTAACCACCATCTTTATTATTTCAAGATTGTAACTGCACTTGATAATCTGCATGTAAACTTCACATGTGCTATCAAAGGGAATAATCTTATGCCTGCTTTCTCAAATTCACACTATTGTTGATTTATTCTAATATAACGAAAGAAAAATAATTTTTTTCATCCTAGAGCTAACTGAAAAATTTACTAGAAGATAATGTAATGGATGCCTAGGAAGCTGTTACTTTAAAGCTAAAAGGAAAGACATTAGCAGTAGTAGTACTAGTAGCTATATTAAAAGAGCTTAGTACACATTAGCAGTGCACAAGCAGAGGCTGAGAAAAAAATACTATTTGCAACCAGCTACATAGCAAAAACAATGAAACCTGGGTATCTGTCACCTGGCCTACACTTATCTGGGAAGAAATGAAGCAACAGCCTTCTGCCATAACCCTCTTCTGACACAATTTTGTTACAGCCCGCATTCTAGCCTGCCACATCTGTCTGTTTGCCCAAGCCTATTATGGAACTTCATATTGCCTTGGTCAAGACCAAAGGACTGGGCCCTGAAAAGACAGGTGTTCTCTCTTTTTATATGACCTGGCATCACCAAGCACAACAGAGTCACAATAAAAGAAAGCATTGCAAAGGAGAAACAAAAAAACCCCCAAACAAATTCAGCTAATCGCAAAATAAATGCCCAAAGAGTGGTATAAAAAGTAATATTTAGATCAGAACAATGACTGTCTAATAAAGATTTATTCACTAATTTAACTTCTCTTCCAGGGCAGCACCCCCAAAGACAAAGTAATTTTCTTCTCCTTTGACTTTTATTTTTTTCCAGATCAGAGTCATATAGTGTAAATGCTTATTGATGATTAGTCAAGTGCCATTTTTTTTTGGCTGAGAGTCCATAGAAAAGTCCACAGAAAACTCTCAAAAACATACAAATTGAAATTTTCTTTCTGTGATAGTTTGTTCTTATTAAACTAGATCACTTCAGTATTTAGTTACATGTACCATGAAGTGAATACACACAGAATTATTTTATTGGTAATATCCTTGTATTTCTGATTAAAAAAACCCGTGCAAATGTTTGTGCTTTTCAGAACCCACTCTGCAAATCACTGTCTTGGAAATGGCCTAGTCTTGTTTTAAGCATCTCTAACACAAAGTTACTCTCATGCTATTCCACACAGACAATAGGTTTCAAGATACACACTGTGCTCTCTTGTTCTTTATCAGATATAAATATTCAGTTCAAGTCTGATGAATTCACCACTTAAAAGATCAAAGGAACAAGAGCCATGGTAAATGTCCCTTCTAGAAACCAACAAATGATCTGTTTTGCTCTCTTGGTAGTAAAACTTCTAAATTTTACTTAAATGAATCTGCTACCATGGGGTTATGGAATGTTTGTCAAGAGATGCAATATGCCACCACAGGGGCCTTGTTATACTATTCTAACAGCTAAGGAAGATACATAGCCCTCAGGACTACGTGCAAAATCTTACATTAACACAAGTCAACTGTAGATAATATTATAGCCAGAAATATTTCTATGAAAAACAGAATTAAAAAAAGAGTACTTTCCTAAGTTTTCAGCTAGCTAATAAGACTCCCATCTGATCCTTTTGAATTCTGAAAGTTAGTACAATAAGGATGTTTTTGCACTTTATGGCCCAACATTTGTGTTCTCCAGTGTTGCCAGGTGATGCTAACCTGCCACTCAATTGAAAACAAAGTCTTACTAGTAATTATGCAGAATATCCATTTCTAGATGTACATTTTTATCACTCTGCATTTATTTTTGTACTGTGTCTGCAATAATTAAGCCCTTTTTAGGATATATGCTTGTCATATTCAAACTATGTTACTGTCTCCAATTGCCTGGAAAGTCCAAGGTTAATGTGGCTCACTGGTTAATACCTGTTAGCAAAGCCTTCTGAGAGATCTCAGTTTGTTGCTAAAGAAATGCCTTGCTTAAGCAAGGAAGCCATACATTCTCACTGTAGCAAAGAAATGAGATCTATCTTTATCACATCCAATAAACCCAAGATTTTACATTTCATTGAAATCTCTGTGCAGCATTTACAGGGCATCTGCAGTTTAGAAACACAGTTCCATAAGAATGGGGGAAGTTGAAATATGTGAATAGTATATAATGGACACCATTACTTATGGCTTGGTTCCCAAAAATTTGGAAATTATATCTCACAAGTTGTTTCTTAGTAGTAAAGAGGATATAAAACCTATTTAATAATTATCCTTCAGATACTTTTATCAATTTCCTGCATATTTAAAGAAATAGACCTAGCAAAAGTTTTAGTAAAGTCATTAAATATCATTTTAGCTTCATGGTTCTTGTGTCTGCATTACTTTAAAAGGGAGTCTTAAATTTGCTTGTTCTTATGAAAGACAACCATATTTGAGTAATGGGTTGTGATATATGACAACTCAACTCTGATATGGCATGTTTGCTTTTGTTAATGAGTCCCCATTTTTTACTATTTTTCATATTCTTTATGCTACAGGATTTGTATTAAATACAGCCATATTACACATACTTCCTTTACCAGCTTTCATGAAATTTGCAAATAAGTTAAAAAATTGGACACAGAATTTTATAGAGTTGGAACTCAGTCCAGCCTCTGAATTCTAACAAAATTCCAGAGCTTGTTTGCACATCCCTAAGTATAACACTTAATGTACTGTTGTAACAACCCACAGCTCACTTGTCTAATAAAAATTTTGCAGTTCAGGAAGACTCAGAGCTAGAAAAATGACAGGCGAGTCTAATGAGGCTTCAGATGTTCCAGTTTATGCTGGAGTTTAATTTAAAGTTACACTGATGTTTTAATATGTTTGCTTACTCTTGAGTAAAGAGCGTTCATTGCTTCAATGACATAACCTCCAGACAATGTTCCATGAATTGGTTTAAGATGTGCTGGTAATTTTAACAGCTTTAATGTAGAGTTGAACATCTGTAACAACACATTACTTGACTTTTATGCTCATTTCATTTTTAAAGCAAAATAAAGGGAATGTCTTTCAAAATAGTGGACAAATTCATAACTTCTTTCATTGTTATTTTCTTACTATTTTTAAAATAAAGCTGCCACCTTCACTGTCTCCATCAGTTCACTAGCAGAACAGTTTACAGACACTTTTTAAAAGCCAAAAAAAGGCTGAAATTTGAAATAACATCTATGTTACTGAACATCACATGAACTGAAATATCCAGTAAACTCATTCTATCTAGTATGTAAATGCTTCAGAGCAAATAAACCCTTTGAAAGGTAAAGCACAAACCACCCAGAAACATTAGTTGACTAGCTATCTCGATTAACGTATTAATCACCACATCTGGCGAAACCCACAACTGTAAGCACTTAAAAGAGCATTAGTAATGTCACAGTCACATTGAAAACAGACTACAAAACCATGCACAAACCGATCTGTATTGCCTTATGCATCCAACTACTGGGCTACCTACGGAGATCTTGGTTCAACCCAGGCTTTTGGGAGTAGCAGCGGTATTTTACAGGCAAGCTGAGTGCCCTTTGCAATCTACAGTATGTAGATTTTCCTTGTTCAACAGAACTCAGTAAGTTAAGGTGCAGCAGCGAGGGGTTGTTGGGTAGGAAGAGGCTCCCTTTACGGTTATTAACAAGTGGAACAGGTTCCGGGATTCCTTCAGTGGACTTGGCATCAACCAATGCATTAGTAGTTGCATTCTTGAATTGATATGAACATTTTGGGTAACTTGATCTAGCTGCATTCTTTACTTCTAAATAATAAGAAAAAAATTAAATTAATTTATGTATTAAAAACTATTTCAAACCACAGGCATGAATCAGTTTTGATACTATGTGGAAATACAGACATCAAAGCCTAGAGTAGCAGTTTCAACAGCAGAAATAAAGGTTTATACCTGCAGCTCTCTTAAGGTTGGGTTTTTTTCTAAAAATGGTTTTTTATAAAAGAATACTTATAAAAGGATTATTCCACAATATTATGACCCTTAAGCAATAACCTCATCCTAGGGTAAGTATGTCTGAGGCAACACTTATTTCCCACACGTTGATAAAGGCTTTGAGATTTACTAGCTGTGGAAGATGTTTATTTCTTTGAAACTACTAAAAATGACAGGGGAGGCAAAGCACTCTGCTGCTATTAAAATAAATAAGGAATCATAGAAAATGTAAGGTCAACACTTCAACACTGAGCAGGCACACTTATGGAATTAAACTGATGTTTAGGTATCTACATAAAAGTTGTTGGGTATTCAACAGTGCCGCATACTATGAATTTCTGGAGGTCATACACAGCACCTCTGAAAAGAAAGTTACGAAAGTTCATTTCCTAAGTATGGATTAGATTAAAACTGTGATTCTTAGTCTTCCATTGCTAATACATTAAAGCTAATTAAACACTACCCCTCCCAGCAATAACACCTCTTAAAAATGCCATCCGCTGTAAAAAGCAATAACAAAATGTTTTTCTGGTACAAAATAAGCAGTAAAGATCTTATAATGCTTGCTTCATTCTGAATGAGTATAATATAGAGAAGAAGGTATATTACTAAGCCACTAAGATCTTATAATAGGGTAAGGAGGTTAGGTAGGGAGTAGTTGGTGGACTGATAAGCCTGCAGCATTATTCCCATATGTTTCAATTACCTTAAAAATTGTATGGAGAACATTAAGCGGTCATAGTTCCAAAGTATTTGAGGAGGTTGGCATGTTTTTTGACTTCTTTGTCAAGTTTACCACCCCCTAGAAACACCATCTGGTAATGAGAAATCTGGTAAAGCGCATCCCCATGCTTGCCATCTTTCTTCAAGCATGAAATCTGTCTCTCTTGCAAAAAAAGGTGGATCTATAGGAATTGCAAGAGTCATTTGAAGGTACTTTTTAACAAGGTTCAACTCCTTGGTGATAAAGGGTCCATTCAGTGACCTCTGTATTGATGGCTTACTACTACTCTGAGGTAGATAGAAAAATCAGTGAGAAAAGAACTAGAGTCCGATTCACAATGTTGCTCTGTTTTTTACTAATAGTAGGAACATTTAAAGTATAATAATAATGATGCATACTCATCAGAGTACACATATATTTTAAATCACAGGAGAGCACATACCTTTGACTAGCAAAACCTCCATAAAAAAATACTGTGAATAATATTGGATACATTACTTGAAAATTACTGATTTTACCTTAGAGTTTCTGGGGTTTTGTCAGATTTTGTACTTCTGTTTTTTACATTCCTCCAGTGAAACAATTTTCAGGTGACAAAATATATCTGCGCACATTTATCTCCCACAAGTCACTGGTCAAGCATGTATTTGAAGACTTTGATATGCATCAATTCAGTTCTGTTTTTAAAGTACAGATACCAATATTGGCAATAATCTTTAAAAACCTACATCCCTGCATCAAAGTATCTTCATGTGTGATGAAAGAAGACCAAAATCTATTAAGTTTATCCACCCTCCAACCAAGTTGCTTCAGAAACATCATAATCTTTTTACAGTCTCTTCTGGAGTTCAATAAGAGATGGTTTCAGATACCAGACCTCACTATTAAGCAATAACCTTCCATAACAATATATGTCTTATGGAATATTCCATGCAGACACAAGCAAGCTTTCCCAAGATTTTGTGCTTGCAGTGGCACAGCATGAGTCAGAACAAAAGTACTTGTCTTTTGGTAACAGCTTCCTGTCTGGAGCTTGGCATCATATTTAATAGCCCCACAGGATCTCGTTCAGGATGCAGGCAGACTGAGCTGCTTAAAACATAACCTACTTCCCCTTATTTCCAACAGTGTGGACAGGTACTATTACTGAAAAGCAAAACTCTGAGCATGGGGATAACAAGTTGCCTTTTTTAGTTCGGCCAAATTATTCCAGATCTAAAAGTTCTAACTACTGATTTCATCCCATGACTTCTAGCCTCTTGCCTCTGACAAGAACTGAGCCACTTCAGATGGAAGTGGGAAAAGCTCCACGGTGGATAACTATGAAATACCTTGTACACAGGACAAGTTCTTTTCGTATTCCAACAGTTTATGGCTCATGTCTTTCTACTCCATCTTGAAAAGCAAGGATTACAATATAATATCTGAATAACCCATGTTTGGTAGAGACAATCATCTCTTTCTCCATTCCTCCTAAATGATATATTTCTTCCCATAGAAGAGTAAAACTGGTTACTCTTCGTGTAAATAACCTGTCAAGTTGTACATGCACAATGTGCCACAAACACAGGCATGTCAGGATACTCACTGAACTACATGTGCAAGCGTGGGGCTTTCAGATTAAGCAGTATTATACAATTAGGTGAGAAACACAGGCCAACACTGCCACTTCAGCAGATACGTACTATAATGCACAGAACCTAAAACACTCACATAGCATCCTGTTGTTCAGCAAAGGCAGTTGATTTTTATTAATAATTTCTTTAAAATCTGACTGGGTTCTTGCACCAATATGTGGGTTGACTTCCATATTTGGAGAACAAAGATTGCTGTTAATTATATGGAACTAAATACATCCTTACATATTGTCACTGCCTCACTAGGTTTGGCAATCAAACTGTCTGGATTGAGGTAATTTGTTGTACTGCTGTGCAACGTCAAAACACAAGCTCCAAATCCACAAGGGTTCTCTTTCAAGTATGTGATGAGATTAGCACCAGTGAGTCTACTAAAACAGAACTATTTTCCTACTCATATTAATTTCTTTTTATATGACATTGCTTTATTTTCAGTGCAAATGGTCACAGGAGAAGTGCACTGCTTATTCAGTCAGAGTTCCTTAGAATATTCAGGACACTTGTCATGTATCCATACGGTATTATTATTGTTACCTAAGAATAGAGACACTTACTGGTCATTTTGAGATCAAATTGTCAACTGCTTTCTGAGAATGGCAAACAATAAGAAATGGGATAAGAGTACAGTAAGGGTAAGAAATTCCATTTTCTGTAGTATTTTCTAATTGCACCCTGGGTGAATACTATCTACTTTTAATAAATGCTTTACAGAACTTGCCCAAGAAATCCATCACCATTAGAGAGAAAAAAATAACATGTATAAGATGTGAGATATTAATGCCATTGCAAAGGTATTTTGAAGCTGCGTATATTCCTATTCCTTACCCCCACCCTCAGGAACTCCCTTTCAAGCTCAATGAATATACACTTGCCTACAGACTGCATTAGGGAATCATGCCTGTTTCTATTTCTATACATTTTATTTATTATAATGAAGATAATTTGAACTGCAATCTGCAACTCCCTGAACATTTTTAAAACAACCAATGTAGTTAATCTAATGCCTCTGGCAATCTCTATTTATTCCTTGTGAGCATACACTTGCCATAACTTAAAACTGGGCTGAGCTTTAATTTAAATGTAACAAGGCAGAATACCAGTACAGTGCTTTCAACAAAATGGCTGAAACTGGCTTCAGCATGATTTGCCTGGAAGGGAAGATGAAAATGTGTTTTAAAGGAGAAAAAAAATATCCTGACCAAAACCAGACATTCTAAACAACCACCACTGATACCCACTGCTCCTTTCCTCCCCCATCTCTATCAGCTGCTAGGCTTTCAGCACTGTTTTTCGCCAGACACTAGCACAGTGTTTTCCTTCATAGGCAGCCATCAGCCAGAGCTGTCACTTGCAGATACTTCATTTTTGTTTCAGTCTAATTCATAGTGCACCCCCTTAATCTCTGTAGTGAGTAATGCCATGTCACTGTGCAGATATGCCAGATCCAGCACTGGAAGTACAGAGACTGTTTCTAACCGTTAAACTATCTTGGTTTGAAGAAATATTTTATTTCTTCCCCCAGCTTAACTGTTCTGTTTCTCCTAAACATCTTCCCAGCTGACCTCCAAAGGAGCAGTCACCATTCTGCAATCTGCCTCAGCTTTCACAGGGTAGGGGGGTGAAGACAAGCTGCAGCCTTGTATTATTAAATGCAAATAATCAATATGTTGCTTGAGCTTTTGGCTACCAGAGTTCTTTTGATGGGAGTGACAGTGAGCATGACTTCCCTCATTCAATGACAAACCTGTTTAGACTTTGCTACCTACCACTTTGTGAATCAGGCAACTGAAAATACCCACAGCAATTCCTCCAAACTGTCAGCTATTGCTGTGATTCCACCCAGCACCCCCTGTACAAGACAACAGATTAACCATTAGGCTAGATATGTTGAAAATATACAGCTTCAACCTTTCCCCAGCTAGCTCAGAGCGATGTATAGATGATTATTTCAACCGTCAGCTGCCGCATAGACTTAAACCCCTGCACAATAACTCCTGGATTCATCTGCCCCTTGTCAAACTTACACAGCTTTAGTTTGAGCATACATAGTGTGGCAGTTTCACTGCGGATCTAGAATAATCCAGACGGCTGCTGTCTCTTTGTTAACAGGAAGCTAAACTGATGAGTTTGTAATGCATTTCTTATCAAAGGTAGTTTCAGAAAAGAAAATGTGCCAAGTCAGTTGGGGTTGAAATTTAGCATAGTATTGAAATATAGTTTAATCAGAACATTTGTTTTTTGCTACAAAAAACCCCCAAACATTATTCATCACTTTTAAAACTCACTTTATGCCAATGAACTATTTAGTTTACAAATTTACTTGATTTTTTTGGTGGTAACAGATGTAATGAAATCATTGACTGAAAACTACAATATAATGGTGCTTGATGAGATACAAGAATGTTAATTTTAGAAACTGCAGAGCAGTCTTTGCTTAGTGCCTGAAATGGTAATTCACATGAAACAGGATTGCCATTTTGATTTCTATGTGCATTACAAACTCAGGGAAATGCTTTTCATTGTGGTTTTTAACACAAAGAGGAAAAAATATGCTGCGTATCTACACACACTAGTACCATTAGAAAAGCAGGTGAGGCTGGCTTTTAGTTGCAGTGTGTCATCTGAAGCAGGTAAGAAAACATCAAGATCTGAGAATGTCAAGAATGTATCATCTCAGAACATTTTGCTAATATTGAATGGTGCTTACATGAGACATTCTCTTTGAAACAGTGCAGTCCAAGAAACATTGTTTTTCTTTTTTTTTTCATTTTTAATCTTTTTGTCCCAATCTCGCATCTTTTGGCTAAAGGTGCATAAAATTGCAAAATAAATGCATTAATCTACTTTTTCTTTTTTTTTTCTATTGGCACCCAAGGCATAAATTTTATATACACAAAATATATACATGGTATTTCAGTCTTAATTCTTCTCAAACAAAAAGAATTAAATCTCAGACACAGGTATATTCCTCACCTTTGCTTTTCCCTGAATGCTGTAAAAAGGACATTTTTTAACAGAAAATGTGGAATGTTGCTATGCTGAATCTTGTTATGTATTTTAGATGGTTGCTCTGATATTCTGTGAAACCATTATAAACTTTGAGTTCTTGAGCTTTTATGGTAACATGTACACAGAATGAAAGATGGACTGCAAAGGAGTTTGAAAACTCAGCAAACTTTTGAGTCTTTTGAAAAGATGGCTGAAAAAAGTCTGGGGTATGGATTTACACCAACTGAATTTATTTTTAGGGGTAGAGAAACTCCCTAAGGTTACCACAGAAATTTGAATTTTTTTCTTTCCTCTTTCAGTTTAATTCAAGAGCATAACTATTATGAATGCTGTATCAGTTGTTATCACTTCTCTGTTACTGTGATTTCAGCAGGAAAAGAAGTGGTTTAAGGCTGTTCGAATTGTGGTTGATCTGAAGACCCACTGAAGCCAGGGAAAACGTGTACATTAACTTCAGTAGACTTTAGATCAGCAGCTGTTCATACCTCAGGTATATGCTATATATGGGAAGAAAGCCTTTTCCGTATATACAACATTTTACAATTGGCTTGTGCCATTTAGAGAAAAAAGGCTTCAGATTTTCTTTATCTGGTTTCCTGTTTCCATACAGAAGTATACAGACAACATGATACCATTTGTACATAACAAACATCTCTTTCCCATGACAAGTGTGCACAGTAGGAAAAAACATACTTCATTTAATTTCTAATCAAATCCCAATTTATATTTAGACGAAGTCATAGGTCCATTGAACCTTGAACATCTTTTCTGATTCAGATTTTAGTATTCCCACATACATTTTTCTTATTAGTCTCCATTCTCCACTGCCTTTTCAAATTATGATTCACTCTGTAATTGTTTATTCAAGTCATTATATTGTTATTGGAAAACTGTCAAATGAAAAGTTAAAAAAAGCAAAACATTAGTGGACTTTTCTCCCCCTGTCCATTTAATTGCCCAGTTGACTCCTCCACATGCTGTACCCATACAGAACTCTATTTGGATAAAGTAAAGTTTATTTTGGGAACGGGTGAAGAAATGGAGATGTGTCTAAAGTGTAGAACTCAAAACAGAACAATGATCTGTGTTCATGGAGGTCTGTTGTCCAAACAAACATCAAGTGTCTCCTTGGTATGGCAAGTGTAAATATCCTGAGTGAAATTTTAAATTATGTTACTTCAGTATGACAGTCTGTTCTGAACATGGAGGAGCAACAGCAAAATATTACTCCCGTGTGTCAGAAAAGAGCTGCTCAGACCCTGTGTGTCCTACTGTGTCACAAGCAGCTGTGAACTTCAGTTTCAGAGTTCCAGCTGCTGTGTCTAACAGAAGCAAAGTACAGAAGAATTGCTCAAAGCCATATGCCAACTTTTTAACAGACTACCTCATGATCCCACGGCTACAAGCAGAGGACTGGGAAACTCTTAACTGGAATTTAGTTTTACCACTGTTCTGTTACACAGCCTTGGGTTGCTCACTTGCTGTCAATTCTGTTTTAATGGAGTTCCTTACTTATAGATCTTGCTAAAATTCAAGTGACTAAATTATCTGAAAATATGGCTGTTAATCTCTAATTTTTCTCAGATCTAGCAAGTATAAGACTGCGAGATTGCTATTGCTATTTGGCAAGTACTTTTGGAATACATTCCACAAAAACATACCACAATCATATATGATAAGAGTGAATTGTTATTCCAGTTTTGGTGTTATTTCTCTTTTTTTTTTTCTTTCTTTTTTTTTCTTTTTAATTAGACATGACAGTGTGTCTCTAACATTGAATACCTGCAACATCCTTTTTTATTTATCTGTTTCTACTTCCTTCCTTAAAAATACAGTCTCAATTAAAGGACATTGATATGCTTATGAGTGATCCTTTGACAGTTCCCCAAGGCATGACATGTAAAGCCAAAGGGTGCATCTTTGGGAGATTATTTAAGAGTGGCAACACAGAACAAACTGTAACATTCAATGCATTGCCACAGACTATCCTTCTTTCAATACACAGTGATCCAAAGTGTATTGTCCTTTGTCCTATTGCCTCAGAGAGGATTTTGACACCAACTGTAAGGGACATGGAGGAAAGTTGCAGCACTGACAAGGGCAGGGTGTAGTTATGCAGTTCTGCTAAACTGTAGAAGGAATCCATTCTGGTTTTACAAAGTACAGGAAGTTTCCCCTTTGCAAATAAACACATTCACAGTCTGATCAGTCACTGCTTAAAACACTGAAAACAGTGAAGTTCTATATGTGGACAAAATATAGGCTACTATTAAAAAACCAAAAACCAAACAAATGAAAAAAAATCCCCCAAAAAACCAAACCAACAAACAAACAAACAAAAACCCCAACAAAAACAAAACCAAAAAAAACCTAAAACCAAACAAAAACCAACAAATAAAAACCACACAAATAAAACCCAAAAAACAAAAACACACAAAAATTTGAAAAGCCAGACACCATTGTGCCTATGATCACTTTAATGTTTACACTCCCCCAGCTCCATTAAATTCAGAGAAAAATATACAATGTCTAAAAGTAGCTAAGAGTAAAAGTAAGCACAGGATTGCTCTGCTCCTTGGGATTAGAAACCCTGTATTTACTGCAAGCCTGAGTTTGTCAGGAAGAGTATTTCAGTGCACAGGAAAGCAATAGTTAGATGTGTATTTCTTTGGAGCAGGACTCCACAAATTTCAGCTTGGTCTTGCTCCAGCTGTTTCCTTCCTGTGAACATGGGAAGCATAGATTTCATCCTGCAGAAATCTAATTATCTTTTTTTTTTTTTTCAGTCAGAAGTGCCAATTTAATAATACACATTTCCAGTCCAATTCCAACCTGCATATCCTAAATTTTTAAACTGAACTAAACTTTTATTTGCCTTGCTTATGCCAAGAAGACATACTAGGTTCCTGCCAGTAAGTACTGCAGCTGAGAAAAGAAGAGATTTTCCTACACTTATAAATCCAGGGTATTGTATTCTTAAATGTTGAGGGGTTTTATGTTTTTTTTTTTGTTTTTTTTTTTTCACTTCTTCCTCTACTTCCCAGTAAGTTGTTTCAGTTCTGAAAACACAACTGAGAGGATACGGCTAAGGTTGCTTGTTTTTTTTGTCTTTTTTTTTTTTTTTTTTTTTTAA
>JAWWEU010000160.1:12819633-13028641 GCA_035583155.1 Acropternis orthonyx | reverse complement strand
GTTACGGGTTAGGTTTCTTGTTTTTTTTGTCTTTTTTTTTTTTTTTTTTTTTTAACTAGGTGGTTAATATGCCACCAATAAACTGAGGTTTTCTTCATATTTTTTACTTTTTTAACTTTGCTACCATTGAATTTATTTTCCCTTTTGTTTTATATTCACCCTTGTAAAAATGGTGTAGCAGTGCCTGTGTCTCTGAACAAGAAGAACTGAAATATTGACATTTAACTCTGGCTTTCTTATACTAAGTCTTATCTGGCTTTCACCCACATCAGTGGAAAAAATTCTATTTATTAAACATTAAGAGGATCAGGCTCAGTGATCCCCACTACTCTTTCAGGTTCAGCCATAATATTCCTCTAAGATAGAGGTCTTCACACAATTGTTACCTGTGAGGTCATGATATCATTTCATATGTGAACTAAGCATAAAATGCTGTGCATTTTTACACACACACCAGTTTTAGATACAAGTGCTTACACTGTATGTACCTTTATGGAAAACGTTCTATACAATTACAATGAACCATCTGAAAAATTACAATTTTTTTTAAATAAAATTGTTTCCTCAGCAGAGCAATACATAGTGAAGTCCTTGCAGGCTTTTCAGTCACTACTTATTTCTTAACCAGCACCACCACCTGCTGGTTACAGCGAGTTTCAAGCGGCAGTGCTGTTTTTCTGTTTTCAAATCTGTGCATGAATATAGGGCAGTATTTCTCAGCTGTTCTTATACATAGAAATGTTATTAGCAGAAAGGATTTTTAAAACATTGGTTGCAGCTTAACAATAGTCTATTAGTTGAAGTATGGATTTCATAAAAACAGGGAATGTTAACTGTTGACACAGAAATTATTTTATGCAAACTACAGTAAGTCACAGGGTAAACATTCAAATTAATCAAAGAGGTCGAACCTGTTGTATTAAGAAGCCTATTATTACCTACGCTGGTTTTACCACTTACAGATATACAGTTAAATACTCCTCACGACACTAAGAAATGAATATATTTTTTTTCTAAGCACTCCCTACTTCAGAGTTGTACAATGTACTCCATTCTTGCAAAGCTTTTTACTTGCTCTGAACAAATGCATTGAAAAACCCAATAACACCTGTTAAAAATATTAATATAAAAACAACCAATACATAACCAAGATTAAATCTATAAAACAGTAACAAAAATAGCAGTAGTAAAAACTAAGATGGAATATAATTAATTGTTATGGAAATCTAGGGAAGTATAGTACATAATTTCTAGGTAAACATTGGCAAAACAGAGGAAGTAAACCAACACAATAATAACTAAAAAAAACAGAAAAGGGAAATGTGATGTCTACTGTATCTGCAAAGAACCCACTAAAAATAATACTTACATCTCTGCCAAAGCTTACAGCAGTTTGGTTGAAATTGATTTCTATGGGGCTGGCAATTTCATAAGGTGGAAAATAAAGCATAAACTAAGAAATCTAGTAGTGACAACTAATAACAGTGATAACTAATAACAATGTTACTTAAAACATCATTTTGATCTCTAACAGAAAGGATACTCAAAAAGATGGATATATATATATATATATAGCATGGATCATGTTCAAATACAACCTAAATAGGATCAAAATACTTCCCTACAAAACCAAACCCTGATGAGAATATGGACATTACCAGAGAAAGAGAAGGTAGCCTAATAGCACTGTTAGCACATGAGGAAAGGAAGGAAGGCAATGGAGAATTTTTGAGAGAGGATTGTCAAAGTGTTGAATTAGCTGCTCAAGTTACTTCACTATGTCCTGCAGAATGCTTGGTGTGCTCCGTGTTATACCACTTACACTCTGGTAGTATAAAACTGAATACAGGTGATGCCCCTTTTCAAAGAAGGTAAAGAGCAAAGACTGATAAAAGAAGAGGAAAAAAAGGAAACACATTGCTGCAGGAAACCACTGAAATGCCAGCATTTCTGTTACATTGTCACACCAATTTCAGAATAAAGTCCACAATCACCTGGAGGTGAGGAACCCTCCTCAACAAAGAAAAAACTGACATATAAAATTTCATAAGATTTAGAGGTCAGTTACTACTCTGAAAGTACCGATATCAACCACAAATGCCACAGGACGCCAATATATTTGGAAATAGTTTCTGCTAGATATTTTGAGATCCAGATACTGAAAGCATCCAGAAATCCAATGCTCAGGGGACACTGACAGCTGTCAGGAAAGTCATCTTCCAAAACCGAATTGCTTGGAGCTCTGCCTCTCAGGGTTTTATGTTGTCCTGCTTGAGAATAAAGACGAGGGCAGACAAAAGACTGATACGCTAAAGGCAGATTAAAACCAAATGCATATTTTGACATATTTTATATTCCTCACAGGCAGAACTCAAGGATACTGCTGAGGAAATCTGTGGAACCCAAGGGACAATTTGAGGATGTTTCCTGAGGAGTATGTGGGGCTTGAGTATTGAGCCTGAATATATGAGCCTAAAGATGTGATTCTTGCATTCCTTTAAGCTACAATTTTAAATGCAAAACAAGAGTTTCACTATCTATTTAGCAGGAGAGGTACCAGCAAAACTGGATGAATGAGATGCAGCATGCAAAGATTCAAACAGCCAATCAAAAAGACCTTTAAAGTTTGATCAGCTATTAGACATGCTAACACTAGAAATCATCGATCCAAAAAGAGAGTATGCATCTTCACTCAAGTAGGAGATAGCACTGTCAGCGATTATTCAGAAAAGACAGAAATACAGAAAGTATTTCACAGACCGTCATATATATTCTATATTAAAATAATCTCATGTTTGAAAGAGGCAAATTTAGGTGTAGGGAGTTCCAACAGTGGCAGAATTATATGATAATGACATATTGAAGTGCAGATATGGCACAGAATTCATACTACATAAACAAGCAGAAAGGTCTGGTGTCAGTGGCTTAAAAGAATGCCAGTTCCTGCTGTTACAGAATTTCAGACTGATGTAATATCAGACAAGTCTAGACTATGTGATCAGATTCTTGTCTTGAGACTTCCCTGACACTGCAAACCATTTGTTCTTCTACTTCTCTTCCAAATATAACCAAAGGGTTCTGCTGAGTCACGTAACTCTTCAAAGTATAAGATGACTGTTGGACTCCTGGTATGGAAGGATCCTGTCAGATAGCTAGGATCACTTCACTGACTCCAGTCTCTGCAATCTTTGCACTGTGATTATCATTACAGGAATTGTGCTGGGACCAACATCTATCCCAACTCTACTGTTCTCTCATCTTTTCTCCTTTGTCTGAGTGAAGAAAACCAGAAGTTATACATTGTTACTCAGGACAGTGAGACTTGAATACAAATAATCACAATGCATACAATGAAATGCTTTATATATGTATGTGTGTGTATATAGATATTAATTTTTCCATGAGCAACTCTTCTATGGAAAACAAGTTTTGGTGAAAAAAATCCATCTTTTAAGAACTATTGAAAAATTTAGGTCTCTAGCAAATGCAAACTGATCTAATTTTCAGCAGATTTTTTCTTTGTAAAATGAAACAGAAAATACTTCCATGTCTGAGTTTACAAAATCATCACTTGGTGATAATTAAAATTTGAGTATCACTCTGAACATTTGTAACCTCACACAACAGGATATATTTCTGTGAAATATCAAAAGCAGTCCTTAGCACCCAAGAGTTTGTTGCTTGCCCTGACATTGGAAAGCTTATCGGTTTTATTGAGAATGAAGTGAAAAAGTAATGCTTTATGACAAAAACAAGACAAGATACAAAAATGGCTAGGAGTCCAAGTCCATTATTGGTGAGAAATATTAGCATGTAATCTGAAAATCTGGGAAACAGATCCCATATGTTGTAAAGGACAATTTGTAGCAGAAGCTGGAAAAATACATTGTGTTCTATTCAGTAGTGTATCTCACTTCTCACCCTTCTGCTGTCTCATCATGTGAACTATATTCATTTTCACACCCTGCAATTCTAAATAAATACTGTACCACTTTGCTGCCACCCATCTTGTGATTGACTGATCACAGAGAACCTGGCAGTTCTTGCATGTTTTGGTAGATCAGGAATAATTCTAATAGACATAAAGGATGAATAAAAGAAAAATAATCACTGGACAAATGCCTGCTAATGACATATGTTGTCAGTTTGCAACTATTAATTTTACCACATGTTACTCATGGAACAGGAATAAGCATCCTCTCTACAACAGGCTCAAAGCTTGCAATTGTTTTCATTCTTTTCTAGAAGAATCTTAGTTCTATTCGCTGATAGACGTTTACCAGCTAGGCAAATACTTATCTTGACTTCCAAATTATTGTCCATATGTCATGACTGCTATTTTTACTAAAAGTCCAAGGAGTACATCCTATAAGGGATGCCGTAAGTACTATAAAAGGAGGACTAATCTTGGAATAAACGATCTCCATTGCTAGATGGCACACATGGCTAGCTCATTCTGGCAAGAATTTTGGCTCAAAACCAGTCTCCATTTTGTGTTGCCAGTCTTTCTCCATAGCATATGGTGATCTAAAAGTTCTCTCCATATTGTCAGGCATGCTGTGTCAGAGAACACAAAACACTACTGACTTAGAGAGTGAAGATAACATCAGGAACATGGAAATGGAGAAAGCAACATGCTTAGTGCAAGCAAAATCTTTTATGCAAGAACGAACAAAGGAAATTGCATGACAAAGATCAAAAGACGCTATAATGATTTTTTGGATTTCCTTCAGCAGTTCTTCATAGTAAACACAGTCTGCATTCCAATTAAAGTTCAGAAGCAGCTAAAAAATGCAGATGATTTTTAAAATATGGCATAAGAGATTCTTCTCTGTTGACGCAGATAAACAGATGTTATTCCTGCCCTCTCAGATAGGACCCCCTTTCAAAACGTCCCTGTGCAGCAAGGCAGTCATGGTAATTCTGCCACTCCTTTCTGTCATGTACCCCATTTCACCTTTCTCTCCTCCTTGCTGTGTATCTATGTCCTTCTTCAGCAAAGATCCGAAGACATGAAAATTGGCCTCTTCAGGGGAATAACTATGTCAAAAGGACACTCGGGTTTATATTCAGGACTTCAAAATATAGAGCACTTCTTACCACAAAATGTAATACAGTATAATATGTTGTGAATACAGTATTTTCAGATTCTGTGTGGGAAAAAACTATAGTCATGTAGTAAGTCAGTGGCACAGTCAAGACTAAGATCTTTGCCTTGAGACATTTTTGTTTCCTGTTTACCTAAGTAGAATTTCCAGTCAAACTAAAATGTACACAGGAATGTTTAACCAGATAACACTGGCCACATCTTACACAGTAATAATGCTTTTTCCACCCTTCCTTTCCAGAATAATCATACTGCGCTAACAAGTTATGGTCAGTATCAGTGAGGCATGTATGTGTGTGAGGTAGCACACATTGTGTTTCCTAAAATCTTTGATAAGTGAATCACAGCATTACAGTACTCAGTAATACATAAAATATCAGAAGGAAAGTTATATCATTGTACTATAAAAAAGAATGCTAACAGAAGCTGGTGAATAGTCTCAAATAGTAAAATTACAACTGAACTTTAACCTATTTTAAAGTATGTTATCAACACAGTTAAGAACTTACATACTGAAATAAATGCATTTATGATTTCTTAAAAATAAATTAAAACTTCTCCTCATGTTCTGTTCAACTCCCTCCCCTCCACTATAACCCCGATCAAAGCAATAATACAGTATGGTTACTTGTTTCGTGGCACTTCAAGAACCACACATGGAGTTACGTGGCAACAACCTCCTCTTTTCATGCAGAACATAAAAAATTCACGAGCTTATACATTCTGGCATATACAAATGCCTGGGAAGGTTCTGGGTACTCAGCAGAAAACATGAAAACGCAGAAAAAATTCTATTGCAAGTTACTCCTGGCTTCTGGACTGGGGGCTGAACCACTCTCCTGGACCTACTCTGCCCTTGATAAAATCTGAAGATTTCTGCTTCTAATTCAATAGATTTTCCTAGCTTAGGTAAGAAATAGGTGATTGCTCCTGCTTCCAGTTTCAGATGTATGAATCACACAATATGTATACTAGTGGTCACATTATAGCTAATGTGACTCCTTAGCTGATTAAAGGCATGCATATATTCAATATGCTAGAGGTCTCAACGGAATGATAAGGTGATAGAGCCAATGCATTTGATTTTTTTCCTGCTTTCTCCTGTTTTTACATCAAAACGCATCAAAAGCAAAAACACTCCCATACATTATGCAAGAGCTTTTATTCCAGGGGGTTTTAATACTAAACTACATTCCACTTTATATGTTGAAATTATATTGTGGCTTGTTGTATACTTCAGTGAGCACTTCCCTCTATACATTACAATAACTACAGATAAGATGAAATGTAGAAGACCTCAGCCAGAAGATTTCTTTTTTATGAATCTGAAGGACAATATTGCAAGTCAGTGAACATGTTTTTCCTTGAATCATAACAGGACAGAAACAATAAGGATATAAATTGGAAAAAAACCCAAACCAAACCAAAAAACAAGCAGTTATAACACAAGAGTATGAGATGCACAGGTTTTACAAACCAAAATTTTTACTTTTGAACAAATTTAAAAAGAACATAAATTACATATCACAGTGCCTCTGTGATTAGCATGAGCTGATAGTTTTCTGCTCTGGTTGGTTCAATATTAATTTAAGAGTTTGCCCAATAACATCCACACAAATTAGCTAAGACTCAAAATGGCAATCAATTTGGGGGACTTATCCTGAAAAGTGGTACTAACAACTTCCCAGCATCAATGAGCTTCTCAATCCTGCAGCTGTTTTTAAAAGCTTTCTCCCAAAGGCACATTTAGAACTAAATTAAATGCAACTTTGACTTAATTAACGTTTTAAATTATAATGAATACAATGTAGATTCATAGAAGGCATTTACATTGTGTTATAAAACTGATAAAAATTTAATAACTCTTTGTTAATAAGTTATGTCTCTCCAGACCCATAAAGCCTAAGGCAGTCAGTGCTGTAGTCTAGGGTCTAAACCAGGTTCCTAATGCAGGTGGTATAAGGAGGCAGGAGACTGACTTGACACTTGACATTTGCTCTAAGCCTGCTCTGGATCAAGCCACTGCTTGTTCATAAATACTTTATTTCATATAGTAAAGGTCAGAATTTGGGCTCAAGGCAGGGCTATGACAGAAATGCTCAAGCTGAAACTGAGCCAGCTCTGGCATCTGTCGCTTGAAATAGCTCTGAAACAGTAGAGAAGGAGACCTAACCGGCTAGCATCTGTCCCACACCAAGGAGGTAACAGGAAGAATCTGCTGCCTGGTGGTAAGAAACTGTCATGGTGAGTTTCATGACAACCAGCCACACTCAGGAACTAAAAATGCAAACATAATTTCCATGTCACCTTGCATAAGACCCTCTGCTAAGTTCACTCCACAGGATGCAGACAGCATCTTTTCTAGCTTGTCCCCATAAAAGCAAACCACTCACTAGTCCCTTCCCTGTGACCCTGGTAAGAATCACTACTCAATGTAAAGGCCTAAAGGAATTAAATGCAGACTTCTTGATCTTTCCCTCCCCCTACTTTCCCAATTCTTCAAAGGATTCACTGCTAAACTCAGCAGTGCCTCCATCCCATGGTGATGTGAGAGTTCATCTCCTTGTCACAGACATCACAAATCGGGCAGAGGTCATCCTCATCAACTAGTGGTATATGCTGCATGACAAAACTCATCTGAAAAAGTGCATGCTTCATTATTATATTATCTAGTAATGAGTCAGATTGTCTCACTTTTACTATTCTAACTTCTGAAAAGAAACAGCTTGGTTTGGAGGGATCATTCTTTTTCTACTACTGTATTTCTACACCTCAGTATTCACCTATATACTCAAACTATCCAAAAGAAAGTTACACAATTTAGCAGCACTCAGTTTCTACTAAAGTACAGAACAATACAAGGGATTCATTTTTTGAGTGTTAAGAGTCAAACCACATACTTGAAGTCATCTATTGCAAGATACCTATTGTTTTGTGTTACCTTTCCCCGCCTCTGTAATTAATGTCACCTCTTCAGTTTTTGAAGAGGAAATACAAAAGTCACAGTGCATTCATACCCATGAAAGAAAGAGATGCAACAGATTCTTGGAGTCTCAGAACCAGCCCATTTTTATCACTGTTTCTATCTCTATGTTAGCAATACAGAAAAACATCCAGTTGGATCAAAAGAGAGGATCACCTGGAGGACTACAGATCAAGAGTGAAAGAAAGACAGAAAAATAAAAGGGTTGGTTCAGTGAAACCGCTGTTCCAGCAAGCAGTTCTTAAATGCCACTTAAGATTCTGACTGCATTTACTGAATCAATTCATCCTAACTTCTTTAGTGGAAACACCTGCATGCATCTTTGTATGATTGCAACAAGGAGTAGAAGATGCAAAGAAAGTAGGTTAGGCAGAATTGCAGATATAAACTAAGTTTGAAATTGCAAGAGTAATTTCAGACCCAGAAAAGCAGATCTCATGGTGTCTGGGTTCTGATCTGCCAGTGCCACAGGCTATGGAGCTGGCTGCAAGTGTGGCAGATCTGTTGCACATGAAAGCTTTGACTTCATATCAGTGGCTACACCATAAGAACAGAACAGAATAGCATAGGATTCTCCCACACTGGTTTTTCCTTTTTTTTTTTTTTTTTTTTAATTGTTCCACTGTGGTTTTATATGCTTCAAAATCCCACTGTCCATTTTAGTAATACCAGCTTTCTTGACAGTAGTTCATTCTGAGAAGGTGGCTAAGGAAGGTAAGTTGGTTTCCTTCATTACCCAGTAGCAAAATAAAGTACATTAAGATGTATATGCCTGATTTTTTTCTCAGCTGCACTGGACTTGTATCTTAACTGAGTTACCTAAAATAGGATTTTTATCTGAAAATCTGACAACTCAAACACAGCTGTCCATTTTTACATTATTTTCAGTATTTTGAACGGGAAACATGCAGTCTTGTAGAGGTATTTAGAAGAAACATCATAATCATGTCAATTTCCAGGAATAAAACACTGAATGCATAGAAACTGATGTAACTGAAGTAAAAATCTGTCACCCTAAAAGGACAACATATGGAACCAGTTTTACACAAATCAATATTTCACACACAGCTTTTTTCATGACCTTATTGTTTATATTCTCTGTCTCTCTGAATTACCAGGGACTTATTTGGTACTGTGTCTCATTCTAAAGTAGGCTACACAATAGCGCTCTATCATTCTCCAGTATACAGAGGTGGGGTCATTTCACAGAAGTGATCTGTATAAAATAACAATCTGATTATAATCACTTACTTATGATGCCATTCATGAAGAGCAGCATCTGTCCTTTCTTTCTAGGAAGACCCAATCTCTTATTTATTTCTTCAAATTGTTCTTCCTCAAAACATTAAATGTGTACCACTGGATTTTTGTTCAGGACAAAGATGACACAGTGTGACCACAGAGAGGTCAGTGGATTATATTAAAAAGAAACAGTTTATGTAGCATATGTAAAAGTAAGATTTGGAAAAAAAAAAAAGTCTACTTCCCTCCTGTGGCCACAGCAGAAGTCTCGCATCTCAGAAAAGGTGTGTAGTGGGAGAGAGCAGTGGTTTTAACCCATTTTCTTATACTCAAAGCACTATAAATATAACATAAATGGGATCATATTGATAGTGGTTTGAGAATCTCATAGTCTCTAGCTACCACAAGGTGGTATACACATCCTGTAAAAGGAAAGCCATTGTTGCTAAAGGGTGAACACAAAATTCTAGCACTGAAAGTTGTCTTTGGACAGGGCACATACAGGCCCTCTCTGCACCTTAGCTCATGAGTAAAAGCAAGTAGTTCTTGTTGTCTTGGCTACTGCAACAGGACTAGAGAAGTAGGTTAGAAAACCAGAGGATAGGAAGCAGAGCAGAGGAAGCAGAGATCTCTTGCATTCTAGGAGAAATAAAAGAGTATGCTATCTTTTCAGCCAGCTATTCAGGAACTCAGGACTTACCTGTCAACTCACTTAGAAAAGCCCAAGCATAGTTATACAACTGATGAGTTTTAGATACACTGACCAATGTCTGTGTGTGTGTGTGTTATGCATTGATGTCTCTGGTTAAATCAGTAAGTTATAGTCATTTCAATGCTCATAGAATTTGCCTCTTTCAGCTGTAAAGATGCACAGGCAGAGACTACATCACCCTAAGTAACGCAGGCCAGTGAAGAAGCTAAAGTTTTTCTTAACCTAACTTGCCAAAGCACATTGTCATAGATTATTTCAGCGCAGTTTACCAGCCTTGGTTCAAGCTACCCAAAAGGTTCACCTAATCTTGCAGAATGTGATTTTAGGTCCTTTGAGAGAGATTCAGCAGCCAACTTGTCTGTACAACATAAATCACATGCTGACAGTAGAAGACTATGGAATACATAGCTCTAAACTGGGTCTGGCACACAGGTAGATACATCATGTGGCTACTTGCCAAAGTTAAGCTCTCGCCAACTTGTCTCAGCATGGTCTTTCCACATAAGATGACTAGGAGTTTCGGCTGAGCCCTGAATTCAAAATACAGCAATAATTAATCTTTTCTTTTTTCTCCAGAAATCCCTGATATTCACCAAAGCAAAAGTCTTCAAAACTATCAGAGCATGCCAAAGCAGGTTTTCTCACAAGTTG
Source organism: Acropternis orthonyx (assembly GCA_035583155.1). Classification (NCBI taxonomy): domain Eukaryota; kingdom Metazoa; phylum Chordata; class Aves; order Passeriformes; family Rhinocryptidae; genus Acropternis; species Acropternis orthonyx. Next base: position 13,017,946 of record JAWWEU010000160.1, on the reverse strand, counting down.
CATTAGATATGCCTGGGCCTAATAGCAAGAATGTCCTTGGAAATTTAGATTCCCATGGCAGTGGGCACAGAGACAACTTTAGAAAAGGTTTCCTCTAGGAACATGAACTTTTGATGTTCCTGAGAAGCACAGCCATATGGTGATATAGAAACACAGAAATTAAATGGTCCAGGTTAAGATTCTGTCTGTATCAATTAATCATTTGAATGGCACACCCCAAGATCTGGCACAGACCTAAACAGAAACATCACACTTATTAATAACATAATTTCATTGTGTAAACCACCCCAGGTTTTTCAGTGGCTAAGTGCTTCTCTTCACTGTAATTGATTTGAGTCTCCAGTGCAAAAAACACTTGGACCATTTGACTGCTGTTCATATACCAATCTACGAAAGGCAGCTAAACCTGAAAAAATGCAGATTAAAAAAAAAATAAATTCTATTTCCCTACATTTAGAAAACTTACATGCATTTTCCCCCCAGAAAACAGCCTATAAACTCAACAGCTCTTTTAATGTAATTATATTTAATCAAAACATGATTTTCATTTGCTGAAAGTACAAACAACAGTACAATAGCAGAGAAACTCATTTGCAGTGGAAAATACACTGCAAATGTTATGTTCTCTGCATATTATACAAATAGTAGACTAAATCCTGTGTACATCATTGAATATGTAAATTGATATCTTCTACTCAACATCAGATTCTTAGAAACAGCATTAATTCTCACCAAAACTACTCATTGTTTCAAGAAGCTTCATACAATGGTCTCTGATTTTATTTGCTTTGGGGAAAAAAAAGCCTGCTTGTATAACAAGAGGTTTAAAAAAAAAATAAAGGCAAGAAAGAAAGAAATGCATTAAGCAATTGTAGAAGCAAACCAACTCAACTGGGGCACCATGACCAAAGCAAGCCCTGTAATAGTATAATGACCTTTAATGAGTGTCTGGGGAAACAATACAGTCCTAGCATAAAAGACAAAGGGCAAAACCCATCATGGCTCCACTGACACTAATTCAAAATGATTTTCAGAACAACTAAAGAATGTAAGAGAGGTAATCTGATCCACCAATCTGACCTCACTTTGATTCTGGGGCCCTGCTGCTGCCATTTCTAATTGTCAAACACTCTACATTTCACATCTGCTCATATTTAATGAAAAGCTGACTCTCACCACCGTTCTTTGAGTTAACTAGCTCTGTCAAGATGGGCATCATATGACCCCTATGCACTGCAAAGAAAACACACTGATTTCTATTGAAGCCCTGCCAGTGCAACGTTGCGTGTATATATATATTTTAATTGGAAAAGAAAGGCTTATGCTGCTTTGCACAAAGTGTGAATTGGTATTGATTTTTGTACTTATTATTACCAGTCAAAGGTGACTAGTCTCACAAGGGGAAGAGTGAGATCTCTTTTGATTTGATGGAGTGCTGAAGGGGGGGAAAGGCCCTTGAAGGATAGGATGCTAAAAATCCTCAAAGCTGTCAATATCACTTATCCTTCAAAATATAACATAGATCTAACATGTTTCCCAAAAAGCATTGGGTTTTGTTGGAAATAATACCATTATTGTGGAGCTTTTTGGCTCAGCAGGCAAGACAATCAAAAATGTTTACTTTATCTGCCTCTCTAGAGTCTTAAGTGGACTTGAAAGCTATGGTAAACCTACAAATTAGTTTTTCTTTCCTTGCCAAAGAGTGCTAATGGTAAAAATTTTACCCACTTGTAGGGGACATACTAATTTATCCTAATCTGGTTGCTGTTAACACAAGTGCCAGGACCCACCCATGTGCTCTCTGTACCAGTCTGCAGCAATGCAAAGTATACCAGGCACTCTGTTACTGAGGCTGTTACACTGTATAAGTAAGTATCTGCAACAATTCTCAATACAGGGTGGTTTCTCATTCACTTTGTGAAGTATGTAGCAAAGTATGTTTTGCTACATTTTATCTCTTTAAGGGATAAAAACTGTGATTTCAAAGAGGACTTAAAACTGGGTACCATCCACCTTGAGGTGATGCATGAGTTGCAACCATGTAGATAACCAGGATATTCAGAGTTTATAAATAGATACAGAAAGAAGATGTCTGGTAAAATTTCCAAGAAATCCTATTAGAATAATTTTGACACATTCTTAGACAAAAAATGCTAACAAAAATTGTAGCATTGTTATACATGCGATCAGAAAAATAGCTCAAAGGTCAAAATAGCTAAAGCAAAGTCATTCACCACTTGGACTACATACTGCAATACACAAGGTATCAAAAGAAAACCAGATGCATAATCTACTAACTACATTATAGTCTTCATAGTGAAAGGCCCTTAATGACTTGTAAAGTGGACATGCTTCCTGATCAAACCTCCAAATACTTCTCATGGATGTATCTGAATAACTATAGTTTTTCTCTGCCATTTGGGCAGGGAAAGGAAAACTATTCCTGTCCCAAGACATAGTTTTGCCTGTTATGAGTGTCTAAAGAGGACAAGTTAATGAAGGGGGGAAAAAAAATTTTACTTAACAATCTTCCTCAATTGGTGATAAACCAAGCTTTGGGATCCCTACAGTTCACCCAAAGAATTCATGGCTATGCAGAACTGTTCTGCATTCTCTGTTTTCTTCTCAACTCTGCTCTTTCAAAAGAGCTTTTGGGGCATATTTCAGGCTGTCCTATGGGACAGATTTTACAGTTAATTCCAAAATAATTGTACCAGGAATTTTCATCAGGCTAGTCCTTCTAAAAAGGCACTACAAAAAGTACAACCTTTTATACTAATATTTCTGTGGTTTTAGTATTAGATGGAATGTCCTGCCTTATTGAGAATGAAGGGCTAAAACCAAAACAATGTAATAGTGGCAGTATAGAACAGAATTACAGCTACTATGTTGTATCCTGTATATGTATTCACTGCCAATTGCATGGTGCTCTAGTGCCACCATTATTAAAGCTACCCACTTAGCACCAGTCATAGATTTAGATAAAGGCCTGTTCCTCAACTGAAGCAATATTTTTTAATTAATGACAATTTATATTATACGAATTAAATTAAAAAAGATGTCACAATACTGCACTACTAAGGTCTTGCATGCTATTGCAAGAGGATGCTTTATAAAGAGCACACAAAGCAAAATAATGAATTACATTTTTTGTATTAAAAATTAATTAAAACAGAAATATAAAAAAGGAGCTGTAATCAAATTTGGGGTTGATTTTTTTAAAAAGCATCAGCCCAGTAAAACTCACAGAACTACAATGTATGACACAAGACAGGGATGATACCACAGACACCACAGACATGGAACAGCATGTGTTGGTGTTAAAACTTACAGGCACGTAAACTGGTGGAGCAATCATTAACAGAGACAGAAGAAAGTGGGAAGGCTCTCTCAAGGGTGTCCATGTTACTATGTACACTGCCTGACATGCAAGAGCAGTCACGCTCAGAGCGTCCGCAATCAAAACAACATGCCAGTTTCATTCTCTTGTAGATGGACATCTTGGCTATAACCATGTGTTGGATGGGAGGAGAGGAAGAGCAGCAGGTTAATGGCAAGGTTATATATATAACAAGGCAGCTGGAAGGTAATTTAAGGGATTTAATACAGGCCTTAGTTAATGTTAACAGTCTTGACCCAGGAAAAAAAAATGCAATGAGATTATTGATAACACTTTGGCTGTCCTTTAAAATTAGGGCAAAAGATAAATTGCTGTTTATTTCTGATCAGTCTTAGAGGGTGACCGCAGTCATGGGGAAGAATTACTGTTTACAGTCGAGTGTTTGGATCAAAATAGAACATAGTCAAAGCACAGATCCTAAAATTATGCTTTTCCCTTGGCACAATTAATACTATTGGATTAAAATGAAAACAAAAGTTGCTAATCCATTAGATATTTTTGGTCTATCATGTTTCCTGTAAGACTCTGAGGATTTTTTATATATAAATATATATGTGTATGCATACACACACAAAAACACACATACACATATATTCTTACATACACACACCCACACACACATATACATTATACACATATACACACATATATATACATATATATATATAAAATATATTTAAACACATTATAATCATTTCTCTGTATTAAACTGTGCCAAGGGACTCTTTCATTGCAATAAATTACACATTACTCAAGAGTTACAAGATGTTCATAAAATTTTCTGAGAAATTTATTTTGCTTGCATTATATCTTCAGGGATTCAAATTAACTCTTGACAGAATACCAAAATTTGCCCATATAAGAGACACAAGTAATAATGGTAAATATGCTTGACATTAAGATCAGTTCACAAATAAGGCATCACCAAAAGCACATAGATCATTGGTCCACTGAAACATGCTGAATCAATCATTAGCATGTTTTCTGCTCTGGATTCAAAAGTCAAAAAAGGACCAAATAACTGAATGCAGAATTAGGCAGTAATTCCAAAACGAGTGCCAGGTTAACGAGACCATTTTTATCCTTCAGTCATCTGAATGTCCTTGCTATGCATGGCTAGAAATATACAGCACCTTATTTTATAAATGCATGCATAATCATTGTTAAATTTTGTGTTATCTGAATCACAGGTATGTTTAACTCTGAAGAAATCCAAAAGCCACTTAGATTGTTTCACATGTTGCACTGAACCAACACTTTTGGTAATGGTTTAGATTGAACTGACTCAATTATACCAAAAACAAAACAACACTGACAGGCAAAAAACAAAACCTTAAAAGCAAATGCAGAAAAAAGGTAATGTTTCTCCGGCCTGTACCTTCAGTTTAGGTGGGGTTTTTTGCGTTATGGTAATGACATTAAATTTAAAATATTTTTTTTTTCCAGTTTCTTAATCCCACAGTCACCAGGAAAGGGGGATTGAAAACACTCAGATGGGTCAAGTCCTGTTCTAAGGCCTTGTTGACTTGCCATACAGTATACTTGTCAAGCAAGGGTAACATTATGATTGTGGAAAACAGGCATTGAGGGAGATGAATGAGTGATCTCTTCAGCAGCGACTCCATTCCTCTAAAACTTTGCTCACATGACTAATGCCATGTTCTTTTAGCATTTAGTAGAGTTATCTGACATCTGTTCAGAAAGTCATCATGCAGCGTCAGGCTTGTTCATTGCATGGTACATCATTCCTCAGAGTTTGGCTTTTAATAAGAAGGTTTCCACTGCAGCTTTTGATGCATACACATTCAAACTACACATAAAAATTCAAAACAGCATTTGTTTTCCTGTGGTTTCCCTCTGTCTAACTCTTCCCAACACATTCTTTAAAGTTGAAAAGTCGGACAGCAAAAGAAAAGTGAAATAAGTTACCAAAAGTGTGGAAGTCTTTCTAGTATGCTTATGTTATTTTCTTAAGGAAATTAAAGAAAAATAAAGGGCATTTGTGGAACACTAACAGCAGGTAATGTAAAAGACAGGCCCATTTTGCTTTATTTATAGCTGTTTTGAAGGACTTTTTCTAATCCAACTTTGTGGCAAAACACACTGAAATTCTCAACTGCTATGTCATTGGTTAGTAACAGTCCCTGTTTTTCATTTACTTGTAGCCATCTCTCGTGAACAGTCATTAAAAGGATAGGACACATTTATGAAAATTAAATAAGAAATCATCCTTAAGGGCAAAGAAGGCTGGGAAGTAAAGTTTTTGTATAATTTTCATCAGACTTAAACCAATAAAATGGGAAATTTAAGGCCTTCTGTTCAATAGGGGGAGGACACCATGGAGTTTCTCAAAAGCAATGCCCTTCAGGGACTGTTTTTAACTATTATTGTCAGTTGTTCTGGAGATCATGCATCATTTGAATATTTCACATCATTAACATGCAGAAAACAGGCTTGGACCTGGAAATATAAGTAGCAGAAAGGAGTTGCTATAAGGGTTTCAGTCAGTATATAAGCAACTGCATATCAGAGCAAAAACTTTTGGAAAGAAAACATGCTGTTACTCTTCATTCCTTTTATACAGTCAGTTACATTCATACCAAATACAATATTTTTTTTAAATAAAACAAAACACACACTACTAGTAGGTATGACTAGTGACAAGATCAAAGACAAGACAGAAATGATTTTAAATGGTTCAGCCACACACACATCATTTTCTATAAAATTTCCATAAACATTAAAAACAAATGGCAATCATCAGAGAGACAGGGAGATCTTAAGAATAGCCTTTGGGTGAGTGTTAAATTCATCTGACACCTGTAGAACCTGCACAAGAATCAACTGATTTCTATTCCTAGAAGTGTTATGGATGTTGAATGGAATTGTTATTTGATACTAGTGAAAATGTAAGTTGGGATGTAAAGGAAACTACTTCCCTATTTTCCATTGCATAATAAATGGAAAAAAATAAGGATAGATCCTTCTACGTAATACGATGACAATCACATAGCATTTGTAAAACTAATTAGTAAAAATATCAAGGGAAGTTTTCATGGACATGGAGATAAGGCTGCTTAGATAATTTACTAACAGAACAAGGCACATATGAACTACTTATTTACTCATTAAGAGCAAAAGGACAGAAAAATTTCTTTAAATTATTTATAAAATACATAAATACTTTTAGAATTTTTTAGGTTTTTTTTTTAATTTTTCTCAGAAGGCAGTAGCCTTCCATTCTAAAGAAGGAATGTGCCCTAGATGTCTAAGCTCCAAGCAGTACCCTGCGTTCTCATCTCAAAATCTCAAAAAGTCCAGCTAAAATGTCTAGATTGTCTGGATCTGAGGTGTTTACTTAGAGTTCACAAACAGTATTGGGAAATAATTCCAGCTGCAAAAATAAGCAAAGGAAACTGCATATTATTCTCTACCTAAGATGTCAAGGAACAGCTGAACAGCTCCTTTTTTTTAATATTTTTTTTTTTTCCCCAAGCAAGCAGAACAAAGTATCCCTTCATCTCTGTTGATTTTTTTTTTTTTTTAAAAAAAACCATAGTCTACCCCATCCTCGTAATCCTACTGTCACTACGGCAGCTTTCCCTGACCTCAGCAGTAACAAGAGTGGATCTCCGAGGACATCTAGTGGATCTCTCTGAGGTAGCAGCTGGTTAAGAGGAACTGGAGGTTTCTTGACCAGCAAATGGTATAGGAAGGTCCCACGACACTTCAGAATTGAAATTCACAATGTCATTTCAATTCATCAAATTCTCATGATCCACACTATGAATAAAATATCAGCAGCATTAAAGGATGACCAGACTGGTGTGATCACCTCTCAGCGATGCTGTTTAGCATCATGAGACTGAAACACAGACAGGACTTCCCCCAGCAGAGTTTCGGTTTACTGAAAAATACAGCAGCATGTCTTAAACTGTTTGTGAGAATTGATTTTCACTTAACACAACAGGCAAAGCTATCTCTCCATTACTTAATTTTTACAAGACAACTTCAAGACTAGCAAGTGACCTTCTTAACTGTCTTGCAATTTTTGCAATCAAAAGCGACTGGTTATTTGTTTCCTCCCATTCACAAGGTGCTGTTCTTTGTGAAAACTGTGAAAACAGCACGAGAGCTGAGTAGACATTTTGCCCTATTTTAGTTGCTATAAGAATGACTCATGAGTTTTGATGTAATGGCACATTTATAGACCAATTCATTTTAATTTTCAAATCTGATCATGACCTTTCTTTCATTACTTTAAAGAAGACTCTCAGCCAGTGTACTCTCAAAGTTAACCGCATTTCTTAACAAACTGAAGCTATTGTGGAAATGGAAAAAAAATAAAATCAAAGCTACATGACCTTTTCTTTTTTTCATTATTTTGTAGCATAAAGAGCTCCTTTATTTGTTTATTTATTACTTTTTAAACTAATTTCTCTAGTTTAGAAAGGCCTCAACATAGCAACATGTTCTAAATAAATACATTGCTTCAAATAAATCCAAAGTACTTCCCTTATTTTGCCTCAAAGTCAATAGAATTCATCATTTTATCCATAGAAATTAGTTTCTTTCTGGTTTATTATTGATTCTTACCGTGCTGACCTGCTTTTTTTCTGCTGCCCTGTCTTCTGTTGTGTCATTCTATAGACTAAAAACAGATCTTTGGAGAAATTTCTGTTCTCTCCTTCAATGCTTTCTTCCACAACAGGATCACAATCATTTAGAGTAGTTTGCAGGCACCACAATACGATAAATAGAAAACAATGGTAGTCATAATGCAGGCCATCACAATTTGAAGACAGCCAGCACTTTATCATGCAATGCCAGGAGTGTAATTGTTTCCTTGATTCTTTGCAAGATCTTATGGTGTGTACAGCTGAGAGGGGAAAAAAAAAATCTTAATCCTGACTAAGACCTGAAATCCTTTCACACAATAATTCAAAATATCTGTCTGGTAAAAAGCTGAAGAAGTCTCACAGCCTCACTTACTTAGAATAGCTGCAGTTACATGGTACCATTACAGCCTCAATCTGGTACAGTAATGCCACACAGCAGCTGTGAGATACTTGATCCCCCTTGGTGTTTGAAAGAACAAGCCCATATAATCTCAACACTGCCCTATAACCAGTACATTTATTTGCAGTACTTGCATTTCTAAGCAGTAGATTCTTTCCATGTTCCAAATGCTGTGTTTATTTAAATCATCACAAGTGTACACACTGAAGTGGCTGATGAGAGCCTTCATAGATTATGTACAATTTAAAGCGGCATGACCTAGATTGACATGAAGTGGCCTATAAAGTTCCTATTCTATATACAATAATAATGTAAAACTTTACAACTAAGGTCCTGAAAAAAGTCAGTATGGGTCTATTTATGCAACTAATTTCAAAATCAGCAAGCTCAGGAAAATAACCACTGTAGCTTGTTTCCTGTTGAAGATATCTCCGGGTTCTAAATGAAAAGTTAGCCACACAGTTAATTCATTGTCTACCTTTCCCCCATGAACTTTTTTTTTTTTTTGCCATCAATGGGGAAAAAGAAGTTAGATAAGGAGAGTAAAAGGCTTCTGTGTTGCTCTTTGTGTCAGCTATGCAATGGAAAGGACAAAGTACCAAAAAATTGAATAAGGGCCTTACAATTAATTGAATTGTATTTAACCAGAAAAACAATGCTATAGTGGTAGTTACCCCAGCCTGACACCCCTAAAAATTCATGAGGTACCTCTAGAACAATTTCAAGAAAATACTCTTGCCAAGATCTCATTTTCAAATAGGGATAAAAAAATAAGCTTGTGGAAAAAAGGGGCAAATACGTAGAAGAGGTGAAAACTGCTGTATTTTCTTCAATGTCACCCTAATCTACATTGGTGTAAACAATGAGAAACTTGTGGGTATGACATCACTGCTACATGCAACATAAATAAAAAAAAAGAACCAAAATACTGAACAAAAATACTCTCTGCTAGAGAAAGACAGGTTGGACCGCACTCTGGGCTACAGGGAACCCATTTTTACTCACAATAGATCACTATCAGTGTGCAGTTAAAATATAGTAGGGGCCGTGTTCCAAGGCAGCAAGAGGAAAAATAAATCAAAAGTTTGTCAATTGTCATAGATTACAAGAAATTCCTTTAAACACATCAATGTACACATGATATGTTTCCTCTGGGGTTCAACCCCCACCGTTCACAGCAAGCACTGTCACTGGAAAAAATATATAGAGAATTAGACCATAGCTGTTGCACAAAATGAAAGAAACAGGAGGCATAGGTCATCCAGTTTAGATATTTCATCCTGTGGCTGCATTTTATATAAATATATACGTGTATTTGGCCTCTTGCTGCAAAAACTACAGTTAAATGGAATAGAAAGAGATTGAAAACATTTTAAAAAATTAACAATCTGTAAATAAAATTTCCACACAAGTATGTTTGGACAATGTGACATCAGCATTCACATGTTATTCAGGGAGTGAGATGGGTAAGAAGAAAAGGATGGCAAAAAAACTGCAAAAGGAAAGTGAGATTACATTAATTATCCTGGCCTTGTAGAAATGTACTGATCTGCCCTGAATTATTAACATTAGGCCTAACAAGTTTGGACAAATGGCTATGTAGGTCAGACTCACGTTTAGAGCCCAACAATACCACAAGCTAATGTTCAGAAAGTATCTAAATTGAAGTGCAACCTCAGATGCATTATTAAAGAATGTGGGTTTTAAGCATCATGGGAATAATTAATGCCACCATAATTAAGTTTTCCATATAAAGATATTCTTTCACTTCTAATTCACTTGAATGTGTCAATATTTTACACATAACATTTCATCTTAAACATTTTCTACATTCAGCTGCCTCTAATTACTATGTTATTCACTAATTAAAATATATATTTAACATATAGAACTACACAGGTGCATGTGTGACTGTATGCAGTGTCTTTGAAAATCAAACTGACATATTTGCTGTTGACAGATCAGCTGACAGTTTCCTAACTGCAATAGTAAAAGAGTTTTCTCCATTTATGCTTTGTTTTGGTTAGACTGAATTTTTAAGACCAATTATTTGTGTAGCTTACAGATGTATAATATACTTAAGATTTTTCAAAAGTGATTAGTGATTTAAAAGCTAAAACATTTTATGTGAATAACAGACTCCACTGAAGACTTACCTTAAGAAAAAGAAACAAAACCAAAACAAAATCCCAAAAAACAGGTCCCATAAAAGGGATCTCAAGATTGCCAGTAAAATTTGAGAACACAAAAATCACTAATTACTGTTGAAATTTTTCATTTAAATTTTTTGCTGACTGAAAGTACTTCAAAAGCAAAGTAACTGCATTATTTTTAATACTTGCAAGCAAAACCCTAAGAGAAAGCTGTTCTCAGCTGTACTAAGAGCTGCCTCCTATCACAGTATCTGTAACCCTATCTGTGTCTAGGAAATAAGAAGAGAGAGGGCAGACTGGGGGAGAGGGAACACAATGAAAGGGAAATTTAAGATTTTACTCTCACTGACCTTTTTTTTTTTCTTTTTTCACCTGACTCAGAGGATTCCCTCCTTAGTGTTGAGTGCTCACTGCACCAGCTCTGACAGCTGCCTCCTCCTTCTGCCTCACTAACTCCATCATTTTGTTTATTCATCTGTCCAGCATCCTTTCATTTATTGGACTGATGTGTGACCATGCCATTTGTAACAGTTCCTATTGCTACTCACAGAAGTTGTTACTCTTTCCTCTTCATGCCGTTACTGCTGTTAATATATCCATTGTGTTGGCTGGGTCTCAAGATACCTTGTTTCCCAGGTGTCCAAGTATTGAGGACGTTACCTTGATTCTCATTGATATACAATAAAGGGTTCTTGCCCTTTATAGTGTGAATTCATGATTCCTATCTTCTAACAAATGACAATGAAAAGTGTAGATCTGACATTAAACTGACAGATCTTTGGGACTTCTTTCCTTTTTTTTTTCCTTTTTAAGCAGAACATGTTTAAAAAGCATACACTATGTGAAGGAGGAGTAGAGAAGAAAATACAAATAAAATATCCTTTTTTTGTCCCTGACAGAACCAGATAAAATTAAACAGATAACATATTTCTCTTTAACTGTTGAGTAATTTTGAAAAAAGATTTTGGTTGAGAGCTACAGGCACCCTGAGGCATCTGTAACTGGCTTTACCAGAACTTACTCAGCAGACTCATTGGCTTTGGCAGCAGTTCAAAGGTCACATTCTCACATGGATAAACTGTTCTTGAACAATTTTTTTCCAATATGTTAGGCAATGCATACATTCCTTCCACATCAGGCATGCTTTCCATGTGCTTTGCTCTCCTTGTGGCTACTGGGAAGATAAATACCATTTTCTGTCAGTGTTTCAGCTGCTTTCTCTCAATTATACTATTGTTCCACACTCCTGGCTTTTTGGAGGAGAGGAGTTCTTTTAAAAAAAACTCCAATGACATAATTTTTCTTTTTAAAATCATCTTCATAAAGGCAGAGAATGTCCACCTTAGGCTTTCTTCCATTCTCTAAAATAGTGCAGTGATAACACTGACTCAAACTATAAATAAGAGAGTTTTTTCCATTTTAGAAGTAATGGTAAAATGCAGGATGAAACTCTTCTGAGATCTTTGAATTTACCTAATCACTACTTTTGAACTGAGTGCTCTTCCTCATGGCAGAATACCATGAAATGCACATAAATATTCATGTATCCATTGAGAAATAGATCCCTAAATAATTTTGCTATCAGTATTACAAATATGCATGGGTCAAACACATCTTTGGCCAAAATGTGGTTGTGGTAATTCCTGAATAAAGTTCTGTTCAAAGTATAGATAGGTAAAATACTAATTGTTATATATTTATAAAAAGTCAGATGCAAAGCCTGATCTCAACTCCAAAACTCAATTATTTCTTCAGGAAAAACTGTGCAAATAATTTAAGAACTTAACTAAACTTATTATTAGCATTGCAGCTAAAAGGATGAGGCACTAATATTTAATTTCTTCTAGACAACACCTTCCTCCAGTAAAACTGTTCTTTTATTTCAATAAATATCAATAATAATTTATTTCAATATGATACAAGTCCCTATTTGCTTCTTTTAACAGAATTATGTTCAGCAAGACTGATGGAAGTTCTTTACTTTAAAGAAAACTATTGAAATTACTGGATTTCTGACTGTTATGAATGAGCGCGAAACTTCACTGTTGGCTAACTCTTAACTCAGAAACCTCCACAATTACATCTAGCTTGGCTTAATTATTCAGGTTTTGCTACCTTTGAACCTGAACTGACTTTTTAGTGAAGACACAGCTGTGAGTGTGTAAAATGTAATAAAAACATACAGACTTCAGAAATGTAAATGGCACTTACTATGTTGCTGTGCGTTTATGTCTGAACTTTTCTGTACCACTGAGTAAAACATGTAGATACACGTACAGGTATTCTTCAGGGCTGAACAGTTCATGAAAAGGACAGGAAAGGAGTGATAGAAATATTACTTACGCCGTTTGCAGCCACATTTTTTTATTCTTTTGGGATCTGTGATGTCATCATGACAGGCCTTGCAGTAAAAATATGCCCTAGAGAGAGAGAATGGAAAAACCGACACATTTCTTAATCCATATAAATGAAATTAGTCCCAAATTTCCTCTTGCTGCAGTGACAAATTAATGAAACATCAACACTAGTTTCCGTTAATCTCTGAAAAGGTTTAGACATTTAAAGTAGGAAATATTTGCTGCAAGACCATTAATTTGAAACATAAGACTCCAAATTCATGTTTCTTTTAATATATACTTTTATTTGAAAAGTAATTGGAAGAAGGGATGATAATTATGACACAGTGTATTAGTTAATTTGTCTTTCATCTTAGAAAAAAAGAGCATCCAATGACTTTTGTCACAAAAAAAAGAATATATATAATGAATTTTCTGTTCTTATCAGCTATTTTTTTAAAGACTGTCTACCACCCTAAGCCAGTTTTCCAGGCTAGTCACAAGCAGGAATTCATTTTAGCTACAGCGAAACTGCAGTGAGACATGTTATTTGTAAAAAAAAATACCCCAAAACCCACAAACAAGCCCCCCTCAAAAAACCCCACAAAACAAAAACCACAAAACCAACCAAGCAAACAAGACAAAACCAAGCCAGAAAGGGTAAATCCACTCAAAATAAGTTCCTAAGGGAACATCTAAATGAAATAATCTTGTTTCAGACTACTATGAGATGAATCCCATGATTTGAGTGTGGCTATCAATGGCTACACATTGTTCAGAAGGGACATGAAAGGAAGAAGAGGCAGAGGGCTTGCCCTCTACATCAAGGTGGGGATTAAATGTGAAGAGTTGTCTCTGAAGAACAGGTATGAACAGGTACAAAGTCTGTCAGTAAAAGTCACAGACCAAGGTAACAAAGGGAACTTCATGGTGAGAGTCTACTACAGGCCACCTGACCAAGGAGAGACAGTTGATGAAGGCTTCCTGCTCCAGCTACAGAAGGTCATGGTGCTCACAGGCCCTTGTCCTGCAGGGGGACTTCAATCACCCTGAGATCTGCTGGAAAAGTGCATGGCAAGCTGTATGGAGTCCAGGAGACTCCTGGAATGCATGAGGGATAACTTCTTAAGCCACATGACAGACAGCCTTACCAGAGGAAATGTGACACTAGATTTGATAGTCATCAACATAAGTGAGCTAATCAGGGATGTCAGGATTGGAGGAAGCCTAGGTCGCAGCGGCCATGCATCAGTAGAGTTTGCAGTCTTGAGGAATATGGGTAAGGTAAGAAGTAAAGTCAGGTTCTTGAACTGCCAGCAGACTTCCAGGTGTTCAGGGGATATTGTCAGTGGGATTCCCTGCCTGCAGGGACAAGGGAGCAGAACAGAGCTGGCAGATGTTTAAAGAAGTCTTCCATAGAGTGCAAGAGCTAGAAATCCTCAGGACAAGAAACTGGGCAAGGAAGGCAAGAGACAGCTTGGCTGAGTAGAGGACTGCTGGTCAAACTAAAGGGCAAAAAGCAAATGCATAGGCAGTGCAAACTAGGACAGGTAACCTGGGAAGAGTATAAAGAAGTATGATTGTGTGAGTTCATGTAGTTGCCAAGCCGCTGTCCGGGATATTTGAAACGTCATGGACACATTGTACTGATCTTAAAAAAGGAGTAGATAGAATGTCCCTGGAAATTGTCAGTCTCACTTCTCTGCCTGGGAAGATCGTGGAACAGACCTTCTGGAAGCTCTACTAAGGCACACAGAGGAAAGAGAGGTGAATCAAGACAGCCAGCATGGCCTGTCTGATCAACCTGGTGGCTTTCTGTGATGAAGTGGATAAGGGATCATCACTGGATAAGGGAAGGGCTGCAGATGTCATTTACCTGGACTTCTGTAAGGCCTTTGACAGAGTCCCTCACAACATCCTTCTCTCCAAATTGGAGACTGATGGATTGGACAAGTGGACTGTTAGCTGGATTAGGAATTGGTTGGACGGTTGCATCCAGAGAGCAGTGGTCAACAGCCCAGTGGGCATCGGTCCCTCTGTATTGGGACCAGTGTTATTTAATATCTTCATTAATGACACAGACAAAGGGTTTGAGTGCACCCTCAACAAATTTGCAGATGACACCAAGCTGACTGGTGATGTTGACACACCTGGAGGATGAGATGTTATCCAGAGGGACCTGGACAGGCTTGAGAAGTGGGCCCATGGGAATCTCATGCAGTTTAACATGACCAAGTGCAAGGTGTTGCACCTGGGCTGGGGCAAATCCCAGTATCAATCCAGGCTGGGGGATGAACAGTTGGAGAGCAGCCCTGATGAGAAGGACTTAATGGAGCTGATGGATGAGAGGCTGGACATGACCAAGCAGGGTTCACTTGCAGCCCAGAAAATCAATTGCATCCATGGATGCATCCGAAGCAGTGAGACCAGCAGGTCAAGGGAGGGGATTCTGCCCTTCTGTTCTGCTTAGACCCCACCTGCAGTGCTGCATCCAGCTCTGGTGTCCACAGCACAGGAAGGACATGGACCTGTTGGAGCAAGTCCAGAGGAGGGCACAAAGTTTATCAGAATGCTAGAGCACCTCTCCTGTGAGACAAGACTTCAGGGTGACCTAACTGGCCTTCCAGTACCTGCAGGGAACTTAGAGGAAAGATGGGGGAAGACTTTTTACAAGGGCATGTAGTGACAGGACAAGGGGGAATGGTTTTAAACTGAAAGAAAGTAGGTTTAGATTAGATATCAGAAAAAAATTCTTGACTGTGAGGGTGGTGGGGCACTGGAACAGGTTGCCCAGAGAAGTGTGGATGTCATATTCCTGGAGGTGTTTAAGGCCAGGTTGGATGGGACTTTGAGCAACCTGCTCTAGTTGAATGTGCCCCTGCACACAGCAGGGGGCTTGGAACTAGATGATCTTCAAGGTTGCCTTCCAACCCAAACCGTTCTATGATTCTATTTTTTTGGCCCTTCATACCTAAAGAAGAACCATTTTGGTTTTGAACAGACAAAAGCCAATATTTCAAATAAGAATATGCAATTAACATGATGCACCACCTAGATTTCTATTTAATAATTTTGTTCATGAACTTCTACTCTTGTATCAATTGGTTCACCACTAGGTAAAGCACAAGCAGAATTAAGGAAGAGAGAAAGGATAAACTTTCTACTTTATATAGATCTTTTAAGAATTCCAATTTGATAAATACACATCAGACTGCCCATAGGAGAGTTTAATCATGCCCATCAAGTCAACATGTCATGTAAGGCTGCTGACTCATTTCATGAGGATCATGCAGTGGTCTCTAGCTAGACAGTTAGAGTTTAGCAGGATTCTTGCTGGCATAACAAATTAAACATACTTTCTTGACCTGTTTATTTCCCTGTACTTGTCCACACTCAAGATAGGTCAGTTCCCTGCCTATCTCCCCAAAGCCCTCTTGTGGCATACTTCTCAATACAATTTGGCAGTAAAAGGCAAAGCTGACACTTTGCAACCACCCACAGATTTTGCTGACTACTGGATGGCTGGATTACTACAACAGTAGGGAGGTCCCTGAAACAGAACAAGCTACAGTCCAAAATATAAAAAGAATTAACTGTCTCTGATTAAACACATGCTTTGGCAATGCAGCTAGGATGATCACTACTATTTTTCCTAGATTAAATACAGTGCGGCCAACATGGGTGGAACTACAATAAAGGAAATGGACAGAGATGTAAACTAGATACCTAATTTAAATATGCAAAAATTTATCTAAGTTATTTTAAACCTCTGAATAATGGCTCTGGGAGTTATGTGGCCCATCAGGAGAAACACAGCAGGTCTAGCATACAAGATACGAACCAGAGTATACAAATATAAGTTGCAGTGAGACCTCACTGAATGTTATTAACATTTCTAAAATCAATATAGCATGAAACTGCTGATGGAAGAAATGTAAAACACTTAGTTTCTCTAAGAACCTTCCAGGAAGATCCCTCACTCAGGTCATGACACTGCATTATCATTTCCGAGATGTAAAATGTAAAATAAAAAAATATTCCTCTGATTATTTGCATGCTTTGCTGCAGAGTTTCTGGCCTTCAAGTTACTCCCATTCCACCAAAAAGAAAACAAGCTACCTCCAAGGAAATGAGGATAACATACTATTCAAACCGTTAGTCATTGTCAAGACAAGCCAGGAGGAGAAAACTCTTTTCAATTTTCACAATTACTCCCCAATCCAGCTGTAAGCCCCTTTACTGAACAAGAATCAAGTACCACAAATATTCCCTTACAATATTTCATGGCATGAACTGGACAGAGGTCATTTCTAGAGATTATGTTTCGGAATTTCATTGCAGGACAAATGTCCCAAAGAGTACCTCCAATTCTATGTCCAAAGTCACGAGCAAATACTTGAAGTGATTGCTGTAGTAAAACTAACATTCTGTATCATTGGATTGAATTAAATGGATTTGAAGCATGTGGATTTCTGATGCTAATACTAACATGTAAATGAATAAAGAATAATTAATAAAGATGCAATCCATATAGTTTGTTTTTAAGCACTCAAAATTTTATGTGAAGCTATTTACCAAGGCATAATTGCTTCTAGATATAATTGCTTCTAATGGGAAACTCTTGTTCTGAAAATGTAAAAGTGATTCTAGCAGGAAGAGTAATTCAACATCATATATTTTATTTCATTGTGGGATATATAAATATGAACAGCTTTAGCTTAAGGCAGCTGATATTTCTTCACTAACACAAACCCAGAATAATTTAATTTGAATTTCAGGTACATAACATGCCTAATTTCGCTTTACTAAAACACCCCCCACCACCACCCACGCCAAGACCTCATTCTCAGAAAATTTTTTTGACCCTGATTCATAGCTCAAAAGAGTGAAATGAACACTTTTCATATTTGTCTTTGTTAGTTGAAACACATCTGATAACCATTTGTTTTGCACAGAACATCTAAGAAATGTGGTAAGGAAGGCAGAATGTTTCTCAACAAAGACAGGCAGAAATGGAAATCTTCTTTCAAGCTTGGTTTCAGATAAAATGTGAAAAAATTGCTGTAAACACATTAAGAACAGTCAACTTCTCCCTGTTAAAAATGCTGTGCCATTTTACTTGCAGTCTGAAAAAAAAAAAATCATTGGAAAGTGCCTTATATGTGAAAGAAAACCAGCATCTCAGTAAAGCACTGTGAAGGCAGTTCTGTATATTCAAATGGAGAAAGGCACCAGAGAGGAAAGGAACTATATGCTGAAAGGCAAGTGTACCTGAGGCAGTGCAGGATGCACAAGCTCCAGGGATGGTGCTAGAAATATGAGAGGACAGGAGCATTGCTGTTCTGTTCTGTATGCTTCACCTAGCCAAAATATATCTTAGATCTTTCAACAAAAACAGAATTCAAGTTCTTTGATTTCACTGTTTTGATGTTTTGACTTTCTTTAAACATTCGTGACAAACATGCATTGCTTAAGTATTATTTCACTATCATTTAATTGTAAAAATTTGAAACTTAATGAAGTGTATAATTTGAATATTTTATCATTTTAAGTATAGGATTTAGGTAAAATAGTAAACTCATGGAGAATGTCAAGTAAGAATCTGATTCTTGATGGCACAAATTATAACAAAAACACAAATTATGAGGAGGCAGTTGCAAATATTAATTTTCTTCCTTTTTTTTTTTAATAAATCTTACAGACACTGAATAATTTTTTCTTTTAAAAATTATTTTCTCACATTGCTCTTTTGTTCCTTCCAACCATATTATAATCCTAACAAACAGAAGTACACACATTTGGTTCTAAACATAGTACCATAAAACTCCTTTTCGTTCCCCCCCAAATCTAGTACAGCCAAGTACAACGAGCCTGTGAAGTTGTATGCAGTGGTTGGAATATAGTGCACTGATGTAGTCTGATTTATTATTATGAGGTCATAGAATTTGTAGTTCCATTAAAGAAAAACGACAAGAACATAAATATTATTTTGCTTATGCAATTACTGAATGAGCACTGTTGCTCGCTTACATCAAGTATTTGGTAAAGTCTATGTCAATGAGCACTCCTCTAAACCTGAAATTCAGACAAAACTGTAATCCCTGTCTCCTCTCATAGCAATTCCTCTAAGATAAATTAATTACAGAGAAATCAATAAAAATACTTTACATTTTCTAGTAGGACTAAAAACCCCAGGTTCTTTATTTCATTTTATATCTGCTGTAAAATCATTTAATTTCCTTGATATTTAGGACTATAGTAAAGAAAATTACATGTGCATATGGTTGGTTCACTAGAGTAACAACTCAATTTCCCCTGAGAATCAGATAATAATGCAAATTAGGTGAGGTGTTTGCATGTAAAGAAAATGAAATTAAACATACATGTTTAAATGTAAAAGTAAAGATATATGAATTACCTTTTTACTTCTTTGGCATCACTTGCTATGAAGAATCCTAAGGTTCCTTCTTGAATCTTGACGTGGTTTCCAGGATTGATTAATATACTGCTCAGTGAAAAAAGAACAAAACCAACAAAATCATAAGCTTAAATTACTTTTAACTAAATGTTCTAAATTAGTTATATTTGATTCTGTTATAGGGGACCCACTAGTTAGAAAAGGCTGTAAGGAAATTTTGAGCCATTCTTCCTTGAAATTTCCAGTCAAATAACAGTTTCACATGCTTTTTACAAAAACTTTAGTTAGAGACAATCTCATGCCTCTGCCTATAATCACATCATGTAAATGTTTACATCTGTTTTCTTATGTTTTTGCTTTAAATATAGACTACACAGAAGCCTTTCAGAAACATGAAGTGTGAAGCTGAGCATTGCTGTTTTCTCGCTCTGTCATGCAAAGTGGTGAAAAATTCACAATATGGTGAGAAGGGACGAACCAGCAAACACCACTCAGTAACAACACAAAATATTCTTTGTTAAGCTAAACTCTTCAATGCAAATTTTTGCCAATTTCTAGTAAAATAAAAAGTTAATGGGACCCCTATCTGGACATACAATGTTACTGTTTAAAATAATAAATACACACATACACTCAAGGGGAATGGTACAAGACAACCAGTCACGACAGCTGAAAAATCATAAACCAAAAATTTTTAAAACAGTGCTATGCAGCCATGAAAGAACAAAAATAACCCAGCCACAATGACAGAATACCCTCAGATAAATTTGATGAAGGAACTTATAAACTGCTATCATGAATTGAGGGACTCCATGCCTCTGTGAAATATCTTCTTTATTTTCATAATAATTTAACTCCAGATTTTAGGTAAGGGACTTTGCAAACTAACAGGTTAAATATAAATATACACATATAGATAAATGTAAATATATTCTCCAATATGTTTTACTAATGTCTAATACAACTAAGCTTTTGACTTTCTACAACTTAACAGCTTTTCAAAAGTTCTCTCTTTTTTGTCTTTTATTAAAGCTTAGCCTTTCTAACTCAAAATGAAATAATAGCATACATGTGTAATTTAGAGTAAATAAACACTAACAGCAATTTAAACACTTGTAGATTTAACAGAAATTGATTTTAGAGAAGTAAAAATACACAAAAAAAAAAGGCAAGTTTCTGAACAGACATACATTACTAAACTTTGAAGACTCAAATGCTTTCATGCTATTGTTAAGAGGGAAAATGGGTCTTGGTATCTTTCTTATTCAGTATGTTATTTATTCTCTATACATTATGAATAATTTAGTATGACAAAAAATATGTCTGAAAGATTAATAAGGAGCACATTGTTTTGTGTAATTCTGCATGCCCACAAGGCACTATGATAAGAATATGCAGGCCCCAAAATAAAGTGCTCATGAGTTCAGAAGGAAAAGGTTGGTCACACGGTCATAATTCAGCTCCCATTATTTAGACCTTTCTTAATTTAATACCCCAAAACTACTTCCCTCTCACAATCTGGAACTTTATTCAGTGGTGTTTTACTGCCATTGTTTCAGGCATGGCTTCATGTAATTTCTCTCTCTTTAAAATCAGCATCATATTTTTCTTATGTGTTCTTTCTGCAGTGGTCATCACTACAGCATGCAAAAGATTCACAAACACATAATTCATTTTACAGGAACAATGAAGATATAGCATTATTCTATTTTACACATGAGATATTAAGTCTCTATGAGGTACAGTAGTTATTAATTTGGGATGCCTACAGATGACCTTTTTCTAAGCATTTAGGATTTCACAGCTCCATATATATTTTCTAGGGACTTCTTCTGTAAGTAAGAATGCTCCCCATTTCCAAAAACCTCTGATTCCCAAAATAAGGAACACTTTATCAGAGGTCATCTGTAAAAGGTTTGGTTTACTTTATTATCTCACTTCCACACAGATATTGTTTGGCAAAGGCTTGAACAGAAATTAAATCTCAACGAAAGCATCTACTACCCAGATATCCTCCCTTTTCCTTAATTCACAGTTTCAAGCTTTGCAACAAAAAAAGGAGAGGAGAACTACAGAAATTGGAAGATATCACCATGGAAAGCAGGTTCATCTCCACAGCACACTTTAGCACTATTTGCAAAAAATGAAATGTGATGGTGTAAATTACACCTACATTATGCATGCAGATAAATGCGATGAAATAATGTTACACAGCTAAACCAGTATCTCTATCATCAACTAGTATCTAGTATTTATCATTTAGTTTCATATCTAGTATTTCTTTTATTAGTGAATTGGGCTTCATGGTCACATTTGCAACCAAAGCATTTACCTAATGCAGTTTAACAATGAATTTTCACAGTGTAAAAATGGAAGAAAACAGACTAACAAACAAACAAACAAAAGAAACAGCCTCAAAAGTTTAATATGAAACCAGTCACTCAGGTCACAAACAGGTTGGAAAGTTTAGATTTCCTGCACAAACCTTTGTCTCTTGAGCCCACTTACAAAGATACCTGTCCCAGCCATCACTGAGGGCGGTGAGATATACACTGTGCCAGTACTCACAGGCAAAAGCTGAAAATGGTTTATCTGAAGCCTGTGAGCCCAGGTGAGCATAGATAAGCCTTCTCAAGAGCTAGGAAAGAATCTTTCTGCCACTAAATCTCCGAAGTCTTTCTGTCAAAAGTTTCTATCATATCTGCAACTGCATCTGTGTTTCAGTCTCTACCTTTCCTTTTCCCTATCTGCTAGTCCTTAATCTGCCATTATGCTGAGAATTTAGCTCTTAAACTCCAAAGTCTAGTGCACATGCTAATCTCATTGATTTACTATATTGTTCCTTCTAAAATATGTACAGACTTATAATATAGTTTGGGTTGGCTATTTTTCTTAGGTACAAATGGGTACTGCTCTGACAGAAAAATACTTTCTATCTCCTTATTTGATTTCTTTAATCACATAAGGATTACAGTTTTTCAGTGAAAACAGATGAACACATTTCTGTACATTTACAAATTAATAAGCAAATGAAGCAGTTATTTTAAGATGCATGGAATATAATCTTAAATCAGAAGTAACTGGCTTCATTTAGGATGTAGTACTCTGAGCAAAATTTTGTATCTCAAGATTTTCTGAGACACATTAAATCAATTCAGATGGGTCAGTGTATAGACTTTATTTTTGTCAGATCTTGTACTTCATTCACATATACTTATTTTCACAAATACAATATATGTATAGCCAAAAAATACAGATGTGATCATAGTTAATGCAGTGTGACCCCAGCATCAAAATCTTCAGTAGGGAATAAAAATTCATTGCTCCACCACTGCTATTGGCAAAGAGTTACAGCAAAACTTCATAAAGCTTTGGGTTTATATACACACTGATATATAACCAGAGGAAAATCATGAGCAATTGCTACTGAGTGTATAAGGATATAGTAAATAGACCTCTTACTAAAGCAGGAACGGAGTTATTTCTTATGACACTTGTAGTGTCATTAGCTAATGTTATGCTTTGATAAGCACTCACTAATATGTAGTGCAAGGGAAATGTTTTTAATTAAAATAGTAGAATCTAGGGAACAAACAGCACAAAGAAAAAGAAAACAGTCTTACTACATCAAGAAGAATGCATCCATCAGTTATTTAGAGATGCATGTCTTTGTTTAATATGAAAATATGCACATATATACCCCACAATTGAGAAGATAAGTACATGGCAAACTAAACTGGACTTCTAAAAGAGAAAGTTTCAGCTAATGTCTCATTTTTATGTATCTCCAAGGTTGAAAAGTTTTGCAGATACAGGAAGATGTAGAAAAAGGGGAAAAAGACAGAAACTCATTAGGTTTAATAGCAGTATCTATAGCTAAGTCACATGAAATCTCTGCCATGCATTGGAAAAAAATATTATTGAAAATGACATCCCTATTTTCCCAAATAAATGTTTTTATCATGGAATGCAATTTAATTTTTTTTTATTGCCTAAATCAGCCATGTACTTTAAAAGTTCTAAGATCTCAATCTAATTTTATAATTTTATAACATTTCTACTTTAGGTTACCTCAGAAAGCAATCAAATAACAGAAAGCTCAAAAAATCTTTAGTCATAATTTCTTTAAGGATTACAGTTCTGGAAATACATTCCTCAGGACAAAACTTTTCCTAGTAGAGATCACATAATTGCTTGTTCCTTCACACACGAATACTTAGAACACATGGCAATTACAGCCATGTAAACTCAACATGATTTAATGTGTTTAATAGGAATTTTATGTACTTCACCAACATGAACTTTGGAGAAGCCATTTCCATTACTTTTTGATAATACTACAATTTGAAAGCCATTTGTGGAATAGAATATGCAGTTTGGAAAACTCTGTTTTACATTTATCTGCAAAAGATAGTTGATTTGCTAAAGATTCACTTGGTAACTACATGCAAGATCACGCACATAATAGTAATGAAAATGTCACATATCAGAAATGTGGAAATGACCCTTGAATTCAGTTCACAGAATTAATCACAGAATGGTTTCTTTTGGAAGGGATCTTCAAAAATCATCTAGTTCCAACTCTGACGTTATGGTCGGGAATATTTTTCACTAGAACAGATTGCTCACTATCCAACCTGACAGTGAACAACTAAAGTTCAGGAAAGAAACAGGAATAGCATCAATACAGCTGAAAATGAGTTCCCAGACTGACAGAAGTATAAGCAGGTGAAACACAAATGGGAATCAGTGCACATTTGCGATGCACAATTTGAAAAAAATGAAAAATTCAAATGTGGTCACAAAAACTCTAGACACATGTTTATGGTTTTCTTTACATAGATTGTTCAATGAAAAGTTAAGATAGAATGTGATGACCTCATATGTCAGTGGAGAATAGGTATCTGTTCATAACGCAGTGTGTATTAATTGTGATTAACATACTCATTTATTGGATTATATCTTTCTGGTCTTTTAAGTATACATGTTATCTTCAATAAAATACAGACACATGTGAATATCTGTTGATGCATTCTTATCCACCTGAAACTAACACAGAACATGAGCATTGCTCAGTACCTTTTCGGCAGTGCATGGATGATTGACTGCGCAATACAACAATATCCTGACCTAGCCAAAACATACTTATTATATATACCTTCTTAATGCTTCTTTAAAATATTATAAGAGAGCTAAGGTTTTTATTACTAATTGAAGATCTTTCATGTTTTCCTGAACTTAAAAATATTTGATGGAGAATCTTCTACTTGGAGGTTTGAACTGCAGGACAATTTGTGAACTGACACTTTGGTGTGGGAATAGTTCCCTCCATGTATTTATTTTTCACTCATTTCTTTTGTTGGGTGACTTTTATTTGTCTCCTGCTTTCATATATCACACATATTGGACTCATATTATGTTTCTTGGACTGAAACATGATTAGAAAGTTTGATGGCTGATATCTTTTCATATTAATATTTAAAACATTACTTCTAATACATTTTCAGCATACAAAAATTTCAGTAGGAGATGAAAAATGTTTCCTGTAGTTCCCTACACCAGGAAAATTCTATTAAGGATTTTCCTTGTCAGGGCCTCAGTTATGTACTATTCCTGTTTGCTCTTATTTCCAAGGTTATATTTTAGCACTAAAGGTGGGATTCCTCTCATCTGTCTTAGAATGGAAGATGCATTCAAGAACTGTCTCTCTCTTCCCCTGAATCATGGACTAAATCCAGACAATTAAAAGGAGATAATTAAAACGTGAGATAAATCTCATTATCAGTAACCAATAGAACAGTTCACCCCTCCATCAAGGAAACTTGCCTGACTTAGTAACACTACTTTTTTGGGGGGGTTTGGGGTTTTTTTTTGTTTGTTTGTTTTCAGCTTTATGGTTACCCATGTGACTGTTATCATCCTTTTCTAAAGAAAAAAAAAATTCCTTGTTGAATTAAATGAAACACAAACAGCAAAATTTTGACTAAACAAGTGACAAAAGCTGTAACAACTTGGTTTTAAACCTTGTGGTAGATGTACTGTACCATTCCCCATGCAACTCAAACAGTAGCTATATCATCGGGAAGATATAATATTGTTTAAGTATTATGGATATATTATCTAAACAAGACTATGTGGTACTACTGACTATAGCTACCACACTTTTAAGCAAAACCAGCTATTATTCTTGATTGTTCCATGCTATGCCCAGTCAAAAAGCACTGTTATTAGCATAGTGACCTTTTAAAATGTACCATGTCATTCATCCAACTATAGAATTAGTTGGAGACAATATTTTTTGTTTCAAGTATGTTTTGAAGTGGAGTGCCAGAGTAGGTGTACAAATCCCACAGTGGGAGTTGCGCACATAACCAGCTTCACACTGATTGTAACTCATAAGTATTGCTCCTTTCTTCTGGGCTCTATCATTGACATTAATTCAGATCCATATTGCTCTACACAGCAAAATCCAGTAAGACACTCAAAAGAATACAATGCAAAAGACACAGTGCACATTACATGCTACAGTGTATTAAAGCTTAATTGCTACAAGCATATAAGAGGTTGCTCCCAGCAGTTAAATACTTTACAATAGCACCTAAGTCATGGTCTACAGGATGTGCAAGAGGTATTTTACTGGGCATAGTCCAAACTAGTTCAACAGTGATGGTGAATTCAGTACATTTGGAAACAATTAAATTATTCCTTCTGGTTCGAGAAGTGACTGATTATCAGTATCAGCACAATGAAGCAGAACAATATACTTTATTCTGGGAGCAAGCAACTTCACTTGGTACAACACTTCTCCATATTACTCATCATGCCAGCTTTAACATGCCTTCACCACAAGATAATATATACTTAAAAGCAAGAAGCAAAGTAGAGGTGCAACAGCTGCAGATCCTTGAAGATGCTAAGTGTTGCAGTAACTTCTCTGCATTTGGATCATATCAATAATGCCAAACTGACAGGAAGCCACCTCTCTTATCACACACTACTCAAAAACCATAGGAGAATAAGACTAAAACTTAAATACATATAACACATACAACATACACAACAGAACAGACATAGAAAGTAAAGTTTGGAGAGAATGATTAAGAAGGAAACTGAAATGTCTGGACAATGAGAAAAAGTCTCAAAAGACAGACAGAATGCTATAAGCAACTAGAAAAAAAAGCTGAGAGGGAGAAGAGAAATGAGGAGAGACAAGGATATGGTAGAGCATGCCCTATTTACTTCATCCAAACCAGTAGCAGTATGACAGAATGTAGACTAGAGAGGGACTCACAACATGGTATACCAAAAGAAAATACAAAACATGCCATTTCAAAAAGAAAAAAGAAACGCAACCCAAACCTGAGAAACAAATACATTCAGTAACATCTTCATAAATGAGCTTAATAAATGTCATTAAAATGAATGTGACATATAATACAAACTATCCATGACACTTTCACTGGAACAGTACAAGAGCTTTAATGAGTACTGCATCATGAGTAACTGGACTCAAAACAGGACCAGCAATGCAAAGAATCAGGTATTTTGTTGTCAATGGAAGATGAGACTGCAAGAGAACACAAACTACTGTATTATAAGACGTGTTTTGAAGGAAGACTCTGAGGAAAGAAGGACATCAATGAAGGTGTGAATATGAAGACAATATGGCAGCACAGGGGCTGGTAAAGGCGAAATATACATCATCACAGTACAGTACAAATGAAAAAAGAGGACAGGAGATGTTAGCAGCAAAGTCTGCTTCTCAAATGCAACAATCAGATACACTAATGACTCTACAAGGGGAAAAAAAAAGCCTAAAAAACTTATACTGTTTAATTTTGTACTTCCTGCAAAGAAGTTAGTGCGTGAGTCACAAGAAACAATGGAGAGACAAAATGCTATTCTCTCTCCTCTTTGAGACTGGGGGCTCATATATAAATATACACACAGATATATATATATATATACACACACACATAGACAGATGAATATATGTATGTATATATGTGTGTGCATATACAGAGAAAGATAGACAAAGATGTTATCTTCCTGTGTTCTTGGCAAGGAATTAGTCCTGAAGTTAGAAGGAGTGAAGGTAGGATTGAGGTTGGAAGGAAAGGTAACGAAGAGGGCATACCGCTTTCGGCTTCTGCAAACGACAAGAAAAAAATTGCAAATCAAACACTTGGATAAGAAATCAACTGACACCAAAGCAAAAGCAAAAAAACCCTTTATTTAAGAGTCTTCAAGGTTTAAAGGTTTTTCTGCTGAGAATGAGAACAAATATATGGATAGACAAAGAGAAAATTTTACAAGAGGAGTATAAATGGGGTGCAGGAGGGAAGAATCCAGGTTAGGCTTTCCTTCTTGCTTACTCATGTGGAAAAACTACAGGTGAAAAAGGAAGGCAGAAATATCTCTAAAAGGGATTTCAGATAAGGAGTTTGAATGTCTGCATTTTGAACTGTTATTTTTTTGCTATATCTTCAACATAGGGACATTTTCAGGTTCATGTTCTCCATGTTCCCTTTGAACTTTTCTATAAAATAACTAAAACATCTCTCCAAATGAACTAAGAAAGGTCATTTTAAGCTGAAGTATTAGGCTTGTATCAAGGGCACAAAAATCTTTTTACGTGTTTCCTGTTCTTAATAACATATTATAACATTCCCAGATACTAATTAGAGATGAAGGAATGGCTAATTCATCTTGTGACCTGGAACTACTAAAGTGAAGAGCTTAGTACTTGCTCAGAAACTCTCTAAATTGAGTTTTTTAAACTCAGAGGCTTCTTTGATAGCTGAGCAGTAATTTAAACATTATTAAATACATAAAAGCAAGGGTTAAAAAAAGAATCTAATCATGGCTATTTTAATTAATCTATAAGATATGTTTATGAAGGATAGTTGCCTAAAAAGAAGACACTTTACCCATTATATAAAAACTAATTTGCATTTATTGTATATCTATGACTGCATTGCCTATATTTAGGCTTGAATACCTGCTTTCAAGCAATCCTGTAAAATCATAAATTGTTTATAATTACCTGCCTAATGCTAATAAAACTTGTTATGAAGATGTGCTTACTGTTTTGTGTAGCTTTATAAGTAGCCAGGCAAAAAAAGAAGCAAAAAGCCATCTGCAAGTAGGAAGCTGTGCTACTGCTACCCTGGACAGAAATATTAGCTTGGATAGAGTTCTGATAATTTATAATTACTATTGATCTCTAATTCCCTACAGTAGAGGTAACAGAATTTGGCTGTAAATCAGAAAGCCTTAGAAAACTGACATCTAGGTGATTGCCTGGAGAATAAAAAAAGTGCATAGGTCAATTAGTATTTATAGCACTGTACATGTAATGAAGATATTAACAATGTCAAATAAAAGTTTGTCATGGAATGGGATGGGACTATTTATTCTTAACACTGAACAGAAAAATTAAAGACAGGATTAGGAAATTTAGAATGCCCTCACATTGTCACTTTTGAGAGCTGCACACACTCCTGAATCCACTTTACGCTGCTTTAGCTCTGAGTGCAAAGTGACGATGGCAGATTAAACTAATATTAAAAGGAAATTCCCTGTGTTAAGTAAAAAAATCAGATCTATAATTTACTGATAGAGATATTTTATTATGACTAGTAACAAAAATTGAACTGTTGGGAGTAACATCTTCTCATCCTATATGTGCAAAGAATACTTCGGCAATTTCCTCTGCTCCTGTAAATACTATTCCTAGACCTGTCTCAGCTATGGCAGGAAATATTAGCTCTTAATAAAAGGGTGTCACCTAGATGACACTCTGAACTTTTAGTTATATTTAACATTGTTCCTCTAAATTGTAAGTTATATAAAACCTCTCAGAAGTTTTACAAAATATAGATGCAAACTACAATCATAAAATAAATCAGCACATATCGACTATTGGTCACTCTTACAAAGACTGAAGGTTTAAAAGGATACCAATAATCAGTTCCAGGTTCAACTTTAAGAAGAACTTTAATATGAGCATAATAAAATATTTTCACTGTCAACATCAAAAAATATAATTGGAAAATGACAAATGTATCTTGTTCTAAAAGAGCTTACACTTCTAAACCATGTTATTTTAACTTTAATCTTAAGTCCCCATCTTTGCATTTAAAAAGAATGCAAGAAAATGCAAGTATCTGAAGGAAGTGAGAAACTTAAGTTTTGTTCCATTACCTTTCTAGTTAGACTAAAAGGCTGCAGATCAGAAAACCACAAATATGTAGTTAACATATTTGTGTTGAAGAGCGCAGGAGCAAGTAGACCAATATATATATGCTGCACGTAGCTCTGTGATTCACCAAACAGTGACTATAAAATTATCACAGGTTAATAAAATTAATAAAATACTGTGGATCAGGGTTATAAGAGAATGTGAATATCTACCTTATAAGCGCTCATCTTGTAATATACATATTCACAAAATCAAGCTGGGCACATCTCTTTGTAAGTACTGTTTCCTGCCATTTTAGGTTCTTTTTTTTTCCTACCAAATTAATTAATTGAAAACTGTTACCTGGGGGGCTTTAAGTAAGAAGAAATATATGACTGTATCATACTGTGTTACTTTTTGTGGAATGCTTTGCATCACCTTGTGATTAACCACTCAATCCAACTCCCACTGAAGTTAGTTCAAAGAATGATATGGCAGCCAAGAACTCTCTCTTATTATTGAAAAAGACTGTAATATTAGCACTTCTGTAAGTAAATGACAGCTGAAGTAATGACAACGTAAAGCTGGGCAATAATTCTTAAGAGAAAAAGCAGAAATCAAATTTTTTTAACATTGGAAGCACAAAGTCTGATAAATACTGCTGTTACTATCATACTTTTTCTAGAGACAAAAGAAGAGATTCTTTGCTTTACATTAGTTAATGTAGAATGAGATAATTCAATGGAAAAGTATTTTAAGAGTCCATAAAAGATGAAATAATTTTTAAAAATCTGATATTAAAAAAAAAAAAAAAGGATTTCTTAATCAGCATAGTGTGAACAAAAATAATATCAAATATCACATACACCACATTTCACTTTACATCACAGGAAAGGATCAAGCAAAATCAACTATTGGGCATGGAAATACTCTTATAAACAGTTGTAACATTACATTTTCCATGTCAAATGCCCCATATAGGTTTTATACATTATTTTAATATGTATTATTAAATGTCATTTTTTTATTAAAAGTAGCTTGCAAAACCTCAGAAGCTGTGACATGAGTTCAAATGACAGAATCAGTTCTCCTGTGAGGAGAAACAATTCCCCTCAAAAGTGTTCTTTGGCCACTAAAAGGTAATTAGTGGCTAAAAATAAGATGAACTAATACGTAGCATTCCATGTTTACTACTGTTGTGCAGAATAGAACTCTTGAAAGAGGAAAATCAAATTCTTCTCAGTCAGTACTGTCATATTTTTATTAAATGACTTTCCACATGTTGCAGGGAACATTTATAAAACTTTTGCTATAGAAAAATAAGTATTGTTTAGAGCAATGACAGATAAATTGATGGAAATTTGATTCCAATGTTCAATCCGATTTTTATGAACTTCTGCATGAAAAAAAATGCAAGAAACTCTTCTTTTCCCATCTGTGAATCTGTATTAATAACAATGATTTTTTTTTTTCATTTTGGTTAAGGAAAGTAGCCAGCTGATTGGCAATTTCAAGGCTAAATTTGTATTTGAGAATACACATAGCCGGAACAAATTTTGATCTCACATCCATTTTCCACTTTTCCATTTTCAATAAAGTAAGTTGGATATCTGGTTAAAAGTGACACACTATGAACAACAAAAAAACCTTCTAAGCTTTTCCATAAGCAAAAATTAACTGCACTTCTGGAGATGGAATATATGTATTATTGTCTCTTCACTTCTACTAAATGTTCTGATTAATTTTAGGGAGGAATAAGGCAGAAATAAATGCCTTTCACTGCTATGTGAAACGCTGTGATGTGATGGCATGCTAATTATATTCTGAAATATTTCAAAGAATACCTATGTTCATTCTGAAAAAAAAGCAGGCAAAATTGTTTACAGTGCATTCCAGAACTTCAGAAGTTGGAGACACTGGACATACCTGCTTTCGCGTTTTTCCGACTTGTATTCTATGGCTATCATTAAAAGCTTTAGTTTTGCAAACACCAGCCTGCAGGAAAAGAAGAGTCCAAGAGTCAGTTCTTTTTCACATCCAACATCACTAATGTAGAGACGGCTGTGGGGACTGTATTTTGTTTGAGAACTCACACTAAGATCTTTCCCCATTTTTTCCATTAGGGATGCACAGAATATATATTAAGATATTTCTCTTTTGAAGATAATGAACACCTATGGTCCTAAAAATATAAACTGAGAAGTTGCTTACAGTAGCACAAGCACCAAGACATTGTGTTACTAAGTTTACTTAAGCAATAATAACAAAGGTCATGATACACAACATAAAATTGCATCTGGATGTTTTAAGGTAATTTTTCAAATATTTGTTGATTTTAGTGGGCATTCCTCAGAAAAATATGTATATATTGAAATAAAGTGAGAGTACACTACTAATTAGTCACTATTTGCGAACTACTGTCCCTGAGGTACAGCAGGACTAGAAGTAATTGTTGATCAATATATGGTAAGTACATTCTGATACTGTAATACACATTTTTTTCAGTCATAGAAGTCTGTTGAAGTGCCTCTTTATTAAAACAACTAAAGGTTGATGTTCATAGACTTGCAGAACTGTGAGTTAGCAAAACACCATTTGCTTCAAGCTAAGAGGCTCTGTGAAAATAAACAGAGTTTTTTTGGTTTTTAATAAGTAGAAACCATTTTCCAATGTCGTCATTGAAATGTATACAAAGCCATGCTACTTGTTTCCTGTTCTATAAATTTGTCAAGATTGAACCTTGGGCTCATCTTTCAATTAGATGGCTGCAATTGTCTTTATCATACACTACCTTCTCCTGTGCTCAGTGTTTTTTATCGAACTTCTTTACTTCAGTGTTCGTAGTATTTTGGTATATATTTCAATGATATTTATTTTCCTTAAGCAAATTAAGCAATATTCTTCCTATTTTGTATCAGTCACTTACTTAGCTGAAAAGAAGGAACTGGCTGCTGAACTGATAATATTCATTTTACACAATAAAAAACAGCAAATGTGCCTAATTTAATGTATATTAAGAAAAGTGTACACATTTCATATGCTGTTTCCACTGCTAGGTCAAGTTTCAGTCCACAGATGTGCTGGCCTCATTAGGAGAATTTATGGGTAGAACATGGTGGGACTAGAACCTGGGTGAAGGTTAACCTTGCATTACTAAATGTTGGAAGGCCCATAGAAGACTCTGTGCTAGGGGGAGACAATTTGGCCAGTTTATCTTCAGTCAGCATCATCCACACCTGGACCAGTGATATCCAAGGGCACAGAATGTTAGGAGTAACATTCACATACTGAAAATATACTGGTTGGAATATGTTCATACAGTACACACATATAAAGTTAAAAGTAGAACTTGCAGACTGATATTAACCTCTATTCCATCTAATTCTTCACCCAAGTGTTGACACCAAAAGCTTAAAATTTTTCAGCAATATTGATTGTCCCACCCCCGCTGTCTCTGCACTTACTTTATGTTTCTTATCCAAACTGTATGGCAGCCTGTTCACCAAAGTATCACATTCCTAGTCTGGCAATTAAGAACCATAAACTGAGAAAGCAGAACACCTCATTTAGTTTCAGAGTTTTAAAATGTCATTGACTGAAAGAATTTTAAAAGCTACACTACAAAAACCGTTCTCACAGTCTGTATATTTTGTGGGTAGCTGAATACACTAAGCCTATCCACTGATTTAATTTCTTCTTCACAAACCAATACTATAGACTTTTTGCTGTCCTTTGGTTCTTCTAAAAATTGAATAGTCAATTCTTACAGTAATGAAAATACCTATGCACCAAACTCACTAATAAACAACAAGAATTTTAATTTTTTAATGTGCTTTAATTACCCTGAAATTAATAGAGTTATAAAGTGTTGGAGAATTTGAGATAAATCTTTTATTTTCACTTAAACTGGTAAACACAGTTTGCTCTTTCAGATAACCAAATGCTTGAGGAAAGCTTCAAAGTTTAGACATGTTTCTAAATCTCAATAAATGCCCTTTCTTCATAGATTATTTTATCTCCAATCTACCAGCACAGTTAAATGAACATCAGCTTTATGTCTAATACAATCCCAGTCACGTTTCTATAAACTCATATAGAAACTTGACACATTTGAAAATGGTTTGGCGTGGAGATGTAATTTTCATGACTACAGCTAGTGTAAACAGCACAAATTGCCTTTCATGCTGAATATAGTAGACATTTCTGTAATATGTTATGAGGTTTTCTATTTCAAGATACCCAGGCAAACTTTTGTAGTTATGGTAATAAACTGTCCCCTCAGTAACCTACTGACAGTTTGGCTAACACAGTGGAAGGATGGGTTGTGAGGCTCTTAATTGTACTAGCAAATTGAAGACTCAGCTCTGTCATAGCTACATCCCAGACAAAGACAGAGTTTTAACTGGGTAATATTTGTCTAAAAGTTGTTTCTCCCTCATTCTCATGCAATAACCTATGTCTATGCTCCTGTTAGAACTGGAAAAGGTGGGAGAAGCTAAAGGAAGAGTAAAATACCATCTCTTATGTAAAGGAGGATAAATTTGCTTCTACTCCTCTATTTCCTCCTCTAAGATTGGAGTCTTCAGAAGTTTTTCTGTGTTGACTAGTTCAAGATCAAATTCTTTAGAGGGGGGTCTGTTTCCTTTAAAGCATTTGAACAGTCCCCAGCAAAAGCTGTCCCCAGCCTTTGTGGTGACCTTTGAGTATGGCTGGAGTGAAGGACAATTCCAGCCAAAGAGGAAATATGAGTGTGCTAAACTAATATGAATATTTGTCACAGAAACCTTGTGCATACAAATCTCTCATTCACAGACCCATTCTAGGACAAATATACGTGTTTTCAGTCTCTAAAAAGAAAGTAGTAGCACGGCTCATGCTATGGTCATGTACTATATGCTACAAATACTCCTTTCTCATAACATAACAGACATATCTTTTTTGACCTATTTCACTTGTTACAAGTGGTTTGCAACTAGTTCCACAGAGCTATGGGTGCCACACTGGTTATATTGACCTCACAACATCTGTTTAAATTAATGAATAGTTTCCTTGGAATGGGACATTAGCCAATACAGTGATGCAGACAATCACTATTCCAAGAATAGGAATCATTCAAGGAAATAATAGAACAGCACTTGTGAGTAAATAATTCAACATAAATGGATTATGTTCAACACCAGAAACATTTATGCTTTCATTTACAATCACGTAACTCTGAAAACAGGCATTACAATGCTTCAGATACTTCTGTGCAGTAATTGCTTTAGTGTTTATTAGATACCACCTGATGTATCAACATTAGGACATCAGCAGGGGGAAAAGGTCTCCTGCAAAAAGCAGATTTCCCCTGACAGAAGGCAAATACTTCTGTATATTTATATGTATTTCTACTTACTCACAAACTGCAGGGAAGGACAAACCCACAAAGGCACTAGACAGGTATTCTGTATACATTTCATTTGCAACTCCTTCCAGGTAGTATTTCTGCCACGTATCCTCCTCAATCTAAAAGAAACACAGATGCAGAGTTCTGAGTAAAAATCACAGCTTTCTTTAAAATGTAGAAACAATTGCTTAAACATCAAGCAGATTCTAACAGGTAAGTCAGTAGACTGCTATGGCAATTAACATATCTTATTCGTACAGGATTTACTGGAATGCTGAAAAAAAAAAAAAAAACCGAAACAGAGTCCCTGTAGTCAGTAAATCAAATATCCTGTGTAAAAATAATACATTCAATTCTTGTCAAGCATATTTAGCCTAGGGTGAAATAAAGTTATAGATAGCTTAAGGAAAAATGTTTCTCTGTTTGAAAATGTTAAGGGTTGGAAGAGGCTTTAAAGATTATCAAATCCCATCCTCTCTGCTGTGGGCAGGGATGCCTCCCACTAAAAACAGGTTGCTCAAGACCTTGTCTAACCTGGCCTTGAACTTTGTCAAGACTGGGACATCCACAGCCTCTCTGGGCAATCTGTTCCAGCGTCTCACCACTCTCACACTAAAGAATTTCTTCTTAACATCCAGCCTATGTTTCCTCTCTTTCACCTTTTACTCATTATTCTTTGCCCTATCACATAGCTCCTCTCAAAGACCCCTTTCTCCAGCTTCCCTGTAGGTCCCCTTCAGATACTGGAAGGTTTCTATGAGGCCTCCATGCAACCTTCTCTTATCCAGGCTGAAGAGCCCCAACTTTCTCAGCCTGTCTTTGTAGGGGATGTCTCCAGTCTCTTACCAACTTTGTGGCCCTCCTCTGGACTCACTACAGAGGCTGCATTATATTGTTATTTGGGTCTTTAACAATGTTTCTATTATTTTCACCTTGTGTAGAAGTTATCAGCAGTCAAGTCTGTTTGTTTAAAATTCTATTTTTTTCTTCTCTGCATCTATATCTATGAAGGAAGTATGTAAAACATACATTGAAACAATTTTTTCAATGTTCATCAGTGCTTTAGGAGAGCTAATGAAGAAATCTACTGCTAAAGTCAAAAATCTTTTACTGATGAAGATATGAAGGAAAACAATTTGGAGGTGCAGCAGGACTACCATCAAAACTATATATTTGCCTAAGCAGAAGTTTCTATTGATGTTTAAGACACACATGCAGTCCCAGCTGCTGCCCTTTCCATCAATGCTATATCATACCTATAAAGCTTGTGTCTCAGACACTCCATAAGTTCAATTAGCATTAAACACCTATACTAAGGTAACTGGTTCAAGCCACTGAGCATCGATCACCAGGAATAGCACTATAATGCCAAAAAGCAAGTACAAAGTCAGCCAATATGACTGGATGTACAGCATATGCTGAAGTTATTTGCTGTTGAAACCCCAGTTCTCTAAATCAGACTTGGTGCCCTCATACAAAATTTATTTGAGGCTTGACTGTCATTCTCAAAGAGACCTCTCCTAGAAAAATTATGGAAACCATAACAACCATACAGCCTGAAATACCTAAGGCATCCTAGCAGTCATTTCCCTACTTATTACATCATGTTAAAATAGAGTAACAACTTCAACCATAATAGGACAGTAGTATGTGTAATTATCTCTTTGTGCTATATAAATTGTGCTAACACAGAAATTCATATTTGCAAGAATTATGCAGCAAATACATAGGTATGACAATACAGTATAGGTAAAATTAGTGAGAAATGTGCCAATTAAATCAGAGTAGAAAAAATTATGTGATATATCGGTTACATTTTACATTACCACATTTTCATTAACCACAGTCTATCTGACTATATAGTAAAAAGGAAACAAGTAAAAAGAGAGATTGAGAGATTAAAGATTTTAATTTTCTCAAAAAGGCATGTGATTTTACAGATTGTGTAAATACTTCTTATTCAGTTCCTGGCTAAAAGACATATCTTATTCTTTGAAATAATAAAAAAAAAAAAAGGTAAACTCTTAGTTCCACTGTTTAGATAGCACCATTGTGGTCTTTGCATTACAGTGCAGAAAGCAAGACAAGTATTGAGTTCTGAAGTGAAGACCAAAAAACTGACATAAGGAAAAATTATTTTAAAAAAAAATAGTGATAGATATTTGCAGAGCTACCTGGAAGGTTGAAGTACCAAATATCACTTGGTTTGATGACTTGGATAACTAAATATCTCTCAAACTACTCACTATCTGATATTTCCAGCTTTTCAAAAGATCAGTCTACGTTTTGTAAACATATGACAATACTAATACTTCAAGAAGTAGAGTTGTAGCCAGGCCCACAGAAGAGGTACGATGGATGCTTTGAGAACATCCACCCTCATTAAATACTGGAAGTAAGGTTCAAATACTTTAATTTACACTGCTCATTTTGCTTGTCTAAAGTTCCAGAGCCAGTATAAGATCAACCAGCTAACTATGAGCCAGATGTTTTTTTTTTCCCCCCATTGCATAGGGAACTCTCAGATTTTCAGAAATTCTTACAAAAAAATTCAGTCCAATAAGATAATCATCTTGTTACTGGTCTAAAATTTTGTGCAGTTACATTACCACCCACTATGTCAAATGCCTTGGACAATACCCAGTTGACGATTTCAATGGTATGAAGTGCCTTATGGCAGCAATGCATAGGTTTGTATATTTTTGACAATAAAAGCATTATGGTATGTTAGGAGGGATATGGGGATTGTTATGAACATATATTCCAAACAGCAATAAAAATATACCTCTCTCAGTATTCAAGAAAACAAATGAATACATGGGATATAACTAATGTGGGTAAAGGTGTCCAAATTGATTTCTCAGCTCATCATCTTTAAGTAATAATATATCTTTGTTGTGTCAAACTACAGCAGTTTTAACACAGCATTAGAGGTTCCTGCATAATATATGCACCTTAAAGACAATCTCACCATGTAAATTCAAAAAAGGATAAAAACTTATGATGAAAAAAATTAAAGCACATACTTTAATCACCAGAGAAGGCAGATCTGTGACCAACAACATACTCTACGCATCTAAAATATATCCAGATACTGAGTTTATGCCTCTTAAATTTAAAAATCAATGCATGCCTACCGCAAATATAATTCATTACTTTTTTCTGATTGTTCATATAATAATAATGATGATAATGATAATAATAATAACAACAACAACAATTATAATAATAAGTTCCGCAGGCCTCCATTTAAGGGTCAGTGCTCTTCAACATCTTCATAAATAACTTGGATGCAGGACTCAAAGGCATGTTAAGTAAGTTGGCCAGCAACATGAAAATTGGAGGAGCTGTTGACTTCTCTGAAGTCAGAGAGATCCTGACAAATTAGAGGGCTGGGCAATTACAAATTACATGAAGTTTAACAAGGGCAAGTGCCAGATTGTCCACCTGGGACTGGGCAACCCTGGATGTTCATAATGAGATGTTGGAAAGCAGTACCACAGAAAGGGACCTGAGGGTCCTGGTCGATGACAAGTTGAATGTCAGTCAGCAGTGCCCTGGCAGCCAGGAGGGCCAACTGTGTGAGCTGGGGGGCATCAGGCACAGCATTGCTAGCTGGGAGAGGAAGGGGATTGTCCTGCTCTGCTCTGCACTGGGGCAGCCTCTCCTGGAATATTGTGGGCAGTTTGGGGCACTGCAATATAAGAAAGATAAACTGATAGAGAGTGTCCAAAGGAGGGCAATGAAGATGGTGAAGGGTTTGGACAGAAAGCCGTAAGAGGAGTGGTTGAGGTCTCTTGGTCTGTTCAGCCTGGAGAAGAAGAGATTGAGGGGAGACCTCATTGCAGTTACAACTTCCTCAAGAGGGGAAGAGGAAGATCAGGCACTGATCTCTTCTCTGTGGTGACCAGTGACAGGACCTGAGGGAACAGTCTGAAGTTGTGTCAGGGGAGGTTTAGGTTGGATATTAGGAAATGGTTCTTCACCCAGAGGGTGGCTGGGCACTGGAAGAGTCTGAGAGAGTTCAAGAAGCACATAAACAGTGCTCTCTGGCACATGTTGAGATTCTTGGAGACTCCCATGAAGGGCCAGAAGTTGGACACAATGATTCTTGTGAGTCCCTTCCAACTCAGGATATTCTATGATTCTATTGTTCTCTTGGACAAAAAAAATTTCAAGTATTAAAAAAATCTGTATTCCACAGCTATTTTGACAGGACTTACATAGTATTTTAGATAAGTTTGCATTTTTATCCTTCAGGATGAGTACTAATTTGGGATTCACCAATCTTTTCCACATGTCAAACTAGTCAAAAGGCAC
Source organism: Acropternis orthonyx (assembly GCA_035583155.1). Lineage (NCBI taxonomy): Eukaryota > Metazoa > Chordata > Aves > Passeriformes > Rhinocryptidae > Acropternis > Acropternis orthonyx. The sequence continues at coordinate 12,978,731 of JAWWEU010000160.1, read as the reverse complement.
TCTTTCAAAAAAACGTTCTAAAGAACAGAAGGATTGGAAACTTTTAAAGAAACCAGTGAAATATAAGTTACAATGATTTTTTTTTTTTTTACTTCTCCTCTTGATAAGCTGCCAAGTTACTTTAGTTCTTGAGATATAAACAACTGCAAGAATAAATTTCAACATGGAGATGTTCCAAATAATATACTCCCTGACAAGTGGGCTGCAAACAATCAAGAGAAATTTCTTCCATGGAAATGGTTTCACTATTCAGAGACCATGTGGGATGGTAAAAGGGATTTGCATTGTGTTATTCTCCACCACACACAGAGATGTCATATCACATTTTTTATAACCCTTTTATTTATGGGAAACTTGCAAATGTTGTTGATCAGCAACTCTATATCCAAAAAACCAGATAAAGTGCAGGCCTGGTTAAAAAAAAAAAAAAAAAAAAAAAAAAAAAGAGAGTAATGATATCAAGGGCATGTTTGTAACTTATGGTCTATTTTGTGGCTTTTTCTTAGATTGACACCACCTGGGGTTGGAAAAAAATACACAAATATATTACATGTTTCCCTTTCTACTTTCTTCTCTTGCTTTCTTTTCTTTAGGCAGATGGTTTTAATTTGCAGGAAGGATCAGACCAATGGTTAAATATTCACCCTCTGTCAGGGACCAAGAAAGGACTGAAAAAAACCAAACTCATTCACAAAGCAGTGATCAAGCTTCATAGATACTAGTTAGTGTTAAATTAACCTTCATGAAGTGATTAGAGTGCTTAAGGTGTGTTCTGTTAGGATACTATGAATAGTTCATTAATGAGTTTAAAGAATAGTTGATATTTGGAATGTTATAAATTGTTATTATAAGATGATTTTAACACTGGAATTAAAATGATCATTCCATTTTATCTCCATCCAAACCATGATGTTTTCCCTGTGACTTCAAACAGACAGATGGTCACCTGCCTGGTATCTTTTGAAAGGCAATACCTGCTGGTCTGCTAGAAAAGAAATGACTATTAAGAATCATCAATGTTCTGTATATCTTTTCTATTCCCTTGAGTCCTGCAGTTACCAGAAGTTTTAAAAGAGAAGGGTTCCACAGACAAACACAATCAGTTTCTCCCATAATCCAGGCCAATAAGATACTAATTTCAAAATCCAAAGGAGAGGAAAAACACTTTAGGACTCATTATGCTCTTGACTAATTTAAGCCTTTGTGATGATATTTTCAAATCTATTGCTACAGTTAACCTCAAAAACTGCGTCCCAAAATAAATCTGAGTCTTTATAATGTGCATTTATTTTCCCTTAAAATACTTAACCATAATTTAAATGACTGTTGTTCAGTCCATCTCTGGGCCTACTGATAGTTACCTACTACTTGTCCATACTTATCTATTCATTAAGAGTAAGCTGCAAAAACTTAATTGTTAATGCACAGATAAAATAATCTGTCCCATATGCACTTACAAAATTTATGTTTGACGTGTCAGTTGCCTGAAAACAATGGGGAATAGTTAAATGTTATGTAAACTTTATAGAAACACGAAAAGCTGAACTGGAGGTGAGTTCAGTACAACATGCTACTAATTAAGGTTACCACAAATGTAATTCAGTAAAACCATGAATGTTATTTACCTAGTTAAAGACAGACAACCTTGATTTTAACTTGCAAAATAAAGAAAAACCAACAGTAGTTTCAAATTTACAGTTATGAGGACAGTTTTGTTACTGCAAATAATGATCAGTCTGTCCTCTTTCAGGTCCTGACAGCAGTGTCAGAATATTTGTGTTTTCTACCTTTGTACAGTATGAATTAAAACAGTTCAGACAAAGAGAGTAGATTTCATTTCAGTACAAGGTTTTCTGTGGTAAAGCTTTGCTTGTTGGCTGAACAAATGCATTCCAGCAGAAAGCATAAATCTATATCTATTAAGTATTGTGGGTTCCAGGAAGCAAAGGTGCTGGTTTAGTTTTGATATCAGCTTTATTTACTGCCATCCTTGCTTCTGTGGCTAGCAATCAGTTTAAGAAGTCAGGAATTCTGATCATAGAACACAGAATGTTTTGGGTGGGAACGGACTTTTCAAGATCATCTAGTTCCAATCCCCCTGCCATGGGCAGGAGCACCTTTCACTAGATCAGGTTGCTCAAAGCACCATCCAACTGTGTCTTGAAGACTTCCAGGGATGGGACATGTCATCCTCAGACAAAACCTTTACTGTTTACTGAAAAATACTGACTTCACAAAAAGTGTGAATAATTAGCAAGTCAAATACTGATTTGGAATGAGGAGATGTCTTTGCTGGCAGAGTAATTAAAGAAGAATTTAATGCCAAATAGTATTCAGAATAGAATAAAACATTGCAGAGTGGAACAGCACAAGAGCAGCAACAGATATGAAGTACACAAATACAGCAGCAGAGAACCACTTCAGTGTGGCAAAAACAGCCAATAAAAAAACCAATGATATTATTTGGTCTTGCTATCATTTATTCTTTTCCCTCTTCTCATTTCTTTCATGGTATTTCCATTTTCATTTAGCCTCATACACAGGCCTCTATGGACCTTCCATATGGTGTAACTGTTGAATGAAGATACAATAATCAGTAAAGGGTAATTCTATTCCCTCCCTATTTTTTTTTAATTTGGACTTTGTTTACCTCAACTGTATCACCAATCAATGACAAAAGGCACGTTTATATGCCTTTCCTTACAGAAAATGAGCATCTACCTTTCTGAGAGACCTTTTCCTACACAATCCTAAGGAGAAGGTTTTGCAGATCATTCTGTTATTTTTTATCCCTGAAGTTAAATAACTAACACAGTTCAAGCTGATATTGCAGCAACATGAGTAAAAGTAACATTCTAGAAAGATAACAAGACAGCACAACAGTAGTTCATGCAGGAACAAGAAATCATTCACTATCTTCTACTTGTGACCACACTATAAATTATCAAGATTAAGTACATAGCATATTCCCCTGATGTTAAAAATTTAAGTTACTCCAATCACAACTTGGAAAAAAGGGAAAGAGAGTTTAGGTAACTGTTGGACCAGAATGTGCCATACCAGCACAATGACTTGAATCTATATTTTCCAAAGTCCTCTCCAGTACTGATTATCTTTCCCTATGTTACACCACAATTCCATCTCCTGAATAGTCATAAAACAAATGACCCACTGATTCAATATCCTATATGAAGAATAGCTGGAAAATTACATAGTGCATCCCAAGAGAAGAAATCTAATTTTCATCTGTATCTCTTTTTAAGACACAATACTCCTCTGCTCTCCTCCAGCTGTATATGGATACAATATTGTTATCAGCAAATATATTTACATAATACAATCAATTCCTAGTGATACATGGTGACAGACATATGAAAAAATTATGTACATCTTTCAAGCACAACCATTAGTACCGTCAAAAGAAAACCAAAACCATTAATAAACCTATCCTTACACCCTGGCAGTGTAATTATTGGGAGCTCCATATCTCCACATGATCTGTCTTGTTCATAGTGTTCGCTTTTCAATGTAATGATATAAACAGCTATATGAAAGAGATTGAGTATATCTGAACCCAATAATGCTATATAATCTCTTCTGTCAAGATCTAAGTATCACTACCAAGGCAGAGAACAAATGCTAGAGATTCAGTATGACCTAGGATCTTTTCTTGCATTCTGCAAGGGAAAGGACAGTGGGGTGTCTTTATAAATATTAAGGAAGTTACACAATGAAAATTCCTTTATGGTACAATGAAAGGAGATGTAAAGTCTGCTGCCTTGCACAGAATAAGAACAGCTCATCACCACCACAGAAAGAGCGCAAACCAGTACAAAGCCTTTGAGAATGCTTCCAAGGCTTCCTGATGATTAATGTTAGAATTCTCTTCTCCACAGCACTGCAGTTTTCTAACATAGATGAGAATAAAAACAAAGTACACACAGAATCAGAATGGTTTGGGTTGGAAGGGACCTTAAAGAGCATCTAGTTCCAACGCTCCTGCCATGGGCAGTGACACTTTCCACTAGATCAGGTTGCTCAGAGCCCCATCCAACTGGCCTTGAACACTTCCAGGTGTGGGGCAACCACAACTTCTCTGGGCAACCTGTTCCAGTGCCTCACCATCCACCGTAAAGAATTTCATCCTAATATCTAATCTAATCCTGCCCTCTGTCAGTTTGAAGCCATTACTCCTTGTCCTAACATGATATGCCTTTGAATATTTTTGATTGGTAGTTGAAAAGTTATTGAAAGCAATGTGGTTTAAACATTTCCTCATGTTCACTTATAATGCCCTTTCAGTTGCCCAAATTGCTAGAGTGAATGTCTAGTTTTATTATGTCTTTAGATATGGATATTTAAATCTGACAGATAAGTAATTGGCTGAAAGCAGTTCTTAGTCATAGCAAAGAGTGAAGCATCTTAGATTTACAGTCTTGTAATTGAATTTCCTCAAGTATTTTAAGTTATTAACTATCTCTTTACTCAATTCCATTGCCTGCTTAAATCAAAGCTAACCAATATCCCTTAGTACTATGAAAACTACAATCTCAGTCAAATATTTCCCCAGCTTTCTCTATGCAAGAATGTATTTTAAAATTGGTATAAAAGGAATATGTTTTATAAAGCAGCAACTATGCCAATTAAGATCAGATCTAATTTCAAAGGAGAGATTTATGAACCTTTTCATTGTTCATAATAACGTAAAATCTTGTAGTGTGTCAAGGCAAAGAGTATTCTTGAAATACTATGACATCTAATACTTCTTCTAATACTTTCATATTTACTAAACAGGGCAATATTCCTATCCAGCCATGATGCAAAAAATAGACTAGTGTTGATCTGTTCAAATGACTGACTGAAAATGCACTCCATGGAAGACTTCAGCCCAAATCAAATATACTCTGATCGCAAGGACTGATACTATTTGTAAATAGCAAACAGTCTTAAACCACAACAGGTTTAGATTCCTAAACTTAATGATTAAAAACATTAAATTCAGAAAGATTTTTGAGAGAATCAATGTCTTTGGTAACAGGCTACATTAATATTTAATCTAAATCCTCTGAGGAGGATCATGCAACCAGTTTATTATGCCACCTCCTGAAGAACCTCACAATAAATCAACCAGTTGCATTTCTTCCTCAACCCTCCTTTGAAGTTCTCCTACATTTGAAGGAATTCACTGTGCATACTCTAGTTTCACACAGTAAAACAGTCCAAGACTGACTAGGTGGTCAAAAATAAATAGCAAACAAGTTGATGTGTTCCATCAGTGTAGGTAAGCACCCAACTGACGCAAATCTGTGTGGCTTTTTTATGTCTGTCTTTCTGCCTGGACTAGAAAGGAATGTAAAGTGGGCATTGCGTATGTGCAGTGTGAGCAAAAGCTGCCAAAAGAGCCCACAGAGCATTCCTGCTCTCAAAATAGATTAGTGGGTAATAGAGGCAGCCCTAGATAATTTTTCAGATCTGGAATGAAGTGTACTGGCTGTCTCACCAATACAGCAAAGACAGAACTAATTCGGTTGTGGACTTGTGTTACACTCAAGTACCGCATTCCACATTTTATTAATTTACACAACACCACTAACTCGTATTGGCTTGTATGATTTTATAGAGAGACAAAATTTTACTGCCTCTGCCTATTATTCCATTTAGTTGATTTTTGCCATGTTTTTCATATGGGTAGAGTTCTGGTACACATTTGCTAATTCAAACAATATAGAAATTGAAACACGGTATAGTATTTTCATCTTTTCCTCAGACTTCTTTTTTAATACAACAATAACAGTCTGTCATAAGAAGACTGGACTATTGAAATATAGTTTACAGGTGTACAGTTTTGGGGTTTTTGTCCTTAACATATAACTTGTTGTGCAATCTATCTGTCTTTAAGTGCTTACAGAACCTTAATCTTTTTGAGCTGATTTCTTTTTTGTTCAGTTTGGTTCCAAAGAGAACATAAAAGATTGCATATGAGATTACATTGCTAAAACCAAAAGGAAAATCTTAGGAACAAATATAATATTTTGAGGTTTCTTAGTTTGTTTTACTTCTAATACTGAGCAGACTGTTTACACAAATCATTTTGCTGTAAAGTAACACATAATGAGTTAAATGTGTGCAATGTCACCATCAATCACGTTCATTTGGTTTGACTGACCAAACATTTATTGCACTTTAAATCACTTTCTAATCACGTTATGAAGGAGGCGGAACAAACACACATTTCAAGCTTTCATTAAAAAATACAGAAGTTTCAGTACATTTTCCTGGCAATCTCCTGACTTGTGGGAGACTCCACTAATAATATTTGTCCAGGGAATTTTATGAGGGTCTGACAGTACTTAAATTCAATGTTCATAATGAAAAGGGATGAAAGTTCTTTTAGGGAATGGACATATTTCTCTCCAATAGGGTCCTCTTTAGCAATTCTAATCAATCTAGCTGGTCTCCTACAATACACTTCTGGTTCACAACCACCACTCAGTAAGGTTTCTTTTTCAAGTTTTCAGAGTGAGAGACACATAAGAAAGAACATCATTCCAGCTAAAAAAAAAAAGAAAAAAACAAACCCACACCCTTTTGTTATCATAGATTAGATTCTCATAAAGAAATATGTTTCAATTCTTGCACATTTATTTGGCTTCAGATTTTAAACTGGTCAGAGATATTTGAAGTCATGATTTATAATGCCTAGAAAATTCATTCTTAGTTTAGTGGTAGATATACTTTTAACCAGTACTAACAGAATATTGCTATCTCAATTCACTCTCTTACACATATTTTCTCCCAGTGCCATCTGAGGTCACACAAGTTAAGGTATGTCTTGCACACTGCTCTGTTTATAACTGTGTATAATCACAGATAAATGAGCAAAACTGATGTTGATAGTTTCCTCCCAATCAAGTTCATTGGTATTTTTATGCTTATTCTGTGTATGCAGAAATGCTCAGACATAATCTGAGCAATGCATTGCAAAGTTGAACCTGCATCTTAAAACTGTTCATCTGAGAGATACTCTAATTTGTTACTGTACTGGAATTATTATAAGAAATTCTTATAAAATAAGAGAACATGATTGAAGATGGATATGATAATGGCAGAAGTGGTTAGATATATTTTCTGGAAACGTGGTACCTTTACATTTCCAGTTTTTGACCTGTTTAAATGTTTTAGCTACAAACCCAGACCATAAATGTGTGTGTCTCTAGTACAGTTCCCCCATAGTCAGACATTTTTATGCTTTATCATTTTGTGAATGTCTCTATTTTCTCATTGCAAGTTTAAAATCAGTACTAAAATAACTTGAATTAAGACTGAGGAGAAAGAAATACATGAATTATGTTGTGGGAAGTTCAGGTTTCAGTTTGAACACATTATTTACTCTCAGTCAGAAGTTCACTAGTCACTTGATGTCAAAGACCAAAATGACCAGTCCCTTTTTCTGGGCACTTTGTTGCTATACGGGACTTAGTTAAATCATAGTTTTGCTTTAGCAGTAGTGAAACATCTCATAGATAAACATGTGGTTTGTCCAAAATGAAGCAAAAACACCAAACACCAGAAATATCTCCCTAGTAATGGATGATGCTTTGAAAAATCATTTAAAGGCCAGACGCTTGTTGAATAAAAATAGAAACATAACTTGATAAAACATGGTTTATTGCCTAATTTGCAGCAGAAAACTTTAGTATGGAAGCATGTGCTGCTCTTTTTAGTCTTAAAAAATCTGTTAATGTCTTCCTATCTGCTTCATATTTGAGTTATGTTCTCTGCTCAACTCTCTGATAACCCCAATTGCAGACTAATACATTCTAATGAGACATTACCTTTATGAATGACCTCATAGAGAAGAGGTTGGCTAACATTGTTGAAAGGCCTGGTGCCAGGCAGCTCTGGGCTATGAAACCCAGCTTGAGCTCAGCAAGGCAGATTGCATCATCCCCTTCTTTCCAGTTCCAGCTAGGGATATTTAGCAGATGGGCCTGGAAAACAAACAAACAAATATCCCACAGGTGAAGAACCAGAAATACTTCCGCAAATACAGCACAGTATTGAAGAAGATAGCAGTGAATGATTTTTCTCTATTAATGCCTTAACTTCTTCTGAGTAGGCAGAAGCACTTCAAGCATTTCAGAGTTTAATTCTACACTAAGAAATGTTCCACTCTTACGTATTAATGATAAATATTGCTCAGTTATTGGCATACCTCTGTTGGATTTTCTCTTACATGTACCTTCTACATTTGCATAGGAAACACAGAGGCCTTCAACCTTGTTTCCCTTCCTAAGTGAATACCACAGTTCAGTATTTTGATAAAAGCTGTCCTTGAAGACACATTCACTGGAATAACAAAGAAAAACTGCAGTATTTAAAAGATCTCACACTCTGAATCTGTTTAAAGCAGAGAAACACCTTGCTTTTATTCTATAAAAACAGGTTTCTTCTGTAACATCCAGAGGAGCACATAACAAGCAACAGCAATTGCTCTTGGTATAGCTAAAGGTTAGAGGTATAAGGAGTTGTTAGCAAACCTTCTTAGTATGACATTTATTGTGTATTTCATGAATGAAGGTCTACTCAGTCAAGCTTCTTCTCAAACACTATGCAGTGGTTGATGCTTTTAGAAATAATAAAATAAGCAGGTCACATATGAGTAGTCTGTTCTCTGATATATTATTTCTAACCCTGATAATCAGCAGTTTATGGACTCCCTCATCTCAGGATTAAATAAATTGACTTTGTTGTGTTGAAAGGCCACAAATTTGTCCTCAAAAATTTTTCCAAAATCCCGTCCAAAGTGGATTTATAATTTTGAACTCAACAATACTTTTATCAGCAAAATTCCACAACTGAGCTACGTTTTATATGAATGTATATTATTGTAATGCATATAAATGTAATATTATTTATTTTGTGCCTGCTGATTGGCAATTTCAGGTCCACATTGTCATGTCAGAATCAAAAAATCACAATAATTTCAATAAGAGAATAATAACGACTTGGGGTTTTTGCTTTGTTTTGTTTTAAATTATGAACAAAGAACTGATTTCAGATGACTTGTCTAGAGGCCACCAATGCATCCTGTGTAGTTCTAGCATAATAAACTATGCAAAACTTACAGAAGCTAGGCAGTTAAAAGCTCATCTGGAATCAGTAGCAACTATGGACACTGTAGCTTTGAGCATAAGATCGTAGGCAACTAATAAATGCCAGAATTTTGATAAAGTTTCTTGCATACATAAATAAAACTGAATTACTTTGTAACTGGAATACATGACAAGGCTTATTAGGATGTTTCACTTAGGAAAGAAAAATGCTTAGTATTAGTGGAACTAGACAAATTATGTAGGAGTGAATGCAATGCAGCAAAAAACTGAGAAGCACTGTTGGTCATCATGTTACCTTATTGTGATACTGCAACATCTGAGTGATAATTCTTATCTTCGGATGATAATTCTTTATTGAAATAACTCTAAAAAGGAAAGGAAAAACTATTAAAATAACTTTTAACAGATAGGGCATTTAGAAAATGTATCCATACAACTCCACTGTGTTGTCAAGTCCCACAGTTAAAACCATACCCTCTTATCCATCTGGCTGCAAAGCATATTGATTGACATCAGACCTAATGCAATATTTACACCTAGTCAATTTGAGTTAATAACTAGTGGCTAATAATAGAGAACAACAAACTCCAGGAATTATTAGTTAAATTGTTTGCTCTTATGGAGTTTGCAGTAAAAGGGACTTGTTTTAGCAGGTCTTTCAGACACTCCATTTGTTCTGCTAGGAAAATAATACACTTGGAATTATGATGTCATCTTCAGTGATTATCTTCATGTGTCTGAGTTAACCTAATTGATCAAGTTGTCTAATAACAAATGTCTGAAAAAATCCCTTTCTTTCTGCCCTATCAAATATTATTTATTTATAGCTGCTAGACATTCATCATATCTAAACACCTCAAATAATGATTTTGTGTTACACGTGCAAATTCATCTTAATTTTTATAGGCAATTCCAAAGCTCATTATCAAAAGTGATATCTGAACACTGATTTTATAAAATATGGGGTTACTTTTGCAATCTACAGTTTTTCTGCATTCTTAATTGTTTCATGAGCATAAGATATACTACACTGTGTACGGATTTCAAGTGGCTGTAAAGAAAATTGTTTGAGAAATGCATTGATTGATCACATGCTATTAAAAAAAACACTGAACAAAATTAAAGAGATGAATAGGCCAAAAAATTAGGTTTGTATTTACAAACTAAAGGGAAAGAAAGCAGATAAAACAATTAAAAAAAAAGTCTAACTTATTATGGAAACATCAGTCTCATAAGACTCACTGCTGTAAGTGTTTACATTGGCATTTTGTAGAAAGTATCTTGTAAACAGCTAGTCCGGCTTGTGCTTTGAAGCATATCAAAGCATATCAAAGAGGAAACAGTAAAAAACTGTATTATTTTAACAAGTCTTCCTTCTAATTTTCCATTTCCTGTTGAGTTGTTTAATTAAACATTCAATTTTGTGGAATTATATTGCAAGGAAACACAAGAGAATTCCACTGTCAAATTAACACTTTTGCATTTTATTACATTAAATGTATTAAGAATGCACTAATCTGCAACCGGAATATTTTTAATGTATTTATGCAATCAATGTCAAAATAAGGTTTCTCACATTGCAACTCACACCATTCTTGTAAAATTAAATTAGGCATATTTAAGCTCCACATCTTCCTCAAACAGCCACATCTCTTGCACACCGTGAAAGTTTTCCAGAGGAGCAATTTTATTACTATATTATTTCTACCCTTTCTTCAATACACAGCATGCAAACATCTGACAAGCCAAGAAAATGTGCTCATAACACTGGCCAATCCAATGACAGAGAACTTTAAATGAATCACTGAGATTCTAATTTTAAAAAGGAGATTGGTCTCATGAAAACAAGAGTTGTATGAACAAAACACAAAACATGGAATGTCTTAGGTTTGTTTTAACTCTAGCTGCCAGCTACTGACTGACTGTTTCATCTCCTTCCTTCAGAGACTACAAGGAGGAGAGCAGGAGAAGATCTGATGGATGCTAATGTGGTAAATATCGAGTCAACCAAAATAAGCAATGATTGGTCGTCAGCATAAAAATAGCAGGATGGAGATAGGAGACCACTTCACTATATACTTTGCTATCCCCTGAGCAGTGCATTGCTTGTAGGAGCAAATATACCATGGAGAAACGAGGTATGAAGTGATGAAGTGTCCTTCTGTGCCACCCTTAACAGCAGCCCGTGCAGTACACGCAGTCTGGTAGCATACTGTTGCAACAACCTAACTACATTTCCCTTCCTCTCTGTGTTCAGCTACGAACACTCAAACCCTAGGTCCTGCAAAATTACTAGGAGTACCAAAGCTTGTGCTCCAAGTGTCTCTTCTGACACACAGCTAAATTAAATAGCTTAGGTAGGAGTTGAGGGTATTCTCACCTCTGAACTTCGGTGACAATATTTCAGTTTGAAAAAAAATAAATTCCTATAGTGTTCTTTAAGAGCAGATCAGAAATAAAATTTGCTAATCAAAGTTAGGAATGAAAAAGCCATTAAAAATGATGGAGTTTACCTCATAATATTGGAGGCATCTTCAGCATCTGGGTCAGCGCAGTATTTATTGGCAAGGATTAGGCACGCATCTGCTGACTCTATCTGAGACACCAAAGAAAAGGCAAACATATATAGTAATGTCTCTTTCCAGCTCTTCTTTCATCAACAAGGTATCGGGGAATCCAGCAGTACCACCGTGAGTGTGTCAGTTCTCAATAGTGCTAATCAAAAACGTTACTAGGTTAACATGAATTAATGTGAGTGATTATGACCACTCTCATATACACAGAGCAATTTCTTTATACTTGCTTATGATGATCAGAGCAGGTCAGTATTTCAATTGCTGACTCTTACTTTGTATCATCTGAGGTGTTCATATTAATCTTTTGTAACCAGACACTGGAATTTAGATCCCTCAATCCACAGGAAGTCCCTGTTACATAAGTACAGTGCTCTCACAAGTCTTGCAGCTTTGTTTGGGAATTTAAGTACCTTCCCATTATAGACAGGAAGAGGTGACTGAACTGATGATTTAGAATGTGAGCACCAGATTTAGAAAGTAAGAGGAAGACAACTGATCTGTTCACAGGATCTCTAGATTCACACAAACCTTAGCTTTATAGAACTCAAAGCAAATGACAACAGTATTTTTCAGTGTATACAAGGAGCTATCAACACAAATAAGGGTGGAATACAGAAAAAAATATGAACATACAACTTTACGGTTATAATTAGAATATGCTCTGATGAGCTGAAAGAATGTGTACTGGGCTACAAAAGGGTAATCAATTTTGCACGCTAAAATGAACAAAATACATGATTAGAACTCCAGAAAGGATTAATAACATTGTGCTAAAATATTCTTGGCTTAAGTAGCCAGTTTACATTCCATAGGAGGGGGAGGAAAAGGAAACAAAAAAGTTAATGATGTATCTGACAACTTGGTTTTTCTTTAAATTTTTGGTTTTTAAGTTTTGTGCTTTGCTTTAAGAGTATAAAATAATTTACCATTAGAAATTCCAGACAATAAAACTATCTAATTTTAGCTTAATTAGCAAAAATCTTAAAATATATTTTTCTTTCAGGATTCCAGACAATAGAAAAAAGATTCAGCAGGTGAAAAAATAATTTTCAATTGTTCTGATAAGTTAAGACAATAGTATTTTAAGCAGTTACTGTAAGACAGTGTTCTGCTATATCAAACATTTATGTAAAATAGACTCGTGAAACCTCAATGAAACATTTATAAAGAGTTTAATGGAATGGCAGACAATGTGTCATAGGTCACTGTTACTGTAGCTTTGAAGATTTAAAGATATAAGGAAAAAAAAGGTTTACAAGGATAGCCACTATAACTTATTAGTCAAGCTAATAGAGATCAAAAAACAATCTTTTAGGGTTACATAAAAAAGGGCTTTACTGTGTTTGTTTTTTTGACAAATAACACAATGAGTACTTTAAAAAAAAATAAGTCTATTAGCAGAACAGAACAACAGAGCTGTTACCTTCACTCTTGCCAGGTCATGGGGATTAAGGACTGAACCCTGATAAAATTCCACCTGAGTGAAGTGTCGTTTAAAAAGAGCTTCCAGCTCAAGGTTAGGGGAGATACTACATTGGGAAGAGGAAGAAAACACAAGAGCAAATTAGAAGTCAGTTTCCATAGCTTCCCCATTTCCTTCATTTACAAACTCATCCATTTATTACTTCCATATATGCTTTTTCTGTGATGTGGAAACAGTGTCCCATACTTAAACACTTTCACTTCCTTTTTTCTGTCTACAGTGCTTCTGATCCACATCATTGTGCTTCTCTCCACTGATTGTCAATTTCCCACAGATGTGAATCCACAAGTATGGGTGTAAACATTTGAAAACATCCTCTCACACCATTCTTCCCAGAAATCATACAATAATTCTCTGCATGTCCCCACCACTCTCAAAATAGCTGACTGCAATGAACAAAAGAGATCAATGTAAAATCACTAAAATCCAGAAAAAGAAACCATATAGGAACCCCGTGGCCTGTGGGAGCTACAATTAAACATAATGATGCTGTGACCTTCTGTGTCATTTCAATTTGCCAGAAACAAAAGAAAAATTAAATGGATCACAGTCAGTTACATAATGTGGCACCAAATTGTAAATATCTTTTCTGATGCCACTCATTAAAACAGAAGTATGCAAGGATTTGTCCATGAAGGTACAAAAGAGAGCAAGGACAAACAAGTAGCAAGGTGCTAAACTCCCTTCACGTGAATATGCAGTTTCCTGATTCATATCACTGTGGAAATCAGGATCTTCCCCTCACAGTCACTTCTTGTTATTACATAGAGAGGGGATGCAAACAGACAATGATATCATCTTGAGGATATCATCTCTAGTTCAATTTGAAAGGACTAGATGATAAAATTGTGAAAGTGCTGCTGATTCTTGGATTTTAGCTTCCTTGTTAAATCATTACAAATGATTCCTTAACTTTTTAATCATTTTCTTTGACAAAAAGTGCAGGTGGTGTTGCTGAATGCAAAAATATTACTCATTCATAGCTTGCAACATTTCTAAGCAGATGCCATTCCAGAGCAGAAAAGACTTTTCATACTGTCTCCTCTCACATGGCTTATTCTGGCAGTTTTCCCCCTGTTTGATATTGTTTTACACATAATGTAGAGCCTGCAAGAAACACCAACCACCTGAAGACACCTTGCCAAATTCCACATCAGACAAAGGTGAGAGACTATGTGTGTGTAGGTATGTGTATATGGATAATAGAGCAGTACTGATTATCACTGTGACAAGAATTTAATTTTTATCTTCAACATAGCTGTAATGTGCCTCATTTATATTAAAACTAAATCTGCACCTACATTTTTCTTTTTTATAAATACTTTTCAAAATGAAATAAGTATTTTTCCTAGACAAACCTGAGGTGAACATGTATTAGCATAAGTTAATACGACATAGTGTTTTTCTTTAGTTTTACTTATTTTAGTAATCTAGGTAGTTTCTCTAGAAATATTTACCACTAAAAAAAACCCCAACCTTTTTTTTAATTTCATAATTCTATTACCAATTCTACTATGTGTTTAGCTACCTGCTTCACAGTCAACAAAACTGCATCTGAAGTCTATCTGTTTGAAACATATATACTTAGCAATGGGTTATGAAAAATGCAGAAAACAATTTTTTTTTCAAAACAGTGTTAATAAAAGTAATTGAAAATATTAATTTTATGGTTATTTGGAGCTTGAAAGATTCTCTGTCTTCCCATAAAATCAGGCTTAATTTAATGAGTTTTAGTAACAGAAGATAAGACTACTCTTGAAAGATTACTCACTTATGCAGAAAGACGATTTCTACGTTGACATCATCCCTATCCTTGTGCAGGAAGTCCTTCAGGAAGTTGGACACACTTTCAAGTGTTATGTGACCACAGACAACTATGTGCCTGTTACAGAAAAATCAGAGTTAATCTTGCAAAGAAGATAATACAAACAAGCAAGAAAGCAGAGACGGAAATTATAGTGTATGGGGGGGAAAAAAAGTATTAGTCTCTTCTTGATGTTTCTCTAGATCGTATTCCAAGAACTCAGAGAAGGAAAATATCAGTTCCAAAAGGTATTTTGCAATTGCAAATATATACACATTCTCACCTGCAAAGCCATTTGGCCATGTTGTATTACGCATTTAACAAAAAGTGGCATCAGTTATGTATTTGTTAATGCACTGTATTAACCAGTCCCTTTCAAAGACATATTTCTTTATTTTACACATCTTTCTCCACATCTTTACCTCCTCTAATGAGATTTACGGTTTCAATTTTTGGTTAATGACAATTTTTGGTTAATCTCCCTAAAATGATGTAGCAGATATTTATGCTAGTGAAGGCAGTACAAAGCTTGCCAATTATAGGTCACAAGCTGTAAAAATGAAATTGTTTTCCTACCATAACTCCTAGAAGGAGAGTACTTGACAATAAGAAGTTATAATTTATTCCATAACAACAGATTGCTTAGAAAAATCAAAGTTTGCATAGACTGTGATGTCACAAAGGTTTCTACTGCTCCACCTTTTCATTACTAGATGTAGCTGACCATGTAAGATGGAAGCAGAACATATACCTACATACACATTCTTTATATTTTAAATTCTGAAAAGCTGAAAAAAAGGCCTGAGACATTGCACTCTTCCTGACTTAAGGGATCTTTGCTCCTTTATTATTGTAAAGCAAAGTTCAAAAATTCATGATTAGAATATCCTAAAATATCTCACAGTTTTCTTCATGGAAAACACCTCAAAGCCAGCTTCTATTACCATCATGGACTTAAGACAGATGGTAATTTTTTATATGCCTATTGCTAACACTTCTAATAACCACATTTCTCACAGAAGTCAGGAAGAAGGACAAGATGGTACATATATCATTCCTGAAGTAACCCAAAATCACCTTCGTTACTGTCATACAGTCTATGCACAAACACAGAAATTTGCACTTGTTTGGCACTTGAACTACTGAATGAAAAGAAAATTAATTCCAAGGATAAGAAGTAGACCATCCAAGCCTCAGCTACTTCATAATTCTTATGGGGAAAACTCAGTAACACAATACCCTCACTGTCGGGAAACAACAAATAGTAGGTGGCAGCAATTATTACTTATGTAATGGACAATAATAAGAGTCTTTCCTTGCTTCATAATTTGATCCTTGATGAAATGTGTATGAAAAGTACATATAACTAATTGGAAAAGTGATAACTATGAAGAGAAAAGAATAAATCAATAATAATAATATGCACGATGCAGTGAATACTATCCCTGTCATGTACTGTTACTTTTGCAGTGGTTCAGACAGTGACTAGAAAAGCAAAATACAATAAACTCTTATACCAATACTTTGTGATATTGTTTACTATTATCATTTTTCTGGCATAGCACAGAGTGTTAAACATTTATTTAGAAATGGTTTTACTCTATTTAATGGGCAAGACATAGATATCTACAGGAGAATGATCATGATGGTTTGTATTTAACACAGGACTCCATAGTACAAATGTTTATTGCTAAATTAGCTAATAAATGTCTGCTTTGCTTCCTATTTTTTTTTTTTTTTAACAGACGTTTGAGGTGCAGTAAATGTTCAAAGCTCAAATTCCTTGGACTGCAAACACTTAAAGTCACAAAACCCCCTAAGTTAAATCTTTCCCGTTTTATGAGATGGTAAGGACATTGTCAGAAAGCAAGATGTAAAATATATCAGGTCATCCTTTTTTCTTGGTGCAAGGGGTGCTTAAGAAGTTTGCTATGGAAGCTTTGCAACTTGACAGAATTTGCAGCAGGCTCTGTACTACATAGACCCTGCCTCTACCACCCCTACCAGAAGCACTCTTCCTCTGTTTCCCTAAAGTAAACAGAGATGTGCATTCATGTATTATTGCTCTAAGGGTATATACAATATATCAGTGTAAACAGAAAACCTCAGGAAACTTCATATTCTCAAGAAATATTTAAAAGTAATTTACTTAGTAATTTACTAGATCTAAATTCTCAACAGACTGTTTTTGATACATTACATTACACTAACGTATTAGGAAGCCCTTACTGTCTAGTGGTATTCAATGCTTTCCCTGAGTAAACCCATCCAGCATGAAAAACTGCAAAGGCCCAAGAAACAGACAAGTAGCAGCTAAAAATATTCATTTGTATTCCTTATACTGTCTGTGCACATTTTCCAAGACAGTGGATTTAAACTATGGGTATTATTTTCTTCAAATGTTTCCAGCTATTACCAATGAAGAAATTGAATTTTCCATTTGCATAACTGATGCACTGTTTTTGCTGGTAGAAATAATTTCTCACTGTAGGGAGGCTCCTTTGTACAGATCCTGTGCTGTTAGCTTTAGCAGGATCCCTTCCTGAGCCCTCTCCTGATACACTGCAGTCCTTTTGTGCAGAAAATGTGTTTCCTTCCTGACTGATTTCACCTGATATTGGTTCTTTTCTGTCATTAATTAGAGTGCGCATTTCTAAAGTATGGCTGTGCCACTCAAAATACTGTATTGAAGAAGAAATAAATCATCACAGTATCAAAATATTGCAAGATAATTCATGTTATAAAGTATGTCCAGAGGTTATTTACTACAAAAAAACTCCTGCTAAAAGCAGATGCATTTGGTACAATCCTTTTATGACTCTCAGTGAGTAGGAATTCATAGCAAACTGCTCTATAATAAAAAAGTCTGGCTGCAAAATAGTCTTTAATTGGGCAGCAGAGCTAATTCTTTCTAAAGTGTTAGAAGGTATCTGCACTATGGTTTCATTTTATACTCTAATTTGGTGCTGGGCATGATCTTTTCTTCTCTGCTGTTCTTACAAAGTGCAAGGCAGTGTCCTAAACAGTGACTGCAACAAAACCTCCTGGCTTTCAAACAATATTTTCTGATGAGATATTTGCATTAATTTTTAGTTGATAACTCCTACCAAAAAACCCTTCCTTTAACATAAACTATATTTTTTGCTTAGAAGTAGAAGAAATTGAAAACAGATTTCCTACTTGCCCACAGGGAGTTTTTAGGTACATTATTTAAGAAAACTTGGAGAGCTTATATTGTTCCAATCTGTCCCATACACAATCTAAAGATTTATAACTTCCTATGTTTGTTTCAATAACCATTCCCTTCTTTTTTTTTTTTTTCTTATCTTTTTTTTTTTTTTTTAACCACACACTTTTTGTCCATGCACTGAGACTTTAAGTCAACCTACTGGATATCTTTCACACTGTGTGAAAGAGTTGGTTAGTAGAAAAACATTGTATTAAAAATACTGTGTCAACGAAAATGTCAAATGTCTGCATTAAACCTTTTTTAATTAAAAGTCTCAAAAGTAAGACAGTTATTATTAGTTCCAATTTTTTTATTATTATTTAAAAATAAAATTTAGAAATTTCCTTACCATACTGAAAAACATGATTTAGGAATTTAGACATTTTTATTACTCATAGGTAGTTAGGAGGACTACAGTTTCCGTTAAGTAATAGTTGTCATTTGGTACCATGTATCAGAGGTGAAACTGGTTTAGTATACCAATGGGAATCCATATTACCTGATTGTGATGCTGCAAAAGAAGTCTTTTACAAAGAATCAAAAGTTTATCAGGAATCCTATTCTATCAACAAAGATACATATTTATAATCCTCAAAATTAATTGGAGAAATATGAAAAAGTAAGAAAATATTTCAAATACAAAAAATTAGCACAGTTGTACACAATTGATTTCAACTGTGATTCTGCACAGTTGAAATTCTCTATAGTACCTAATTTTTTCCACTCAAGTACTGACATAATGATACAATTGCTAAAAATACTTTAGCTTCTTATAAAGTAAACAAAAATGGTGATCCAAAGCTACCAGAGATAAAAATACTTTCAGTAAGAAAATAAAATTATATAAGCCAAAGTTAAACCATCTAGATTTCTGACAAGAGATAATTGAAAACATATATTTAATCCATGTAAATACCACTGTAAATGAAAACACATCCACTGTGAAGGGGATTCTTTAAAAAGGATCTTTGCACGCTTCTTCCTTCAGAGTACACAATACAAAAGGCAAATCTTTTGCCTGTTTATTTTGAAAGAAATTACATCCATTTTATTGGAACAAGTATAAAGAACTTGAAAAAACTCACTCCCACTAGTCTGTCACAATAAATCAAATATAATAAATACAAAATTCTGTTCAGTGTTCAGTTGAATACTTGGTGTTCACTTGTCAAGTAACTAAAAGGACTGTGGTGCATGTTGATCCAGATGTCTCTATAAAATTATAATATTTATATCAAATACATATGCTCTCAGATCTCTTCCTGGTCTTTCTGCTTAGCATTCTGATTGTTCCTTCATCTATCAACCATCTAAATTATTTCTGTATACCAGTAGCAGACTGCTGTGGTTGATAAAATAAACAGCTTCTTGGAAAGTCTAACACATTTTGCTTAAAAAAAAAAAAAAAAAAAAACAAAAAAAAAAAGACAAAACCCCAAAACAAAAACAACAAAAAAAAAACCCCCAAAACAGTGTTTCAGTCACATTTTCTTATTAAAAAAAAAAAGTCACAAAATGGCTGTATATATGGTCTGGTTATTTATCTATTTATCTATTAGTGGTATGCATTCTTAAACATACCAGTTTACAAAACATTTCTAGCCGCTTGTGCTTTTCGTGATTTACCTAATATTACTCAAAATTCTCCTAATTCAGTTCAAAACTTATATTTCAATATAAACTCCCCTCTCAGATTAATACTGTTAGAGTCATAAGTGCTATGCAGCCACAATTTGCAGTTTTTCTCTTCCTCTTTTTCTGACAGATATAAACCCAAGGATGATGGTCCTCTAAGGATCACTTATTTAGTCAATGTGTATAGTTAGCCAGAATAAGTTACAAAACTACAACCATTGAAAAAAATGTTGCCTATGTATTGCATATATAACCACTCATTTAGAATGGACACTTCTGGACCAAAAAAAAAGACACAGCAGGTGAGTTTTTAAAAAAATAACTCCAGCAGATAGGAAATTACAATGTGTCACTTCTGAAACATTTTGCATTAGTCATTTGTATCTGTGAAGAGAGACCATAAAATATTCTGAAATCAAGACCTGTTAGTTGTTAAATAAAATAAAATTCAACTCTAAGCTTTTTTCTCAATCTGATTCTCCCACTAGGCTCCATAAATTTTCTAGTTCAATAAAGGATACAGCAAAGTGACTGTCAAGTGTATAAAACCCCAGGAACGTTAACATTTCTTCTCCTACAACTGTTTGTTCTAAAGCAGAATTTCATTATTCTCTTTACTCCTGAAGGATTAAAAATTTCAAAAGTGTTGAAGTCACCAAGAAGCCAAAAGCACTGACTTTCAAATATGTATCAACATTTGAAGTATATAAGCCTATGACCAGACTGTCACAGGAGATATGATTGCAGTATGTCAGAATACGTCTGAGGTACCTTTAATTTCTGTAAATTGGACCTGAGAGCCTCAGCTGTCAACTATTTAGGAACAAGAGTGAACTCATGCAGCCTGTACTGAAACTGCTGTGATTAATTCTGACAGAAACTATCTGTTCTTTCCAACAGGTTGCATGCCTTTGGATTCTCTTAAATTGCGAGAAAAGAAAATGGGGTTGGTTAACACCAGGAAACACTCATAAAGCTAACATTCAGTATAAATTATACAGTACAGATCAGTGGAATAGCACGGGGCCATATATCAGATTAACACAAATGGGAAATTGTTAATGTCAGGCATATAAAAGTTACTTCTGATACAAATATTAAGTTACTTTGTGACCAATATAAGTATGTAAAATTAAGAAGCAAGAAGGAACCATTTCAAATTCTCTTAAAGATTAAAATTCGTAATGCATGACAAGCACGCAAGACCCTAATTGGCTGTTAATTATTATAACAACTATGATACTCTATAAAGTATCGTAAGTGTACTTATATAAAGTATACTTATATAAATCCAGGCTTCAGTCTTGCTTAGTGAATACTGGTGGAGTGTCACTGGTGACCTTTAAATATCGGAAAGTGTGAAGCACATAGAAATAATATACAAGAATTCACTTACATGGGTCCTCAAATATTTTATGCCCACCTAAGTGAGATTTCTGCTAGAGAACAGGCCAACAGAGTGCACTTCAGCTACTTTAATCCAGGATAAACAGTACACTCCTTTGTTTGAACTGTACCTTAGAGCTTGCATCTAAGTCTGTTTGCAATGGCATGCTATCAAATGTGATTCACTCTGGGCTGCTTTGCTTATTTAAACTCCCTTGCTCAGCTACAGCTAAATAAGTTTATCTTGTATTTGCATGACCTAAGGAATCACAGAATGTTTGTCTATAAAGCAAGTTAAAAGTTAATACTCTTTGTCTGATGCATACCTCCAAATCTGCAATAATAAGATAAAAGCACAGTGATTTGTTTCTTCCAGGGTCTGGATTAATTAAGAGGCTTCCATTGTAGCTTAAAGTAAAGGATGAATATTCATCCTTTCATTCAGTCTTCATGGCAATATTATCTAGAGTATTTCTGCTTTCATAAAAGATACCACAACATTTAGGCATGACACAGCTCTATCACCAGAAGAAATAAGCAAATTGTTTAATACAAATAGAAGTAAAAACTGTTAAATAGCATGCACAAGGGGTCCATACAAGAGAGCTTACAGTAAAATGCACGAGTAATCAATACCTCCAACATGAGCATCTCAGTTGCAAACAGGCCTTAATCTACTGTTCTAATCCCTCCAAACCCTGGATTTCATTTTTATAATATTTTGTGTGGTAGATATCACACACACAAAACACCCTGTTATTATGTTTGAAAACAAATGAAAGTATTTTCTGTTAAATACATTGCTTTCTCCCACCATTACTCATTTTCAAATCACCTTACATGTTTCTTACATACTTAATGAATAAAAAATAAATAAATTAAATGCTTTGTAAACAATGCAGAAGTTAGGCAAGGCTTTTAAGATTTTTGAGCATTTCATCCACAAGCAGGCCCAACGCATTTATATTCACAGAAATCACCCCCAAAATGTCATTACTCATTTTCTGCAACAGAACCTGAGTGAAAGCAAAAAATCTCTAAAACATGCTGATCAATTAATCACTTCTGCCATCTCACATTACACTCATTGGAATGTACACACTTAAAGAGTCTTGGACTGTACAATTGTAGACTATAGTAGGTCAGCAGATTTATAAACCAGATTCAGTCTTGCTTGGGTCAAAATTTGAAGAGCAACAACTCCTATTTAATGCCAAATCCAAACGGATTTTTTCAAAGTTTAGGCAGAGAAAAGGAATTTTTACAACTTTAACTAGAAATATAGAAATAAATGCAGACATTGTAGGAATGGAATGTGATTTGAGACCCTGAATATATAATTTTAAGATATAACAATGTTATATGTCATTTCCCATATTTCCTTTCTTACTTTCACAAGAATGGCTATAGTTGAATAAGTACATGAAATTGAAAAAAGAGTTTGTCCTATTTCTTTTATCTGTCAGTCTATTTAACACTCATCAGACTTTCTTTATCACTAAGTGAAACTTCATTTGAAATAGTGGGATTAGAAGAATGGCTAGCAGATGGGAAATGGAGACATCCCTAGGGATCATAATGTAATCCATGTCACGTTCTCTTATTACATTCTCATCCTGCTGAAAAAAAATAGTATCTTACATACTGCATCAAATTATTCAATATAATAATCTAATGTCACTTTCTTTGGAGCTATGTCTCTCATTACTGCAGCAAATGGACCTTTGCTTTGGATAAGCCTGACTGTTTTTTTCTAATTTTTAATGAAATTCAAATGTCTAATGAGTCCAAGATGGTCTGTCAACTTAAATTATCTGTTTGTCTTTTTGTTTACCATATCTATCTGTCTACAGTTTTTATTTTCTCTGTGAAGTTTAGTTATTGGATCCCATGTTTCCTTCTGGAAGGAATTTCTAACAGATGATTATTCCCGTTGATATGTTGATGATTTGTTAATTTATGGCTTGTAAATTTAAGAAATTTGAAGAAATCTCCAGGAAGCAGAGCAGATCATGAGAAGAGAAACAAGGTTTTAATAGCTATACAGTAAAGAATTGTGATTTCACTAAAATACAGTTTTTAATCCTACGTACTAACTAAAATGCCTCCGGATAATTTTTTGTCTTCTTTATATTTTGGATATGTAACAAAGTCTAGCATAAACATTTACTATTCTGCCAAGGCAAGAAGTTTATATGTACATGGACAGAATCATTGAAGGGTTAAGGTTGGAAGGGACCACAGCAGGGCATCTGATCCAAGCAGGTCATCCCTCTCTCTGCCAGTATCTGTTCATGGGATTTGTCATGGGATATTCATGGGATTCTGCCCTCATAAAGGCTTTCCATTGGATTTGGTAGCAGTTTTGCATGAAAATGACAAAAAATAATTTAGTCCATGAAACTAAAAGTCATTCATTCAGTGTTAAGACTGAATAAAAACAGTAAGTTATCCAGTCCCTTTGAGTTCATCAGTTTAAAATGCTCTTTCCGTATGCTTCCTAGAGCTTTGTGAGGGCTGATTTATAATAAGCTAATATCTTCAACCGGAAAATACTTCACAGAATTAAAATCCAGTCTGATCATGTGAATACAGAAATGAAGTATGAACAATCTTTATTCTCAAATAAATTAGTGAATGCAAAATAAAACTATAATTATAAATTAGTAGAGGTAAAACAAATCTAGATCTTGAACCAAATTTCATACTACACCTCAGTAATATGAATATTATCAACAGATAATTAAAATAAACTTGATTTTTTTGCTTAAAAGAAATAACACAGATGATCTTATAAGTCCTATTTTGGCTGGAACTGAAAGTATAAGTTCCAAATATCAAAAAAAAAAAAAAAAAAAAAAAGAGTTCTATAATATAAATCTACTTATCCAAATGCAGGACTTGAAGAAAAGCCAAGTCTCATAACACTTACAGCCTGAACTTTATAGCTAAGAGGTTAGTTGGAGCCCTTCAAAAATCATCCAAAGACAAAATGATCAGTGCCCTTTCCAGTTTTCCAGAGGTAGGAATGCATTAACAAACCCACAGGCTTATTGCTATATTCTACAACCAATAGCCTTTCAGCTACGGTGAGAGTGGTAGATACAATTTTATCCTTTTATGGTATTTCACTTTGGAAACATGACTTTAAAATGACCCCTTGAATACTAACTCATGAATTCTACAGAGAGTTTACAGAAAAGGCCTACACAAAGTCAAACCAAAAGCTTTAAAAAGAAAAGACCTAATTGTAGATGGGGTGTAAGAAACACTTTCTGGTCTCAAAATTAGTAAGAAAAATGGCTAATAGGAAACATCATTGTAAAGAATATTATGCGGAATACCTGCTTTGCAAAAAGTACTTCCCAAAGTGTAAAATTATGTACTACAGAATTTATCCAGGAAGGATGGATAGGAAGGAGAAACAGTAGTGAATGAATTACTCATTGGATAGAACAGAAAAGCTGTGTCAGACTCAAGGTGGAAAATACTGGAAGCCACATCACTGGATACCTCTTAGCTGTATTATGAAATTATAATTTTTAGAGGTCTGACTGCTTCTCATGTCTGAATTTTGTTTTCCAGTTACAGCTTAGGTTTTTATACATATATATTTAATATCAACTATTTTCTGTCTTTGTAACTACAGCCTGATTTTCTCTGTATCGTTTGTATTTAGTGATCATTATAGCAAGAAGCAATTGTTTATCTGTTCTGAGTATAATTAAACTGAGAAAGCCAGTTTTACTTGTCTACTGATTGTACGATTCTGGTGTACCAGGGCACATAGTAAAAACATTACAGTCTTCTGATGAGCTGAAGAAGAAAAAGAGTAGAAAAGCAGCTGTTTAGCAGCAATATCATTGCCTACAAAGCAGCTCTCATTGCTTATAAATTTGTAATTCACAACAAGGACTGTTATCCTTTTTAAATAACTTATCTTTCTTTTTTTTTTTCCCTAGATTGTAATTTTGCAAATTTCCTTACCCTACTTGTCTTTAAATGTGTATGTTTAGTCTTAGTCACATGCAGTATAGATATACTGGTATGTATTTTGATACATATGCAACAGTGAGTACTGCTGTTTACTTAACAGGTGAAACTTCAATCAAAGACCATAAAAAAGTTCCCATTGTGTATTTTTTGAGACTCTGGAAGTCTCACTACAGTAACATCACAAAATAGAAACTTTAATTTAAATTTAAAATTTAAAAAACTACCTGTGGACTTTCATAACAAAACTAACCTAGTATCTAGTAAATTTAACCAGTGATAACTGCATACTGCTCACAAACTACTTCTGTTTCCAAAGTCTATATGTATGTGTCTCATCTAAGACAGAAGTAAGGTTCTGTGTTGTGCCAAATGAATCCTATATAGTTTAAGAGTCCTTTGGGGACTTTACTGGCTGAAAAGCAAAATGAAATGTGAGATCAAACTTGTTGGTGTTTAGTTATTTTTCTTTGGTAAGTGTGGTTTGTAACAAGAATTCTTATGCATACATTCCAGGTGCTTTGATAGTTAAAATTACCCATAGCAAGGCTCTCCCTAGTACTAGTCACACAGTGCAATCCTGAAAACATACATAATCATATATTGATTTTAACTTGAGACCTAAATGTTTAATAACCATATAGAAGCGTATTATTCCACAAACAGAGTTTGAGGCAACACGTATAAACATATATAAATGTTACAAAGCAGATTCTATGTATTTACCTATTTTGCAGAAAGTTAAAAAGTATACACATTTGTTATTTTAAGGGCTGAAACTATATCTTTCACCAGAATTCAGTGGTCTTCATACTGTAGATGTATTTAATTTTATCTGGAAACTTTCTGACATTAGAAATAGAAAAGCTGTAGTTTCTCATTATATATGCTGCCAGAATCTATGCTCAACTAAAGACCTTATATTGCTAATTACTACCACATGCCCATATCCGAAGCAAAGGAAAACTTATTGGTTCTGACAATCCATTCTCTCAACACTGAATTCCAAATGAAAACTTAAATTTTGGCCAAACATAACATTTCATCAATCTTGTTCTAATGACTGCAAAAGCAACATCAAACAAGGGGTGCTAATAGCTTTTTACTGTGCAGTTCCCAAGCTTAGATTCTCTGATGAAAGACCCACATGAGCAAAGGACATCTTTAAACTACTTAGGAATTAATAATTGAACCAGAAAACAATGCATAAAGTAAATTGAACAGTTTGTATGCTGATGACAGAGCTGAGTTTCAAACAACAAATTATATGAGCAGTAGAAATCAGCAGAGAAAGCACTGATGACAGCGTGAGAAAAAAACAAACAGATAGTGCATATAAAGAAAGACAAAAACAAGAAGTGAAAAGTTGAAATTAAGCATGCCCCAAAGCTAGCAGAAGCCTATAAACTGAAGTTGAGCTTTTCAGGATGTGGGGTTCTGACTGAAGATCAGGTCAAAATTTAGAGACATCTGAGCAATGCTGGGTACTAGTGACAATGTAGAAAGGGAGAGACTAAAACTGTATGTAAAATCATTTTTAACCAAATACCCCTCTGCTCTAACTCCTTTGGAGCTTCAAAAACAGAGGTATATGTCCTGTGTTTGAAAAACTTACTCTTTGAGAAACCAAGTACAAATACAAATATGAAACTGAGTCCTGGCCTCTGTCACAAATAAACATTTTTGGAAATTCACAGTACTACTCTTTCTCAGAAATAAATCAAGGTATTTTGTTAGTCTAGGTAAATGATGGAAGTTTCCAACATTGGTGTGTACAGTTTACCCTAGACATTTGAGGGTATCTCAAAAAATGCAAGTAATGAAGTTTACTATCTGCTTGAGTATTATCGAGCAGACAATAGTATAAGTTATAACTTCTAAAACTTCGGTTTATCTGCCCAGTGATGTAAAACAGTACTCGAGAATTATCTCTGTGGGACATTTATAGTCTGCTACACAGAGAGGAGAAACAACTTGATAAAACCATAATCCACTTTAATAAAATGTTGCATCGGTGATGATTTGAAAGTAACAAAGTAAAAAATTATCTTCTTAATGCAAGGAGAGGGAAAATTAATTAGACACATTTCTTGTGATACTTTCTTTATCTTATATGAAAATGGCCCTCTGTATTACTAGTCTTTCAGGGCAAATATATCTCTACCCATGAATGTCACAATGATATGTAATGAAACAAAAGATGGCAACATTAAAAGTGATATTGTGCTGTATTGCACTATACAGCCAAGCACATCCAGTTCACTACTGGCTATATCCCAGCAGGTCTAGATGCTGGGAATGCCTGAAAAACCTCGTTTTAACTTGGTCAAGAAAACAAGCAGGCTTTCAATAGAAATGTAATGAGCTAATGTGGTCCAATAAATTTAACCTTTGCCATCAGGTAAAAATAGTGGGTCTTATGGGTTTAGTTTTTACCATACTATATTGATATTAAGGCCACTGCCTGTTCCTCTTAAGGTAAGTTTTATACAGTGTGTGGAAGAGCATTGCTTGAAATCCCTGGTCACAGATTCTAAAATCATGTGTTTGCAACATCCAGAGAAAGTCAAACAGATGAGAATCTGCTGATTGACAATGAGAAACAAGGCTATTACACTTCTTAAATAGTCAGTCCAACAGAATAAACTGGGCAACTTAAATCACCTATTTTGCACTGCAGTAAAATGAAGTTTTCTAAAGACCTGAGGTGTCTGAAAATCATGTGAATTATCATTGTCACTTAGTTAAGAGATAAACCACACGATAATCTGATGCCCAAAATGGCAAAGTAACAACTCAACCTTGTTCCAGAAGCTAACTGCATATATAACAGCAGCACTTTTTACAAGATTTGATAGTGTTATCTTAGTAGTATCCAGGTTCTCTTGAAGTTGGGACAAAATGTTGTGACTTGTACCATAGCATAGCCCAGATCTCTAATTATAGTGTGACAACTTTCCAGTGGTAACATCTGATGTCAAAAAATACAGCTGTATAAGCTGTGAGTCAGCTATTACCACCTTCAGGGGCTCTTAAAAGTCACACAACCACACCTGGTCTTTTTGACTTACTTTCTGCCTCGAGTTGAGTTAAAAGTTCCGCCGTATTTCTTCCGATTAAGGATGAGAGCAGCAATTTCTGGCACGTAGCGAGCAAACATTGCCTACATGCATGAAACAAAAACACAAAAAAAAAAAGAAAATGGCATGCAGAGAGTGTTCTACTGCAGCAGAGGCAGCAGAGCCTCTTGGGATACTTACTTTCTTCCACTAACCGCACTATAGGAACCACCATATTTCTTGCGGTTTCCTATTAACTCTATGATTTCAGGGACGTAGCTGGCAAACATGGCCTAAGAAGAAGATAGGAGACAGAAGAAAAGACTAAAAAGAGAGGCCAAAGAAAGGGGGATGATGAATATTTTCAGAAGATATATATTTTTAAGATCTGAAAATGCAAAAGAATTAGATCTATGCAGTTGTTTAAAAAGAAAATTTAAAAAAATGTAAAATTTCTTATCAAACAAAACAAGAGGGCTCAATGTAAAAGTTCGTCTTGGAAAAGGTGCACACGTTAAAAATAAAGAATATGGTCAAAAGAGGAAAAATAGACACACAAAACAAAACAAGAACAAAATTAATTCAGACTGGTATCTAATTACAAAAAACAGTTATGTTTATTTCATCCTGAAGAAGGGAGGAAAAACCTATCCAAGTCCCACTGTAAAAAAAACCAAAACCATGTGTTGGCATTACTGTTACATTTCTGTTTTAAAATATAGACTTCTCGCCCCCCACCCCCCATTATGAGAATTTAAAAGAAGACAAAAACAAGATGGAATCGGGGGTTATTTCCCCAGCAAGAAACAAAAAAATCACCCCCCGCCCACAAAAAAGAATTTCCAAAAGTTGTTGGGTTTAGAAGGATTGGAATAACATGTGAAAGAAATAAGGTTTTGAGGAGAAAATAAAAATTATTCTGCCATGTTTCGTCCAACAAACATCTTGTCTGTGGCTGGATACTTCGAAGAGCTACTGCCATTTGACATGATCTTTGTCGTCGTATGTCAATGAAGAGAGATGGGAATGCATATATTTAATGCACATACATATGTATATATGTGTCTCATATATGGCATTCATAACACTAATTATATACATATCATCTCTGTTAGATGCATGCATATGTGAAATCAATACATAAGGGTAAAGTAACAATATACATAAGTCTGTATGTGCACAATCTATATCATAGTCATCCATAAAGCACTTACCTTGAACAGTCTAAATATTAAAATAAACTTTGCTGTTTTAGAGAACAATATTGCTACAGGTCCTATAATATTACTAAAGCTGACAAATAACAGAAAATTTAACATAAGACAATTAGTAACTTGGGTGCTATTTACATACAGGACAAAGAACATGAGAATCCTGTAAAAGGATCCTGGTTATGGTCATGTGATAGATTGTGAGTTGAAATTGTATTACACAACATGAAAGGATGTTTGAAATTAGAGAGAATGTGGTTTGCCATCATCTGGATCAGGCAAGCTGCTCTTTAAGGCAGTCCAAAGCCACAGTGTTTGTTGGAATTCTGGGAAGGAACACAGAAGGGTGGGTAGGACATCTGAAACCGCAAAGTGCCTTTAAATATCAATAGCAGCCTCCAAAAAATGCACTACAGTCAGTCACTAAAGAGTAGAGGACGACAGATAACATTATAGGTTGAAATATTAAGGCACTTTTTGTATTCACATGCATTACTCATTTAAATGGATTAGAAAAATTCTGACTAAACTGGACTAATTTGACAAGCTCTGTCAAAATACTTATCTACGCAGGGGGGAAAAAAAGGCATATTAAACATATTTAAAAGTTTTATAATTAATTTTAGTTTTATTTAATTACAACATCGAGGTATAGCAGATCAAGTATTAAGGTAACTGCAATAATAGGAAGAATAAAAAAAAGAGCTTTTACCAATCCCCCAAGGATGAAGAAGACCATGAAAAGGCGACCGAGGGTTGTTTTTGCATAAACATCTCCATAGCCAACAGTGGACATTGTAACCATCAGTAAATAAACACATTCCCAATATGTTAGCGGTTGATTATTTTGGAAGTTTTCCCATGGATCCCCTGAGTTCTCCACCTAAATGTAAAAGAAAACATATAATGAATTAATAGAGTTGAACCCAAATTAACCATATATGCATGTGTATGTGTGTGTGTGTGTGTGTGTGTAGATATAATTTGGCATATAATAAAAAAATCTCAATAAATAAAAAAATCCTGTGATTTATTTTGAACAGAGACCTGACCCTCTCCCAAATATAGCACTACAGTTCTTTTGCTGATATACACAGCCTTGCCACTCACGCTCATTATGGAAAGCATCTTTTCCATTCACCACTAAATAATATAACTTAATGTAGTTAGGTAAATTCATTCTAAACAAAGAATTTGTTTAGAACATTTTCAGAGTGAATCTTATGTGTAATGCAACTATACTGTTGTGACAAAATTATAAATTTATCACTGGGAGAAGAGCATGACCTCTAAATTTGTTCCACAGTAAAAAGTTGAAGCTTGAGTATTCCTACAGTAGAATACAGAAACTTACAGCTGAAAACAAAAAACCAACCAATCAAAAAACCACAACACTAAAATCCGAGAAAATAGCATTCCCTCAGTCTTGATGTAATTTTAAAGTGTGTTGGTGTTTTTTGGTTCATGTGTTCAGAAATAGAAAAAACTATTGTTTCTGTGATAGAAATGCTGTATTTGCCCAGAGGAGTGTAAAAATATAGTCCTATGTGAATGAGAAATATATCATAAATGAAAACATCCAAAATTTTGGTGCATCTTCATAAGAGTGAGATTTAAATGACTGATACAGCAAGAAAATAAACATTTTCCATTTAATCTTACACAGCTGGATGCAGCCCAAGTTAATTGAAGTGAGTGAAATTGCTCCAGACTGACATCAATATCATTAAATTTTACTATTAGTCCAAAACATTCCATATTACTTGTTACTACTAGCAGCTCAAAATTTTCCTGATTTAAAGTTGATCATAAAATGTACTTAAAGGATAATCAATCATATTTTATTATATTTACCAAACAAATTATTAAAAGTTATTAGTTTAAAACAAAGAATCGACATATACCTACCATATTCACATTTATTAACTCATGGACTTCTATACTATCTTACATTTTTCAGGTATTGTTAAGTGCAGAATAGAAATCTAGTACAATAATCTGTGTTATTGGTAACTGAAAGCTACACTTAAACAATTTGAGACTTAAAAGACAAGGAAGTAATCTCTAAAGAAATTGCTATCCAGAACGTTAGCAATCCCATTACTTCTTGTGGAAATACAGAACTGTGTGCCTGTGGTGCAACTATAAATCTCCCAGGACCTCTGTGTCGCTCCAGCTCTGCCAACTTGCTCCCAGGAAGCGCTCCCAGGAGTTCTTTGGGAAGCACTGCCACCTCCTGGTAAATCGCCATCGTTCTACAAGTTGCACCAGTCCAAGTCTCCTGCTTTATTTCTGAGGCTAATGATGTCTTTCTTACCACTCTGAACTAATTTTGAGTAGAAGCCTAAAATTTGAGAAGCTGTAATGCCTTTTTATTGTACTCTATCGACGTGTTAGGGGATTATCCAGAGCAAGGCAATTGCAGGTAACAAAGTAGCTAAGAGAGCAGATGATCCATGAGAAAAAGTCAATTAACTACTTTCAAATATACTTACCAAATGTATGAACCCAGCTGCTGTCAGCCACGTGCTGATAAATATAGAGCACAGATTCACTAGCTTGATGGAATTACTGAAAAGAAACAAAACAAATAGGAACATAGACTAGAGTTTGTCACATAGTTTTTGTATGTACTGTATAGAAATGCATACTTTGAGCTAAAGAATCTGGTTATTATGTCCAAAGAGAAACAGACTCCCTAAATAACTTAATCAAAAGCTCATGCAACATATGTATTATTTTGGCTTTGCAGCGTTCACTTTTTCATGATTTAGATAGCTTGAAAGAAAAGTTCCAATGTATGAGAGCATGAAAGACAAATGGAAACCTTGGCTACATCTGTACTCATAAACAAATTAATAGAAATAAATAATGTTTTTTCACAGATAATTTTGTTGCCTCTTAGTTCACTCAACTCCTTATTTTTCATTGCAATACACCTCAGAGTTATTCACATGTAAATACATAAAGCTACACGAGAGAGTTATGGTTCCCAAATTAAATAACTAAGGTATTTTAAAGTTCTTGTGTAAAGTCCAAAGTAATTTCCATACTGTTCTACTTGCATGAACTCCTATTACTTTATGGTAATTCACATGAAATTAGAGCATTTCATATTTAACATTCACATTTTTCTTAAAAAAAAAGAAAAGAAAAAAGAAAGAAAATTAAAATTTAAACAATGAAAAAAGTGAACATTAAACCTACCAATCAAGCTCTGCAAATATTTTTTAGTCACATTGAGTAGTATGTTCCCTATTGTAGCAAAACTGATTTTAAAACAAGGACCTCATTCAGTTCAGGAGAAAAATACCATAATTAAAATCCTGTGGAAGAAATATAAGTAAAACTTGCTCCACATCTTCTCACCAAAATCACTACCTTAAGAACGATTTTCAACACATCCACAAAGATCCGCAGACCGTGTATGACTGTTTTTAAACAATCTTACTGGTTCATGGAATTGTACTGGAAATAGTTCTCTTGGTTTTGAAAACATTTATAAGAAGGCATAATACCTCAGAAAAACCCCACAATTATTCCTAAAGCAATACATTCAAAAAATGTAAAAACTGGGAAAAAAATCACTATCACTGCTAGCAGTAGTAGTTTTGCAGTGGAATTAATTAATATTTCTGTTTATAAGTACATTAGGAACAATAAAAATGCATTATTTTATTTAAAAAGTTAAGAAAATAACCTGGAAAATTATTAGACCAACTTCATTAAAAATATTTTTAAGAGGTACAGTTAGTGAAGTGGGCATCTGGAGGCACTAGGAAAAGAAGATAAGTGAGTAATATGACAGATGCTGTAATAAACATGCTTAACAATAAAATAATACACCAGCTATTCTGCCATTAATCAGTGCTCACCTACATCAAAATATATTACCTGTTTCTGTCTTTTTTAAGGCATGGTTGATTAAAGTCCCTATTTTGTTGGTGCTAGCATTCAGTTATAGCACAGGACCCAAACCAATAGGTTCCTAGATTAAACAAAATCACAGGAGCCGTGCTAATGCAAAACTCCATTATGAAAGGTCAAAGATCATCCTTCATCAGAACTTAGAACAGGAGATGTTCCTGACCAAAAAATGTATCAGTCCACATATTACTGCAATACAAGTAAATGACAACACCCATTAATAATAATTACATTACTTGGTTGGCACATTTTACTTTTTGCAGATTTATTAAACACTGTACCTTGTAAAATACTCCCTGTGTTTCTGCCAGAGTCTAAATATAGATGAAGGATTAGTCACAAACATTTTCCCCCTCTTTAAGCTCTTTCCAACATCTGTGCAAAATCCCTTACTGTGAGCCCTGTCTAAGCCTCTGTAGTTTTGTTGAAAAATATTAGAAAACAATGAAGGAGATAAATTTTCTACTGAAAACTGAACAATTTAATTTCATAAAACATGGGAACAAAAAATAATGAGTAAAAGACATTTCATTTCAAATTAGTGAAATAAATAGATCCTTGGCAGAGCATGGTCTTTTAACATGCCACTGTACAATTTTTCTTTGTCTCACTGGATCTCTTTAAATATATTTATCAATTTTTCAGATATTCTAATAATTACACAACACTTTGCTAGTCTCCTTACTGCCTCAATTTTTGCATTGTTTAACTTCTTCTTTTGGATTCCAGTTTTGGAATGGCCCTTCTGCTCACTGTATAAATAATACATGTTCCTTTAGTCCTCATATCTCAGTCACTAATACTAGGAGTAATTTTAATTTATATGTTACAGTAAATGTTTTTCTTTACTGGAGAAAAGAGGAAAAAGAGAGCATTTCTTCTCCAATTACACCAAATATGACAAACACAGCAGTGCCCATTATACCCTATCAGTTTCTCATCTTGTCAGTAGTTACACGTTATTAATGCTAAAGGCATTAAAATGTCTCTAGTTGAATTAATTTAATTCTGGAATATTTTTAACCATCCCTGAGCAAAAATAATGACCCAATAACAGGGAAAAAGCATAGATTACAGTGTAAGATTTTGAAGTAATAATGGTTTAAGGTATGCAATTGAAATCACTGGTTGAATTTAGGGAGGTAAATTTTATTAAAATAAGTAAAATTAGATTTCATTAAAATTTTTTAATAAATAAAAATATAAATAAATTTTATAAAGAAATAAAAATTCAAATTTTATAAAGAAATAAACTTAGATTAAATAAAATTAGGTTTTTTGAGAATACTAGTTTAACTGCTCTAACTCTTGCAACATTACTAACAATCCTGATGGGGATTTTTTGCTTGTTTTTTTGGGTTTTTTTTAGGAAGCTATATAGTTCAGAACCAGATGCTCTCAATTAAACAGTATTTTGAAACTGTAACAGAAAATGTGTACCCTACCCGTCACATGAACAACAGTTCTGACGGTACTTAAGAACACATTGAAAATATGAAAATTTCTCACTGAACTTAGTTGCAGCAATAATAAAATAATTTTCCACCTTATTGCTTTCTAAAAGCTAAAATCATGCAAGACAATAAATAAAAACCCAAGCACTCACATGTTCAACTTTATGTCAGATGTAACTAAAAACTTTTCTAAAAGAAATTATATTCTGTTTATTTGGTTTGACACATCCATTTTACAAAAATATGCTTTGTGAACATTAATAGCATTCCAAATTGTTTAGTTCATTTTAGGTTATTATGTAAAATACAAAAGAGAACAGACAGGACTTTCTATTGCAGAACCAGGAACAGGGAGAGAGAAAAAAAAAAAACTGTTTTGAGGCAGTGACAGTTTTTAAGTTAAATAAATGGTGTTAGTGATGAACTGCTAAGGATTAATTAGCTGATTAAACTAGAACACTCATATAAGAAAGCTTTGCTTTATAGGCTCTCAATAATCAACTTTTGAGTTTTACAGCTATTTGGACAGTCATATAAATAATCACAGAGAATATGATATCTATATCTAATATAAGAGTAAATCTTGCACCAGAAAAAAAAGCTATTTCAATGAACAGGTCAACCTTGAATAAACCAGCTCTGAGTACACCGATTGTGATTAATGCAGGATTCCTGGATATGGAATTTCACAAGTATCCTACTGCTGAATGGGCTATTAGCCTTTATCTGAAATCTGTTGAGTTTATGGGGCTTCTCCATTGACTGTGATTTCTCATGGCAAGGTTGCTCTGTGTGTTAAAAGTAAATTCCCTGGATACTGTGAGCTCCTACATAAATTACTCTCATTTACCACACTGGTACTATTCTAACCTATGGGACTTCACTGCACATTCTGTCATGTCTTCATTTTACAAGAACTGGATTCCTTACAGTAAAACAGCTCAAGACAGATAGTGTGAGAGTTTTACAGCAGAGAGAATAGTTTCAAGGTTAAGGGTTGAAGAAACAGCTGTTTACTATGACTGTGGACAAACCTCAGGACCTATTTCCCCATTGTCACTAATTATAGCAAGAAATGGAGGTACCTGCATGTAAAACCCTCACACATCTGTATCAACTGGTTCAGAGAGCAGAGGATTTCAGAATGGAACTGAGTTTACAATAATTATTGGAAGCTGGGTTCAATATTTCTCCTGGGGCATTTTAGAAAATTATGAAAAGCAATGTGTCTTCAACTGCAAGGCACAGGAAGGTTTCTTTTTATTTCCTTCCAAGTGATGTTTTGTCCAAAACTGTACTTCTGCACAACTTTCATGTATTAATAGGCCAAAGAACCAGTTAGACAGAGGGTTAATCGGAGCATTTTAATTACTATATAAAAGAAATATTAAGAATAATGAAAACAATATAAAGATAGCTCAGTGTAATTTTTAATATGTTTTTGATGTGAAAAAGGATGCTCAGTTCAAAAAAACTAAATAGAACCACAACAAAAATTTCTCAAAATACTTTTTAACTGTATTCTGTTGAATAAATTTTGATTTCTGGTTTTTCAAGACAGCAGAACATGGACTGAATATACAGAAAGAAACAATGTTTAATCAGTGCAAAGCTATGTAATACATTCTGTTTCTAATTTATCAACACACAACCTTGCTCAATATTTCAAACATAACAACACATTGAAATCTACTCATCACATACCAAAGATGCTTTCACTGATAAACCATTCATCAGCAGAAAAAGGTTTAAAGAACAGATAACAAGTGTTGAGGGGTTTTTTTCCAGAAAAGGAAATCATATATTACTAGGACCCCAAATCCAAGCCATTTATGTTCTGTCACCAATGTAATTAACTCAGGACACAAGAAGAAGTCTTACCTTGTTTTAAGGATATTCAGAAACTGCAAAATTTCTGAAAACTGTATCAGTCTAAGGGCTCTTAAAAATCTTAAACCTGCAGTAAAGGGGAAAAGAAAAAAGCTATAGCAAAGAATAAATGAAATTACAATAGCATATAACAACAACAGCAATCAAATCAACATAGGTAGCATATAAAATGTCAAATACCTTTGAAATGCTCTTCCATATTTAATTGTTCCAAGATCCTTAACAGGTCTTTTTCAAAATGCTTTAAATTTATTTCCCTAACAACTCATGTATCCTACCAGAAAACCTTGGTTTGTGTAGGAAGTCATGGGAGGAGACACATGGGCTGAAAGCTAAAGGGAAAAAGCTCACTGAGGTTTCTGTCGGTAATTCTAGTGCACATGTCCTTCTCTTCCAGGCTGTCAAAGACACATGCAGATGTGAAATGCCTCAGTCCTCCAAGCTCTTAGTGAAATATAAGAGATTATGGGCAAGAGATCTGATAACCTGAATAAAGTAGACTGTATATGCCTGATTAAATTGGTAAATCTTAATGACGTAAAATCTTTTATTGTAATAATGCTCCCTAACTCCATCTTAATTTCAAAAAACTCAAGCAGAAGAGAGAAATGACACATTTTCTCTTAAAAATAGCAAATTTACTGTAATTCTTTCCATCAGCCTATAACTATAGGAATGTATTACACTTCGAGTATTAAAGAAGCAACTATTTTTAGAAATTGAGTTGTGTGCATAGCAATTCCCAGACAACTACAAAGTTGGGGAGACAGAGTTTGTGCAAGAGAAAATACTATAGGAGATTAAGGGCTTAAATTATTAAAATAGTCTTATGCTGATAGTAAATTATTCGGCTGCAGATCTTTGGCATATGAATAAAAGTACATTGTGTATTATACATATGCACAGATTATAAAATTAAAATGAAGCTTGGAGGATAATTAAAGAGTACATCCAGGAGTTACATAAAAGTTGTGTAACATGGTATTGCAAATGTTACAGTGAGGTCCAGGGAAGTTTCTTCTTATGCATTCTCTTTATTGACACTTGTTTTATCAAATTTCAGTGTTAGAAACCATCTTTTAGTTTCTAGAAACTTAAGGAAAACTGGCCCTAGTGAACATATAAACCTGGTCACAGCATTCATCATCTCACTGGAATAAGAGTCTCCCCTCAATAGCAAAGATGCATGTGGAGAGATGTGTTTAAATTATGAGATTTTTCCCACAGTATTCTTGGAAAGTTGTTAAATATATTTTTTACTCTTGCTAGGGCTTATAAATAGCCCTGTTAAGTAGCCTTATTAAGACTCATAAGTAGTCTTCAGGTACACTCCTGTCTATTACATGGATATAAAGTTTCTTTTTAATTACTGACTGTAGTGAACTCTGAAAATTAATCACAATTTACTAAATGGATTTAGGGATCTAGATGAAAAGCAGTAAAATGAAGCTTAATAATTATAAATGCCAAATCCATTTGCAACTAGAGGTTGATAATTTTAAATCACATTGCTACTCTTATCCAAAGAGAAGCAGTTGGACAGAGGAGATGATCATTACGAGCAACCCTAAACTTTCTCAGCTCTGTTCCATTCAGCTACCTTCCTCACTCCATTCCCTGTGAATTTTTCTGAAAAATTGATAGTGGGGAAAAAATTCCTTCCTCTCAAATGCTTCACACTGCATCTGAAGATAATGAGATGATCAAGTTACTCATTGCTATGTTTCAAAAGGAAACCTGAGAAACATCAAAGTTCGCAATAAGACCATTATTATGGTTAAGATACATTTCAGTTGTTGAGACATCAAATAATAGAATAAAAATACTATGGCTTCAATGTGGGGTTTTGTTTGTGGTTTTTTTTTTTTTTTTATTTAAAGACGAAAACCATTATGGATGAAGTTCTGCATTTGTTGCAGTCCACACCATTTTAAAGCATTCCCTTCAGAGAACAGAACTTTAAAAAAAAAAAAAGTGGAGCTTGCTTGGACAGTTTAGCTACAAAATAAAATCGGCTATCAATTGCAAAAGCTAAAGGAATTATTACATGGAAAGAATAACAATTTTCAGAAACCTCAGTGCATTTTCTGCTTTGCATGGTTCAAATAAAAAACCAAACCAAACAAACCCAAAATAAAACAAAAACAACAAAAAAACCCCAAAACAAAACAAAAAAACCAAACAAAAATGAAGTAAAAATGACAGTTTTCCTTATCGTGATGGCAAATTAATTTTTTCCAGTATTCAACAGTTTTCAAGATCTGCTATTAAATTCCTATATGAATGTAATTATATGTGGTTTTCATAGAATCATACAATAGTTTGGGTTGGGATGAATCTTTAAAGGTCATCTTGCCCAACCCCCCTGCAATTAGCAGTGCCATCTTCAGTTGGATCAGATTGTTGAGAGCCCTGTCCAATTTGACCTTGAATGCTTCCAGGGATAGGACATCCACCACCTTCTCTGGGCAACCTGTTTCAGTCTTTCACCATTCTCATTTTAAAAAACTTCCTGATACGTAGTCTAAATCAACCCTTCTTTCTACAGCAGCAGGCCCTGTTAAAAAGTCTGTCCCCATCTTAGAAGCCCCCTTAGGGTACAGAAAAGCTAAAAATCATGTTTCCCCAGAGCTGCCTTTTCTCCAGGCTGACCAACTCCAACCTTCCCAGCCTTTCCTCAGAGGAGAAGTGTTGCATTCCTCTGATCATTTTTGTGGCCCACCTTGGGACCCACTCCAACAGGCTCATGTCCATCTTCTGCAAAGGACCCCAGAGCTGGATGCACTACTTCAAGTGGTATCGCACAAAAACCGGCTATAGGGTAAAATCTCTTCCCGTGACCTGCTGCCCACACTTCTTTTGATACAGTCCAGGATACATCCAGGATACAACTGGCCTTCTGGGCTGTGAGTACACATTGCCAGCTCATGTCCAGCTTTTCATCCATCAGCATCCCCAAGTTCTTCTTGGCAGGGCTGCTCTCAATCCCTTCCTTCCCAAACCTGTATTGATAATGCGGGTTGCCCCAGCCCTGGTACAAGACCCTGCACTTGGCCTTGTTGAGCCTCAGGAGGTTCCCAGAGGCCCAGTTCTCAAGCTTGTCTAGGTCCCATGGCATCCCATCCCTTAGGCATATCAACTGCACCACTCAGCTAGGTGTTGTCTGCACACTTGCTGAGGGTGCACTCAATTCCACTGTTTATGTTATCAATGAAGATATTAAACAGTGCTGGTCCCAATATGGACCCCATGAAGGACACCACTTGTCACCTATCTTCACCTGTACTTTGAGCTGCTAACCACTACTCTGAATGCAATTCTCATCCTCCAGGCAGTCCACTCATCAAATCCTTCTCTCTCCAATTTAGAGAGAAGGATGTTGGAGGGAACTGTGTCAAAGGTCTTACGGAAGTCCAGACAGAATACATCCATGGCTCTTCCTTTGTCCACTGATGCAGTCACTACATCATACAATGCCACTAGGTTGGTCAGGTGGGACTCGCCCTTGGTAAAGCTATGCTGGCCATCTTGAATCACCTCCCTGTTCTTTATGCGCCTTAGCACAGCTTAGAGGAGGATGTGTTTCC
Source organism: Acropternis orthonyx (assembly GCA_035583155.1). Lineage (NCBI taxonomy): Eukaryota > Metazoa > Chordata > Aves > Passeriformes > Rhinocryptidae > Acropternis > Acropternis orthonyx. The sequence goes on along the minus strand of JAWWEU010000160.1, from coordinate 12,938,381 downwards.
CTGATCTTCCAACAGGCTGACAGATTGGTAGTTGCAAAGGTTCTCCTTTCTACCCTTTTTAAAGATCGGTACAAGGTTTCCATTTTTCCAGTCCCCAGGGTCTTCACCTGACTGCCAAAACAGTGGGTTTTGGTATTCCAAAATAGTGTAAAAGAAGAACTCTGACAAGCAATCTGAACAAAACATATAAAAAGATGGGACAATGTCAGGGCTGCAGCTGGTAGGTTTGTGTAACCTTGTTTCTGGGCACTGACAGTATCTTGTTTTCAGGGGCTGAGTATAACACCATCATTTAGTTCACTCTTTGCAAGTGAAACCCGCTATTCCTGCAGTGTTTACTTTCCATAAAACTATTAAAAAAAGAGTCAGTCCACCAAAACAACTCTACACAGTCAGGACAAGTTACAGCGCGCAACACACCCGTGCAAGCCTCATCAGCAAGTTATACATGCAAAGACTGTGTGTGGTCTATTGGCAACATCCACTACCACTAGATGTACCAGGTGGGTACAAGGGGGAAGGGGGAATTCCCATTCTTTCACAGTTATTTCTAAAACTTGTCTGTGAAAGAGATAAGAGGTGCTGTCTTTGAATGAATGAATCTCTTTGGTTCAAGCACTGACTATTTGATCCTCTAGGAAATTATCTGCATTTTGAAAGATTGCAGTTAATTCAGAGGTTTCAGCCTCACAAAAAGCTGCAGCTGAGAATAAACTGACACTCAGATGAAATGAGTTTGCCCCTAGAAGTAGGATTATTTATATCACCTTAAGTGTAGCAAGGGGATGATGATCAACACAATAATTCCCAAAGTCCACAGAGCACTCTATTCTAGTGCTGGTACTAATGATACGTGGAAGTGTGCTTCCAATCATACATGCATCCATGTGACTGATGACATAATAATCATCACAGCAATAACCTTGTTTCAATGACACTGCTATCAAACTAAAAAAGCCTAAATTATTCAGTAGGTAGATTACTATGAATCCACATAAGGTCAAAATTAAAATAACTTAAATAGAAAAGATTTTTATGGGTCTAACTTAAGAATAAATATTGTCAAAGTGTCCATAAAAAATACCCCATTACTATTCACATGCCATCAGTAACACAATGCCTCATCCTATGCTCTCTGTTTTCAAATCAATTTTAATTCACAACTAAGAAAATGTTATCTCTGTTAGGCCTACCAACTCACCAAGAATAGAAATGGTTGATATTTATTTATGCATTAAAAACAGAAAGCAAAATTCTGTAACAGAAGAACTAAAAAAAATTTCCCCTTTCCCAAAGCTGTTTCAGCTAATTACACAAATGTGTACAGCTCTCTTTCCTTAGCAGCATTTGGGAACACATTTTATACAAGTGGGGAAGATTATTTTAATATTAAGCACCTAATAAACTTTTACATTTAAATTATATAATCAGTAGTTGAGATAGGGTACATTTATGTATTACAGTAAAGTCTGTTCTGATTTTGCACATTTCATGGATGCTGTCTGCTAAAGTTAGTTACAAACTGCTGAATAGAATGCACAGGAAGGGCTTCCTACTTTGTCTTCATCATGTAACTCACCTTTTTCTTGACAAGAGATTTTGTATTGGAATTTTCTTGTGGGATATGACTGAAATAGGATATAATCTTCTATATTAAAATTTATACAAAAAACAAGTACCAAGGCAGTGAATTTACCTAGAAAATGTCTCTAATCAGAGGAAAAACATACAGAGAAAATAATCGGAGGACCTCTTCAGTTTGTTAGTCTTCTGCTTCTAAATGTATGACCTAAATATGCTTGAGAACTGGAGTTTATTTCAGGTGCAATGCTGAGAACAAATCTAGGAGATTCACAGATTTCAAGACCAGAGAAAACTTTTATGATTATCATTTGCTTTAGGAATGTGAGACAAATTGTTGCAGCAAATAGTTTCTACCTCTAGTACAATAATTTGAGTTGCAGGTATAACAACTGAAATAAACCTCCAACTATACCACAGGATTATTTTCTTACTGCAAAAATATTTGTTTAGATACTCGTGTTCCCTGTGTAGAAGACAGACTATTTTCAAAATACAGTGAAAATGTAAAATATGTGGGCAATATTATTTCTAATCCTGAGTGGAATCACCCTTTACTAAATGGTCACTGAGAGAGGCTTCATGCTGCCAAAAAAAAAATCAGTCTTATAGAAATCAATTATCTGTTCAGTAGGAAGCAAGATACCATGTTGAAATACGGGCTAGATCTACAATACAACAGGAGTATTTTTTCCTCTGACTCTTTACTAAGGACCCAGCAAAATGGACGCTTTAGAAAAGAATAGTGATATAAACGTGACCAGTAAATGATGTGCCAGCAGCAATGCAATTACAGTGGAAAATTATTTTATCTATAGAGATTACAGCAAAGCAAACATTATTTTAAGTCTTATTTGACTTCACAGTCTGAAAGATGCTGAAACAGGGTATTTTCCTGTCATGCAGTTCTGCAGTCTCTCTGCTGAACTGATGTTTTCCACTGGATTAATATACAGCAGCAACCAGGATTACCCGTAGGTTTCAAACCCCATAAAACAGGAAAGTTACCATTTTAAATCTTTAAAAGGGAAGGCAAGAAAATTATGACGACTATATTTACTCAATTTTTATGAGATTCTCATACATAGAAACAGGAATTGGGATATTTCTTCATTCAACATGAGCAGTCCATCAAGAAGGAAAGCATCAAGTATTACATTATTTCTCACCAACAAGATACATAATCCCTTTCGTATTGCCTTATGCTGCTTATTTTTTTCCGTATTAACAATAGTACATCCAAACTGTTGGTTAAGGATTCAATGCACAGAGATTCTATACAATGCTTCTATTCCTGACCAACCATTCACCCATTCATCAGAACGGAATCTTCATCAAACCTATCAATGGGTACTTCTACTGTAGATTTACTGAAGACTCAAAATAATCCATTTTTAGGAATCTTTCTGAGACACATATGAAGGAGAAGTAATTTTTAGGATGCAAAATAATCCTATTTCAAATGCCTTCACACAGTGCAGCAGAGTTACCTGAAATTCCACTCCCTGTAGTTAGGCTAGCAAATGAAAGCTCAAAGGAAAAAGACAAGAAGAAACAGCAGGAAGGAAAAGGATCTGCCATTCCTTGGAAGCAACACAGACAGAATATTTTTATATATTTCCCCACCTCCATTATGCAACTGTACAAGCAGGCAGAGCAGCCAAGAGCATGAAAAAAAAAATAATCAGTGTTCTATGACCAAGACAGTAAAACTACATCAAATTCAGATTGCATACAAATTGCTTTCAAACTATGCTGCATCAAAGATTCATTAGTAAAGCTCTCTGCTGCACATTTAACTTTTACACTTTTTAAAACAATGACAGCAGTTCCAAAAATAATTTCTTAATAACACCAACACTCCAGAAAATTACATTCCATCCTTCAATAAAGACTGGATTACTTGATTCTAAGTTAACACTGAATCCCTTTGGTGAGAGATATAGGAGTACATTGCGGTATATGAGTTTGAGAAGGAATTCTTCCTATAAAGCAACTGAAATACTGTAGCATTTTCTTTTTTAAGTTGAAAAATTAAATAGAATACTTTTTTTTAGAAGATAATAATACTAGCACCAAAGACAGTATAACAAACTACAGTGCTGAAGAAAAACTTTAGAGTTGGACCTTACCCCAGTATGAGCCGACCCTATAACAAGACACCAAGGAGTTTCGCAAAGCATGTTGTTCTTCCTTTTCAGGGACATTATGTCCAGCTTTGACACGATATCCATTTTTGAACAATTCTCCATGAGATTTTTTACGCCTTCTAGTAATTCTATAAGTTTCTGTATGCGTGCCCCCAGAAGGGTTGTGGTAGACTAAAATCTTGCTGGGAATCATGACTACGTATCCTCAGCTTCAGGACCACTGCACGTAAGTATTGTTGTCCAGTCTTCAGTCACAACATTCACTAATAGCGAAGACACTCACATATTTACCCTTCCTTTTGCTAATGCAGTATCAACACGGAAAGACAGCTCAGAGTTCTTCCTTAACAGACCTTGTCTTTGGGAGCAGATTTGTTTAACTGGACACAGGATAAAGTTCACCTTTACATGTTGTTATCAAAAGATAATTCAGTATAATCTAGTCTATTTCTGGTAGCATGAAACAAACAGAATGAATTCAAATACAAAACTCGGCTTGACAGAACAGACTAAGAGTATCACAAACTGGAGAGAAAAAACAAATCACAGAAGCAAGCAGGCAGTGCAGATGCTCCTCTGATCCGTGATGTATTAGAGCTTAAAAGCCATCTTCTATCCGGATATTACCACATAAGCTTCTTTCAGATACACCAAAGAACCACACCCATTGATTCAAAACTGACAAACGTGATGTTGTTCACTTGGAATGAACAGGTACTCTCATAAAGAATACAGTTCTTATAATTCATGTACATAAAGGTAATTGTTTCCTGTGTGTTAGTTTCTTTGGCAACTTCACAGATTTCTCTTCCAGTTAAAGCTAGTATGCAGAAGGCAGAGGTCACATAATCAGCCAACTCTTACAGGATTTATTCCAGATGAAATAAAAAAAAAAAAATTCCAACAAATAAACACAACTACCCTTCATCCAATCCCAGTTAATGACAACAATCTTACTGAAGGAAGAAAAAGAATGAAAAACAAAACAGTTTATCCATCTAGCAGGAGCACAAAGAATAGAGTGCATTTAGCTCTCTCAAGGAGACTTCAGTGAATATTCATAAAACTGTATTTTTGTTCAGTCTGCTACCATCTCATTCAATTAGATAAAGCTCTTTAAATTAAAATATAAATGTGATATAATATGTTCCATGATGTATGATATGTTTCCTTAGTAAACTCTCTTGCTTTATCTTCATTTCAAGGAATATGCTTATCTTTTTTTTTTTTTTTTTTTTTTTTTTTTGGCCCCAATGGAGCCACAAAGATGTAAGCCAAAAGTATTCCAATGCCATCTGGAGTACAATACAAACCAGACATAAAAATAGACTGCCCCATGTGCTTATATGAAATGTACAGGATTTCAAAGCATTTTGGAAATTATATTAAAGAGTGACAATGCCAAATATAGAAAAGGGGAGAGTAGTACACAGAAATTTCAAATTATAAGTAATATGCAGAGAGTAAATCAGAGGCAAATTATTTCCGTGACTCGTTTACATTGTAACCTTTAACACTATGTTCTTACAAACATCCTGGCTATGTTTTCACTGGTCAAAATAGTCAACTTCCACTGAATACAGTGGGAATGGTTTTTGACTCTAGGTACACGTGCTCATATATATAAAAAAGTCTATCTGTGTATCTGTGAGTTCTTGAATCATTCCTCTCTAATTGAAAGGACCTGAACAGGGTAGTACTTATGTGTGTTATTAAACACATCTTGTACAACTCAAATTGAAAGAATGTCCTACTTACTTTTTACCATATAAGGCATACTATTTTCCTTTCTTTTTGTGTTTCCTCTTGAGTAGTATTATAATCTTGTTATTATCCAATTTTAAACCTATCATTAGTTTACTTCATACTTAGTATAACAAGTATTTGGGTGTAGAATCCATTTACCTTGCAAGCAGAGAACATCTCTAAAGGAAAACAGGACAGGACTCAAATAATAAATAGCAATAGCCAAGCTGTTTAGTTTACATGAACTATTATTTTGGTTTTAGCAGTTTGACAGTATTTCTGTAACTCTCAGCTCCCTGACATAGTCAGATTTTTATCAATTTTCTCCCTTTTCTGTCAGTGCACTGCTTAATCTGTTGCATATATCAAAATCTGAAAACATACATTAAATGACAAAAACAGGGAATAAATCCAAAGTAAACCTGTTCCACAGATTAAAAAAAAAAAAAAAAAAAAAAAAATTTCAGCAGCAGCAGGAAGATGGCATACAGTGCTGAGAAGTACTCTTCAACATCAGACAGAGCCACACAGAGCTGTTGGTATTTACCCTCCTGTGCAGATGTTTCTGCTTTCCAATGGAGTACTTTTTAGCATTTTGTTCTACAATGTGATTAGTCAAAACAGCTTGTTTTTTTCAGTGGCATTACAGTTCTCAACCATCTATAATATCTTTCTATTATTTGGCCAAATTTTTCCTATTACAAGTAAAATTAGATTACAGAAAATTGTTCTCTGTGTGCTAATTTTTTGGTCAGTTTTCAAGAAAACTAATTTTTAGATGTCCCATCATCTAACTCAGATGAGCATCTGAGTGGAAGTCTGGAGTCCAATTAAGCAGAAGAACATGGTGCCATCAGGAAAATAGTGCTGTTTCCTATCCCTATGAAGCACACAGTCAATGGTCACCTGGTCTGGGGTGGACTTAAAACTCCTAACCTCTGGGTTATCAAGAATACATGAGGTGTCTGCAGTTTGCCCTGAAGTATTTAATCCAAACAAAACAACATACATTCTGTTATAAAGAGCTCTAGTATGACTTTTAAAAACCTACTGTGCCATCCATTAAGCTACTTACAAGTGAAGTTTTCCATATTTCCAACAGAAGCATACCCCTTAAGCATATCACTCAATGACCCTCCCTGAATTTGCCATAAAAATGCATTTATATACTTATTGAAGTATTGCCATAATTAAATGACAAGTTGCTTCCAAAGTCCATTGAAATGCGATGCTATTAAAAACAAATATGCAGGAGAAGAAAGCAAGACTTCTCAGCAGCTAAGCTCTGCTTTACCTTTGGCTATGCAGGGACTAGGTACTTGATATATCATCTCCCAAGAGAGCAAGGGAAGATGAGATCTTTGCTATAGGAAACCAATGTGTTGGGTAGAAGAGTGTATCAAATGATTGTCTTATAAAACACAGGTCAGACAGGAATGACTGATTTGCTGTGCTTTTGTAGGATACTATGGGCTTACAGTTGTGCTCAAAAGCAGAGTCTGTAAAAAACCCACAAAACACTAGGAAACCTGCCAAGGAGAAATGTGCTGTAGAGAAAAATAACCTTGTTATATCCTGTGACTAATATCTCCTTGAAAATTCATTTTTAATTTCATTTACAGTAAGTGAAGAGAGAATATTCCACATGCTATCTTTCCTCTCTTTCCAATTGCTACTTCTGAAGCTACAGCGTAAATCACTGTACACAACATGGTCCATAAAATTTTCATTGGTCCTATTTCAAAAATTATAAAAGTATTATTCATAGAAAAAAAATAACCTGTTGTGTCTGAATATAAAAACTATAGAGGTTGGCCAACAACAACTACTTGGTACAGCTTTTTAGCATGGTCTATAGGTTATGACAAAAACAGAACAATGTCCAATGCCAAGGATTTACCACTCATTAATCTCATTACATTATTTAGAAGGTAAATTTACAATCCAAAATTGAGTTCCTGAGAAAATGCATGTAGCAGTATTACTTATTTTTTTATCTCCCAGTCTCAAAGTCTTCTGATATTTAACCATTTTCAGAAATCCTGGCACTAGCAATAACAAAACCAGTCATTAGATACATAAACATTAACTTTCCTGCTTTACACTACTTCAGGCAATGACTATGTCATATTCCATAAACCAAGCAGAGATATATCAGTAGTGAATGAATAGCAGATCTTTACATAAAACCAGAGTGTATTAACTTGTAAGCGTCATATATTACAATGGAAGTATATTTTAATCTTACAGTTGTGTAATCCTTCCCAAATAAAGTCTATATTCAAACGGATGCAAAATACACCTTTTTATTTTGATTTGGGGAGAAAAAATTAATTGCACACTTTAACGATGATGCTACTGAAACCAAAATGGCTCTTGAAATGAGACGCTACACCTCAGCAAGCTAACCTTATAGAGACATGGCACTGAAGGTTGGAAACCTGGGATTTGTTTTTTAAAGTGACCAGTACAACTCAGTATAAAGTAGTTTCCCTTCATGAAAAATGGCAAGTTAGCATCTTATATAATTTTCCCTGGCATTCACCAGGAACAAATTGCACTAAAATCAGGAATATGCTATTCTGAGAGGCTGTAACCATAGGGCAGAACAAATGATAAGAACAAAGGCAAAGGAAGGACAAAGGACAGATCTAAAGCCTGACTCATGCTGCAGGACATTGGTTTAAAAAAAGACTTGCAATTCTGCCTGTCTTTGCTCCTGTGAGTCACAAGGCACAGGCCATAACTGCCAAAGAAACAATGAGCATACTATGAAATAAGACTTGAAAAGGAGTCAAGTATTTCAGTTCTAATCAACTGGTACAATATAATGCATCCTATTAACTGAGCCTTCTTTGGCCCTTGAGTTGCACAAAGAAAATAGTTAAAGAATGGATATGAGCAGATACATACAGCTAAGTTAATTATGAGAAACTGGTTATGAAAATTATACACCACAAAGTTCTGTATGTGATAATTTTCTACCCCTATGGATGCCAAACTTCAAAAAATACTTATGCCTGTCCTCGAGAAGTGATGTCCTTTTACTCAGTCTTGAGAATGACTCCTTGCACATGGTGTAAATTTATATTGTAATAACAATAAACAGAGTACTTCAGACCAGTTGCTGGACTGAGAATTTAGGCATAAAATTTCACAGAAATCAAAGATCCTGGTGTTTTAACTGCTTTTTGTAAAAATTGCTGTTGTATAGGTCTGTACACCATGTAGTAGCATCTCTTATTTCACCCCAATGGAGTACTAAAACATAGTCTCCATCTCTTCAGTAGTGCATCATGTTTAAATACAAGGTCTGAAAACTGCAAGTATCAAGTCATGACTAAGACTGAGCCAAGAATAAATCCAGTAAAGGAAGCTGCGTTTACAACTCCTCTCTTCAAATTCATGTCAGACAGAAAATCTGTCCATGATCTGCTTACTGAGAAGAAAATTCTCACAGAGTTTCAAGTGCACACAAATACTTGCCCTAATAAGCAAAAGTTACCCAACCAATAAGAAAAGATAGCAAAAATTTCTATGCACTGAGTGGATTAGAAGCAATGACTAGTAAAGTAGGTGCCTGATATTTTCCTAGGAGATGCTGTTCCTCCAGATCTATGCATCATTTGCTGTTTTCTGTTGACTGCAACATATTTCTTATAGGATCTGCCCCACAGACTTTCTCTAGATGAATTTCCAAGGTGAGAGTGAGCATGAAGGAATTCAGATCAAACTATATTGGTTTGTTTTTATTTTCTAGATGTCTCTGCTTTCACAGTGCTGATATCTACACTTTGTTAACAATGGGAAGGAAAGCAAAACACAGAAAAATCCAAACTCAGTTTTAATATGAATTTTAATAGATAATAAATAGATATTAGATAATCTAATAGGTAATTTAATAGATCATAGAAGACGGAATCACACAAATCAATATCAAAGTATCCCATCTACTTTGAATTTATACTGGCAATATTTTGTATTTAGAGACTCAGATGTTCAATGACTGACACACCACCATGATATATATTGCCTGTCAAGCACTCACTACAAAAATAACTTTTTCTTAAGATTAGCATTGTCCCAACCACTTATCTAGCCATTAAGAAACACTTCATTAGATATGCTTAAATAAGTACGTAAATTTCAAATAATGAAATTATGTTAAATATATATAAATTATACATCTACAATACAAATTTTAATACTTATTACTAAAAATTATCTGAATTAATTTCATAAGATACTTAATCACTTAAGTTTGTCATTAAGAGGTGAACTACTAAATAGTATCATATCTATTACCTAGGGCAGCCTTAACATAACAGAACTCTGGTAAGAGACCCTATAGACTTAAGAGTTTTGGTATCAGCTGTGGAAGATGAATGTTGAATATGAAAGAGTTGCAAAGGCTGAATTTTGAAAAAAAGAATAAATATGGAGGTTGTGAAAGGTATTCAAATCATATTAGGACTTCATATTTATCTCACTGTGATGATTTCTTCTGCTATTACAATGCTGAAGAGTCATTACATCCTTGAATTTTCCCTGGCTCACTTGACTTAACTCCAGAGAAAAGCATTCCAGGTCAAAATCGAGTAAAAGTGAGCAAATTGATAAAATGTGAAAATACTCACTCTGCTATCAGCACACAGTGTCAATGCTCTGTTTGGCTACTGATATTACAGCTAGCTCACAGCAATAAAAGACCTTTCTGCTAGACTATGGAGGTATGCATCCACATCCCCAAGTATAGAATCAACTGAAATTATTCTACATCTTCAAGCAAACGATCCTTCAAACGATCAAGGGGCTGCAGTGTGGATGAAGGAGATGGGCATTAAGTTCTGGACGCACAGGGGTTGGAAAGGAACCAGTGTACCTCGGTAGAGTAACATTAGCACACCCATACACAAAAACTTCAGTTCTGAAGGAAAAGTTCCACACAGTAAGGGGTTGATCAAAGAAAAGCATAATCAGCAACTGGGAAGACAATAAAGCTGATAGATAATTTATACTGAGAAACAGAGTAACTTGGTGATAATGGAGAACTAACAACTGGAGAGTTCTGAGCACCTCATAGCAGTAGACTAAACCGTTTTGCTCTCAGTCATCTCTGCTTTTATGTGACTACAGTTTCTTTTTGACTATGAAGATGACAGTCTCTAGACATCCTGATGGATATGCAAAGCCTCTTTATATTGAACTTCACACTTCAGATACTACACAGTTGATTCTTTTCAGCTAAATATCCACAGCGGTACTACAATATTATTATTTTGAATAAAAACTGCACTCCTTGCAGGATAACGCTTAACAAAACACTATGTACTAAACCTGTCCATGGACGGCACAGTTTCATCTGCCTTGCTTTAGAAAAGCTGATTTAAAAAGAAGGAAAAATAATTTTGCTGTATAAATCATCTATAACTGCAACAAGAAATTGGTTTTAGAAAAGTTTTATATACTAGAAGTTTTACTTATGTAGAAGCCCACATATTTCTAAGTTTTAATGTTATTTTTAAATTAAAAGATGCATTATTCTGTCTTTTTATCTGCCATCTGTTATATTTCTACTAGAAACAAACAAAAGAGCTGATAAAGTCAAATAGGCTGCTTTTCCAGTATTTCAGCTTTTGACTTGAAGTTGCAGGTAGGGAGATATTAGAAAACCTAATTCTGGCAAATGCCTTTGCAGTTTTGAAGACAAGTTAAGCTTACATAGTTGGAACCTAAACTACCAAGAAAATTTAGATTCTTTGGCTTCATATCCCTTTAGACATTTCAAAGAAGACAAGATGACTAGATAGATTTAGAGCAAAATGTTTCATAACTATATATAATTACATTACTATTACAATTTACAAACACAATGTACTGAGTTTTTCAAAAATAATTAAAAAGTAAATGCCTAAATGAAAACAAACCAAAAAAGGCACTGGTTCTTTAGCACTGCTCTGTATTAAAAAGTTCCCTGAACAGAAGAAACCGGGAAAAGCAGCAGAAAGTTCCCAAAGCATGCACTTAAAAAGAACAAGTAAATCCTGCCCTCTGAGCATCATTAGCTTTATTGGCAGAACTTCTGGTGATCCATTAGGTAAGTAAAAGTAGTTATGGAGGAGTCCATAACTTGAGAGGCACTTTTGTCATGCAGAGAAATGTCCTTCCATTTATGAACTGCTTTTTCTCCACTGCATTTCTATTTTCATTTAGAATGAGACAGTATGATATAAAACACTGTTGAAGGTGATATCAAGGTTAATGAATGCTAAGTGTCTGGGGTCAGCAGTGACTCAAGTAAAAGCCCTGCATAACGTAAGAATGAAAATACAGAAGTACTAGGGAATGTTAAGCATTTGAAAAACTGATGTAGAACAAGTGGCAGAATACAACAAACTATGAAGGATGCTGTTCTCTTGACTTAAGTCAATTTTGTATGAAACTCTGCCAGGTGGTATAAATATCCTACCGTTCAAAACCTCAGAAAAAACCTTAAACACTTTAGCTGTAAGAACACTCTTCTCTATATGCCAAATTTTCCTTCTCTATATGCCACCTGACTTGGTATGGCAAAATACTACAATTGCAAAAATAGAATAGTCGATCAAGGAACAGATTATTAGTCATCCAACCATGAATTCTGAAATGTCACATGAGTAGGAAGGTCAGAATTTTGATCATATTGATACCTGAAGCACTAAGCACAAGAAGTCATTTTACCTAATCCCAATGGGGTTTTGACCTATCAAGGTAATGGTCAAGCAGTGCATCTAAATAATTGTATTACTGAAATTTCCTTTTTAAGTCTGGAATTATAATAAGAGTGAAAATCCTAATCAAATCCTCTCTTGACTTTTCTTAGATTCATGTACGTAAGGTGGAGAGAAAGAATTGCCAAAAGATTACTGGAAGGGTATGAATTATCTGGTCTATAAAAATCTCCAGTCTCAGCTGAGTACAGAAGTTCAATCAGAACTCTCTGATATTCAGAAAGAACAGCCACTACAATAACTTTCTCAAGTGTCATATGGAATTCTTAACTTCTGAGCTTTCATTAGAAAGCTCAACAATATTTGCATCAGTTTATATCAATTCTAGTCAGAACAGGATTTGCTTATGATTAATTCAGTCTTGCAAAAAGGTCAGGAAGAACACAGATAGGCAGTTTGGTTTTTTTAATTACTTACACTGCATAATGCATCTTTTCTCAATTCCACATAAACCAAGACTCATGCACCACAGAGCACACCAGACAATTGGTGCTGAATAAATGAGAACCATGTGGACATCTCAGTTCATTTAGTCCAGGACTTAGACAATATACTAGTTCCTTTGAGCAGTGCTACAGAAATTAGAAATAAAAAATGAGCTAAAGATCAAAAATGGCAATCATAACTCCTAAAACTCATCTTAAAAATACCATAACCATAACTCAGATGTTCTAGGTATAAGGACTTCTAGTTTTGGTCTTATGCAGATACCAATTACATTACTTATCAAGTTGCTTATGAAAAATAAGCACTGAAAATTTGAAGTTCAGAGGATCCCACTCAGCAACAACATTACTCAGAATCAATGTATTAAAAAAAAAAAAGTCAAAAAATCAGTGAAAGAAGATATTGGGAGGGAAAAAACTACTGGATAATGAACAAAGAATAGGTTGAATGCATACACGGAACTGTACAAGTTAACATAGTACCTGGGAGCCAAGAAACGAAATCTTATTTTCAACCCATCTTTCAGCTGACTTCTTAAGACAAGAAACAATTAGCTACATTAAAAAAAAAATCAATCAATCTTCTCTCTCATATGGTCATTCAGGGAAGGGTGTTGATTGGATGCTGCAAGTAGCTCAGGCAAATTTGGAAAGCAGCTGACTAATAATAAGGTAATTATCTTAGACAGTACAAAAAGTATTTTTAAATGCCCTCTCATTCAACCAAATACAAATGCCAGAAGACAGTATAAGTGAGTATGAGTTCTCTAAGCAGTTCAAGAGAATGGGTTTTGTCCTTTTACAATACCATTCCACATTTTATTAGAGACAAAACTCTACAGGTCTGGGTAGCCTGCATTTGAGCAGAACTTAATTACAGAGTCTGAAAGACCACTGAAACCATTAGAGATCCCAAGAACAGACACAAAATAATTAAACTGATAGTAAAATTCAGGATAAAAAGAAAATACTAGACTGGTTTTTTACATAACATCCAGATGTTGAAAACATATTTTAACTAGTCAGGAAAGGATATGGAGAGAAGAAAATTATATAGTATCTTACCAAAAATGCAAAATGTTTGACTGTTAAAAGAAATTGCAGTGATTTATTTTTCAGCATAAATCCCTTACACGTGACATCATTTTATTATTATCCTAGAGGCAAGTATGATTGAATAACATGTGAGTTAAAAAAGTTAAAACCAGCTATTATAAATTACTTAGAATTTTGCAGTTAATCTATATCAAAATGACATTCTGTTTTTCTGAATCAGTAAATTTGGTGGACTTTGATCTTGAATATTTATGGATCAATGTCCAGAAAAAACATGAAATAGAACACTAACCAATGATGACAGCAGACAATTTGGGTATATCAGATAATGTAAAGTCTATCTGCTGATGTTCTTTTGTACGAAACACAGAAAAAAGTTTAGTTTACACCATGGAAATAGAAACAGATGTTGAAGAACATTAATATACCTTTAGAAATTCTAGGTATTATAACACCAAAAGAATATTAAGACTTTCACTGAAGGGAGGGCTGTTTATATGAAAAGGAAAAACTTACTAGGGGATTCAAATTTAGGCCACTTGAATGAAAATATTGACTAAATTTACTGTTCATTGGAAAAAAAAAAGTACTAAATAGTAATATATTTAAAAACAACAAAATTCAAAAGTACTTACTGCATTGCAAAGACATTTTAATTGTAGTATTTCATGACTAGCAACATGGTGACATTTCAGTAATAACGGAGAAAAGGCATATATGTTATTATATATTTTATATATTTTATATCACAGAAAATGCCAATCATGTAAACACATTTGGTTTCTAGAAGTTCCAGAAGTAAATTAATGTTATTTCCACAAGCTTAAAAGAAGTAACCATAGTCTTATTCATCAATCTCAGACAAAACAAAGACTTTTACTGCACAATAATTAAGTGGCCAAGACAAAGAATTATATTTATGCACATAGTTTAAAAAAACAACTTATGCCAATAGATTTTCTATTTAATGTCATGTTTGAGTGATGAAGCTATAAAGAGTGATGTTATTTACTCAGCATTGTCATGGCATTCATTAAATGGGCCAAGCATCATGGGGTCTTAAAATGAATCTGGCATGTCTTCCCTGAGAGCCTTGTAAAGGAATGTGTTGTTGACCTTAAGTAATTTAATATTTCTATTAATATTCTGGCTAACAGCATTAAGCAATGATACCAGAGGACATAATGCATGATTATACAGAGAATAAGTCAGTGACAAACAGGGCTTGGGATCACGTGTAAAGCAGGATGGCAACAAACTATATGCGTTTGTTTCTAGGTAACATTTATTTGTAGGCAACTATAAATTTAAGACTGGATTATTATTTTCTTCTAAAGATGCCTTCTGGCCCAGTCAGGTTTTAGACGAAAAAGGTCAAATTAGTCCATCTAGCTTTTCAGATACACTAGGAAGCACTTCTATTTAAGGCAACTGGTGTCAGCTATGATGTCAAATTGCAATAGCTCTTCAGACTATGACTACTTTTGGGCTAAGCCTGCCACTCATTCACACATCAAAAATCAACGTAGCCTGCTACCTATCACCACCCCCCCCCCCCATCAAAGCAGAAAAGAAAACAATGGTTTTGGGGGGATTTTTCTGTGCAGTGTTAAATACCACTCACAGACAGTGATAGACTGGGAACAGAAGATGATTTAAATTACTCTGTTTACTTTGAATTCACAGTTGTAGGGAAGCAAGCACTTGGTTTCTATGAATGTCAGTTAGATGACAGACACTAATGACAATTGAAGCCAGTGCTGTCCTTGTTTTTCTCCTCTGCTCATGCCTTTTGTGAAATTTGACTTCTCACCAGTGGAAGAGAGAGAAGTAGCAGCATATTGTCACAAATGAGTGCACAAATATCCATAAGGATTTGTCATGGATGTCGACAAACACATATTTGTCACAAGGTTAGCTTTTGCTATTAGTATTGTAGCAACTCAAAAGTTGGTTGTAAAGTATCACTTTAACTGGTACCCTGTCAAAACATACATGCTCTGTGAAAACTGAGCTGACTAAGGTGCATAGAAGAAAGCAAAAATGTTGTCTTCAATATAATGCAAATGTGATACAGTCCATTCAATGACAGATTACTGACAAATCACCAAACACATCAAGTCTTCAGAACTATTTTCATCAAATTCATTCTGATACCTCTTTGAAGGCATTTCAAGTGGACAAAGAAATGTTACTACACAGACAAGTAGTGCATATGCACATATACATAAAGTAAAAAATTCCTAGGATATTTTAGAGCATTTAGCTTCCATTATATATAAAATAATTTATTACATAAGTAAAATGACATAAAATACTTCAAAGATGTATAAAATACACTACCTTTGTATGAAATATTGTAGAATTTCGATGTGCATTCAAAGACTCCACCAATAGATGGCAGAAATGCACAATATTTACCGAACTAAATCATTGCAAATGATTGCAAATTTAAGCTGCTAAGAAAGGGATAGCTTTGAGACTCATAGGTACATCAAAATAGAGTATATGATTGCAAAGTTGTGGAGTGCAAAAATGGTATCCCTACAATTGGGTTTCAGATGACTTCTTTGTGTCAGTATGACTAAATTCCATTAAAATATTTTAGTTTTCCAAAAGAAATAAAGTGCTCTACAGATTCTAATATTGTTTCAGGCTGAGCTATTCTGTAGAGGCTATTACAAGAAAGTCTACAGGGTATTGAAGCAAACTTTGTTTTCATGTCACAGATTTTTACCTAAAGCTTCATCTTGAAGCACACTTGTTGGATGGGCGGGAGACTTCACACCATCCCCTTAACTGTTTTAATAAAACACACTTTTTCTCCAAATCCACCTCTCCCCCTCCACGAAGGGAAACCAATTTCATTCTCTGACTCACCAGAATAGCTGATTTCTATGAGAGTTGTTGGAAAGAGTCTTCTCACATCAGGAATTGATACTGAAACCACAAGTCTTATCCAAAATTAATTGAGATGTCTGTAACAAGACCTTGACAGAATTTGAGCAAGCACTGGAAAAAACTATCTCCTTCCATAACTGTGCTATCATTACACAAAGAGATTTGTACTCTATGCTTTGCCTACATTTACATCTGTTGCCTGTCTTCTTTACTCCACTATATATCTCGAATTATTTTCTGAAAAAAATAGCACAGCAGCAGCAGCAATCTAGACTAAAAGGGATGTCAGGGAAGAAGGATGAAGAAAAAAAAAATCTTCCTGATAATAGAATTCACTAGGAATCAAACAGTTTCTATTCCTTGAAATTTGGTACAGCAGAAGAGATGAGGCATATGGTCAGGAACAGGAAATGGACTGTTAAACAGATATTTTCTGTCTTTAATTTCTGTGATTCAATAACATGGGACAGTACCAAATTCATATAGTAGGTTTTATTTAAATCACTGTAGTTCTAGTAGGCTGATTGTTTCTCATTCACATGTCCTTGTAAATGTGAAGCCAAGATCATATTTTTCATGTTTAATCTTCCTCTAACAATACCATCCTGTCAAGGCAATGTATTCCAATACAGTCAGCTCATAAAATCAATATTTCCTTCTTCATAAGCATACAAGTACATGATAAAAGGCATTTCAGTTGTTTGAAATGCCTTTGCTATCACAGAAGATAGAATAACAGTTTTAAGTGCTGCGTAGAGTGTTTGTAAATCATTACTAAATAAAATTGGCAGACATCCACTTAGCTAGTATACTCATATTATGATGACTTTATATGAAAAAATGAGTTTTACCATGGCATTATTTTTCCCATTGCAATTTTTTTTTTCTGTCTGACAACTTTTTTAGCCAACCTTCACTTAGACTATAAAGACAGTATACAGACTCAACAATGCACTGAAATAATTTGATTGAAATTCACTGTCAAAATCACCTCAAGAGCCAGAACCTCCATCCCTTATATTATCATTCTTCCCTTGGCAAGATTCTTTCCACTCCACAGAATCCTGCACTTGAAGTGGGGAACTCCCCTATCACTATCAGAAATTTTCCTGTATATTGAATTTTGCAAGCAATATTTATGATTTTATAAAGCAGGGCTTTAGTTTATGAGGAAGTATCTACACAAATGTTACTGTGCTTGCAAAGCAGTGTTGAAAAAAATGTCATGGGGATCTAGATGCAAGGGAACATCAGAAAACACACTCATGTTTCTATCTGTACAGTTTTTAAGTCAGAGAATAAGAAATTTTTATACAGCATATTAAAATACTGCATATCACTGCATCACAGATTTCTTAAAAATTTCTTCCCTTTCTCTACTTCCCTCAATTTTTCAATAATATGTAGATCTTTCCATATGCCCGATGTAATCCTTAAATTCCTTTTCTTATATTATCCTATGCTGGTAAAAATGATACCCTAGAAATTTCTTCTGAAGGATTTATCAAATCCAAAAATTTGATGTTTTGCAGGTTTAAAATGCTGGTTTGCCTTCAGCTTTACTCTAGACAGTGATCACAATACCATTCCTAGAAACCTTTTGATGGAAAAGCATCATCTGATCTTTCAATACCGAATGCTCTTTGCATACTGGAATCTAGGTGAAAGATTAGATTTGCAACAACTTTTATGAATATGATTGAAAATTCCATTGATATATAGCATTTCAAAATACAGAAATACATGTTATGTACAATTGAACACAAAAGAGTTGCAGGAAAAGTGGAAATTTTCACGTACGAAGAGCTAACAGCTGAATGGTAGCACTTCTGAACCAGCATAAGAACAGAAAAAAAACACTGGCTTTCCACTACAGTACATTAGGAGACGATACCTCAGACCTCATGTCCTCTGCTATTCTTCACATCTTTCCATAAGCATTTATTGCTCTGAAGGCAAAGTTTACTTTTTATGTAGGACTTTATTTCAGATGGTTTGGTGTGGTTTTTTTTTTTAAATTAGCTTAAACGGTGTGTCTGTACCAACACAACTCAGTTACCTAAACTTCTCATGAAATCAGGAATTCAGGGAGCCACATTGGTGACTTAGATTTAGTCTCCTACTTCGATGAACTCATCACAGCTAACTGACATAAATCAATAACGAAATAAACTGGAAAGACCCCAATGCACAATACATCCCAGATGTTGTATTGTATCTGAGGTCCTAAATAATCTTGAAACTTAAAGAATACCAAAGAAACCTGCTAAATCAGTAATAAATTCTTAAAATGTGCAAGGAATTATTGTGATACACTAAATCCAAACCTGTTAAATGATTTTCACACTGCCTAACATTAAGCACTCTCTATTTACTTGCCTCACTAAAAGGCAAACCTCCCTGCAAATCCTACTTACACTCAGGGACAAGTGCTGCAGAAACCATAAGTTACATATTCTGAATCATCCTCTGCACAAGGATCTCTCTCTCTCAATTACAAAAATTATATAAACAGAAAAGGCAAAGTAGGCACCTAACCTGCAACTGTAAATAATATCATCTAAACATCCTCCCTTCCTCTCTAGTCACACACTCAATCCTACCACTATATTACCTAAAAGTATGTCTGAAGTATTTGAGCTCCACAGATAGTAAATTGTGTTGTCTCTTTAAAAGGCATAAAGGAATACATAATCTTCATTAATACACTTGAGTGTATTTACTTAAAAATTCTTTCATTGCATCTTCTTGCTGATCTAAATGAAAGCTATGTTAGGAACCCAAATAACTCACATTTTTCAATTAGTGAATTATTTCACTAAGGATGATTTCTCTAAAATGAAAACCCCTTTGGAAGCAGGTGCAAAGCTAAAACATTGTAAATATGTCACTCCTAAGCTGACTACATTAAAAACAAACTAAATTTTTTTGCCTGAGTGGTTGATAAATGTCTCAGGAGGATTCCACGGGAAAACAGGTAAAGTGGGACTATAAACAAGAAATTAAAAGGGGGGAAAAAAAAAAAAAAAGGTGATGTTGGTGCAATTAAGAAATATGGAGATCCTTTCAATCCATGAATAAATATAAGTAAAACACTTAACTCTTCCTGCAAAATTACATAAATCTTGTAAAAACTATCCACCAAAAACTGCTAAATGTGCAAACTCTCTCATTATCCCTGTCGGTACTGTTAGTTAGATTGCTGTGTCACAATGAGTCAGTCAATTATGCAATTACTTTCATAAGGGGTATTCATCCCAAATAATTATCTCTTGGCCTCGTTTTCAAGAGTTTGTGGTCTTGCTCTTTTCTCATTTCATATTCCTTTTCAATGGATACCGTGATTCTATATATTCTATTACACAGCATTCATCTCCAAGGATTTCAATCTCAAAGTTTTGGGAAACTCTATACATTGCAATCAAGTGTGAAAAATGCATCCCTTTCATTCACAGAAGGCAAAAAATATGAGTTTAAGTTATAGCTACTGAAATCAGCAATTTTCTTTGAGGCATAAACCTAGTTTTTATTTACATACCTTCTTTTTAAATTTTATTTCCTATCCTAATATGGAACATATTAGAAATATGACATTTTCTCCTTCAAAAAGCCTTACTTAGTTTCCCATACGCAACAGAAGTATGAGACAAAGACAGTAATCATATAAGCATATGTAGAGATATTTTCTGGCTGTTTTACTGCTCTCTTCTCTGGTATAATAATAACCACTGATATAGTATGACCTTTATCATGGTTATACATTTATTAATCTCTTTTCATAAAACAGTAATTCATCAATAAATTTTGTATCTTGAAACTCCTGTATCAAGTTGAAAATATTGTAAGAATATTAAAGACCCTCTGTTTTATTTTTCTTTGCATGTGAAACATTTAAGATAACCACTCTCTTCATTTCTCAACACCAATGAGTGCCTGTATGTATTGTCAAACTCTGAGGTTCCATATATTGTCTAAAGACATGGCATTCACAAAATACGCCATTTTCAGGAAATTTTCTCTTAATAAAAAAATCCCACATTTTGACCTACATTTTACCTAGCGAGAGAGCGTATAAATTTGTACAAGACACTTCAGAAGTCACATTACAGATATTCTTTAACTGATTTGTCCTTTCTGTTTCATTTTGTATTCCCTTTTACGTGTGGCATACTTTTTCTAATGCATTACTAGAAGTCCAACAGAAATATTAAGTGTCTAGACATATGTCTCAAATGTTGCTCCAGTGGATTTAAAATTTAGCCACATTGGCTCAAAAAACGCAATGAAAATTTGTTGATTTCATTGTTGACAATGATTTATGGCAATCCAGTTCAGCAAATGAATGGTCTGGATCACCTGTTCAGGTTGCAAGTTGAGACAACTCCATCAGATCTGTTGTTTTATAAAACAGCCTCATGTTACACAGCACTTCCAAGCTGGAGTTCTACACCTCTTAGAGATCATATCAATGAATTAAGAACAAAACAGACAAGTACCTTTTCTGACAAAACTCACCTTTCTGCCAAAATGGCAAATTCACTGCAAAAACAGCTTTGGTAGCATTCTTTTATTTGCACAGTGACACAAAATGAAGAAATTCTCCACCAAAATGTTCAAATTTTCAGTCATTTTATAACAGCTCTTAAAAGGAAAAATTACTTCACTTACCAAGCCAACTTCTGTTTAAATATACTGACACAAACACTGGCGGGACCGTGAAGAAATCTACCACTGAGTTAACTTCTAGCCAAAACCATAGCTTGTCATTGGCTGCTATAAACTGGAGTGAAAAAAAAAAAAGAGGAAGAGAGATGAAAGATTATGCTCATGCTGATTGCAAGCATGTGAAATACTTTCTGTTCTAAATTATTAAACTGAAAAGTTCATGTAACAATTAATTGATGTTTTAGGTCAGTCCAGATAAAGCAACATGTCTCGCTAGGAAAAACTCTCTATTGTGCATTGCTTGATAATCACACTGGTATTAAAAAGAAAGGTCTAACTAAAGATATAGATCATATATGCGATCAGCTTTAATATCTGAGCTAAAAAATATTTTTCCACATTTATTAACAATGTATCAGTATTATTAGAGAAGTGTTGGCAAGTATAAAATATTTAAAAGTATAGGAATAGACCAACTCTTCACTAGTCTTGCTGAAGTAGTTATCCCATCATTAAGAACACTGAAACTAGATTCGATGTCACTGACCAGCACTGAACTGGCATAGTGTTCACCTTCTATCATGTGAGAACGTTCTGGAACACACAGCTTCACTTACAAATGGTCTCCTTAGGGATCTTAGATTCTTATTATTACCTAAAGGTTCTCAATGAAATGTTTTGATTGTGCACTTTGCAATTAGCTTAATTTTGTGCAGCCACTACAAAGTCAAGCTGTATTCAAAGACCCTCCCTGTCTAATATTCCCTCCCTGCCTCATGCTATCAAAGACACCCACACTACTTACACGCAAGCCAAAGTAGAGTAGGAAGAACACATTGAAAGCCATGTCGATCTGTAATGTGAAATCTTTGTAGAAATTCTGGCAGGATTCTATTGGGCTATTTGAAAGACAAAGAAAACAGAATAAACTGTCAGTATATGAGTTTCTACTCTGCTGAGAATTTTATGCATTTCATTAAAGACCTTGATTCAGAAATCATTTTTCTGTTTTCCGGTTGTTTGCAAGATACAAGCAAGCATTTCAAAGGAATTATTTCATTCATTCAGTTAGTCATTCATACAGTTTTTATATTCACCTGTTCAGTTAATACGTCAGAGTTAACATGCAGATACCTTTAGGAAAGGACAAGCAGGAGAATACCTCAGGATTCCTTAACTACGCATTAACCCTTAAAGAACTGACTTCTTTCTAAAGGAGATACACCTATGATACTTTAGGAAAAAACCTAACAAGCACACAGCTACAGTGAAACACTACATGCTTTTAATGACTGTCATAATATAAAACCTTTAACAAAAAAGTAGTTGCTTAGGAATACATTACCCATTAGCAACCTGGAGTACTTAGTCTTTTAGAATCCTTTGTTGATAAGAAGTTGGCTGGGGTTTTTTTCCTTTTTCTTACTTCTTTTTTGTTTGGTTGTTTTTGGTTTTTTTGGTTTTTTTTGTTTGTTTGTTTTTGTTTGTTTGTTTGTTGTTTTTTTTTTTTTTGTATGGCTATTTAATGTACTTTATATACAGTACTATGAACTGAGTGGAAAAGCAGCATAGCCCACTGGTAAAATTAAATAACAAAATAAATTGAATAATTTGAAGCAGTACTCTAAGGGTTAATTTCTGCATGCAGGTTAATTAAAATACCCTTCTGTGTGTCAGGCAGCCATTGCAAGTTCTAGCTTATTATATTATGCTTTATTTAACAGTGGGACAGATCCAAAGCTTACTCTATACAAACTGGTACTTTATATAGATATCTAAGGAAGATGGCAACTTCCACAAGCATCATTAGTGATTTATTTGTGAGGTTTCTAAAACAGATTGTTGAAGCCACAGTCCAATGTTGTAGCCACAGACCAACATGAAAATCACGTCCCAATATATGCTGATGTATATACCACATATACATGATGTCCCACCATATATACATATATATATATACACATATATTGCAAATGATCATGTGTTCATCACAACTGTAATAAAGTGGGAAACTACAACATAGACCACTTGATCATTTGGAGCCCTAGAAAATATCCTTTTAGAAAAGCAGAAATTTGTTGGCTTTCCAGGTCAAATAAATCACTGAACTTGAATGTAATACCAGTTAGTATAGTAGTAGCTCTACTAATATAATGCTAGACTGCTCAACAAGCAAGATTCTATGCATTATGAATGTCAGTTACCTAATTTAAGGCATAAAGGATATTATCTGGACTACCAGGTCATTACACATGCAGTCAAATTTTCCATTCCTTGTATACATTACAGGTCAAACAAGTTAAGTACAGCATGCCCTCTCCTGTCTTTAGATGCACGAATGTATACAGCAAAATTCTCCTCGATGTTCAATAGCTTTATATTTTAAGAAGCTTCAGTGCTACAGGAAATTTTTTTAAAATTGTTTTTCACAGGCTATTTGCAAAGACATCAAACTCATGAGACATTTCTGTTACAGTTCAAATAAAACTGATTTACAAGAGCAGGCAGAAGGGAAGAGAAGCCAAATGTTAACATATAGCACAGAAGACAGTACTTCATAATTTACAAATATAGCTTTAGCTACAAAAACAGTGGATGGAATCTGAGAAATCAACTGGATCATTTTCTTTATGGCATTATTGATAGAAAAGGATTTTGTCAGAATAAGGTAGGTTACACAGGGAGTCAACAATGCACCCTACCAAAAGAAATCACAGGAAGTACCACAGAAGCAGAATCTACAGCCCTGCACCAACACAGAAGCCTGGACTCTTAATTCCAGCTTAGGTTCCTGCAAAAGCTGTAGAAATTCACTAAAGCTAATGGAATTGCAGACTTATAACTAGGACAGAGAGCTCTTCTTTTCCATAGTTACTTGGTAGTTTTCATGAGTGTTAGATAAGGTAACCTAAGGTTGCAGCTAACAGCTGTACTTTTGTGACACAGTCCTTTACAAAAACCTGTAAGACATGACAAATTAGCTAATGCATTATACATTTTTACCTTGCTTGCAAAACACGTAGCCCAGCGGACCACAATTCTGATTTGGGACTTTTGTTTACCTAAAACCAGAATTGTTATTTCTGCTAGTCATATCCTTAAAGCTTCCCTCCTTTCAGAGATCATGCCTCTCTTTAAATTTTTAAGTTACCCATTTCAAAGACAAACACAACATCCTTTCCTTTTTTGTTTTAAATGATGATTTAGGGAGCAAAGGTTTCACCTTTAAGAAGGCAACAGACTGTTAGAAATGTTTTTATTCCTCTTCCATATAAGCATTGTTTCACACATTTATATCACAAAAAAAATATGGCAAACTATGATAAAATCAGTGAAAAAGCATACTAGCAATGACAAGAAAGACTTAATATAACTGGATAAAAATTACAGTAATCATGTAACTCTAAATGCAGTGGGCATCTCACCCTAAAAATGTGGCAGGATTAACAGTCCTACTACAGATGTGCACAGCTGACGAATCAACCAACTAGGGAAGGCACTCCACCAGACCTGTTTTTCTGAACAGAGAAGGAGTGGTGGGTGATGTGATTGTTGGAGGGGAAAGCAACCACACCATTTAGACACAAGTCTATGGGGTCACATAGAATTCACCCGAAGGTACGGACAGAACTGGCAGAAGTGCTCACGGAGCCACTCTCCATCATCTACCAGCAGTCCTGCTTAATTGAAGAGGTCTCAGATGACTGGAAGTTAGCAAATAGGACATTCATCTACAGGAAGGGGCAGAAGAAGGATTCAGAGAACTACAAGGCTGTCAGCCTGACTTTGGTGCTGGGGAAGGTCATGGAGCAGATCATCTTGAATGCCATCACATGGCACATGCAGGATACGAGGGGATCAGGCTCAGCCAGCCTAGGTTTATGAAAGGCAGGTCCTGTTTGACCAACCTGATCTCCTTCTATGACAAGGTGACCCACTGGTAGATGAGGGAAAAGTTGTGGATGCTGTCTACCTAGACTTTACTAAAGCTTTTGACATCATTTCCCACAGCATTCTTACGGAGAAAGTGGCTGCTAATAGCTTGGATTAGCCAGGTAAAAAACTAGCTGAATGGCAGAGGCCAAAGACTGTGGTAAATGGAGTTAAATCCAGCTGGTGTCTGGTCACTAGTGGTATTCTCCAGGTCTCAATATTTGGGCCAGTCCTGTTTAATAGCTTGATCTATGATCTGGACAAGGAGATCAAGTGCATCCTCTGTAAGTTCACAGACAACACCTAATTGGGTGGGAGTGTTGATCTGCTGGAGGGTAGGAAAGCTGAATTGATGGGCTGAGGCCAATTGTATGACATTCAACAAGGCCAAGTGTCTTGTTCTCCACTTGGGTCACAACAGCCCCCTGCAGCACTACAGGCTGGGGTCAAAGTGGCTGGAAAGTTGTTCATGGGAGAAAGATGTGGGGATGCTGGTTGACAGAAAGCTGAACATGAGCCAGCAGCGTGCCCAGGTGGCCAAGAAGGCCATTGGCATCCTGGCCTGTATCAGAAATAGTGTGGACAACAGGACTAGGACAGTGATCCTCTCCCTGTACCAGTGTTCCACTGGCAAAGTTGCACCTCAAGTCCTGTATTCAGTTCTGGGGCCCTCATTTCAAGAAAGACGTTGAGGTGGCTGGACCATGTTCAGAGAAGGGCAACAGAGCTGGTGAAGGGTCTGGAGCACTCCTACAAGGAGTGGCTGAGGGAGCTGGGGGTGTTTAGCCTGGAGAAAAGGAGGCCTTATCACTCTCTACAACTCCTTAAAGGGAAGTTGTAGCAAGGTGGGCGTCGGCCCCTTCTATCAAGTATAAGTGATGGGACAAGAGGAAATGGCTCCATGTTGCACCAGGGGAGGTTTAGATTTGATATTAGGGGAAAAAATGTTCACCAAATGGTTGGCAAGCATTGGCACAGGCTGTCCAGGAAAGTGGTTGAGTCACAATCCCTGAAAGGTTTTAGAAGATGTGTAGATGTGGCACTCAGGGACATGGTTTAATGGTGCACTTAAAGGTCATTTCTAACATAAATGATTATATGAGTCTCTAATATTTATGTGCTCTTTGAAAGAGCATCTTTAATTTGCACAATTTTTACAACAAAACTGGTCATTATAAAGCCCAGTTATATAGATATCATAGGCATAAACTACTTCAGTGAGCAAGAGCGACTACAAGAGAAGTAACAAAATTACTCCAGTCCAACTTTACACAAACAGGACAGAATTTTGACAAGGTGTTCCCAGCATCCCTAAACCTTTGCTGCGACTAACACTGAAGCCAACACCTTACATGACACTTTTGCCACAGAATGTACCACTTGTCACTTCAATTCAAAAGAAATTACTGCTGTTTGAATAACTACTTTTGTCGCAAGTTTACATCATGAATTTATTAGTCTCACTTATTTCTGGTTCTGAAATGTTTCTAATGCATTGAAATGGCTTTGCTGGAATTATTATTTGAATAGTCCATAAAATAGAGGGCAAAAAACAGTATGCTTTTTACCATTTTCTGAAATTAATTGTTTCTTAAGTATCCTAATATGAAACTTCCCACAGAAGATGCCTTCATAGAATATGACCAGGATTTTTGCAATTGCAACAGAGTTGAAAATATCTTCAGTGTTTTTTACTGTATCATTTCACCTCTTGATAGGAGCTATAAAGCCCACTGCAAACCTCATATCAAAGCCTTGGCATGAAACAACAATCTATGTCACAGTGCAATCACTGCCATTATGATCACACAGAAATAATGAGAAAGAGTTCTACACTCATTCAGACTTTAGACCACGTTTGCAGTCATAATGACGTCTATCTGGATGACTTTACAAAAAATGTTCTCTATAATAATGAGAAAGGTTTTCTCCACCCAATTCAGCACTTGGAATAACTATCCAATAAACAATTTACAGTTTTCTAGTCTCCCTAAGTAAGGAAGTGGACTCCCTGTATTTTTGGCACATCATGTCAGTCTGCTCCTGGTTTTTTGCCTTTTAATGACAAGGCCTGCAAAGACTAACACAGATGCCAATTTTTCCCTATGTATAATTTTAAAACAAAATGAAAAATGTTAATTTTAAGACATATTAATATATTTACATTTTGCCAAGTGTTTTTAAGATAAGAAGTTCTATGTAAAAAATTCATAAATCACCAAAAAAAGAAATTTACTTCTACTGTAATTTCAGCAAAGTACTGATGTTGATATCTTATCACAGCTGCTACAGCTTTGAAACTTTAAGAAACTATTGAAACATCTAGAAATTCAGAGACTTTTCCTAATTTACAATTTTAATTTTTGGAAGTAAGCAAATTTGTTTTGTGAATGATGAAGAAAAAGCCAAATCCATCATTGCAACTAGATAAAATATATTTCAATTCTTAATATCAATGAAACAAAATATAAAACTTAAAAACTGATACTATGAAAAATGATGAAGTTTTTATTTCCCTTGTTCATGATAGTTTTTAGACTGCACAAGAGTATATTATATGAAAAAAACAGTAAAATGGGCAGTTTTTATCAGAAGGAATGTCCATTGATAAGAGTGAATTTTAAAGTGAAATTATAACTATGTACGGAAATACAAGTTAATGCAGCTAAAATATGAACAGCAAAATTAATAAATAATTGAGAGAAACCACTCACTATTTAGAAGCTCATCAGTGTCTCTTCATTGGAAGACATTCCATTCACTTCTCACTTTCAAATTGTATTTCAAGGCAATTAATATGTATTAATTTGGGCATGTAAATTTTCTTTATTCATAAAACTGCTTATAGTGGTCTTTTTTTTTCCTTCAAAACTATTTTGTTTTACAGGAAGCTCCTCCATAATATTGAATTCCCTCAAGCATATTTCTAGAAGAAACCCAATTTTACGAAGCCTAGAGTAAAAAAATAAATTTGCACTATATTTGGTATGACAGGATCCGTTTATATTCCTTTAATACATCTTTTTAACAGTACAGCAAAAAGAAAATTAAGGGCAATATGGTTAGGCTTTTCTACTGAGTTTCAGTGATGTAGTACTAAAGTAACACTATGGAAACACCACATTTATTGTTTAGTAAAAGCAATTTTCATTTAATGCAGAAGAGTTTGTCCCTTTAACTATAATTTGGTTGTGTAGCTCAGAAAGGAATAAGCAGTTAAAATATTCTTTACTGAAACAAGCATGAGCATATAGTAAAATTATAAACACAAATGCCGACCTAGGGAAATAAACACCATCATTAAAAAAAACCACCAAGGCTAAATAAGAATCAAAGTGTCAAACATCTCAAAGTGATAGAAAACATAACATACTTTTTCTTATTTCAAATGGTTTTCATTTATTAACCAAGTGAGTTCCCACAGTAAGAAAAAAAAAATATTTTCTTGCAGTATGTATATTCATCTTCTAAATGCAAGGTCCTTTGGTAAATGTATCTCATTTTAGCAGGCCATTCTTTGAGTCATAGAAACAATAAAGTTTTTGATGGCAAATATCTTCTAAATTACTTCCCTGTCCCTTGACATGATGCAGTGTGCAACTGGGCAAGTTCTGCTATTAGCATTTTCAGTTAGCACTGCAGGATATGCCAGAAGAGTTAAGGTGGTTTCCTTCCCAAAAAGAAAGGACAGCCAGCTGGATCAGAACAAGTCATTAGCGAAGGCAAGGTGAAGACTCACTTTAGCCAGAGAAGAAGTGCCATGTAATCTGCTGTCACGGCCTTAAGTCTTGGGTCCGCAGAACTCTATGGGATCATTACATTGATAGTTATAGATCTTTTTCTGAGGTTTCATGTACCTGAAGCTAGTGAGTGAAGGAAGAACAATCCCTTTCTCACTGAATTTTGCAGACAGTTATGACCTGATAGCTGAGGATGATGGTGTGACCACTTCTTGTGTCTTCTTATATTATTATTGTTAAAGATACATTTAAATCATATTTGACCACTCAACCTCATAAATCTAAATCCTTAGCGAACTGTTTCTCTTCTGCTCACACCTAGTCAGAGAACTTTATTCTCCTGATGTGTTTCAGTGTCAAACCCTAGAGCTTCTTTGGGTGTTGCCAACTGCTTTGCTTTCAGTTCTCTACTCTGACTGTCCTTTGCTTAATGAATTAAACTGCATTTGTTCAGTCACAAAAAACTCCTCAACTTCAGCATATGATGAATTTATTTTTGTTTACTCTGTTTTACTGTCTTTGTTTCCATCTCCATTTCTGCAGCCTACATGTGGAGTGGACTCCCTTGTTTACTTTAATATGCATCTCTCTTTTCCACATTCCTTTTCAGAATGCTTTGATGACCTTAGGCTCATACATAGTAAGCTGTTTCTGAATTACATCAACAATCAGAATCCTCTTTGTTCAAATTTCAAGTAAATAAGCAAAATATAAACGTCATCAGAATAAAACATGAACTGCAAAATAACGTGAAATAAAGCTATCTTCCAAGATGTCTTAGACTATTATTTAATCTACCCCTTACAAAAAACCCCCAAGAACAATGAAAGTGCCTGTCCTTATGTCCTTTTCCTAATTTCTATCATAACATCTTCTGTTATTGCTTAAAGTCTGACAGATCACAAGCTGGCATTAGAATATTACCCTTCTATTTCTAACCTAATTAAAAAAATGCATCATGACTCATCTGTTCTGCAGATGCTTTCTACAGCTAAGTACCTCTACATAATCTCCCTAGCACACTGGGGAACCTGGACAAACTTTTAGACTAATTTGGGGTTAAATGAACAGATTTCCTTATCCTCCTTAAAAAATATAAATTCCAATGTCAGAAGAAACAAGCAGAACAAAATCAGACCAATCAGTATTAAATGGGTATAGCAGTGTCGTTTAGTAAAGATTTTTCTCAGAAGCAGAATCAGATTCTTATATTTTTTACTTATGATTCTTCCATGTTTCTGGATCATGTCATAAAGAATGGGGCTTCAGGTTGTTTTTATTTTCCCCTTTCAATGTTAACTTATTTTAACTTTAAGATATATTCAAATGCTGTGACTTGGCAGTCTTTAATGCAAAATTAATTCAGTTTAGAAACTAAGAGAAGGATTTCCAGTGGGAAAGAAAGAGAAGCTTCTAATTTTAACTTCTGTCACATTCACGTACAAAATTAGGAGGCAAATTTAGTCAGTACAACTGCAGAACAAAGCTATATTTTTCTAATGCCCATCTCAAATTTTCAAGATTTTACCTGGCATAGCTCTACTGACTTTTGCAGAGCTATTTGCAACTGAGAACATACCAAGGGACAGAGTCAAGTAACATTGCTTGTAGTTATTTACCTAAATGAACTAATACAGCTTGGTAAAATTCAGTATAATGCTGTCAGTTTTCACTTTTCTTTCTCAAGTTTTCCATGAATTTTAAGTATATCATGCTTCTTCACAGACTCCATAGTAAAACATAAGCCAACCTATAGCACTCAAGCAAAATCAAATTCTAATGTTCCTCAGCCCAAACACAAAATCCTATACAAGCATGATAACAAGAAACTTTTATTTTTATATTGAATTGTCAGGATATACAGAAAAAAGGTGCATAAAAATTGTTCACTCTGAAAACAGCTTATTACTTAATGCCATCAGAGTGTGTGCATATTCACTACTGCCTGCAGCAGACATCTTTTGTAACTTCACAAACAGAAGTCAAAGGAAGATCCCTGCAAACAGCTGAACACCCAGGAACTGAGTGCTAAAACAGGCATAAGGCAACAGCCCAGAGTCCATCTCCATAACTTCTAAGTTATTGCAGTAGGGTATGGAAGACAGAACACGTGCTTTCTTGCAAAATACACCACTAAGACCTTCATCCTATCTAAAATAACTGCATTTCAAAAGGTTTTTTGAAAACCACATAGGTAAGAAGGAAGGGCACATTATTTTATTTTGTGTTAGATTTCTTAGTTGTTCACCATAAGCTAAGAACACTGGCACCTGCACATAGCATTACATTACCTTGACGAAACAATCTCCCTGATGGCAAATCAGTTCTAGGAAAATGACAGAGCAACAATGCCAGGGATCACATTTTAAAACAAAAGGATTTTGTGTGAGACTACTAACATTCTAAAGAGAAAAAACATCAGCATACTGTTTCAACTAACATTAGTTTTTTTTGACACATTTTAATAAACCACATCAGTTATATCTAATATGCTGATTGCATTATGGAAAGGTTTGGTTGAACTGAAGACCCCGCTTACTAAAGTTGACAGTCTTGCATGCCTCTACTTTGTAACAACTCCTTTCTGTTACTTCTTGTGCAATTTTTACTTAATATTTTGTATCAAAGTTTATCAAGGAGTAATAAGTTGTTGCAGCTGTTTATCCCAGAAAAGACAAAATCACTGGTGACACAAAAACGCAAACAAGTAATATGATGCTCCAAAAAGAATACTAATCCCTTTCCCATGTTGACACAGAATTGAAGAAATGGAAATAGATAAAGTTAGTAAGAAGTATATCAGAAACATACAAGTTTTTCAATTAAAACATATAGCTAAACACTAGAATAGATGTTTTGGGGAGAATGGTAAATCTCATATTTTTAAAACAGTAAATGCTTTTCAGCCTGGGTTATATGGACCATTAAAGTCCTTGCATTTGTATATGTCAATAGAATGATCTACATATGTGATATTTCTAAAATTTCCTCCTTCTGTAGGAGAGGGCCTACAAACCCTTGAACTCTAAGTTAAGTGCCTATTTGAATAAATTTCTTACCTTGCAGCAAAAGGAAGAGTAAACTCCTGAGGGTCTTGTTCTGTTTGATGTGATTCTGTTTTGCAGCTGCCATCTCTTAAAGTTACCAACAATGCTTTCAATTTGCTATCCACTTTTCTCAAACTCAGTTTTCAGGAGCCCACCATCATCATGTTCTCAGCTCCAACTACTCCTGCATCTCAGTGTCTTTTGTTCTGTTGAAACTGTTATACAGCCTCTCAAATTCTCCCTCATCTGATTGAGCTTTTGAAAAAATACATAAAATGACTAAAAATAAGAATGTCCTCCACCCCTCCTATTTGACTCCAAATTAAAATTATTTTTAGTTTTGTACATCAAAGAATTGAGCTCTAATTTTCTGCCTAATATGTATAACAGATCCCACAGATGATTTTTAATGTATTTTCCATATATTTCTTGCTTGCTTACATTCTGTAACTTAAAAAATTATGTTGCCCCATGAAATTTAGTCTAAATACAGCTACTCTAACCAAAAATGACAACAGTATTAGATAAATTGGAATGTTAAAGTACCTCCAGTTCATTTATCTGACCATTTTCTTTGGAATTCCCTCCAGTGGTACTTTGATGAAAAATATCTGGCTTCTATCCAGTTTTTACTGAGTAGTAGTAAACTTGAACCTACGGTACATTATTTGACTTGAACAATAATGAATAATGTAAATGAGTAACGAAAGCTCATTTGTATTATTGCAAAGTGGTAGAAATTTGACATTACGTTACTGGATCAGCTTTTTTTGGTCAGACTTTTCAGTGCATGATCCAAATCTATTACTATCCCTAAAAAAATATTCATATTGTGTTAATAGTATTTATAAAACAGTTCTAATATACAGTTACACCAGCCAGGATATATTGTTTCCTATTTCAAATGAAGGCATAACACAAACCACATATGTTCCTTTAAAAATCTACATAAAACTAGAAGATATATTAGTCCCAAAGAAATTTTCCTAATATCATATTCTCCCTCTCATTCTTCATGAGGACAGGTAAGCCTTATCTACCCATCAGCTTAAGGGTTCTTTTTAGCACCTGAGTCAACTAATAGCTAAGATACATTTAGGGTGCCAAAGGTCATGAACTCAACTACTCCCAATCCAAACTATGAGCTATCTACTATATCCTTGTAAACTACCACAAGGAAGTCTGTATTTGTATATATGTTACACTTTACTAGGAATAACGGACAGGGTTGCTGAAGAAAAAAGCCTTTCAACTACCAAGAGTAGTTTAAGCTCTTTGACTATATCCTGAGCATCACAGTATATCTGTTTAAACTCCTCTGTCTCAAACCAACTATAGGCATAATCCAGGTCACATTCACTCCCAGCATACATAAATACTTATGACAATCCCATCTACCAGTTTCCCTTTTTTTTTAACCTAGATTCCTGAAGAGTCTTTATTGCATGTACCTTTTTCAAGTAAAACACGTGTACACAGTTTCTGCACCCATAAACTCCTCTGCTTCAGCTTCATTTCCACATGTGTTTAACTGCTGTCTAGTAAATTTTCCTTCTTAGAAAATGCTCATGTCACAGTTGCTCCAGCTGTGGTACCTGATTATTTACCACCACTGCCTTAAGTGCAAATTACCATATTCTTAAGGCAAAATGCTGATTCTATGAAAGACTCACTGAATAGCCACATTCACTTTGCAAAAGAATAGAAAAAGTTTAAACAAACAAAGAAGAAATTAAGACAATACTTAGGTTTTTCAGACAAGAAAATTAGCGTGGAGCCCAAGTGACAGTCTCAGTCAGTGGTTTTTCTAAGTGGGAAAAGCAAGGCCCTTTTTAGGCAGATTAATGACACTATGCCTTTTTTTTTTTCAGCAGTAACTTTCTCTCTCCATTAACAAATGGAATAAAGAATTGCCTACAGCTGCAGCAGTTGCTCAAATCAATTATCAAAAGCCTGATATAAAAGTACTTTACATCAAGGTAAGAAGAGGATTCTAATAATGTTAAAAATGAACATATAGTGGCCCCTTTTTTTCTAACAATATCTCAAAATTGCTTCCATTGTAAGCTGGATGTTAGAAAAATGTTCTTCACTCAGAGGGTGGCTGGGTGATGGAAAAGACTACTCAGGGAAATGGTCACAGCACCAAGCCTGAGAGAGTTCAAGAAGCATTTGGATGATATTCTCAGGCACACGGTGTGACTCTTGGTGATGGTTCTGTGCAGGGCTAAGGGTTGGCCTCGATGATCCTTGTGGGTCCCTTTCAACTCAGCATATTCTATGTAATTCTGTGTGTGTGATCCATCACCTTTTTATGTTGGCTGCTGTGCATGGGAGAATGGGCATAGATTAAGCTTATACAACTGAGCCACCAGTAAGCCAAAAGAACTGGTATAATAATCTGTTTTGTATTGATACCAGGAAGAAGAGACTCATGTTGATGTATAGATATATGTCTGATAAGTTTTACAGTACTAAAAGAATTTTCCTTCATTGTAAGGGGAAAAAAAAACACCTCAGTATAACTATTATGTGGACCATAGGAATAATATAAAAAAATAAAATCCTAAGTAATACGCATTCTTAAGGCAGCACAATATCATCATGTGGGTGGCATTACAACAGTTGTGTAAATTACTTCCTTTTTTAATGTTTTGAATACATATTACATGTTTTCAGTTACCTGCTTAAAAGTACACACTAAGAGCATATTTTCACTTTATATATGCATCTGTTTTCTATCACCATTTTTCAAACATCATAAGATTTTATAAAGGCCCTCAAAGTAAGTATGAGATAAAAAATATTTATTCACCAATTTGAATATTATTTTGAAATCTGTAAATAAATTGACACGAAAAAGCACACAAAGCACACTTCTGAACACATACACTGAACATTTGCACTGATCAACAGTACAACTGTGTTCAGACACATTTCAAGTCACTTCCCAAAGTGCTGTTTCATCATTTTATCAAACAGATAAAAACCCCTGATTATCATTAAATTATATTTTATGTTGTGTTGATGAAAGGTTCCTTTGAAAAAGTTTAAGAACATACGATTAACAGGTTGCTTAGGACGGTCACAGTGCAATTTGTAAAAGAAATTTCAAGCAGTGTTACAATTCTGCATATGGAATTTCATTGTGTGTTTTGTAAATCAATACATTTAAAAATTATTATGCAGGCTATTTAACATCATTAAAAAAACCTTCAAAATCCTGTTGCAAATTCTGAATTTTAATAAATGATTATTTATAAT
The DNA here is from genome assembly GCA_035583155.1 of Acropternis orthonyx. Classification (NCBI taxonomy): domain Eukaryota; kingdom Metazoa; phylum Chordata; class Aves; order Passeriformes; family Rhinocryptidae; genus Acropternis; species Acropternis orthonyx. Next base: position 12,903,082 of record JAWWEU010000160.1, on the reverse strand, counting down.
CTTACCTCTTTTCACTGTCACCTGCTGCTGAAGTTGACAGTAGGGACAGGTTTATCTTTCTGATACTACTGGCACCATTCAGCCACTGTCACAACAGGATTAGTACACTCTTTCTTCCCCACATCTTGACCACACTTAAATTGTGTATCGAGACAATAAACTACTGTATTATGCTGGAAATTTTAAATACATAGACCTGGTACATATTTTGTCCTATTCATTCCATAACAGCTTAAGTTATTGCTAAGCATAGCTTACATTTGCTCAAAATTTCTGATTTTATATTATTATTTTTTTTAATTCCATTTCATGCACTTAATGCTCTAGACTGCATTCAGTGTATACAGCATTATGGTAAGCACATTGGCATGCACAAGCAATACAAGAATAGATTATAATTAATCCCATAGACAACCAAAAAAGGTGAAGTTGCATCATGCAATGAAACCACAGCTTGGCCTGGGCTGCCATGCAGAAAAAAACCTACATCAATGAGTCTGCTGTACGGCTCCTAGGTAAGAGTTGATATGAAAGAGGTGAGTTATTTCAGCAATGAATCACAGGCTGAAAATGTTTATACTACTGTAAACAAAATACTGTACAAAGCACCAGTATCGCTCAGAGATGGGGGAGAAGATGCTTGTAAAGAAGGACAAAAAGGATGAGAAAGAGAAGAAAAGAGAGGAGTAATTATAAATTACAGTAACATGTCTGAAATCCAATCGGTTCTTTTAAATAAGCATTTTGTTATTTCATTCATAATTTCATTTGAGCTTTCAAAGTAAACCTGAGTTTTAAATGTATTTTGGGAAAGAGAAAAAAAGAAAAAAAAAAAAAAAGATGAAATAATGAGATACAGGGCCATTTCAAAATGTCCAAAGTGTTCAATAACTGATGGATAACTGAAGATCATAAACACACAGATATGTAGAGGTGAATATTTCAATGCAGTGCACAGGACCTAAATCACAAAAGTTTCACTGATTTGAATGCATAACCAACCAAACCAAAATAATATGGATAATATAAGGGATGCATTGATATGAGTGATTTATTCAGTCACCTTCTGCTGCTTTTCTAGCAAAAGACATCTCTGCTGAGTAAAGCAGGGGTTTTTTTCAGAACTTGTGATAATTGTGAATTGCCTTTACCTTACTCACCTTCATATTTGCACTGAACATAACAATATGACTTGAATTCTAGGGTGACCACCTAGCCTGTTTTAAAGATGTAGATTAGGCGCAGTACTTCATAGCCTGATTATGGAAAACTCAGAAAGACGTAGTTGACCAGGTAATTTATTTTAATGCAACACTCACATAAGAGATGATAAAAGTATGATTTTGTAACATTATAACATTATTATCTGTGTTCCATTACAAAAGGATTTGTTCCATGTTTCTGAATAGGTATGCAGTTTTCAAGTAATTTTTCTTAATTACTCTTAATTATACATGAACACTCTATTTATAGCATATTTCCCAAATATATAAACTAATTATGTAGGGCAGCAATTCACGGAAAACCAAAAAATAGCTTTACCAAAAAAACTAAATTTCACTTACTGTCTAAGGTTTTTTAACAGAATCCAGTACTTTTGGTATTTTTTTTTATAGACTAATAGATTTTTCAAATATTAAGCTTTTAATTTAGTAATTTGTCACAGACATTTATAACAAATAAAATCAGCTTAATTGACAGCAGACATAATTTTCTGGCCTCTTCAAATTTCTCAGATTTGGAAAAAACCTGTCAGCATCTTTTAAACTTGACAGGTGAAAAAAAATAATTTAAAATTGCCAATTTCAGATATAAAACCTCCAATCGTACCACTCTTACATAGTGAAATGCACATTCTTTTTCCAGCTAAACACTTCCAACCTTTTCACAGGGACACAGCTTGCAGTCAAGATTCATACCACTTTTGGCCACTATGTGCTATTTAACAAGACTAGTAGAACGTTTCATTAATTGTATATTAAAGATGTGAATATTTTCTTGGGTGTACAAGTATACTTACAAACTGCTGCACGGTGCATGCAAATGTTATCACCTATGAAAAAGGTTACTGAGTCAAGATAGACTAAAGCACTGCTGACAAAGGCAGAAACCCAGTAAATTGTTTAAGGCAAGCAGATGAGAAGCCCCAAAATTTAGAAACTGAGCTTGCAGACTTGCAAAGTGTACTTTTAAAAAGGTACTGTACAATCATTAATTAGAATTATGGCATAGTATGTAATGTAACATATATGTATGTATCACCACACAAACGATACATATTACCTATTTATACTTTCTCATTGTTGTGGAAATAAAAGAATCTATCATATCATATCTTACTTGACAGACACTGATTCAGCAAAAGAAGAAAAGCAGTCCTTAAATTTATTCTTAATGAAATAATACACCAGTAATTTTTCATCTCATTATGATAGAAAGGTCCTCAAATTCAGAGACAACACAAAGCTGGTCTTAATTCTACAATCTCATCACTCTGAATATGAACATAACAATGCAAAAATAAAATAAGAAGAATCATATCCCTTGGTATCTGCTACTAATGCAGCAGAGCATGATAGAAGGTACAAATGTAAGGATCTAAAGATCTGGTTAAATTACAGTTTACCATACATCTACACAACAATTTCTTATCCTACAAAGAGTGATTTTTTTGCTATAAAACCAGCTAGTCTTCACAGATACAACTATAAGGTTCAAGAAGAGATTCAGTCTTCTTTTTTCAGACTGTAGCTGTGAGTCAACCTCATGTCAGAAAAGTTTCCCTGCTTCAGCTGGAGAGAAGCTATCAAACTCATTCATTTCCTAACAATATGAAATAGCAGAAGTTTCTCCCTTTAGATGTAGCCAAACACCATAACAAACTTTACATAGTTCATACAAGTCTGTTGCAAATTATAAACTTAAATCACTATAAAGGACACTGCACTGTTGAAACTAAATGACCAGAGCTATAAAATTTAATTATATTTCTGGAATATTTTGCCCCAGAGTTAATACTTTCGAATGCCTGAATATAAAATTCCTTTTAATAAATCAACTACTGGCAAACTTTAGTCTGGCAAAACAAGGCATGCAATTCTAGCTTTCTGTTTTTTCCTAGGCATACCGTAATGCACAGCAAATAAATCTGATGGCTCAAACTACAGTCTCAACACTGTAAATATTTTTGCTGCTGTAGTCCATGAATTTCAGTTACATGATTCACATACAGTGATAAGCATGTTGGATGGAGCCTACAGTAAATAGTGACCAAAAATACCACAAAAATCTTCAACTTGCAGGAACATCATAAAATTAAGTGATTCAGCCCATTCACTCAAGAAAGCTCAATTGCATTCAGACCCTTTTGGTCTAACCTGTTCTGAATACTTGCATGAACAGAGATTTCAAATCACTGGGTTACAATGCTTCACTGGTCTTAAAAACAGAGAAAAGCCTAATCATTAGTAGTATCAATAATTAATAACAAGCTTAAAACTTTATTCTTCTTATTGCTTGTCTATACTGAAGAAAATATTTATGGCAACATGAATTTTCCCCTCTGACTTCAGAGGGAAACTTCAAACATGTTGGTATCCTGGCCTTCCACTTAATCTCAGTACATCTAAGCTTCCAGAATCTGAAGAGAACACTGTATTAGCAAGTTGTCATTTATTGCTCAAGTTTCTTAAAACTAACGGCTGACATGATATCAATAAACATTCACTCTTATTTTCCTAAATCTACAAAGAACAGAGACACAACACTAAAGCTCACTGCATTTCAAATTTCAGATTTGTATCTAGGAGATTCATGTTTACTATGTAATGTGGTACGTACGGCTTACAGAAGGAATTTGACAAAACACACCTATACTTTTAATAAAAAGAATAAACCATTAGGAAAGATAGTCAAGAGAGACTTTAACTGACATTTCACCAGTATTCTCTGAAAATTAGTCTTCTCATAAAATGATGTGAGGAAAAAAATGGCAGACTACGGACAAGCTCTTTTTTTCCAACAGAGGCAGCACTTAAGATTTGCAGTAATAGTGCAACAAGCAACCTGTACTCTTAACATATATAAACATCCATCAGCAATTACTGTTGTATTTTCATCATATCACGTGGTATAATAAAAATAAAATTAATGTAGAACATCTTTGTCACAGGAGGTTTTGCTTTGGAAAATAAGCAGACAATCAAGGATGCCACTACCTGTCATCTCTGTATTCCATAAGACAGCGTAAATGCATAACTTTCAATTAAAATCTATCCAATTATTCTGTTTAGTGAAAAGTAAAATTATTTTTAAATTATTAAAATTATTTAAGACAGTAGGGTGAGAAGCTTATTCAAAACATGAAATTTAATTTTTATTCTGCTATTCTACATTATCCAAATAAAATTCCATTTTATAGAACTATGTGTCTACCCATGCATGCTATATACATATATATTCTATATCTATAATCCAGTCCTGAGGTTGTGCTAACCAAAATATTAAAATATGGAAATAATTTATCCTTTGATCACATACGAACCACTATTTAACACCGGAATCAGAAGAATTAGTTACAATTATATACACCAGACTGAAGCTGGGGGAAAAGAAGCAAAATTAAAAATGTGCAGATATGAACTTACAAATGTAGAGACTTCACTCAAGAGATAATATACTAAAAAGACTAATGAGAACAATCTCATCTCTGCCTCTCCAGATAAAAAAAATTATGGCAAACATGACAAAATTAAAAAGAAAACAACTGTAAAAACAGTCAAAGAAGCCAAATGAAGTGGAAATGCATTAATTTGAAGTTTGAACTGTGAATCAGAATGTACACTGAAAAAAATAATTGGAAAAAAATTAGAATAAGCCACCTAAGAAGTCTTGATGACGTGTTTAATGTAATAAGTATCATATCATAAAAATGTGAAGTCAGGTAAGTAAATAAAAGAGATATGAGAAACCGCCTGCAAAGCAGTGTGCTAACACAACTGCTACTGCCTGTTTGATCCCTTTAAGTCTTTGGACTTGGTTTCACTTAACCAGGTAAATCAGTTAGTAAGTGTAACAGTTGACTGAAGATGGCCATAAGTAAGTCACTGACACAACAGGGTGACTGGATTAATATCCATGAACCTGTGGTGATTTGAACAATCACATTGCCACTGCATTTTAGCTCCAAAATGAAATGCATTGCAGTTTCAAATTTTCCCTAGGCAGCAAAGCTTACTCAACTCACATCAGGCATTTGTGCTCATGACAGAGAGCTGGTCTGGAGAAAAAGCTTTCTTTCCCATAAACTAAGGGTGCCTTGAAACCAGCCTTGAGACATCATCCTAAAAGAGTCCTCGGTACATGTACTTAATCATCCTTTCACAGACAAGGGTAGCATAAGATGAGTCTGTCCTGGCTGCTGTAGCTGTTTACTTCACTTCTTTCCCCACCTCAAGCAAACCCATTACTTCTCCTTTACAGAATTAATTCACTTCCCAGCCACTCTCTCTCACATATATAAATTTAAAAAAAAAAAAAAAAAAAAAAAAAAAAAAAAAAAAAAAAAAAGCCTGACTGTAATGTTTTCATTAAGAATTAAACTTAAGTTTACATGCAAATAATAGCCAGAATAGTATCAAGACTTAAATATTTAGGAAGGCATTTAGTCACTTGTCTTGCCACAAAGAAATCATTTTTCATATTGTATTTTCTGAACATTGAAAGTAGTGATACATTTATTCTTCCCTTCTCAATAAGGCTAAAATCTTTATTGTTGTAATCTATTAGTTTTCAATAGAGAAACACTGACAGGGTTTTATATCTGGTAACTGATTTGACAACAGCAATCCTAGAGAACAGGAGTCAATAAAACTTCAGAAAGGAAAAACAGAAGTTGAGAAGACCATCAGTGAAGCAGGTCAGAATGTTACAGCGTTTTGCTGCCACCATAATGCTGTCCTAACCTAAAACTTACACAAAACTTACATTCAGTATGAATCGCATGCCTAAAAGCTGGCTCCAACTGTCACCTAGTTGCCAATTTCTTGGAAAGCTAATATCCAAAAGAAAATCTGATAATAATTTGCCATGTCTGATTTCTGAATAAGACACTGGTATAGAAACTAATATGGAAACTCCATTATTGACATTTGCTCTTTTGCTTTCTCTGAGCCATCAAAACGATGCAAAGGAGAGACAAGGATAGAGTTCATCAAGAGATAGCCTGCATTCATAGGATAATGTTAAAAACCTTTGAAAAAATATGAATAAAATATATAAAAACATGCTTTTTGATATTTTATAATGAAGAGACTTCTTTGCCGCTTTTTCTGAAAAGGTAAAAAGCTCTCATTACAGGTTGGTTATTGCTCCTCCCTTATTGTCCCATCACTATCTTGATTTGTTATAGATTCAAAAATTTTAGCTAGAGATTCACTTATTTCTAGGATTCTCTCTTCACTTTGAATTCCCTTTTTTCTAGAGTTAAGGGACACAATTTTTCCAGTCATTCATACACTTCAAGTCACTGTAAGACTTAATTCATTCTAAGCTACACTTCTTGAAGGAAAAATGAGTGGCAGGAAATCGGAGGGAAAATTAGCCAGTACAAAAATGTCCTGATAGATTTAAGACCTTTTTAAAGACTGTTGAAACCAATATTAAATCTTGTAATATCTGAATACTAAGATGCCCTTTCTTGAAAAAAAAAAAAAAAAAAAAGTCTTTGGAGATAGTATTAGGAAATGTATTTGAACCATGTTTCCAGATGGTTTAAACTTTTCCTATGAAGCTTAAATTCTTTCTTCTGATATTTGCTCTGCCAGTTACAAATAGATAAGGCTGGCTGGCCAAGTCCTATAGAGGCCCAAACATAAAGCTTACTTTAATCTTAGATGACTCTTCAATTTAACACAATTCTCATTTCCAAGAACAGACATGAAAGTGAACAAGAAAGCTTAAAACAACCTATAATGAAGGCGCTAAGGGCACCCCCAAATTCTACTGCACATTCATTGCCACACCCTTTGCATCCTTCCCATCTCATGTGTGTGTTTCAGCCACCAGACTCTACCAAACTTCCAGCTGGAGTATTAGCTCTCTTGCATCTGTTGGGAATAAAGACCTAGCTGCGTGTGAACTTCATATAACTATTAGTTGTATTCAGATTACAGTGCAGACAGTGAGAAAATTAAAGTCAGTTCTACACTCTATTCAGCAGAGGGATGCTCTCCCCATCACTCAAACCAAACTGTTGGGGAGTGCATAAGCTACCTAGAGCCAGAAGAGGTAGGAAATGAACCCCAGTAAATGAGAAAAGTATTACAGACATCCCTTCGTACTCCTGACAATATTTTCAAGGAATAATGAGAGTAGCAGGTGGACTGGTTTCACACCTCTCTCTAAATGCAAGAGAAGTTCATTCCTTTCTACATTTTATCGCGTAAGATCCTACTCAGTCTGTGTCATGCTCTCCACGCTAACAGCATGCTACTGCAAGGATAATACTTTCCCTGTTACTTACAGCAAAGTAACAACTCTTCAGGAAATGGAGAGGTGCAGAGAGGGGACATCTGTCTATTAATAGGTCTGCTTGAGCTGGGATTACACTGACTTTTCAATACTTGTCTTGTGAAACTGATATCCTGATCAACATATCAGGATGGTGGTGCCAGCAATGAGCATTTCCCAGCTCCAGGTTCCAACCCGCTGTTTTAATTCTGGTTATGAGCTTCAGTTCTTCAACCAAATCAGTAGCTTGAAAGAGAAATAAAGTTTAATTTATTTATTTTAACAACACAACATTGAACCTCTCTCCTCCTCTACTAAAATATCTTTTCAAGAATTTATTATGACTAGGAAAAAGATTTAAATAAATAGCTATGAACCTGCATGGATTTTACAGCCACATGCCGTGAAGTTAATTCTCAGCATATTAATTTGCTTAGTAGGCCTGCTGTCATGCTAAGGTCTATTTTCATTGTGTGTTACCACATTTGATGGCACAGAACTGTTTCCTTGGATATTTTTTTTTTCTATGCAAGTAACTGTTCCTTCATGAAAAGTCTTTTTAAGTACTATATATGCATTTGTATGTATTTCACAGACTTCTCTTCATACGGTATCACTTGCTCCCCTCTGTGAATGTCAAAAAGAATAGAACTGCAAAGACTGCTTTTCAAAATGTTGAGAAAAAAATCAATCTTCAGTGTAATGTCTGCCAATTTTAAGATCTAAAAATCAGAGGATGAAAAATCTGTCTTTAAATAAATTTTGTCAGCCTGTAAAATATACTCCATTTTTCCCTCTCCCATTTCTGTGGTATTTCTTTACCACTAAGCTGTAGCTGACTGCTTGTTTAATAAAATTTTAGACTTAATTTTCTGTTCTGTGTTTGGGGGTAGGGGGGGTTTGGTTCATTTGTGCACAGAAAAGAGGAAGGCTCCAAATGTTCATCAGTATCAGCCTTTGAGTGAGGCACATATGATATTAGACTAGTCTTCACAGACTTTGATCTCATGCAGGCAAGTAATTTATTTTCATTTACCTCCTGCCTGAGAGGTTATTCCACTGATTAATCTACACAGGCAGGTTCATTCCTGTCTCTGTAAACCTGATAAAACTGCTAGTGACACTCCTAATCAATACACAAGAACTCCAATTTACTTTTCAATGTTAGTCACTTACATGCAAAAATTCTCTTTCTCCATAAACTCAGGTTTTTATATATATGTAGCAACCAGAGTCAGAAAACTTCTTTCTGGTGTATTAATCAAATTCAGCCACATATCAACTATTATTGAGCTTAGATGCAAAACTTCCAAAAGTCTGTCAGTATTCTGTTCACTGTTTTACCAGCGGGTGGCATCATCCTATCCCAACACCTTGTTTTCCATTTACCCATAAGTATTTAGCTGACAAGCACAGACTTTGCCTAAGAGCAAAACAATTTGTGCCTGACAGCTCTATTAACTACGATGACTAAGAATAATAAGAACAATCATCTCAACAATTTTTTAATACAGCTTGTCCCTCTCAATAGCCAACACCCATGAGACAGACTACTTCCTAGCAATTTGTGCCAAGTTCGTTTGTGTTTTGTATATTTGCTCCTGAATTTTCAAAGAATATTTGAGAGAGAAAATATTTATAATGTTAGACATCAGTGGTCTCCAACCAGCTTTAGAAAATACTTATCACTTAAAAAGGAATTTTGCCTAACTTCCATGACAACAGCAGGCATTCACTTCACCAGGTTAATCCCACTAACTAATGCAGTGCGTAAAACTGCAGATGTTAGGCCATGGGGGACTTGGACAGTAAGGCCGGGGGGGAGGGGGTGGGGTGGGGTAGAAGTCAGGGAGAAGTTGGGAGTGGAGGGGAGCCTTTTTCTGAACATGAAAAAAAGATAATGGTTTTAATAATTTCTCAGCCTTCCTCATGACTTCTGAGAGAATTTTTCAAGAGAAAGGAGAATAAAGGAAGATACACTGAAAACGCACCTATTAGTGTATTACCTTCAGTTGCCATGGTCTCAACTTTACAGATATGTAAATTCATGGATTCTTATAAAGTTCTTTTGAAGCTCAACTTCATAAAGTGGGAAAGGAAGGGAATAAATATGTCTAATGGTCTGTGTGATCAGAATACATTTATTTGACATTCAATATAACAACCACCACAAACGCTATTTTTATAATTTAAGCAAACTTCTTTTGCAATTCACTGGGTCTGTAATAGCTACAGGGTAGGTCTAACATTTAAGCGTTAAGAGGGGCCCAGTCAAGTTAAACACTATCATTTTCCTTAAATAAACTATAAATGTGTTTAAATGCCATTTATGGCACCAATTAAAAATTTTGTGAGGGAACCATCTATGCAGTGAAAGAAACTGTTGGTCAATCTACTGGCAAATTTGTTCATATTTCCATCTCACACCATGATTCTTCCCCCTCCCAAAGTATTGAGAGATTATCGTTTTAATTGAGTACAAAAGAACCATGGTAGCGCTCTGTTGGCAGAGAGTCATGGTTCTTGTGTCAGTGCCCAGAACAGCATGCTTGCTAGTTACAGCTTTGCAAATTCTCTCACATACAACATCTGAACAACTTGAGAAGAAATTCCCAGATTTCTCATTGCAAGCAATTATTACAAGCTGCACTTCAAAGGACTAATGCACAATACAGATAGAAAAAAAGTAATGCTTCCTAATAGTACATAAAAACCCCCACAAACGCTTCCAAAAGCAAGACTCCTATTGTCATACAATAAACTCACTGGGATTCAGTTCTGCCTACATTTTCACTTACCAAGATAGAAAATCTCGGAGAAATACAGTGTTGAGCACAGAGAAAACACACTAAGAACATTTAGTCTCTATATTTTTACACTTATATGAATCCAAATAATCTTATTATGCACTGATTAACTAGCAGATACTAACCTCTTAAAAACTGAAATGGAAGCTGGGGTGTTTTTAGTAACAACTGGCTACAGCAAAATGCACACCAAGTTAGTGGATGTCAGAACTATCCTGTCTTTTCAAATGTAACTTGTAGTCCCCATTGTCCCATCATACCTACATCACAGGAATATTTACACTTGTTGTTGCTAAAAGATCTTTCTGAAGTTATCAGTCACGTGACTCCAGATGTGCACAGCTGGCACAATTTCTTCATAGGCAAATTGTCTATGACCTCTACTTGTAAACCAAGTGCTCCAGCAAGTAGCAACCCACCTCCCCTTAAAAAAAACCAAACTATTAAAACAAAAACAAAACAAAACAAAACAAAACAAACAAAACCAAACCCAAATACCAAAACCAACCAATCAAACAAAACCCCAACAATAAAATATTCAGGAAGCTAAAGGTTACAACCTACATTAGAAGAATCTGCAGTCCAAATGGTTTAGCAAGAGAGTAGTCTGACCATTGGTCAGGATCCACAGTTCATAGCTTGCAGTCTTTAATGAGCTCACTTTCTGAATCAGACTCTAGACTCATACGGACTAATGAAAATCATTTTTTTTCCCCTTGCACATACAGAATTACTATGAATGACATGGAATTAGTATCTATTACCATCTGAAGCAATTAACTTATCACTATTTCTTTACATTAATTTTCAATCAGGTATGTAAGTCAGTTTTGCCAGCTCAAGGAAAGGCAAAAGCAGAGCAAAAGTATTACCAGAGGATGCCCTTGAAAATCAAAGGATGATCCTCATTAATCTGTTTTCAAAATTCTTATTCCAAAACCAGCATCCACACCCAGTGCAAGTCCTGCATACTATCTTTTTCTACCCTGTTCAACTGTCCTTCTCAACTAAAGTGTTGGCAGAAGTTAATGAAAAGAAAAGAGAAGAACAAACCAAGTGTCCTAGAAAATACCAGTTCAATTTTGTGGAAAGATGACTAGTGATATTGCTTCACTGCTTGGTGGTTCCTTCTGCCTTCACTGGTAATTACCCTAATTGTCCTCTTGGCAAAATCCATTTTGCCCTTCCCTTCTGCACAAAAAAAGAGGAAACTGAGTGAGCTGCTATCAGGAAATATACAGCCTGAGAACAGAACCTTCTGTTCGTGGCAGGTGAGGCCTTGCAACCCACAGTTACCAGATGGAGCTGCAACTATAATCTCACAGGAAAAGCAGCCAGAAATTCCTGAGTTAACAGCAGCTGTTCAAGAGATTGTAAGCACCTGCCAAAAAGTGACAGAAAATCATGGGAGTCTCAAATATTTTGAGAGTTCTGCCAAGACAGACAATAATCATTACATGTTAAGCCAGAGCTCTTTATCCAAAGAGAAGGTGTGGAATATTGCCCAAAATGAATAAGTTTAGTGACCTTAATTTATTTTGCATGGGTCACATAATCACATTACTTGGGGAAGCAATGAAGAGACATATTTTATTTCTTTCAGGGTTTTTTTCTGCTTGTGTTTGTTCTGTACGCCTATACACTGTTTAATTCTGGGATGGGTAGAGAAGAGATTGCTTTCTCATTTTTTTATATAACACAAAGTACAGAGAGGTTCTGAAGGTTAAGATGCACAGCTTTCAGGCTTACCAGTAACAATAACAACAACAATCTTAAAATCCATTAAATACATTTTGTAACCACACCAACTGTTGCTGGAATGATCAACATGATTCATGGATGCTGTAATCTACTGTCTTCCACCAGAGATGGTTTTTCCAAACAACATCAGGAAAAATTAGCTTGCAGTAGTGCTGCTGTATTTGTATTATCATACAAAAGATTACATTTCCTATGTTTGTCACTCAGAAACTTTTCCTACATACATGTGATCAAAATCTGAGCTATGAAGAATATTCAACCAAAGCTGCAGTTTTGCTATGGGGCAGGTAAAACTACCAGGGATAATTCGTTTGAGTTTTCCTAATACTAAACAAACAAACAAAAAACTGCCAAAAAAACCCCGATGTGAAACCCAAAAAGGAGCACTGATTCTGTAGGTAAGGCAAACGACTAAAAAGCAAATTGGGTTCTCCTCTGACCAAATTCTGCCTGTGCATCTTTTCTCCAGCTCTAAAATTGAGTTTATCGGTTTAGAGTTGTTTGGTGGAGGCATTTCCTTCCATTTGTTATGCATCTTACCTTAAACTCCTATCATATTCTGTAAATTACCTCGCATAAACTCAAAGGTTGGTCAATTTGAATCTTGGACTTAAAGTATCTACAATAACATAAATAAAAGACAGAAGGAAAACTATTAGTCTTCTCCCTGAATGACCTAGAAAACCTTGGGGTTACATGGAAACCTTCCTATCTTTTGGTGTACATGTCCTCAATTTCCCAAGTTCATAATATCAGCTTTTCCAATATAAATGCTGTCTTAGTGCTGAAGAAAACTGAATTAGATTACAGTTTATTTGTAAAGTTAATATAACTGCATGAGATCTAGGTGGAAGTCTGACTTATTGTATGTTTGCAGGTATTCTGCTTGCATGAAATAACATTATTATGATATTCAATAGTACTTCTATTAACAACGTGGTAAATTGCTATTCAGGATAAAAAGAAACAAACAGCCCAACTCTGTGCTTGATTGGTAGCACACATAAAGGCACTGCCTTTACTTAACATTTTTGCCTACAACTTAAAGGTATGCCTAAAGAAAGAACTGGAAAGAAAGACTATAAAATTTAATACAAAGTTTGGCTTAACTATTTCATATTAAGCAATTAATTATTTTAAGATCTCCTTGATTTGTGAATACTCCCAAAATTCATTTTTAAGTTCTTTCAGCAATCAAATCTCCACAGATTCTCTAGCACATTTCAGGCAGAGCGCTCTTCACAAGTTCAGCCTTAAACACCAGATTTTGAAACAGAAGTGAGTTTTTTTCCCCCACCTCTCTCAGCTAAGATAACTGGAAATTGTTGCCAAGCTCTCAGGGAATTTAATCTAGGTTTTATTTTATTTAACTACCATTGAGAAGTGACATTAAAAAGGTATCTGCCACATCACACAAAAGTGGACAAATGAATGCTTTACATTAACACTGTGCCCCTGAGGGCACCACAGGCCATCATAGCCTGAGCCAGCCTGGTGGGACACCCTGCCAGGTATGCCAGGAGCCCCATTCTGCCTTGACCACCGGGAACAGCCAGGGCAGTGGCTACCAGGGGGGAACCAGCAGCCCAGGGTGGCTGCAAAACACACCTGGCCGGGCCATCATCCCAATGGGCTGGGGCACTGCAGCTAAGCACTGCCAGGAATGGGTCCTGATCCTCAGGGAAAGGGCATAGCAGGGAGGAGGTCTGGGTGGACCTAGTAAGTCCCAGCTAAAGCTGGGGGATGGGGCTGGGGCAGCACCCTTGCAGTGGAGAAGACCCCTGGGGAGCCTGTCAGGGCCATTGAGGCTTGTGGATGACAGAAGGAAGTGTCTTCTTGGCCAAAACGTACCAAGTGAATACTTAACCCTGTGGAAAATATTAATGGCTGAGAGGCAAAGGGACGTTTTTGATACCAAATTTTTTCACAGGCTTACATAGAGAATATTGGTCACTAGCTGCAAGATTAAAAATTGCTGCTTTTACTTTTAAGTAAAAACTGCAAAGTATTATTTGTGAAATTGATATATTAATCTGTCCTCCCCAGTAAGTGCTCTCAAAATTGACTTCCACACTAAAAATTAATTTACAGGGTTTTAAGCAGTGGGGAAAAAAGGACAACAAAAGTACAACCATATGGCTGTTACACTAAGGATATAAAACAAGGTGGAACAAACTCAAAATGAGCATTTATCTGCATTGATTTATTTTGTAATCACTATCTAGTGTAATTTTCCTTTAAAGAAAAAAATTATAAAAATGTGTAACATTAAGACAACACCATTCCTATATTATGTTCCGTGCATTCTTACAGCACTGGCAGACATACAGCTGTCATTTGATTGCACAAAACAATGAATAGAACAGAGGGATTGCATATTTCTGCTCCATCTCAAAGTTGCATTGCTCCATTCCAGAGGAAGTCCACAAATACCTGTATTTTACAGTGCATTTTTGCAAAACGTATTTGTACAGATGTCAGCAAAAGTTATTCCAAAATTAAAAGACAACAGTAATACAAAAGAAAGCAAAGTTCTAAACAGTACTTTGATAACAGAGAAAAGCAACATGACTACACGTCGCACTAAAATATTCTGAACTCAGTTTACAGAAGTCCTGCAACAACTACCAGGCTGCAGAAAATGTCATGGTTTTCTTGGGAGAACACTGACAAAAGGTCATAGGTTCACAGTTTGCTTGCTACACCAAAAAACCCCAATTAATTCATAACAATGCTGGTTCTAAAGATTTAAATACTGGAGTTAAACTTAAGAATGCTAAAATTTAACACCAATATTAATATAGGTGCAGAAATGTATATAGACTTTTAGCTTTTTTTTTTTTTCTTTTCATTAGTACCTTAATTTGTGAGTATTAACAGAATCTTATCTAGGTTAAACTCTAAACAGCAACCATTGGAATGAAACCTACGTAAAGCAACTCCTTGCCTATGTTTCCTGAAACACCTGCAGCTTTAAGCCCAACAAGAAGTTTGACCTTTAACTACCAATTTTTAGTAGCTTAGTCCTACTTTTATGGTCAAATACATTATTATCCATATCTGTTAGTAGAAATCAACTACAGAAAGACTAGCCAAAAACTGGGGCATCTTTTCTTTTCCATCCACTTTTTTCCTTATTAACACTTTACATATGAAAGTTTAGAGAGTAATATAACACCACTCTGACAGCTTACTGTAAGTGGAATAACTGACTTCTCTTTATAATAATGTTCTTGGTGCTAGCCAGTGAGCTAATGGGAAGCCTGAGAGAATGAAAGGACTCAAGTCACCATTATTACAGTAGACAGCTTTGTATAAATCCAAAGCTTTGAAGTTCTCACTGTAAAACATCTGCACTTAATTCGTAAAAACCCTGTGAGTCTACACACAAACATCTCAGTCAACCTTGTCGAGTTACCTATATTTTGACACTCAACAGAGTCTAACAGAGATTTCCAAGCCTGCCATGTAATTCAATCTGAGCTGCTGGCAGCCACAAGTGACTTCACATGCCATATCTTTCTGATCTCTGCTGCTAACAATCCTTCATCAACAGATTTCATAATGTGTAATGCATCAAGAGCCGACACATGTGTTGTTCAGTTGATAGATTTCCTTTCAAGATATATAGTATGTATTTTATGCAGGCAGGTCCATTATAGCCCTTTTGAAATTGTTAAGTGCACTACCTCCTTTCTAAGTTTGCTTCAGTGTTCACTTTTAAAACAAACTGATTCAACTAGGTTTTGGAAAGAGGTTTGATTGAAATAAAGAAAGAATGAAAGAAAGAAATAAAAGAGGAGGGGGAAAAAGCCCCTAAGACTGACCACTCTTCCTTCCTACCTGTCCATGAAAAGATTCCAATTCTTTGGCAGCTGGAGATGGTGACCTCTTATATCCCTGGCTAGACTCTTTGGCAGCTTAACTCTAGCATTAAAGTTAAACCATCGAGGGTCATGTGGCAGACTATGAAATCCACTATGTGGTACATTATAGCACTTGCACACGTATGAGAAAAACGTTCCAGTATGACTTCCAGACCACAAATACTGAACTTCAAGAGACAGTGGGTGTTTGCAGAATAGAAACATCTGTGTGCTCTACCCATATATCTATCAAATGTACAGAAATTCTGTTCCATTTAAACAAATAACTTCATCTAATCCTGTTGTGAACGGAAATAATACCTTCCAATCTATTTTATAATTTTCTGAATATACTTGGTATTAAATTTGCATATATGACAGACCACAAGAGCTCAACAAAATATTAACATCAGTGATCACAGTCTGAGACACTCAAGTCAAGAAGCTAATACATTGAACCTATCCAAAACTGAAAGAGGCCTTGCTTTGAAATGGACGTAACTATTTGTTCAGCTTCATTCAGATAATTTAGTATGGTCAGCTCTTTTTTCTTTTCAGAAAGTAGCAGTTTTTTGAAGACTTTCTAGTCACATGAAAGAATAATATTCCTACTAGGGAAAAATTATCCACTATTCCCCCAGAGTGATTCTACTCTCCAACACAATGAAAAGATAAAATTTTTAGAGGTTACAGCATCCAAAAGGAACAATCCACAAATAAACTCTAGTCTACAGTGTGCTACAAAATTAATTACTTTTCAATATTCTAATATAATTTATCAAAGGCAAACATTTCTGAGAAACTGGAGAATGGTGCTTAGTGTAAAATAGTAGCTTTTTTGTAAGTACTTACCTAAGTAATGAGTTTTCCATCTTGACATGACTGACCAATATTATTATGAAGTACTGAAAAACAGAGGTTGATCTTATTTTAAACTACTAAACCATTAGAGAGTGTCCAGAGGAGAGCAACAAAGATTGTGAAGGGCCTTGAGGGGAAGCCGTATGAGGAACAGCTGAGGGTACTTGGTCTGTTCATCCTGGAAAAGGGGAGACTGAGGTGAGACTTCATTGCAGTTACAGCGTCCTCGTGAGGGGAAGAGGAGGGGCAGGGACTGATCTCTCTGTGGTGACCAGTGACAGGACCCGACGGAATGGCCTGAAGCTGTGTCAGGGGAGGTTTAGGCTGGATATCAGGGAAAGGGTCCTCACAGAGAGAGTGGTTGGACACTGAACAGGTTCTGCAGAGAAGTGGCCACAGCACCAAGCCAGAGTCCAAGAAGCACTGGGGCAATGCTCTCAGGCACAGGCTGTGACTGGGATGGGCCTGTGCAGGGTCAGGAGTTGGACTCAATGATCTTTGTGGGTTCCTTCCAACTGTAAATACTTTACATAGAAATGCAAACTTTTCATGGCACTGCACTACACTCAAAGAAGAGGACTTCGGGAAACAACTGCCATATTAAACAATGATTCATTAATGTGCAGTTTAAGGGACTCATGTTTCCATCAGTGTTGCTTAAAGCAGTAGAGCAAGAACAAGAAGTGTGAGAAAATTCAGACTTTTTTTTTTTTACATATTTGATGAATTTGTAGAACTCATAATTAAATTAACCTGTAAGTTACTTGAAGGGATAAAGCATATTCTTGGCTGAAAAGAATTACTACAAATTGAGATTATCAAATAGAAAAAGAAAAGGAAAAAAGAAAAGAAAGAAAACAGGAGGGCAACAGTGAATGAAAAATAATGAAAGGGCCTGCCCTCAACTGAACACAGAGGAGATCAGTATTTGACCAAACACAGTCAACACTTGGAGGCAATTTTCTGGTCTCTTTTATACTAATTAAGAAATACCAGTGTTTCTAAGGAAAATAGATCCAGCAAGTTTGGCAGTCCCTTCAGCAGCACTGCAAATAAAACAAAGGACTGACTAGGTCATTATGATACTTCTATCTTATGTTAGAGAGAGTCCATTAAGTATGCATATGAACAGGTCAGTCTGTCTTTATGAGCTGGAATGCATAATGCACTTCTGCTATACTCATTCTGGCACTTTTGGTAAGTGGCACACAGACCCAAGTATTTTCAATGACTAAAGTAACTACACGACAACTGAATAGATAAATAGATATCATTCAGCCTCACTTTCAAGGACTAAATGGAGAAAATCAAAACATTTAGAAAAAAAGTCCTATAAAAATGTGAGTTGCTTGCCAAGTATGTATATGAATTCTTTCTTCCTGCATTTGTAAAATTAATGCTAACAAGTACTTTAGAAAAAAGGGACATTTATCTTAGATCCAGAGAGTTATCATCTTGGAAAGAATAAGAAAGAGGCATTATAAGTAGAAGAAAATACACAGTCTGTAAAATAACATTAAAAAATAACTCACATAATTAGTTAGCCAGCAAGCAGATCGGTAGTATAATGCTTTCAGTATGAATCTGTTCATTAAATATATATATAATTTCCTATGCTGACAGCTGTTATAAAAACTCTTGTAAAAAGTACCTAAGTATAGTAGATTTGATTCCCAACTCTATTGTTACACTTCATGGATTAGGAAGGGAGAGACAAAAAGTATCACCATGAACTTTAAGGTCTTACAGCTCTGAAGAATTTAGTTTCTATGCTTCCTATTCATGAAACCACTTAAATTGCATCTGCCAAAGTGATTACATGTTTTTTACCCAATTGCATTAAAGCAGGTATCACACATATGCAGAATCCACTTAGGTTTCCATTCTTCTTGCAAGTGACCACACCAAAGCTTTTCTCTCTCTCTAACCAAGTTTTGTTACTTTGAAAAGGTAAATATTCTCTAATATTAAAAAACCTTTACATAACTAATTCGATCGCTCATGCAGGTATAGATTCTAGTCA
Source organism: Acropternis orthonyx (assembly GCA_035583155.1). Classification (NCBI taxonomy): domain Eukaryota; kingdom Metazoa; phylum Chordata; class Aves; order Passeriformes; family Rhinocryptidae; genus Acropternis; species Acropternis orthonyx. The sequence goes on along the minus strand of JAWWEU010000160.1, from coordinate 12,884,255 downwards.
ACAATTAAATATATTTTGACTACTTCAAAGATTTCTTCACAAAGCTCCTGACAGCTTTAAATTAAACCCAGCTGGGAGAAATGGATCACTTTCCTTCAGGTAGGAAGTGGTTGGGAACTGTAGGAAATACTGGGGAAATCAAAAGAAATGTCAGAGCAGATGATCAGGGAAGCAATCTGGGAAAAACAGTGGGGAAATGGAAACTCTTAATTGGAAAATACTGGAAGGTGTTGAACATTTTGGGCCATTTGACACACAACCTTGGCCACTACAGCTTGCTTCTCTTATAAGTTACTCTGATTTATGCACAAGGGCAAGGATTTTATCTGATTTCTCCACTCTTTTTAACCTTTTTCTTTCTTTATTCCTGTCAAAAAGGATATAGTACAAGATAATAGGGTATAAATGAATTGTCAAAAATCCAAAAGAAAAATAGTGCATTTGTGTTACAGATGTTTTTCCCCCCTCACTTGAATCCTAATAGTAAATTTTTAATAGCATTAATGAAGAAAGAGTGCAAGTGTTACTTACTATGGTTTTTTTTGAAGGTGACAAGGCCTACCACATGAAAAAGAAACAATTTAAAAGGGGGTCTTCTTTAGGTAAGAAACATGTTACATTTATTGAAACGTGAGAGCACAACTTAATTTGAGCTGGCAAACCCCAGAAAATTCTCGTAACAGTCTGACAGCTTAGAGGGGAAAAACTACCATGAACTTCCATTGTTTTTTGACATAAAGCCTCAAAGGAAATTGAAGGTTAAGTACTGTCAATCTCATGTAGGACCAACCAGAACTAAATCAACTTTTTTAATAACTCTCCATTCTCTTCATAAGCTGTCAGTTAATACTATTTCTACATCATGTTTTAAAAGGTCTAACCTTATCACCTAAGGAAGCTATCTATCAAGTACTTCCACAAATGTTGTCCAAGGAACTTGTAAAAAACAAAGGAACCAATTAACTAAATAATTCAGCGAAACATTTTATAACAACTAGTCTTAGAAAGCCTAGCCTGTGTTATACCTATACAGGCTATGTTTCCCAGTAACCTGCATTTTGGGGGGGTTAGCATCATATTATGAATCAGCTGAAAAAAAAAAAGTATTTTTTAAACATGGAACAAAACATTTCTCTAGAATATCTACAGATTCTTTGGGTCTGAACATTCCTAGCTTATAAAGACTGCAGATCAGACTTTCCTCACTCCTCCTAATATCTTCCCAGCACAATCTCTTTCCTTTGGGTTGCCACTGATCCTATCCTGCCTGATGTCAGTTTCCACCATCTTGGCTACAGTACTCCAATAACTAAAGATGAGCCGTAATCACAGTTTTGGATCTGCATGCTCCAAATCCATCAAGCACATGTACTGAGTTCTATGAAGATGACAAATTATTATTGCACTTTTATAAACATGTATTCAACATTTCTATAGCAGCAGCACACTGTGGTGTACTAAGTAGCCTCCAGGGATATGGTAACAACTCTGGGTAGTAAAAGAAAATTACTACAGCTCACTTAACAAGCTTACATAAATTCTGTAGGTCTGGCAAGACTTTTTTTGTCTTCCAATAATAATACAAATATAGACGAGTTTTGTGTCATTTTGCTATGCTGTAAATTCAGTTTAGTAGAGATGAGGATAACACGGAATAGAATAATAAAAAATTGTTTACATCATAAAATGATTAATTTCAGCCCTGTTTAAAGTCACTTGGGTTAGGAAAATAAACAGCACAGATTCTTGCTTTATACAATGGTCAACTGACTAGGAAGAACCCAAAATGCTTCTTTACATACTTAATCACTATAACTTTAGAAAATACTTTTAAAAATGTTTCTAAACCCATGCTGAGGTAAATCATAGCTATAGCTTCTAGGAAAGCTCTTTTCTCTACTCATAGAGTTTATAAAAACTAATAGGCTGTTGAATTGAGCCAAGTACTCTATTGCTTTAATGTGGGGAACAGGTAGAGTGTGACTATAACACCAACAGTGTCTCTGAGAAATGAAGTCAAAAGACTCTCTGGAGAATTGCAGTAACTGTAAAATATACTAAAATTGTATTACAGAAAATATTCTTTATGAAAGAGCATAAATGCCTATATCTAAGAATTCACTTTAAACATCATCATGCCAAGCTACCACTGATTTCCTAACCAGTCTTAACAAGTTTTAAGTTGTGGACAAAGAACTTCTGAGCAGGGGTTGCTATTCTTTTCTGGGGTAGTGCAAAGAGGTAAAAGGTTTCCCTTCTCACACTACTGGAAGCACATACTTACTCTTCTTAAACTGTGTGACTAATATTATATGTATGCATCCCCTTTTAAAACACCTTTTGTTCTCTGACTTTATGGTCAAACTGTGTTTCTGTGTATTTGTCTGAATACAGTTGTCTGAATTTCCTCTCTTCCTCCCTCTGTTTGTGTGGGCCTCTGATAGCTTTGAATTTCTCACACAGAATGTGTTCCATCTACCACGTTTCTGCTGATCTTTCCATTCAACTTTCACCTCTCCTTAAAATGCATTTTCAGACACATGTATTTAAAGAATGTATTTCTGTCTATAACATGCTTCTACATTACCTCCTTTGAACTTACTCTGAATTTATAGTAGAGAATCCCTTATGAGTTACACTACGATCATGTAATGATTATATTATGATTCCTTCCTCATATTGTATGAGATCTGTTTCAGACTCCATAAGTTAAGGAAGCCTCCCTTTCTGTTAACAGGTATCAGTCTCCTGAAGGTCCAGATAATGTTTCATTCCATTAGCATTTGATGTAAAAACCTACATCAGACCCCAAGATCTGGCAGCTGGCATGAGTGGGAGTAAGCAGCCAAAGGACAGTATGCAAAATGCAGCAATGAATGACACTTCCATTTTTATCAGAAACCCAGTCTGGGTTTGTTAAGAATCTGATCTGCTGCTTAAAAGTGTATTTCTCACCTGCAATTATTTCTTATTGCTACTTTCAGCACTTGTATGAATTGAAAATCAGAACAAATGGAGATCATTAATATCTGGAAAAGAAGGGCAAGTTATCATCCTAAAGTTTCATCATTTGTCCCCTTTTTTGAAAGAAGTCTGACTCTGTTTTAGAGCCCAGTTGCTGAGAATCTTCCTTCCTTTACTTGTGTTCAGTGGTTACCCACAGAATGAGTAAAATCTTAAATATATACATGTCTATGTGTACACTCAACTCTAGAGGAAAGAGAATACTTCTACGTATTACATACTGAAAAACTTAGTTTAATATAAATCCCCAATGGAAAAAATAATAGTATCTTAAACATATTAATAGAATCATTAAAATATATTTTCTATTTCAAACAGTGATATCTTAAGTAGAATAAGGTATATAGATATTAAAGATCTATTAAATAAACTTGCTGTAGGGGAAAAAAATTGCTACAGATATTTGTTGTCTTCTCATTATCTTCTGAATGTATCAGCCTCCTCAGCTATTAAAATACATATTTCAGAACAGACCCATTGCAATTTCAAATTGAAAGTAATTTTTTAGTATAAAAATCATTTATCAAAGGAGTCCCATCTAAAATAATTCCATTTCTATTACTGTTCAGAAAATTGGTAAAAGACAATGGGTAATCTATAATATGACCACTGGGGGTCATTCAATTTACACAAATATTCCAGTACAGTAAAGTATTTACTGTTTTTTTTAATAGGAATAATATTTTAATAGAACTAGTTATTTCTGAAGAGAATACTCAGTGATTAATATTCAGAGATATTAACCCCCTGTGTTCTTTACCTGTAAATAGCAAGTGAGAAAAGGAATAATACGTTCCTCAAAGAGCTAATCAGAATAAAATCAAGAAACTGAAAAAAAAATAGACACACCATTTAATATCCATATAGAAAAAATAATAAAAAACCCCAAACAACATATTTTCCAGATTTTCTATTACGTTTTTAAGGGGTCAAAGGGAAAATTTTAACAGCTCTAACACAGATTATGAAAAAGTAAGCACTGCGAACTCTGATTTACCTATAGGTTTTACTTTTGCTTTTATAAAATTTTTACAGTCCTTCTAAACATTACATAGAAGTCTCAATGAAAACAGACCTAAATGCTCACACTGAGAGCACAACAAACAATAGATTAATGAAACAGTGCATACTTAACAAAACTTAATACAATCCTTAGAAGCATAAATCCTATATACTTGGTTTGACAGTCAAGTGTAAATATGACTTAAAAACAAAACAACTGTTTAAAAATAAAACAAATGTAATATGCCACCAAAGGTTGAAAAATTTTAAAGTAAGAAAGTAAATATTAAATATTTGGATCTAACATCCAATATTTTTAGAACTTCAGGAAGTAGCTCCTTTTATCTTACATATAAGCTTTATTTGTATACATATTTCCATGTATTCAGTTAAGAAAATGAAACACTAAACCTGTAGTGTTTTCAGTAAGAAATTAGCAGTCATACACTGACAATGAATGACATCGATTTCATTTTTCCAGTGAACAGCTAAATGCAGTTATTTACCTACTAGTCCAACAGTATCTATACATGCAAACAGATCACTAGAAACACATATTAAAATTCTCTCCAGCATAGTGGCTACACTAGATATCTTGGCTGATGAAGAAACCATATGCTTACAGAAAGAGACCAGGCCATCCCTCCAGTTTATTTTCTGACTCATTACTATCTCCAATTTATTACATTTCATTCTCTCCCAGGCATACCTACTCTCTTTCCTAAAGGCACACTCTTATTGCTATTAAGAGGACATAAACAAATTCAGTGTAAAGATAATAATACACTCCAAAAAATGCCGCCTCTATAAAATGATAGGGTTTATAAACTATTCTAACAGGTTTACTCCCACATAAGCACAATAAACCTAATAAGCAGTGACACAAACCCAAATCCAAGCCCAATCAACTATATACAACCCACAGCTTTAAGACTACTCTCTCTCTCTCTCCCATCTTCAACATTCCAAAATTATTTTTGCTACAGCCATCTTTTTTTTTCTTTTTTTAGTCATCTGCACGCCCTGAAATCTCATCAGGCATTTTAGACTTGGCAAGATAACTTTTTCCTTTGCCAAAAGAGGAGGAAGTTCATGCAGTAACACACCCAGAAATCAAACATGAATACTGTATAGTAAGAAGAATCACTCTCTGTCTTTCTTTACATCTCCTGGCATGCTCATTTTCATTGGTTTTAGTCAATTAAGTGGAGTTGCTCATTTTAGAAGCAATTATTTCTAATTTGCTTTAGGAGCAAATAATTTCCACTGGGGGAAAAAGAATTATTTTTTTTTAATTAGCTTATATCTTCTGTATAAGGTATCCTCAACAACATAAATCATTCCAACAACCCAAATGCTTCTTATGCAACATTAACTCTTTCAATAATTTTATGGAAATGCTACAATCTCATACCAAATCCCATGATAAAACCATGATGTATATCTTTTTTTACACTAAGTTATCACTGAGTCTTCTAAATCTATATCACAATCTAGCCATTCATTTAATTTTTGAATAATCAAGATCATGAGAGACATGGACATAAATTGCACTGAGAATAAGTGAAAAATCACCAATCTCCATAAAAAGAATTTGTACCTGACAGGATACCCTTTATAAAGTGGAAACTACCTGAACTTTAATAAAGAAATTAAAGAGTGCCAGGTCGTTTCAGAAAGAAATGGACAGAATCAGAATTCAGATGTCTTCAAAAAATTTTGCTTTATGTACTTATAATTTGCCATGGATTAGAATTAAAATGAGTGGAAAAATATTTCATGGAATAAGGATCTACCTAAATGCTGTTAAGTAGCTAGTTGAATGAGGGCTGTTATTCTGGGACCCACTCAGTACACTGAACTGGCCGAGACAATTCAACTTTAGTCAGTTATCCTGGGAAGCTCACCTTCAGTAAGTGGCATCTTTCCACTTTTGCATATTTAAAAAAAAAAAACACAAACAACAAAACAAACAAACAAAAAAAACCCCACAAACCCCTGACTTCTATCAGTTAAGGACCATGGAGTTTAGATCAACAATCTAATAAACCAACTCTCAAAAACACCAACTTTGTTGTGATCACAATCATCATCATCGCAGAGCACAGTATGAGATAACTCAATACCTTGTTGCTAATTCAAACAGGAATTTCTACCAGGGGCAAAAAGACAAGCAAGTAAGCATCACACCAAGCCAATAAAAGAAAATAACTTGTTATGAACTTTCTGAATTTTGTATCTAAAAATGCATATTTTGTTACAAAACAGAGTAACTAGATTGTGCTGTGATCAGCAACAGTTTCCCCGAGCCTAATCCCAAAACATGAATCGCGTCCAACGAGGGTTGGCACAGTAGCCACACCAAGTCTAGCACTGCAGCTTGGACTCGATTAAAATGCACAGAGGGACTCACATTACTGCAACTCAAAGCTCATCTTCAGCCACCTGAAAGATGTTTCCTTCAACTAGGACTTTGAAATTCAGTATTATTTGGCATACTAAAACCAAAGCATAGGGGAAAAGGAATTATTAGTTAGGTAATCTACAAGAGTTCATCTGTTCCTAACCCACAAAATATGCCACCACTTTCCTCCAAAATCACTAGTTTTGGCAAAGCAAAGCAAGTAAATTTTATTTTAAACATGAGTTACATAGAAACCAGTCTGTGGTCAGGCAGAGCTCGTGTGATGCCTGATACGGCAGGAAACATGGATCTTGAACTGTTGGAGCCACAAACACAGGCTACAATGTGCAGAGGTTGGCTAAGCTGATAACAAGCCACTGTATGCCCATCCCACAGTGACAGTGGGTCAGTTTCTAAAACTGAAATCTGACTTCTCGCAGAAAAACCTCCTGGAAAACACAGATGTGTAGTCAACATGTGTCCTCAACCTGCAGTGATTCCAAGCTACTACAGACTCTTGGCAACATGAATCTGCAACTAACACCCATAAGGATGTAGAGTCAAACTGACTTGTACAATTACATATCTCAGTTCAAATGTAACATTTTGCTGAACAAAATATTTTATCTTAACTAAACATTATAAATTTGTTATATTTTTCCATTCTTTTCAAGTTGAACAATCTAGTGTCCAAATATGAGAGAGACTACAACATACTTAAGCACAGAGAGGAAAAGCAACTCATAAGGAATATAATATAAAGCACAATGCAGATTGCCTTATGTAACATAATGGCTTCATATTAAAAATTATGCATTATTTATAGATTAATAGGTTTTTTAGGTTTTAAACCACACAGAGATGAAGTTTCACATCTCTGCAAAATCAGCCATGAAGAATTCAGTGTGGTAGTCTCCCCTTCAGCTGATCTAGCAGATGTGGCTGGTTTCTTAATTTCTGATAAAGAATTCACCATGAATATAAGATGATGGAGATAACTTGATATTGACATGAACACTTACCTGCTATTTGCAACTGATACTACCTAAGTCAGTAAATAAGACATAAAAGCTCTAAGCAAAAACATAAATGATAGCCATATTTGGGATAGGTAAGACTTTGATGAGATTCTTATTCCGTCTTCTCATCAATGTACATCACATGAATTTTTTCTGTATAGAAAGCAAATCTGCTGCAGATTACTCACTTGGATTTTGATTTTACCTACATTAATTTTGCATGTGACATATGCCTGACACAGCTGAACCCTAGAAAATATGAGTCCCTTGTTACTTGATAGGAAAAAAAAAAAAATAGCCATTAATCATTTTTCAAAAAACAAAGAGCTTCTGATAATCAAGGTCACATACTTACATGATTCATTCTAAAGTATCTGTGAGGCAGAGAGTAGAGGATGATTAAAAAATATTAAAGTCTCAGATGGAGAAAATAAGTCCTATAAAAATTCTGTCCAAACTCCTGTTTTTGACAAGGAAATACAAAGTGCAACCAAATGGCTGAATAAAGGGGAAGAAGGGAGACACAGTGCAACATCTGTCAGAGACAAAAAAATATCTAATTTTTTCAAGAAATGTATGCTTGTCACATCAGTCTTCAAGAGACCAGAAAAATCTCTTTTCTGTCCCTCTTCCTACTATATCATTACTCTTTCCAATGTCTCATGTGGCAATACCGCACTAGCAATAACTGCTGTCAGACAGTGCTGTGTTACTGAATAGTGTTTGCAGTAAAGTCTTGAAAATAGTTTTACACTTCTTTTGTATTAATTGTCTCAGAGACTGAAATCAAGAAAAGTGCCATATCTCTAAAAAAAAAAAAAAAAAAAAAAAAAAGGAAGCAACAATTGATATGCATGCAGAGTCATGATGAGGAATATAAAATAGACTCCCTACAGTTCCTTGGGAAGTCCCAGGCTTACTAGTGTCTGAGTAACCACAGGAAGGGAACTTTGGCTTCACTGACTCACACCAAGATCGTTCCAGCAATTTTTTTTTCTTTTCTTTTGCTCCCAGTTTTAATCTAACCATTATAAAAGACCCCAAAATGAAGTTATTTCTGTACTGATATGAATTCATTACCTAAGTACTGCATACCTTTTTCCATGCTGTGTCTTTCATTCAGCAACATCAAACTATAGGAATGAATAAATCTCACTATAAGCTCTTACAGCATTACAGAAACTAAGACACAGAAAATAGGTTTTCCTTTTCCACACAAGTCACCACTGAATATAATACAGGATGTAGACCAGTGAATATAAACTGTATTGTTTGGAATACAGTCAGGGTGTGAGCTGTTTTTTTGGGTTTTCTTTTTTCTTCTTTCATTTCTTTTTTCTCCTGCAAACACTGTTGCTAAGACACAGGGATGTGAACAGTGACAGGATATATTTTCCAGGACATAAATGGAAATGAGTCTATATTCCACTTAAACTACTGAATGCCTTAAGCAGAAGGGCAGTACTTGTTTCTGTTTTCTGTCAAGCTAATATTTTAAACAATAGATGTGTAGGATTAGCAGACTTGGAAACAAAGTTGAAGAGGGTTTTTTAATGCAACTATGCAGTTTTTAGGTATGGATGGTAGCACTGAAACACACTAATAAAACGTAGATGGAACAAATATTTCTTAAAACTGAATGGAATACGTAATTATTCAGAAAAATTGGTGTAATACGCATTTCTGTAAGGGACTTCAACTCCAACATTTGTATTTATTTAAAAGACAGTGCATATTCTCAGCATATTCTGTGATAGCTTCTACAGTGCAAAGTAAAGGAAAAGTTTTCTTCATGACAAATATCAGATTACTTTTGTATCGGCTAAATGAGCAGCAGTAAAAAAGAGAGGATTACATCAATCTTTTCTCTTTTTGCTTTTATTCTAATCCCCTAATTTTACACAAAATTTCTGCAACATTTCAGATCTACAGTAAAAGTGTAATATTGTAATTGTTATCAGACTTTATACAGTGGCTGATAGTCGAATAGTAATTTTATTTACTCTGAATACAAATTTATGAATCTTAACTATTTCTCACTTGAATTTCATTATATCAATATAATGTAAATCACCAAAACCAAATTTCAACTATAGGGTGAGAAAAAAAATGAGCTTATAATTAAGTTATCAGAGTTTTGCAAGAATTTAAGTATTAGTATTATGCAGAAAGACTATGTGCAGAAGAATGGATATTCTGTAAATAATAGGATAACAGCTGTTGACTTCAGTACTGCCTTCTATTTTTAAAAATCTAAGTTACCCATGAGTGTTGTGACTAATACAACTGTGGATAGCAGAACTACCTATCAGTTACCTGAGTTCAGATCCATTAAGTGGCCTTTTACTCAGAAGTAATACTGTTTAATGGCATAAATATAAATAGTATCAACCTACACTTCATATCATCAACATAATTTTACTGTTATAATTCCATTTCCTCATATGAATAGATAGAAACTGTGCCACTTTTGTTGAAAAATGACCTTTTCCAGTAGAAATGGAGTATAATTAATAGAAATTTAAATAATTACATGCAAATAGAAAATTATTTTGTTTTGAGGAGAGATTAGATGTAAAATGCTAACAAGAACAACACATATAGCTGATGCAATAACTTGTATGGCTATTAGCATCAGACTTGCCTTATCTAATGAATCTTACAGGTATCACAGTCCCTAGCAAACTCATGCAATTATCTGACTTATAAGAATGAATTATTTTATGGATGTTGCACAGAAACCAGCTTGCATAACATTCACTATTTCTAATGCTTATCAAGACAGAGAGTCTGTGAGAAAAAGACATCTGCAAATCTGCAGAAAAAGCACTGCATCGATACGGTTTTAAGCACCATAAAATTGTTCTGCTCAAGTGGCTGGTCCTCATTTTTGAGGCCAAATAATCGCCATCAGTATCAGATGAACAAATAAGCAACAAGCTAAAAATCTTGTTAAAGTACAGTCTTCCCCACTCCCTGTAATTGCCCTAGATTTGATAAGAGTAATAAAAACTTCCTGAGTATTAAAGTGAGGAAGATTGTCTACAACACCACAAATTGCCATTTTATTATTAATCACATTTGTATTTAATATTTTCTGTTACTGAGGCTTGTATAGGGTATTCCATCACAGGTACCTTATGCTGAATCACTTATCACTGTTCCCTTGCAGCACTCTTTCTGTGCATCACAAATTAAAGGATAAGTATTGTAACACTCCACTGAAAATTTTCTTCTGTACACTAATCAGACCTTACAATTTCCTTTGCGAAGCTGGTGTTCTGTCAGGTCTTGGGAGGCGGGGGGCAGGGTCAGAGGAAAGGTATAGTAGTGATGTTCATTAAATTGACCAGGTATCTATAAAAGGCTCAAAATGTCCACAAAATACAAGGAAAGGGGGGAAGCACACAGGTACTCATGTTCAAGTATATGGGATTTCCTCTTTGTTTTTTCAGTACAGTTGGATTCCAGCTCTAGTATTTACTGAAGAGAGCACCTTTTCCCCCCTAGTTGCTTAATTAATGTGGCACAGTTGGCCCTGTGACTGTTAGAAATGACACATGCGTCAGAAGTGGAATGGGTGTCCTTGCTGCAAGGAATTCTATTTTTAAGCAGAAATGACTCATCAACTACTGGGGTGTCCCAAAAGCTACAATTTGTCAAGCTGTCAGGAGAAAAGGGAGGAAAAAAAGGAAAAGAGGTCACATCTTTGTTTGTATCTGTAGCTTGAAAAGCAGAGGGATAAGGCACTGATTATACATTCAGCTTCACTCTGAAAGGCAATCTTGTATGCAAGCCATGTTCCGATAACAGCTATATGGTATCTGGTATTTTTAAAACCTCGTGTGAGTTATCTCCTCTTTTATATTATATAGATTTGTAAATTTGTTCAGTGCTAAGGAGGAATGCCTCTAACTCAGTGTGCACTTCTGTCTACAGAGAAAGAAAGCATGGGATGAAATATTTGCAGATCCATTGTCAGATGCTTTGGGATGAAACAAAAAATGTAGAGAATCATTTGGAAAGAGGAAAAGGACACAAACAAGAGAAAAGTTCTAACCTGTACATAGATTATATACTGGTGTGGTTTTTTTAAAGGATTTAAATTGCCATTTCAGAATATGTTCTCACAATACTAAAAACACATTAAGCAGCACGGTATGGATTTGTGTAAAAATAAGCAAAAACTGAGCAGGTCATAAATGTGATCTATACAGTTTCATTACACAAACTGACCTTCAAGTTATTGCGTAGGTGGTGAAAACAAACATAGGGCAGGTTTCCTGAGAACTTGTTCCCAGTGAATGTTACTGAAATTTAAGCTGCAATTAAATGCTAGTCTAAATTTTTTTATCCATATTTCTTAAGTCAGATCCAAGTCATCCAAAGAATGTTTATGTAAGCTTAATGGTGTCAATAAGCTTATTATTTTATTGATGCACTACAGACAGTAAATTGATGCTCATAGACAGCAATGCTAACAAAGTCTAACTCAAGCCATGAAGTAACCGATGGTTCTTTAGATGTTCCACAACATGTCATACTGCAACACTAGTATTAAATATAATTTTCAAAATAAACATAAATTTAAAAGACTAGCAAACCACAGAAATGAAAAAATGAGATTCTCTAATGCAATCATTTTGTATCCATAGGCATGGGTAGAATTTAAAAAACTACACTGGTTCTGGGGTTTTGACATAAAGATATTTTTAACACTGTGGTTTCACTGGACTCAGAGACATATGAGTTCATGTAGAGATAGGAATTGAGTATGGGATAAAAACTAATACAAGATTGATGCAAGCAGAGCAGCAAAGGATAAACTACAGAACTCAAAACATAGTTTAGAAGCATGGTTTTCTAAACATGCCTGATTATGCCTGACATCTGTGCTGAACCTTCAGGTGAAAGACCTTTCTTACTCTTGCACAAATGAAACTTTGAGATCCTGCCCTTGGAAACCTAATGGAATTTAGAGCAGATGGGAACAGTCTTCCCAAAACAGAGATAGAAAGCAATGAAGACTGACAGGCATCTGCTAGAAACAACTGTCAAATTGCAGTCCTTTTTCACCCTCATGTTTAACCTGATGCCTTTGAACTTCTCAGCACAAAGCAGGAACGATTCATTGGAAAATGAAGATTCAGTTTGGCACACAGGAGCACTGAATACCAGTCAGTGTTATTCAAATGCTCTTTATCACTGGACACTTCCTTGGAGAAAAACTGCCAGATGAGGCAACAATTTGCTATAGTCTTTATTGAGCCACTACCTTCCCCCCATCTCCTTAAGGACTTGAGGTATCCCACAAACCACCCAAAAAGAATTTGACTCAAAACTAGATTATAACATAGCTCTGCAAACATATGTGTTTAAATTTACTTCTGGCAAACAGCTCCAGAACCACCAGTATAAACTCACTTGCCATGAATGCTGTATTTCAGGAGGTGCTAAAACTGACTTGCAACACAGGAAGGAGGAAAAAGAATTATCTACCTGGTGGTACTACATACTTGTTGAATTTGTTATTCATTTTCAGACAAGATATAAAATGCTAACATCAAATTCTCAGAAACATTCCTGTATGTTTACACACAGAATCTGGATTAAAAATAAAATTCTCACTGATCAGCCATACTAAAAGACCAAAGTCTTATCTAAGTACTTTTGACTTTGAACTGCAAAACAATGTTACAAAAACAGCCTGCCCTGGGCCAAAAAGGATCACACATCTTCCCTGCACTTGGATTCATCCATTTCAGTCTTTTCAAAGTCTATGAGTTTATCATAAGAAACTGTGTTACAAAAGATCAAGGTGCTAACATATTCACTTTTTATCAATAGTATTTTTAGACAAAAATTATGCTTGTAAGATTGAAATCCTATAGACAGCCTTGCCATTCTGCAGGCTTAGCTCTTCAGTGCAACAAAGCGGTCTTCATTTCCATTCAGTATCCCAGGTCACATAGTCAGCTTTACATTTGAGAAGACATAATAATCAGATATTCCAACATCCTACCAACCAAAGTATCACCAAGTATAACTTGTACAAGTGAGATACCAAAGGTACAGGAAATTCTACCATTATTTATCTTTTCCAGTATTTCACCACTATCACAGCTACTAAGTTTCAAACTAAATCTGCAAAGTTGTACATTATGTAGATTTTATTGTTTATTCAAACACCATGGAGGTGACCTTTGGGTACCATCCATTTGCATATTGGAAGGGTGCTGGGTCTGCTCTTCGTACATCACAAGGTGGAGAGTTTTTTCTTTCCCCAGACTAAACAAACCCTTTTCCAACGACCACTTCTCATTCCATTATCTGTCAAAAAAATAAGTTTCATAAACTTTTAATCATTCCTGTTTCTTTGCAGACTCTCTCATCAGTTTGTCTACATATTTCTGATACAAGCATGCTTTGAGGCCTTACCAAGGCTTAAGATATTCTTGTGGCATTAGCTTAGAAATTGCACTGCTGCAAAATTTTTCCTTTCTTCTCCACAAAAATTATGAAGAGTGGTTTTAGTGCAAAATCCTGATCCTTTGAAAAAGCCTGTTATGTAAATATAGCTCACAGGCTATTCAAGTTAGACAACACTTAATTCAGACCAGAATTTTCTCCATTCATCCTTAAAAGAGATAAACTCCTTAAGATAAACATATTTCACTCTACTAAAAATGTGCCAGTGATAAAGATTTTTGCCTATGTTGAAACCAAATTTCTGTCAATTCAGTAGAAACTGGAGAAGGGAAAACTAATGATCAAATGTTTCAAAAAAACATTAGTAAATTCCCTCTAGCCCTTAAAAAGAAGGATCTGATTCCTGAAATAGAGTACTCTCATTTTTCCAGCTACTATTCAAAGAGATGGCAAAAATTTAAACCACATATGAATTGGCTCATGAAAAAATGAGGATTTAGCTTCTTGATGATTGAACTCTTAAGCCTGCTATGTTCAGTATAAACACATTAATTTAAGTGACAGATATTTACATAGAGGCCTATCTGGCAACATTTTAATACAAATAAAGTCACTAAATATCACTGCATGTATAAAGTTTAGTTATTTGAAATTAGTGGAATAACAAAATTATACAAGCTTGAACTTCAGTGATTCCTTCACATAGCATGCAACTGGCTGCAGCTGGAAAGCAGCTTGGCAGAAAAGAATCTGAGGTCCAGAAGTTCACTATAAGCCACCAATGTGCCCTCATAGTAAAGAAGGTCAGGAGCATTTTCCAGGCTACATTAGGAAACGTCTCCACCATGGAGACACAGACATGAGACCAGTGAAGGGCCACAAAGACTGTTAAGGGACTGGAGCCCTGTCATATGAGGAGGGCTGAGTACTGAGGGATGATATTTTCAGAAAAAGATAATGCTGTAAGCATCTTATCAACCTCTATAAATACCTGATGAAGCCAGACTCTTCTCAGTCATACTTGGTGACAGGTCAAGAGGAAATTGCAACTACTGAGGTCTTTCTTTTTTTTTTTTTTTCCCCCCCCCAAGACCTAACACTTCAGAAAATTTATCCACTGTAGTTTATCACATCATCAATGTTGTGTATCACGATTACTAAGAATTTCTGTGTAATGCCAGAGAGTAAAAGCAGTACCCAGAAATTTCCCAAGGAGCGTGATTTGCTAATTATTATGAAGGAAGCTTTTTCTGTTTGCCATTTTATCTGAAACTCATTCACAGTACTTCTTATATAATTCATTTGCAACAACTAATTTTCACCATTGAGTAAACACAAACTACTTGCATTAATTAACAGAAACTTCATTGCATGGTTCATCTACAGAAATCAGAGTATTTGCATATTGCCTTTCTGTACAACCAGTAAAAATTAGCGTAATCCAATGTTATTTCACTAATGTGATCAACACATAGAGAGGAATTATCTTTATTCATTATTATAATCTCTTAAATAGATTGGAAGAGTTGTTCAGGTAGTGTTTCACAAATTTTATTTGCATATAATTTCTCAAACCCAAGCTCTCCGAACAAATGCAAACACTCAGCTAAGAGATGGATAGCACAGAAAACATGCATCCAATTTTTTTATAGTGAGGTATTCCTCACTATATCCAGCTTTTTTAATACTTCAAGAAAGAGAACACTTACAGTGATTGACAGTCGAGGAACAGAAGTCTACCAACAAGCCTAGAAAACATACAGTCATATCTAATCCCTTTGTCCTAGGGAGTCAAGTGCATAGTAACACATGGGCAATAATTACCTGGTGGTTTTACCCCCTCCATTGTGGCTTGTTTCCTTTGCTTTTTGCCTTATAATAGTCACATCACTGCTGTTGCTGAATTTTACCCATAATTAACACCATCAGTACCTAACAAAGGCCTTCCATCTTTCTGGTATTCAGCTGCCTGCAGAAGTCATGCATTGAGTTGCATACGCACCTGGCTTCAACTGCAGCATGCTAATAGGAAAGCAATGAATCTTAGCTATGGACATTTTCCTATGAAAACTCGCAGAGCAATGAAAAAAATGAAAGTTCTTTGTCACAAACAAGGCTTTCTTCTGCAAATCACTTTTCAATTAAAGCAAAAATGGTATACAGTCAGTTACCTATTACAAACATGGTAAAGATACACTTAGACATTACTCATGACTGAAAATCCTACTCAATGCTGTATCAGTTTAAAGGGTGCTGAAAATCTTTTTAAACCACAGATTGTCATTTGCTGAGAATCAGCAGTAGGAACAACTGAAGTTATAATTTTGTTATAATAGTAAAAACCAAGTGACTTGAAACTAGTCACTCAAGAGAAATTCACTTATATATTTAAGGTAAATTTTCTTTACATCAGAAAATTACACCTGTCATTATGTGACAATCGAGCAGTTAATAAAACTAAGAGGTGTGTTTAGGAATTAAAAGTTTCTTCTTCCCTCTTTATGTAAAAAAGGTGTGGAGAGAACACATATAACTGGATTTACTTCAGCATGGAAAAAAATTTATCAACCCACAGAAATGGCCAGAAATGGATGCAATATTACCAAAATTAAAATTCACAAAGTATTAAAATTGACAAGGCCACCAACTGCAAGGTACTGTGGTAGACTACATTATTTCCCAAGAATTCTCATTACTAAGGGAACAATCCTGTTTTAATCTACTTGCCAAATTACAGACCATTGTAATTTTATCAATTTGAGTAACGGTAAATATAATCTAACAGCATTTCCTTGAACCAGATCCCAGAATTTCAAGTCAAACTCTACATCTCTAGTCATGCATCATGAAAAAAAATAAATTAATATATATTAATTCTAATGTGCACTTAGTATAAAGGAATGCTCCAGTGGCCTCTTACTGTGGGTTAATGAGAGTAGTAGAGACAAAAAAGAATTATGTAAACATAATTAAAATATTTCTGCAGGAGTAAGTTTCACTATAAGTAGGAAGGCTAGAAACAAAGCTTAGTGCTACTTAAGCCCTACTTAATTCCTCAAATATGAAGACTGAAATACTATGTAAAAATCTGTGCACAGTCAAAATAATGGTAAGTGCATACTTAAAAGCATTGAACCATGAACTGCAGAGAATATCATCAGCAAAATGATATAGCATAGATCTAAAACTGGTTACTGGAGAAAAGGAAAAAACAAAAACAACCCAGTAATATTTTACACTTAGATGTCTAGCAGATTGAAAAGAAAAAATACATTTAGAAAACCAAGCTGTAACCTGAAATCTATACTAAAATCTAAGATCAAGCTGAACTTTCTCTAGAAACTGATTTCTGATATTAGACACGCCATAATTTTTTTTATAAATCAGGCAAATGGGATCCATTCAAAATTCAGATGTAGCAGCATTGAGCTGTTGATTTACAATTGAAATTAAATTATATTGCTTTTTCACCAATGGGCCATGAAACTGAGAAAGAGTCATTCAAATGTTATGCAGATTATTCCAGGTAATATGGAAAAGCTTAATGATCTGTAATGAAAATGAGATTAGTATCTAAAAAAACTTTGAGTGTTGATTGTTACACAGACTTACTGAACTACTCAGTTAAGTTTCATACCTCATATGTGTCTGTAAAAGGGGTAACACAGCCTAAACAAAAGAGAAATATGTAAATTCTCTTGGGCAGTATCTGTACTAAATTTAAATAAATCATCCTCATCAGGTTTGGAGCATTTCCATAGCATGTTTTGCTGCACTAAATCAAAAGTCTTTCAGAAAACAAAATGGCAGCAGTAGCAAAAAAGCAGGCAAGTAAAAAAAAAAGCTACATGATTACAACTTATCCTCAAATATTCCCACAAAATAACAGAGTTCATAAGGACATGCTGGACAGTCCTTATAGTTGGATAGTCCAAAGAATAATGATGCACTAGTCAGAATGTCAGCAATGAAGCTGCAACCATAAGAAGGTGGCTTAACAATTGAAGATAATTTCTTTTTTCTTAGAAAATACCTGGATTCATAATTTGTGGCAGCTAAAAGTATCTACCTGTGTTCTCTCTTCCTGTCATAGCATTGATTAAAGTGGTAGGGAGATGTGGATGGTCTGTAGGGTATTTCCTGATAGCTTTAGAAACTTATAAAGATTTAAGAAAAGTCTAAAATACACACATTTGTGAAAAGCACAAAGATCACTTTAAAATGTTAGTTTAGAAATCGGGCTAGGAATCTGACACCACTTTCCAGCTTTCTGATTAAGAACACAACAGTTGAGAACCATCTCTGCGCTCAGCATGAACCTACATGTCTGTGAGCATATTTGTATAAATCTCCCTCTTCACAGTGCTACTGTTAGTCTTATATCCAGCTGCTTTACACTCATTGCCAAATGGCACTTTTATGCACAATTCTAATCAAGTACAATATGTGACAAAGTATTGGGAAAAAAATAGCTATTTAGGAACAACTATGCTGGTGCCTCTGAAAAAACAACTCCAAAAGCTAATCTGAAAAACACATGTGAGTAGAACCTACAAATCAAGTTGTGAGATTTTTTTATTTTTTCCACTTTGTCATTGCTGCACTCTATAATTTCTACACTGACATTAGTTTTCAGTGAGGTGACTCTAGTAAATGAGGTAAACTTCAAGAGACAAGACAGTAACAACCAATCATTAGAAAGTAAACTGTTTAGAAAAAAAAATCTATTATCTATAATTGCATATTACATTATATTGCACCTCAAAGAGAACCCAGAACTAGAGCATAAAAGGGTATTCACATCATAAACAGTTTCCAAGTTACTGCCATTACAAGAAATAGGAAACAGCAGTTCTCAGTTACCATTTTAGCAGAAAATTGAGTTCTCTGCTAATACTTTTACTGTCCTTGCCTAAAAAATGACCATGCCAAATGTTACTCTCTATTCTATTCAAGTCAGTAATTCAGCACAATATGCAGAGGTCAGAATGACAAACTGAAACGAAAATGGGCAATGCATCTCTAGTGCTGATATAAATAATACTCAGAGCAGAACTTCTATACGTATTTGCTAAAACACCTTTTTACATGGAGAAAAATAAATAGAAGTGGACAAAGGAAGGAGGAAGTTTGTGAAAACTACTTATAAAAAAGCAAGTAAAATGAAAAAGCATTGGCAGACATCAAGCTTTATTCTACTGCAGGACATTCAGTAGATGCCAGACAACCATCTTAGGGTCAGATTTTCCTCTTAAGAATGAAGGATAATTCCATTATTTTCTTACCTTGAAAAATTAAATTATGACAAATTTTAAAGGAAGCATGACTAGGAAAAGAACCATTGTTATGATAACAATGCTATTCTGCACTGAAGTAGGTCTGCTTATGATGGGAGACAGATATCAAAGTAAAAAATAAATGTCTAAAAGTAAAAATTTAATTATTTGGTTATTTGTTACCTAAAGATTAAAATAACTATGTGAGTAATATTTATAATATCTCTTTGGCAAATGTTTTACATCTATCTTCTATTTCCAGAAAAATACCATTGATCAAGAACACAGCATTTTATGAATGAAATTCTACAAATAAAGGAAGGAAAGTCTATTCCTTAGTAATAAGTGAAATATTTCCTACCAGAATGTGACTGAACTTACTTGACAGAAATGCCAAGATTGTCATTTCTCTGCTAAATAAATTCTCAGTTTAAGGACTGAAATTTTCCGTTAGTTGCTACAATACATCACTGAAAGTGTACATATTCAGTTTTAAGAAAAATACTCTCTTATGCATCTTGTGGCATTAGAAGACAACAATTCAAACTGGTGGCTTGAAAAAGTAGAAGCACTGAATAATCTTAATGAAAGGAATTAATTAATCTCTATAGTTTTCAAAATTAATAACCTTCATTCTTTCCACCAAGAATAATTGCTTCTGTGATTTTGTTTAGAACCTTTCTCAAAAGGTGAATTAAGCGCTGCTTCTTACTAAGAAAGTCAGTCAATTCAGACTAAAGCAGATGTATATGTACATTAGTACAGGCATATTTTATAACAACACAAAGCTACTTAATTGGCTCTGCTGAGCTGCAGGACTAACTGGTATGGAGAATGTAGATGAAGCTCCACTATTTTCTGACCTCAGCCCTCTCCAAATAGCACTGCATTGAACATGCCATTTCATCTGGTACTAGTTGGGCAAAGGGTCTGTTACAGTTATGAATGGGGTAGTATAAAAACCCTCTTAGTTTACTTTCCTCTCACAGCTGTGACAGCCTTCATACTAGTGTATTAACACTGTAATTAATAATGATACACATGCTTGTCTGACAAAACTGTGATTTTTTTTCTCTGTTTCCTTCCGTATCTAAGAAAATGGTGTTTTCCCGCCTTTATTCATGCCCCTTAAGTATACAGTCATGCAGGATTCCTTTGTGGATGTACCTGTCATTGCATCGGCAAATCTATTGACAGATTAGGAGTCTTGGATGAATACGTAACTGGCATTTTCTCTTAGACAATGCTCACACTACTGCTCTTCAGCTATGGATTGAAGACATGATTTTTGTCACACTATGCATAAGACCAAATAACAGCTAAGAGTCCATGGCACAGGGAGAATACAACAGCTATGAAACACATTGTTAAGGGAAAGCACACAATGGGGTATGTCACCATCTGTCTAGTGCAAACACTAGATCCTATTTGTCTGCACTGCTCCTGGTCAAGCTGCAGTCTCTGTTGTTCCAGCTGTTTTGTTGAGGTTATCACGAGCATTCCTCTCATCCTACCTCCATCATTTCCTATTTAGCCAAATTTTAACAGGAATGACTTTCACAAGCATGCACCTGTGGATCTTAAATTGACTGATATATATTACTATATTTGACTCTATATTGCTGAAATGGTTGTCAGGTCAGTTGCTAATACAGAATAAAGCAGAATTTTTCCCTTCAGGATGTATCTGGGGTGTATCTAACATGAATTAAACTACTAATGAGCATTTACCAAAAAAACCCAAAAAACAAAAACCCCAAAACAAACAAACAAAAAACAACAGAAAAAACCTCCCCAAGTTGTATGTGTGGAAATAAAGGGGGGTAAGAGAGAAGAAAGAAAGAGAAACCAAAGAAAAGGTGTGCAAGTAGAGCATATTAACTTGAGGTTGCTGAATTTAAACTGCAGCAGGAGCTAAATGTTGACTGAAAAC
Organism: Acropternis orthonyx; assembly: GCA_035583155.1. Taxonomy (NCBI): domain Eukaryota; kingdom Metazoa; phylum Chordata; class Aves; order Passeriformes; family Rhinocryptidae; genus Acropternis; species Acropternis orthonyx. Next base: position 12,863,168 of record JAWWEU010000160.1, on the reverse strand, counting down.
CCAGAGAGATGCACAGTTAAAACATTAGTTGATTAAGCAGCCAATAAGCTGGTAGCAGTACATAAATTAGGTGGCCCACAGAAAGCTTAAGCACCCCAGAGACATCTCCCATGTTGTCAGTTTTGCTCTTCTTGAGAAAAACAAAGACTATGAGAATGCAGTGCCTAAAATTCATTATATAAGCCATTAGTTTCACCAAATTCCCTTGACACATAGCTGTAATTTTTGTTGATCTGAAATTGAAACATAAGTGGAAACAGGTTTTATTCTATTTCACACTTTTGACCTAAACATATAACCATCCAGAAGCTTTGCCACTGTGCTTTTAAAAGTTTTAAAAAGATCTTCAGAAAAGCACCAGCTTATGTACATCAGTGGTGACATATTAAAGAAAAATTTCTAAAATCAGTGAAAGCTCACTGCAATCTTAAGAAAGAAAATTCATTTTCCTCACTTACAAGGGAGCTCAAGATAGAACTTGAGTTCTCCCATCACATGGCTTTTCTCTACAAACACAATCTCTGCCTTTGTTATTTGTGTTATGCTTGGCACATCTCTGGCTTCAAACTCACACAGTACACAGCTGACATACATGTATCCAAGAATACCTTTTGCTGGTGCTACCACCTTTTTAAATATCAGTATACACAGATGCCAATAGTGGAATGTTTGATTTTCTGACTCACAGAATGATTGTTTTAGAACACGGCCAGTACCATTACAGACAGCTAGGCAGGCTCACAAGGAGTGACTTGCGCATACAATCACAGTCTTAACAGTTGCAGTAATGGCAAGCCTAGTTCAGAGAAAAGCAGTAAGCATGTTGCCACAGAACTTTAAAATGCTATTGATATTCCAAGTATCATCCTCCCAAAAGAACTGAAATTCAAGGAAGAATACTCTATTAAGTCCCTTTTTATTCTTTTCTTCTATGCTAGGCTACCAATTTGCCTGTTACAACACAGTGTTCATGATACAAAAACAAGGGTGGAGTATGGACGATATAAGAATATACTCCAAGTTACACCACTTTGTATCAAACCATCACATACCTCAAAAGGTCAGGATGAAATTTTCTATTGCCTGCACAAAATTACAACACTATATGATAACATCAGTGTAAATCTAAAACATACTGAGATACTTTGAAAAATTTACTGGTTCACAGTATCTTGTCAGAACTCTATCAAAACCAGAAATTGGAAATATGAACAGATATCCAAGACGTAATGCTCATACAGTCTAATTCATTCAGAGGTTTTCCGAAGTGTTCCTGTCAGTCTCCTAAGACACCTTTTTCCTCCTGCAAACTGCAATTTTTTGACAAATACTGTTAGCCTGTATTTCTTATCCCAGTCCTGAATTTGATTCTACCCATGCATAATGAATATAAAAAATAATTTTGCGATAGTATATATAATCTCAACACACAAAAGTAGTTTTTCTATTTATTCTACAGATACAATGTGACTGTGTTAATCTAGTTTATGTAAGATCTTTTTCCCATTCCTGAGTTATTTTTGTAGACTGTGCGCTATTATAAAGTTCTTCGCATTCAGGCGATGAGACCAAGGATTGAATTGAAGTAGATGAATGGAGCAATTTAAAGATGTATAATTGCTGCAGGAAAGGAGAGAAAGAAAAATGTACTAGAATACTCACTTTGATGAATCTATGAAGTATATTACAAGAGCACCAATACTAAGAGCGAAGACTAAGACAACCTAAAAAAGAAAAGAAAAGAGCAATTATTTAACAAAGTTAAATATTTTTTCTTTTACATACAAAAAAAAAAGAGAAATAAATAATAAGCTGTCATTTTCTTTAGAAAAATACTTCTACTTGAATTTCAAACATTATTATCAAAGAATGGTTTCTTGCATTGAAAGAGACACAAGTCAAATCCAAGTTCAGTCCAATTAAGTCCTAGACCCTAACCTCTGTTAAACTATAGTCTTAAATTTTAAATGGCAAGCAACACTAATGCATAGCATTCAAATTACTTTAGCATTATCAGACCTATCCTTCTGGACTGTTTAGTGGTACATAAACCAAGAGTGACGACAGATTACACTCAATTTCCATTTATATACATAGCTGTGAAACCCACAGGAAAAGTGCAAGGCTGTGTAAAAATACATATTTACTCTGCACTCCTGTCCATTGAGACTACAGTGAAGTTTCAAACAAGTTAAAACAATATCTTGATACAGAATGTCATGATCCAAAGATTTTATACCCTGGGTACCTTGTGGTTGCAACCCTCTCCCTCCTTTTAATCTTTTAAGCTTTTGAACTAAATCATGTTGTTATGTCTGGCATCTAGCCCTTATTAACAAAGTAGAACTTGCTTTTCTGGCTAATGCAGCAGCAAACGGATTCATTGCATCTCCAACTGTCGTTAATTTCATTTTTCTGAACATAAAACCAATACCATTGTCTGTTCTAAAGGCTCCCAAAGATTCTCCAACATTGTGGGAAGATTTATTTTCATATCCTACTCAAAGTAGGTCTGCATCCACACAGGACAGTATATCTGAAATTTCTGCACTCAAATTTTGGCTTGAAGATTCACAAGGCACATGGCAGCTTGTGTACTCACTGTGATTTAGATTTCTGATATCCCTACTCTAGGTTTCTACCAGATGAAAAATACAAATTCGGAGTCTAAAAATATGAGATAAAGAAGTTATTTTTTGCATCTAAGAATGCAATTCTTCTGGAAGAAAGAAGAAAAGAGTCCTGTCTGTTGCACCAAGGATGGGAAACCGATGGAAAATGTTGTCTCCTAAAACTCATCTGATATGCTGGTCTATAGAACCAAACTAAATGTCCTTCAGTCTTCCGACAGGCGCATCTCAAGAAGTTGCTTAGATGTCCCTTAAAATAAAACCATAGAATTGATCATTCAGAACTGGGTAAAGCCAGGTACTGACTAAGGGGACATTCAGATCCTCAAACTGCCAGTTAAAACACAACTTCTTAGCTCAGAAGTGGCTACAATTTAAGACACTACCTATACAACTGCATAGGAGAAATAAACTAATGTTTTCATTAGTTGTGACTGAGCAGATTTTTTAATCTGTATGATCACTATAATTGACATATAGTACCATGGCTGTTACTACTTTTGTTGACAGTCTTAACTGAAAGCAACAGATAAGTCCTGAAATAAAAACATCTTGACTCAATACAGGCTTCAGACCTTTTTCTGAAGCTGCTGTATTATGAACGAGCCTGACAACCATAGTGCAAGAGGCAACACAAGGTGATATGCAAAGCGTTCATTCTGAGTAGACTTCCTCAAACAACAATGTAGAAGTTCCTCTACACTCAGTTATCACTCAATGCTGTAAATACAGTATCTGAAGCAAAGTATAATTATTATTATATAACCAAACTCTGGAGCTCTACAGGGCCAATATCAAGCTCATACATATTTTCTAATAAAATTAATTCATACATGTCTTAATATTACATAATCACTACAACTTGTTAAAGTAACATAAAGTAATTCAACTGAATGCTTAAATTATTTTTTCTTACTTTTAGATGTTGTTGACCATAATATTTTTTTACTTTGTGCATGTGTGAAAAAGAGTATTTTGCCAGAGTACATTGATCTGTTGTCTTATCTGATGCTTTATTAACTGAATCAGTGAAATCTGTCAGCCAAATCATGAAACTTGTTGAAATAACATTTTTATTGCCTATGTCTAATACAATGTTAATATCTGGAGTTTGAAAACTATTTTACTAAACTACGTTATTGATCAGACTTGTACAAGTGTTATGAGGTGAAATAAGCTTATACACTGATAAGTCTCACCATCTTCTAAGAAGCTAATGTGGTGAACAGAACATGTGGATCTGGCAATACACCCCAAATTAAGATTGGCAGAGATCCCACAGGCCTATTCCTCTGTGAATTCAGATTTTAACATGAGATTATCTCAGTTGGTCAGAGCATGGTGCTAACAACACCAAGGTCTGCGAGTTCCATCCCCGTATGGGCCGTTCACTTAAGAGCTGGATTCCTTTCCAATAGAGAATATTCTGTGAAATCCATGAAGATATTGGAAATCAAATTATTGTCCACACTCTGTCCTACCCCTTGGGCTATTCCAAACCACATAAAGTCCCATCTTGGATCTGAATCAAATCTGCTCCATTATTTATCATCAATACATTTCAGGGGAAGTCTTTCAATATTTTTTAAAAACAGAATTGGAATGAAAAAGTTGCTGAGTGTTCTGGGAATACAGGGTATACACTTTTGGTGAAAATTCTGATTTGACTGAAACCAGTTTTAAACACAGCTGTTCACTCTCATATAATTTACATTCAAGTATTAGTGGTGATGTTTCAGCCTATATGCTGTGGAATCATTTATATACTAATAGTACCCTCAAAACTACTATTAAATACATGTATCTCTTAAAAAAAAAAAAAAAAAAAAAAAAAAAAAAAAAAAAAACACCCCAAAACAAAACAAAAATCCAAACCAAACAATTTACAAATAACAAACAAGCAACAAAACAAAGTAAAACGAAACCAACCATTCCCCTCCTCTACCCTCCTCCCCCCTCAAAAAAAATACAAAAGAGATTTATCCTATAGAAAGAATTTTGGGCTGCAGAATGATGAAATGACCACTTAATGTTGAAAATAAAATTTGAGAAACTAAACTTGCAATCCGCTTGGCACTCTATAAAGACTCTTCTCATTTTAAGTTTTACAAAGTATACAATGACTTTTATTTTCCTTTTCACATAGCAAATCTTAAGTTATAATATGCAGACACTGCCTCCTAGCCAAAGGAGTCTTCTAGAACCAACCCAGCATTCCCGTATACCAATCTTGCCTCTCACTTACATCCAATCCCTTATTAATCATCACTGTGGTGCTTAAACAGTATTATAGAGATTCTGGGTAAGACCTTCCAAAACACTTATGGAATTTAAATGTTCCATGACAGTTCACATAACTGCCACTACAATGCAAATATCTATCTGTATTTTGCAAGTAGCTCCATATTCCCATGCTAGACCAAATGGAGAGATATATGTCCAAAATTGCAACTTTCTCCTACTGTAATACAGATACCTGATTTTAAATCAAGGTTCATTTTCTATTTCATTAAATATATACGTAACATTATAATTCATAAATTCCCCAAGAATCACAGGAAGGGCATCAGAAGAGAATGGAATCTTAAACTCCAGTTTTTATCCTGCTAGCAAAGAAACACCTTTTTCCTTTGCTAAGTGACAGAGGTAATGAGCTGAACTTGAATCCATCAAATGTGTGGAAAAACAGAGGGTGAACCAATCAGGTTAGAGTTACATCAAAAAAAGCCCCACCCCATAATCAAATAAACAAACAAATCAAAACCCAAAACCTCTTCTATGCTATATGATAGAGTATCAGATGCACATTTTTTACTGTATTCCTACGTAAATAAACCTGAATGCAATCTGGTTATTCAGACCCGGGGCAACAATTACTGAGTTTGTGCTAATCTTCACTTGATTGCCATGGGAGATAACACCTATTTTGAGGACCTTGCTATGCTTGAGAATGTTATGAACATAGACAAACTAATACCCCAAATTCACTGCAACTAGAATGTAAAGGAGGAAAAAGCACATATGTATGTGAATTACTGACCGTTTCATCAACCAGGCCATGAGGAGAAGCTTTTGTGTTCTGTTTATTGTTTCAACGCATTTGTCAAAACATTGCAATTGCTACACATCTATTATAACTCTCCTCTGTCTGGAAGGAAAGAATCTTTTAATTTATAATAACTTACTGTTTGTTTAAGATTGAGAAATGTGAAGTCATATGCTAACAGCTATACTGACTAAGCACTTCACACCAAATTAAAAATAAACATCAATCTGACTAAAGGAAAGATGGAGAAATAAATGGAATAATTGCTGCATATCCCTAAATCTTTCACTAAAAAAAAAATTTCAGCCACAGATTTCAACAAATTGTACAGTACATTTTTGGGGTAGGAGTCAGAGAAACTGCACATAAAATCCACTTAAGGAAAATTAAAAATATTTTGACTTATATAAGAAGAGCTTTGACACGAGTCAAAATACATGCATCCATAATAAATACAAAAAGGAAAGAAAAAAGTAAAAAAAAAAAAAACCCTTCCGTAGTTTGGATAAGAGTGTAGCAACATCACAATACTGCAGGGAAGTACAGACATTTAGAAAACACCATCTCAATTAAGCCATGATAACCGTAAAGGGGATCGGCTCACCTTTCAAGACCAGCCCATGTAACAAAGGGATAATCCAAGGGGTGGCACTGTTTCCCCTACAACTGCATGAAACTCATGTCCAAGCGTTATTGAAGAAAGAAGGGAAAATGAAAAGGCTGTTCACATTAGAGAGGAAGGCTACAGTTAATACATCCACATGTAGGGACTCTAGAGCAGGAACTGAAGTCTCTCATAGCCTGTAACACTTGAACGTTCCGTGGAAGATGGAACAGGAATTCTGAAGTTATGAAGTCAAATTCTCGCTTATACAAGACTGAAGTATCCAAACATGATTAAAACAAAATGGCATAGAACTCAAATGACAAAGCAGCAAATAAATAAGAAACAGTTGTCTGTTTATATTTTCCTCCAGTATTAAGTATTAAAATAAGAAGAGGCAGTGAAAATAAAAAGCTTTCAGGCATCCTGTAACCTCTAACACCTCAGGGTATCAGAGAGTCCTTATTTTATCTGACAGCAATCTGTCCTTCAAAAATTTTTGTATCAAACTCTTATTCTACAGTTGTTCAACCCTAAGGCTACTATAATGCCTATAATATATAAAGTTGCTAATCATTATTATTTTTTGAAATTCTCTTGATTTTCATTTTTATATCAACACAGTAAATTCTGTTAATAAGCTACTCAGCTTTACCATACAATGATTTAAAATAAAAACCTATTAGTTTTTATATTCCAAATTACTTAAGGGGAACACAAATTATTTCCTATGATTATAAAGTTACACCCTCAATTTTGTGACACAAAAGTTTGCATTACTAAGATGTCAATAGCCTGAGGTTTAGACCTCACTTGAATGAAAATTTCCATACCTTAAATATAAAATTCAAACTTTCTTTAACCATCAAATTAGAAAACAATTATACTTCTTTTATAGACAGATATAATTTACTTTGTTATGAATGAACATCTTAGCAATCTAGTGACCAGATGCAAGTGACATCACAGAAGCAGGAATTACTTCTAGTTTGGCAATCCCAGAATTAATTTGCAGACTCTAGGACACACACCCATATCTACCCTACTATTGCAATTTAACAAAAGCAAGACTTGAACAAGTATAGACCACAGAAAAACCAGAATGGCTTCCTTAAATTGATGTCTCATTAACTGACACCCTATATGCAAACAGGAAAATTCAGGAAGCATTCTGTATAAGCTAAGACATAAATGGTAAGAAATTATGTGCTGCAGCTGATATAAAGAGCTGAGTACCTAATGTATCTCAGATTACTATAAATACAAATTAAATATATGCTATTTACTATAATACAATGTAGATTCTTGCTCTAAAAATGAGTGTTCCACACTTTTTTTTTTTATTCTAACACTTACTTTATTGAGATGTTTTTATTTATATTACCTTTGGACATGAATCAGTGAACTGAAGTAGCTACTTCATGCTAAACTATACAATTCATAATAGTTCATCCAACAAAATGGTCTTCAGAACACTGTGATTTGTCAAGACAAATAAAATGCTGTACATATTTCTAATAGAAATTGATAGCAACTTTCTGTTTAGAGACTTTTTTCCCCACTATACCCTGTCTGATATCCAAGAGTAAAGCAGGAGTGAGGATCTGTCATTCCATCAACAGGACCTAAGACCAGGCTCTAGATGAAGCTGTACACTGACTTTTCTCTGGGTTTAAACACATTGCCTTTTCTCCAGTCTTTCTGCCTCTTCTTTACCTGATCCCTCCTGGGCCAACACACAAATAACTAAAATGCCAAAGACAAAAGTATAAAATATCCACCATGTACACTGTGAGGTCACAAACTCCCAAGGGGGTCTTAGAATGCCATTCTACCTCTCTCAGGGCTGCAATATAGTATTTCTTACTGATGAAATACTCTCTTAATATCTTCCAGAACAACTGCATCCAATGACAGCTTCTCTTTAAAGAAAACTGTCAACCACGTGCCACCTTACAAGAGCAAACCATAAAACACCAGCAACCTAGAGTGGAAGTGAGTGAATAGGAGGCAAAAGATGAAGAGATAAAATAATGGAAAGACAAAACAGGGTTTGATCATGTTCCTACCAGAAGTAAATAATAAAAGTTCAAACATGGATACTTAGAAACTGGGAAAACTTCTGTCATTTTCCTGTTATTAAAAATGCAGGGAAACAGATGTTGCTGCTAATATACTCCCTATATAACAGCCATGCTTGACGGAACATGAACAAGTAGCAGTGATATAAACATTGATTCTCATGCAAGTACTGGCAACTACAGCCAGCCCCTGCTGTTGATGACAGAGTATGTGCTAACAGCTACGAATCTTGAGGTTGTATCTGCTGGGTTGTGTCCTAGCTATTAATCTGTCTTGGTGACTTATTGATCCTACCAGTTTACATGCAGAAAAGGTACGTGGTGCAGGCAAAAAAAAACTCCATAAAAATCCACATTTCTTCCACCCTTTGAATCTCACCTAGCATTTAACATCCAATTCTACAAGCAACTAAGGACCTTCAAAGCTGGATGATGAGCAACCCCATCTTTTAGGGAAGTCAGAAAAGGTTTAAGAGCACACAACAAGAGACTTTACTGACTCTTAGTTTTGAGCCTAAAGTGATTATAGTACTAAATCCAAACTTTGCAATTTTGATAGTCATATTCAAAACTTCTCAGAAACCCGGACTTGAAAATCTTTCCATGCAAGCCATTTCCTTTCAATTACATTTTCTGATTTTCTTTCTTGTTTACTGTTATTACATAAAAAGGAGTTAACTAAAAAGTTAATCAGCTGTTAAATTCTACAGTAACTTAGTCACCAACACACATTAAAAAGAGTACAGCTCTGTGAAATTCTTTGCCATACAAATTTTCCCCTTCAACAGAGGTCATATAGACTTATATTTTTCAACAAAAGTCTGAGCTTCTCCAAAAGTGGAGATGAAGGGGAAGGGAAAAAGACTTGGATAAACCAATGGGCAGTAAAGTCTCAATGAACTTCTCTATGAAAATTCATAGCAAGGACTTAATTTTAAAACAAAAGGCAGCAGGTAAAGTAGATCAGCGTGAGCTCTGGATGATGACCATGAGCAATCAGAAGATTTAGTTATTGTCCCTAGTTCTGCCACTCATGTTGTGTGACCTGAGGCATATTTGCTTGACCTCTTCAGGCTTCCAACTCTCCCTCTTGCTTTCATTTGGCAAGAATACTGCATGTCAACTCATTAGGGCAACCACTGTTTTTATTACAGGTGTTCGCAATGGATGGAGCACAGCTGAGACTTCTACTGCTGCCACAGTAATAACAAAAAGCCCAGGCAGGACACTGCAACAGTGTCAACACTACCTGTGACAGACAGCAAAGGGGATTTATGTATTAAAGGATGTTTTTTAAATAAAAAGGTGTCAATATCTCTTTCTAAGAGAAACATTTCACCCATGTTTCTGGAATTATAGTTTTGTTCCTACTAAGTCACTAGTCAGTATAGTAAGGTTTTAATTTATGACTGAAACTAAAATTATATATTTATTGTAAGCACATCTTAAAAATACAATTAATATTTAATGCATCTCTTTTCACAGACTTGCATAATATTGATAAGAAATATAGAAATAAAATTTCTGGGAGAGAAAAACAGATACAGAAGAGTTACAATCAGAAAAAAGAATTAGTCACATACTCACTTTCCACATACTGAATTTATGCATCAGAACAGTAATTTGAGTATATCTGAAAGGTACAAGTAAAATCCAGGGTAAAGGCCTGAATCACTGTTAGCTTGCATAACTATTTATGACTGCAGTAAGTAAGTAGCTGAAGTAACAGGTCACTGTTAGAATATGGGACATCTCTGAACGAAACCACACAAAACAGAGCCAGGAAATTCACACTGACTGCCACCAGCTGCAATTTAGTCTCTCTCCAATAAAAGATGCAGCTTTCTCACACAGACTTTAACAGACTACCTCTCATTTGACAGGCTTCTTGAAATGAAGATGTATTTCTTATGGAAGGGATTCTGTGGGGTAAAAATTCAGGAATCACTGGAGTAGATATCAGACTCAGAATATCAAAAATCAAAGCAGAAAAATAAACCAAATAAAATGAGTATCTTCATGTACCTTTGTTTTCTACACACATTTCCAATCTCATTTGAGGAAGACTTTTAAAAAATGAAATATTTCTGCTGTTTTCTGGTCTGTATGTGCTTCTAATAAATGTTAATATTTCAGTTTTATTTTTCTTTCTTTACACAAAGTGGGTTTTTTTCCTTAACATTCTACTGACATATTGACAATAAAATGAAAATTTCTGTTCAATCCATAATTGTGAAAAGACTGATATTTTCTAATTAGTGAAAAAATACAAGACAAAAAGTCCCATCTGTCAATGGTGCTCTGTAGCTTCAAGTTAATTAGCTTTGCTGGTAGAGTGCCTGGCAATATGACCAATTTAAACGCATGCAACTTTTCCAATTTGGTATCAACCAAAAAAAAAAAAAAAAAAAAGGGCACTTTCTATCGAAACGTGCCATTGCTAGAGCTAAATACATGGTATTATGTGTCTATAAATATCTGTCCATGCACACTTCAGGGGTTTTTTTTCTTCAAGCTAAAAGGTTCCTCCTCATCATCATCACCTAGTAGTCACCCGAATCACCTTCCATTAAGGTCAAATTCACTTTTTGTATATTGGTAGCAAAGTACCTCACAACACTGATTTCCAGTGGACACATGACCGGCTCTACAGTCACACTGTGCAAAAGAGTTGTGTTGGTAACCATTACCTACAAACTACTGCAGTCGTCAATGTTCTTGTTTTCAAGTTGCTCATTGTCCTACTGCAGATAAGGACCACCAATAAGCCTACAGAAATGTTGTTTCAGGGAAATGAGTGAGCAACTGTCAAACAGTCAAATTATGCAAATTGAAAACCAACCAACTCCATGGCAGAACTGTGCAAAGGCCAAAGAACCCAGTCCAGAGCAAGGTTCCCCCCCACACACAACACAGCACAAGAGTAGCACTCGTACTGATGTTTGACCATTCACAGCCCCATCCCCACTGCCAGGCCTGGAGAAAGTCCCTGTTTATTGTGTCACACCTTGAAATGTAGCATATGGTCATTACCTTTCTTGTTTGTTTCCATGTTCCCGTGTTTCAGTTGTGACAAAAGGCTTTTTGTTTCCAGATGAAGAACTTAAACCAAGTAACTTCAGCTGGAACACTTGACTCTAACAACACTTTGTCCTACCTCTGGCTAAAGAAAGTGATCAAGGTAAGTGAGATGAAGCAAGCAAAGACACTCACATTTTCTGGTATAGAGCCTACACACAAAAAAAATCCACCTGAAAACATCTTGAAAAGCACAGAAGTATACTAATTTCTGGAAAGAATAAAAAAGATAAGATACTGCCCCAAAAGCACAACCAGAAACTGCGTAATTTATAACATAATCTAACTACAATGGTTCAATATCAGGGAAATTAATCACCTGAAACCAAACAAGGTCTATACCAGCAAAATGTAATCATTTGCTAACAGTTAACCCCACTCCTGTATCTCAAATACCACCATACAGAACTGAAAGAAAATATAAACTGTAAAAAATATACTAGAAAATGTTGTCTTTATAAATTAAACAATTGCCTATTTCTTAATTGGTATTTGTTAAAAGAAAAAAAAAAAAAAAAGGCAAACTAATTTCACAGCTCTTCCCCTTGCTTCGACAGAATGTACTCCTCGCCAGTTCCCATCCACAGTTTGTTAACTGAACAACATAGAAGAACATCCAAGAAACTGTCAAGGAAAATGCAACATGAAAAAGAAAGAATGGCGGTAAAAATGCCAGAAAAGAAGAAGACAGTAGGGTAAAGAAAATGCTGTGTCTTTAAAAGGCTAAAGTCAGAAATATATTTCTGGTAAAGGGCTTGGAAAAAAATACCACAAGAGTTTTGAAGAACAAATAAAGTTGCAGATGTGGACCTTCTGAGAATTTAGGCCTATTCCTGCAACCCACAGTGTTTCATTAAAATATTATACATATTAACAGTGCTGCTAAAACAATCTCAAGCCTTATTGCCACGTCATAAGGAATTACTAAAGGGAACTACACTTCTTTGTGAATGAATTACTTTAAGGATTACATGTAATGAAATTATTTACCTTATATGTTCAAATTAACACTAGGTTGTATGGCAGACAAAAGGAATCCTCACATTCCTCAGTTATTTTGACATGAGTCTGACATGCAACCTATGTAACAGACAGCCATGACAATAAATTTTGAAAAAAAAAAATTAGAGAAAGAGGTACTCTCTCTTGCTAGGGTTTTATCGTTGAATGGGTTGGTAAGTTTTCAGATTCTGTGTTACTCAGATTTCCTTCTCAGTTGTGTCGGTTCTCAGTCACAAGAACTCACACATACAGCAAAGGGAAATGCAGCTGTGGATGTATTCTCTGAAAAAATAGAAAGCTCTTGCTTTAAGTAAAGCCTAGTAAAATTTCATGCAAGAAAAAGACTGCATCAAGAATTGTGATGTCATTCAACATACAAAAAAGCATTTGAATGCTTGTCAAGAAATGTACTTTAAAGCTTCATGAAAACAAGACCCAGTACACAGAAGGGAAAAGACTCACTGCTAAATGCATCTCAAGAGCTGCAAAAACAGTTTTCTGCTGCAGTAATAACATCACAGCTCTCATCTTCCATTCACCATTACCTAATGAGGGCTCTTTCTTAAATCTTTTGTAATATAATTTCCAGTATTGTGATATTTCCACTTCTGTTTCCAGAACAGAGTATCACGACTGCTAATACACGCAAACAAAAGAAGCCTTTTATTCATTGGGCAATATCTACTATAAATCTAGAAAAATCCAAACCTTTCATAGACTTCTAAAGAGAAGTAATCATCAACAACATGACTTTTTTAACAGGGACCACGATACCTTGTGATTTGTAGGAGGATTTTCAGGAGCTCACTGTACCTCAAGCCACACTGTACACTCAGTAATTAGGTACAGTTTACTGTCACCTTCATCAGAAGCTTTCTGAGACAATTAATCAGAGATATCAAACACTGGACCACCACTGAGCAAAATCAGTGTAAGGAAACCATGCTACATGGGAAGGGGAAAAACTATTGGTGATGGAGTTAAAGAACATAGTATTTTTTAAAGTCACCTTTGTAATCATGTTTTCCCTCCTTTTTCTCTGCCATTGTTTGTCTTTCAGTCATTTTGCCAAAATTGATAGCTTTGACTAATAGCCACTGGAAAATATCTCTCACACCGATCTGCTCTCAAGACTGAAAAATTGACTTTTTTATCACTAGGAATAAATCTAAACGTACTTAACCAGCTTTATATAAGAACTTGTGAGTACAAAAAGCTGCCTTTAATTAGTGCACAAAAGGAAACAATAGAGAGAGAAAGAGCTAGTCTGAGCAGTGACTGGAAATTTTAGTGTTTGTCTGATATTTCTACACAAGAGCACAAATCTCAACTTATCTGAAAACAGAAAATAAAGCCAGTATAATACTTCTCAGCAGCTACTTCAGAATATAATGCTAATCACACCTCTAAATTTCCCATGGCATATAAATATAGACAATGTGACCTCTTTTGGTTTTTAGACTGATTTGAAGTGAAAAGCCTGCCAATTAATTATTTCACACAGTTATTGATCATGAGATATGAGATCTCTACATACTTAGATAACAAATTTTAGCAATTTCACAGCTAAACCTAAAGCAGAAGCTGTTCTGGGTTGTGGCAATCTTGGTTTACGAGGAAGCATTCGCTCACAGTTAAGAAAGCCATTTTCAATGGGCTTTGGAAGCAAACTGAACAAATGTTCATATAGTGGCTCCTACCACTTTAAAAAAAACATGAACATAAATTTTCCTTTTACCTCATATAAAATCTGCACAAGTATAATTATTTGCTTCTAGAGGTGAAATCTTGATTCACAGTTTGGTGCAAGGCTGCACTGTCATATGGAGGTTTCTTCAGACCTTGGTATTTCTGCGAAGTGCACAGAAGCCTTTGATGCCATCAACTACAGGCACTGGTGACTTCCATACTGTAATCATCAAGGAAATGCTTCTCATATGTTGTGAGTATTGTTAATCTGGAATTCAACACCATGTATCAAAAGACGAGAAATTCACACAAGGTCTGAAATTAAAACAATGACTTGCAATTATCACTAAAGACCAATGCAGAAAACAAATGATGTAGCAAGCAAAGGTAAAAAGCTATTTTTACACAACAAACCTTTACTTGTGGTGAGTATTTTTTCTAAGTTTTGAGCTCTAGGATGGAAAGAGGAGTTTCTCTATAAGGATTTATTCAGCAAACTTGTTCCATGAGGGTGAGCTTTCCTCTTTTGCTGTGTGTCTCTAATTCTAAAACTGAGCTTTATTATGAGCTTTTTTTATGTGGTTTGAAGGTAAAATACTATAATCACACGGTCAAAGGTTTGCAGAACCAACTTCAAGCGTATCACTCTAATAGTCTTGTTTAGTACCCTTGCTTTTAAAAAATACAGAAGTGACCCTGAATCTGGCCTTGCAACCAACTGTTACCTCAGCTAACCTTTTCTCCTGCTATTGACAGCATTTTGTCAGGTCCTTTAACTTTTACCCTCTGGTGTCACGGCTTTTGTTGCTCTTTTTATATAAGATGAAGAGTTCAATTTAAAAAAAAAAAAAAGAAAAAAAAGAAAAAAAAAAGACTTCTTCAAGTTCTCCCTTCCTCTGGGTCCATAGCCCTTGCATCTTTAGCTGGCTTTGCTAGGCTGTAGTATTTCCCATCGGCATCCTTATTTTTCATACAGATGCTCTCTGGAGGGTAGAGACCTAGGAAGTGGCCCCCGCTTCCAACCTGCTTCATATGGTCACTTGTGAAGGTCTAACACTGAAAGGCTACCAAGAGTCAGTCTGGAGCGGTTTTACTGACAGGCATAAAAAACAGCGGGTGGAGAAAGAGGAACATAGAATTTCAGCTTATGTTCTGTCCCATAAATGTCAGTTAATATATAATTTTTTTCCCTATTCTGCAAACTTGCTTCAGCCTGGCTATTTTCTCTTTCTGAGGAGCTACTACAAAGCATTTATTCAGAAAACCACCAAAAAAACAAAATTGGAAAAAGCACCAGGCAATCACATACCTGTTGCAATAAGAGATATTTATAAGAGGTATGGCTACAATTCCATGTCTTTATGTTAACATGCAGTTTTAACCCACATTTTAAAGATATTACAGAATGGACAGAAGTTGAAAGTACAAAAAGGGTTTTAAGGATTTTTTTAAAGCATTGCAAGAAAACATTACACCTTTCATGAACTACAAAATAGCTAGGACCAAACTTTGTGAAATACATAGGGGTTTTATGTGATTAAGTAGTGCAGCATCTGGCTGAGATTCTGGTCAGGTAAATTATGCCACTGAAGTGTAAACCCTTTTCTTTTTTCTTTTAATATACTTTCCTTCCCCTCTCTTGAAACTCTTACTTACTATTGATTTCCTACAGAGATTCAGTCCTATGTTGCTTTATTAAAAAAAAAATTTTGATTTTAAAATAGGTCACTTTCCTAGAATCTATTTTTAATAGAAAGTTTGAAAGCCAGATGTGGGGAAATTACCTTTTGAACCCATTTTTATACGTAACAAGAGGTTAAGCCTTTATTCTGGGATGAGAAGTTTCTCTCTCCCAGCTGCAGGCTTAGCTGTTTTCCTCCACTGTGCTACACCACTGGACCCCCTTCCTTGATGTTCAACCTCCCCTAAAGACACTGTTCTTCTCATCTAGTAAAAGTAACGGTGAAAGAAAAGGAACACCAGCTATTTTGCTTTTGCATCAAACCAAAATCCCATCAGCCCCTGGGTTCTGCCACTGACCTTGCCCCCTTACCTGAACCAGCTCTCTGCACATACAGCCCCATGCACAGGGAGAAAAACAGGAAAAAAAAATAAATTAAAAGGAGTCCAGTGACACTTTAAAAATGGCAATGACATTTACAAAATGCTTATACCAAATATGCAGATGAGAAATATTTATACTCTGGTGATGATACTGCATAAGAACAAACACTATCAAGTCCTAATACTAGCAAATAATTTCTCAACAGCTTGGCTGACATGCTTCCTTTCAGACTCTCAAGCAGAGCTAGAAGAAAGAGCTTTCAGCATTCATAATTTCAAACATTAAGTTAAAATCCCTTCTGCTGATTGCCTAAAACCTCAGAATGCATCTCTGATCAAACAATCTTAAGACAAAGACCTATGTAAAAGCGTGCCAAGGCAACTGAACACTGCTGACTCAGAAAGGAAGTCCACAAACTGCCAGCAGCACTGATGTATTCCTTGGGGATTTCTTGTTGAAGCAGTTTCTCAAGTCATAGTTTGGTTTCTTATTCTGGTTCCAGACACATTAAACACCAGGAAGACCAAAAAAACATCCAAATCTGCTTACATACCCGACTTTAAAGCTGCAGCTTGCTCTTAACTACAAGAGCTAAAATAGGATGTCACTAATAAAAAGAACATGCTGCAGGGCTATTCCACAAAGTAAAACACAGTCACGAGGACAGGCTTTTGTGAATGAGCAGAGCCTTTGATAGAATGGGTGACACACAGAATTTGCACTGACAAGGCTACCCTGAGAAAGGCGCTCTTCCACTGACAGTGGGACTTACAAGCTGCACAGTAACAAAGCAAACTGTCTTTTGTTCCAGTTCTTGGGTGGATTAGATGTAAATGACCACCTTATAGAATAAATAAAGCACCTGTTTAAATTTTGTTAACTCTGACCACTTTACATACTTTTCCAGAACAAAAGCCCTTTGTGTTGTTAAACAGAACTTAAGCACAGTCCCTTAATTTGCAAAAAACAGGAGTCATAAATTCACTGTCTCCTCAAATCTTGTCAATCAAATCTGAAAAAAGGCAAGGTTAGCAAACATTTGTAGCAAACATTTCTGGGCGATACCAGCACAGGCATGTTTTAACTAAATGGTGTTAATTAACTGTGTGAAAAAGTAAATTATCAAACTAAACTAGCTGAATAATAACTTCTTGACAATTTTCATTTCTCAAATATTTTTAATTGGAGAAGTCAAATAACAATTAAGCAGATAACATAAGCAAGCACCTTCTTCCTCTCCCCATGCAAAAAGAATAAAGGCTGAAAAAAATCACGTCCTCCAATGTCCTTCAAACGTAACATTTTATAGAAATCTTGTACTCTTAAAGCAAAGACTCTTACATAGAAACATAACAAATATCAGATTAAGACTTACTCCTAATTGCCCTAGAAACCTAAATTTATATCTAACCTTCATTTAAGAGTGTAACAATTTTAACTTCTCATTAAAGGTTTTTTGATTTCCTGCAAACAATAGGGTGCAGTACATTCAGTTATGCTCAGCTTCTGTTAAGGCCCCAAGGATCCTGAAGGAGCTCTTCTAGCACTTGTAAAAACAGCTGAGTGTGCCTAAGTCAGTTACTATTCTGGAGAGCCACAAAGTGGTCATAAACAGAGATGCCGTGGAGCAATTATATTTACATGCCCCAAAAAAAAAAAAAAAAAAAAAAAGGTTAAATCCAGATTGGAAGCATCTGAGCTAAAGTTTTCCCAAGAGGTTTGATGAACCAAGGGCTTTGGAATACGTATTATTGACAATATTGTTAGTTACATGTTACAAAACTTTTACAGGATTTTTTTAGTGAAAACAGCATGGTCTACACAATAATTTAAAGCAAAACAAAACAGAAAAAGAAATTTTAAAACTATAAAATACTCTTGCCAAATTACCACATTCACAATTTACCATCAGACATACTGTGTGTAAATTTATAGCAACATCTTAAGTCCTCCCACCACAGTAAATTACTGGCAAATGGTTGTAGCTTTTGGACAACACTTGAATAAAGAATAACAATATATACTACAACAGTAAGGTACAATGAAATTTAGAATATGTAAAACCTACCAAAAGCATCAAGCACTTCAGAAGAAAAACAACTGTCAAATTATTTTGCTTTACATGATCCATATCTTTCTAAAGATGTAGATGACCCAAAAAACAGAGAATGAGCACAAAGATATGTTAGGCTCCAATGACAGATTTGTACTTTTCTTTTAATAAATACCAAGAAATTAAGAATGTTTTAATATATATATTATCATATGTGATGACTAAATAAACTTGTCCTGGAAATTTTCATACAAAACAGTTGTGTTTATGTTTAATACTGTTATAGCTTAAGAAAAAAACCAATTTGTTAAACGACATTTCAGTGAAAGAATACATATAGACAAGAATTTCATCAGAGATGGGAAGTCCACACATTTCAGAACGGCCAATGGCCTGTAGTAAGGATATTTACCTAAGATGCATGATTTTTTTAAATTTTTATCTTTTAAAAATCAGATTAAGGTGTTCTATCAGCCTCTGAACATAAGAACCTTCACTGCATAGCTCTCAATTTTTTTTTATCTGAGATGTTCTATTTTGTGTAAATACTTACATATCTTTTCAAATGGGAACATGTTACATCTCCCACAAGCAACTTAAATGCTATAATTAGTCTGCTCCTGAGAGTTGTTACATTTTCCTTTCATTACTCTTTCAGTTTCTCCTTCTTTTTAATTCTGAATTATTGTTTTCACATAATAAGGTTTTTCCCAAAACAGTCAAAATTTTGGCAGAACTGGTCAACTCCTTACTACTTAGATTCTAGTTTCTTACTTTTCAGGGTTTTCCTTGCCTAGGACTACAAAACAGTTTGTTTGGGTTTGTTTTTTATTTTTTTTAATAGCTGCCAGTTCTGTTCATTCATCTGTTTCTGGCAATGAGCCCTATTAATTTTTGCCAAAGAAAATATAAGCACTGACATTGTGATGAGGCGAGCGAATGATGTAGGACTTCATTTCATTTCATCAAAGCAAACTGCAATAAAACTGCCAAAAAACCAACAGCAATCCATTACACATCAAAAGACAGCCATCTTAAGACCACTTTAATTTCCTATGCAACAAATTGAGTCTGATGCCTTCACCAGAACACTTTGATACGTAGTTGTCCATTTTAATTAGACTTGTGAAAATTGTATTATTTGGTTCATTACTGAGTTTGAATTTTTGTATCTACTTTCCACAGTCTGTTTTATTTTATGATATATCTCTTTCATTGAAAAAGATCTGTTAAATTGCTCCAGAAAAACACACAAACAAACAAAAAACCCAACAAAAACAAAACTCTCTCAGTTTACAGGTTACAAGGTGAAAATTTGTATACTTCATGGAATAGAATCTTTACCACTAAATAACCAATTATATTCTGACAATCCGAAAGAGTTTCTAGAAGGAAGAAGGAGGGGAGAAAAGTTTTTTTAAAAAAAAGTAAAACAAAAAAATAGGAAAAAAAAAAAGAAATTAAAAGAAAAATGGGACCTGTAGTACAGGACATGGAGAAATATCTATAACCTGAGAAAGGGAAGGTTTAGATTAGGAATAAGGAAGAAATTCTTTACTTTGATAGTGGTGAAAAACTGGAACAGGTTGCCCAGAAAAGCTGTGGATGCCCTAACCCTGGAAGTGTTCAAGGTTTGACCAGAAGAGGCTTCAAACTGGTCTAATGGAGAAAAGGAAATTGAGCACAGACCTCATCACAGTTATAACTTCCACGTAGGGGAAAAGGAGGGGCAGGCACTGATCTCTTCTCTGTGGTGACCAGTGACAGGACCTGAGGGAACAGCCTGAAGTTGTGTTAGGGGAGGTTTAAAGCTGAGTATCAGGAAAAGGTTCCTCACTCAGAGGGTGATTGGGCACTGGAACAGGCTCCTCAGGGCAGTGGTCACAGCACCAAGCCTCACACAGTTCAAGAAGCATTTGGACAGTGCTCTCAGGCACATGGTGTGATTCTTGAGAATGGTCCTGTGCAGGGTGAGAAGTTGGACTCAGTGATCTTTGCATGTCCCTTCCAACTCAGGATATTCTATTACTCTAAAACAGATTTCTCAGTTTCACCATAGTGTGCATTACTTACGTCAAGGATTTTTGTAGTATGCAATAAATTACATTAATATATAATATCCACATTATAAACAAATTAAGTTCCTGCCTAACAGTTTTCCTTCAATGACCGAAAAATTAAAGGTACACTGAAGTATTGTTTCTTAATTATCTGTCTTTTAGTAGCACTAGATTTTTCATAGAACTCATGGGTTTTATTATAATTTGTTTTGGTTTTAACTTAATCAATGACAATATTATAAATAATTTTATCTGGGAAGTATAAGCTATATTTTAAAATATATATGCACAATTAAAATGGCCTCAATAAAGTACCTTAAAATAATATGCTACAGCTAATTGTCCTGCAGTAATAGAAAGGCAGACTAAAACAATAAAACTCTCTCTGGTGCTACAAGGTCAGATGTTTACAGCTAATTCAATTTAGGCTCTTTAAAAATGGAGCAAGATTTTCATATGAATCATCTTCAGTTTCAATAATCTTCACACTAAAAAATGCTTGGTGAAGTTATTATCTGAGCAATTTTTAAAATCCAGTATTTAATAGCAATGATTCGGTTATCCAATATTTCTCATTTTGTCCAGAAGCTTTTAAACCCTGTGTCCAGATCAATGTGCATATACCTGATGCTCACTCTTCAGTCTCTTGATGCATGCACAAACTGAAAAAAAAGTACATTACACAACTGCATTGCTATACCTTCTCAAAGGAAAAAAAAAAAAGAGAAATTGCTATTATTCTGTGATGCCAGAATAAAGCGTTTTAGCATTTGCTGATGTTGACATAGAGTGAAAGTAGGAGGATTTTATAGTCATAGTTTCCTTTATTCAGTATTTTGAGGTTATGGACCAATACAGTCTCTAACAGACTGATGCAAAGCCCAGATTTTTATCTTTTTTACAACAATTGAAAACATTTTAATGGACAAAAGCTCTTGCCGTAAACTCAAGCAACTGAAGCTGCTTGACTGTGAGGCAGAATTCAAAGAAGAATCTGCAATACTACTTTCAAAAACACTCTGATATTGCAGTGGAAAACAAAGGAATTCAGGGCCTTTTGCAGATTCCAACCTCAGACTAAACATGGCAGTTTAGGATCTAGGTTACTGTAAAACTGTATTGGGCTTGCATGGCCAGGTTTTGGTAGTGGTGGAGGGCTACCGGGGTGAATTCTGTGAGACGCTGCTGAAGTTTGCCCTCTGTCCAATAGTGCCGCTGGCAAGGCCAGGCCTGTCAGTGATGGTGGTGGCGCCCATGTGACGGCAGTGTCTGGGGATCGGCAGGAAGCCAAGCACAGGCAAAGCTAAACAACAAGGAACTGGATATGCCCAGCATATACATTAACTTCTATTTTGCTTTAAAATCCCACACTTCTTAATTTTTCCTCTTTATAGCATGCACATTTTCTTCACACTATTTCTTTCACACCATGTGGACTGACACAGTTGAAAAGTAGGCCATAAAAGTTTTGCATTAACAGTGTACTTCAAAAATTGTTCTGGCACGTTTTTTAAAGAGCCTGGTTGTTTTCTGCTAGTCTTTGTGGAGCAAGACTCATTTTGAGTCTGAGACCTGTATGTTTCAACTTCTTGTTGGAAGACCACATGCAAGTTTGATTGGGTGAAAACTGAACCTCTTTTAAGAACATACATTAAAAAAAAATAAAAAAATTAGTTTTGTGCTTATTTTGATTTCTTCTGCTCATTGTTTGACGAAAATTCACTTCAAGTCCTACTTCAAGTAAAGAATTTCAATTTTCTTTTTTCCTGTAGCAAATTAAGCTCAATTTGAACCAACAACTGACAGTCCTCCATCTTCATTACCCTATTTTTCAGTGTTATGATGACTTCAAATTCTTTAGTGATCCATATTGTTGCAGCATGCCTCAGTCAGTTTTTTAATGTCACTGCGATGAACTTGCATAAGCTCCTTAATTTACAATTTCATGGACTGTAGTCTAGAATGCATCTACATGTATTTTTTTACACCATTTAGAAGCAACTTGCCACTCATTACCAGTGAACTAAAACTGAACTTCTTAATCAAATTCCTCCTTTTTTTTTTTTTTTGTCAGTTACATTATATTGCATGCTTTCATTGTTTTTTGTATGAGCATTAACTGAGTTTTGGATTTATAATTTGGAGAAGCCTGTAAAGCTGAATAATATGACAACAAATATGAAACAGATACAGACAAATAGTTTTAAATTTGAATACTGAATGTGATGGAAAGCAGTGCTAAAATGAGATGCCTGCTCAGATATCTTAACTGATTAAGCTCTGGTATTCTGAGCTTAACTGGTACACACAAACAGAGAGCAAAGTGTTATTTCAACCATTTCAAAAATATATTTTTTGATTTTCTTCTATTTAATTCTAATAGATAGATGTTATTTGATGAATAAGAAAATTATTTATTGCTCTGTGCAAAATCTAAAATACAATCAAATATAACTCTAATTGCATCAGCTTCTCAGATGTCACAAAAATAACCTGACCTGTTATCTATTTCCATCAGTCTCATTATTCTTTTACTGTCTCTGTTTCCAAGTGCAGCTGATTATTACTGCTAAAGTATTATCCATCTGAAAATACAGCTTCTTCTCAAGGGCCTTGCTGATTTACTAACAACAACTAACTTCCTCAGTGAGTTTCCACTTTGCAGAGGCACTCATTAAAATTCACAGTTTGAAGTGTTTACTGCTTTGTTCTCAAAGCAAACACTAGAAAGTGCTGTTGGGGAAAGGAAAATAAATAAGCCTTCCAAAGAATCTTATGAATAAGTAACAAAACAGAAAGTACGTTATCAGGTTTGGCTCATTGTTCTTAGCTCCAATATGGTGTCACAGCATAACAAGGCAATTAATGTATAATGCATCAGTAGCAAAAGGATCACTTTCCCTTATGTGAATGAAACCATATCTACACTCTGGCCAGTGTACGCCTTTTTATGAACTTTGCATAGTTGCTATGGGGGCAAAGAGAAACTCATTTTGTTTGATTTTGTGATATTTGGAATGACATTAAAGTGACAATTCCACCGAGAGATCCAACTTGAATTTATACTGAATTGCCAGCTGTATCTTTATTCTAATGCAATACCTCTGTCAAGCAGTATCTAACTTAAGCTTACACTATCAAATATTTTCTAAACCTTTATGAAAGTTTAAAAAGCAAAACCATTTGTACAATTTTACCTCATACCAAACATAATTTACTTTTAGTAACCTTTTGGTCCTGTTAAATTACATTCAACAAACTAGAAAAAAGGGACAGCCTATTCCCTATTGTCTCTTCCACTGGTATTTTTTCATCAGCTTCTGGTTTTGGTGGTTTTTTGTTTTGTTTTTTGTTTTAATTTCAGGGGTTTGGGGGTTTTTTTGTTTGTTTTGTTTTTATTGTCTTACATGCACCCATAATTCTTCCATACATGTTGTCTTCTTCATGAAAGATGTTCTTCAGACTTTCAGGTAATAAAGTTTTTGCTCCATGTACGTAGATCACTCTAAACAGGTATGCCTGAGCTGTTTGGCATGACAGAGGACAGTGCCTGACTCTGACAGCTTGGAGATTCTTACCCATTTCCCTACCACCTGTTAACTGGCCATATCTGCTTGTTGGCAAATGTGCTTGTTCTGCCTTTCACCAAAGAGCTTCCACACAGGAAACACCTGCTATCCACAGTAACTGTTTGGGTAGACATAGTTATCTAAACCATGGATCAGTGATTGCACACAGATACTAGCATACATGGACTACGAAGTGGTAAATTTCTGGTACACATGCATGACTAGTGAGGCCTCACTTGGAGTACTCTGTCCAGTTCTAGGCTCCTCAGTACAAGAGAGACATGGCTCCTGGAGCAGGTCCTACGGAGCGGGTGAAAAATGAGAATCTCCCATATGAGGAAAGGCTGTGAGAGTTGGGCCTGTTCAGCCTCGAGACGAGACGTCTGAGAGGGGACCTCATCAATGTATACAAGTATCTGAAGGGAGAGTGCCAAGAGGATGGACCAGGCTCTGCTCAGTGGTGCCAAGAATAGGACAAGAGACAACTGGCAGAAAGTGATGCACAGGAAGTTCCACCTGAACATGAAGAACGGTGCAGTGGAAAAGACTGCCCAGAGGTTGTGGAATGTCCCTCACTGGAGTTAGTCAAGAATTGTCCTGGATGCCACTGTGGTCCTTTCCAACCCTATCGATTCTGTGACTATGCCAAGTATGCCTTTCTGTGGTCCACAGGGCTAGAAGAAACACAGTTAGGAAAGCAGGACCTAGTACATGGACATAGTGGAAGTAAGGAAACAAATTGAGGTCTCTTTTGTGTGGATGAGTAGTTTAGGCTCCTAACTTAAGGATGCAGAGATATGCAATAAGGTGATGAGGAACATAAATGAGTACAGTAGTAGCTTGCAGAAGAGCATGGATAAGAAAATGAAACATTCCCAGAAAATCACATTTGATAATCCTTGTGTGAAACTATTCTGAAATTCAGCAAGTCAAACTGCCAAGTCTCCTGCTCTTCAGCCATCATGAGCTATGCTAAAATGACTGTCCCAGATGAACTACCTCCTTATCATCTGCTCCAATACTTCCCAATAAAACTTCACAGCAGAGAGTGCAAAATCACTGACAAAAGCAAAAGCCCAAGAGAACAAACAAGCTACAAGTGAATGGAACAACTAATAAATGGGTTAGGAAAGCAGAATAATAAGTATCTGGGATAAGACATACATTAGCATTTGAGATCTGAATGCACTTATTCACCCCTAAAACATTTGAATTATCATAGATATATCATGACCTCAAAACAGTAAAAGAACTTCCTCTTTTCAAAAAGTCAACAGCTGACAGTCCGTGCAAAAGGAGTCTTTACAGCAATCTCAGCACAGTCCAGTCTAAGCCTTACCCAGCTTCAGCTTCTGTGAAGGGCTGGCTGAATATATAGGACTTGGCATTACACAATGTTTCAAAATAGTGGAGGATAAGTACAATTTTATTGAACATACTCAAGATACAAAGCAAACTTTACATGAAAAAAGCAGAGAGCATGTTTCCATTAACTTTAAAAAGGTAAAACCAGCAGATCCATGGCCACATGGTACGCACCACACAAACTTTGCAAGAAACTGAATAAATAGTCAGGCATCTAATGTATATTAAGCTCCATCTGCCCTTTCTATATTACAGAAGTACTTAATCTGGTTTTCATAGAACTAGCTTTGATAGTCCAATAGTATCAATTATACTTTAAAGAATAGATCTGATTCATTCTGCCTTGAAAATAACATCTGTGCTGTGCTAATGGACACATAACAGAGAGGTACAAGTAACATTCTATCAGTGTTATCCGAACTTAGTAATGGCAAGATGTCTCAGTGGGTGCGCAGGTAAATTAAAGGCAACAAGCAGCATTACTCACCTGCTCAAGTCTGTTACCCTCCTTATTAAGTACTACTTTAAATACCAAATTTCTAATTGAAAGAGAATTACTTGGAAGATAGTGTAAGATATTTAAATGAGGAAAAGTGATCATGTTGCTTTTTTCAACACAAACATGCATGAAAGCTCACACAAAACACCCACATGAATATCCTACATGGATGTTCGCTGTAAAGTTGTACAGTTTTGCCAATTGAAACATATTTTTAAAAGGAATAATAATAACTGTGAGTGAGAAATAAAATTATTTTAGAAAAATGAAGGTACTACCATGTTTATGACTTTGTATTAGCATGCCCTGATACATACCCAAACCCCTAAGCACTGTATAATGAATATGTCTTTTAAAAACTCACTTGAATCACATGCTTGCCTTCAGTATTTCTGATTTATTGAAGAAAGGATTTTTTTTCATCTATTAATAGAAAAGATGTCTGCCATAAACTCACAAACATATTTGCAGGGCTTCTTGATTGACATTACTTTGCCATCAGTTTAGAGGGAGGTGTGGACATTCTTATTCAATGCGGTGTAATGACTTCCAGAGCAGCAAGAGAACAGCTTTGATTCCAGAGATAATACATTTGATGACATACAGCTTTGAGTCAGTCACAGTTTCCTTTATTATTTTTCCATTTCATTCCATTTTTTAAAAGTTTCTGTTTATTAAACTATTCATACCGCTGACATGCAGTAAAAATTTATCATACAATACCTATGCTGAGTTTACGACATTTTTAAAAAAATCAAGGTTGGTTTTTTTTTAAATATATTGCAAAATATTCCATAGCACAAAGAAAAATACATTCAGAATCAAACCACATTAGGATTAACCAGAAATTAGCTAGCTAATGGGATTAACAAAGAGATTTACAGTCTTTCAGTTAGAAGACAAGGTTTAACAGTACACAAAGTTGTAAGTGTTGTTCAACACAATATTCTTAATGAATACACATCCCTCATGTTACCTGCTTACACCCTAAATATTACTTTCTCCTTTGCTAAAACTTTTGAGAAGTTAAATATGAGGATAAGGACTGAAATGTCTTTCTTGAAAGGCCTTCTCTTGTATATCCAGGAAGTAGACAGTCACATAACCTAAGTGAGGTCCTCAGTCTCCAGGTACTTCAACCAGTATCAATTTACAGGTCACAGAAGAACAACTGATAAAAACAAACTTCCAATATGCTTAAAAATATTGCCTTTTAAATATATTCTAAACAAAACTGTAAAGTTTATTTGTGCCTGCATTTCAAGATTGTATTCAATATTGTAGACTATTAGAGATTGGTGAAACAAATTCAAAGTTCTAAGCTTTTGTTTTTCACCTTTATTGCTTTATTTTTTGTTGAGATTCAGCCAAATAAAAATGTGCTTTCTTAACTGAGGTGAAGCTTGTGTTTTTATCCTTTTTTAGAGAGGTAGAAGAATCCTTGTAGAAGTTGTCAAATGTGCTCCTGTGGACACTATAATGTTGATTCTGTGTTCACTTTAATTGGCTTCTGTTTCCTTCTTTGTTCATCCTACAAAATCTCCTGTGTCTTTTTTTCCACTCACCCTACTATGTTTTTCACTGGGGTTTTTGGGTGTTTTGTTTGTTTGTTTGGGTTTTTTTGGTTTTTTTCTCTGCCATCAACTCCTGCCAAGAGAATTTTAAGCCAGTAATCACTGTCAGGTTTCCATACTCACAACATTTAACTGAATTCAACAACTCATTCATCCATATTACAGAAAAATAAACGAAGTAAAGAAAAAATAGAACAACTACTTCAGAATAGTGGAGTATGGTAGCTTCCTAGGGTTTGATAATTTCACTTCGTAGAGAAACATAATGAAGGCATAAACATAAATTAATCAGAATTGAGATTCGCATCCAATGATGATTGTTTTTTTCTATAGGGTTTTAGACATTTACACTAAGAAAATCAGAATATATACAAGAAGAAAGACACAGGAATGATTAGGCACTTATTGCATTGTGCTCACTTTTCAAACACTAAAATATCTCTTGAAAAGCAGAATTTCACTGGAAAACAATGTCATCCTAACATGTCAATTGCCAGTCAGTAACAAGAGGACTTCCATAAGAGGTCAGTGCAACACTGGAACAGCTCTCCCAGACAGAGCCTTCTGTCCTTGAGGGGGTTCAAGACTCAGTTAAGCAAAGCCACAGCTGATCTAATCTCTTTGGTAGTTTCCCATTACAAGGACTCATTCTGCAAAAGCTTCACAAAGTTCTCTCAGTTACATCTTAAAATAATCTACTGGGGAGTCCCTAACTGAAGGGGTATGAACAGCTCAAATCATAGAATGTGCTGAGTTGGAATGGACCCATCAGGATCATTGAGTCCAGCTCCTGGCCCTGCACAGGACACCCCAATAGTCACACCTGAGAGCACTCTTCAAGTTAACCTGGAGAGTAATTTGAAGTTCAGCAGAACTATGACACTACTGATTTTTAACAAAAGTGTAAAGTAAAAATACATGATAAACCAAATTTCATAGTCAAATAATTACAGAATACTATTTTTTTCTCATCACCATATTTAAAATAAGAAGATAAACAAAGAAAAAAGAAAACAATTACTTTGAAAAAGTAAACAAAGCCAGCATATATATTTACAATATAATTTTGAAATTCAGGAAAAAGCAAACTATCAGTAAGATAAAAGTAGAAACTGAAATGACTGGAAAATAGAAAAGAGCAAGTTCAAGTCACTATTCTAAGGATATAAGAAAGAAGGATATGATAGCTGAAAATCAAGATTTATGAGTTTTTATTGAAGTATTTTATTATATACCTTTGAAGGTCATTACAGTAATGTGGGTTGTTTGCTATATTCAAATTGCACAATGTTGCTTCTCATAGTAATGTTCCCTTAAAATCTACAGTTTTAGTAATTACAAATAATCCCAAACATAAATCTATTTTAAAGTCTTTTCAAATGGAAGCCCTAAGGTCTTTGTCGCAGTTCTTATAAATAGACCTTGACCTAAATACACTCAGATTAAGCAAGCTTTTAAAGAGTTACAGTTAAAAGCATTACCTGCAAAGGATTAGGGTAGACAAGTAGTCACGTTTCATGCCAAACTATGACCTTCATCTCACACAAATGTCACATTCATTTAGGAAAGGTATCTGTACAAGGAAACAGCACTCCTCTCAACCAGTTTTTCTCTAAACCATATGGATTGGCATATTTGATTTCATTCACTAAATGCCACATATAATAGGGACCTGTATTATGAAACTTTGCAATGCTCCATTCCAGTGAATGGAAAGCTACACAAACAATCAGGACTGTATTTTCCCCTTAGTGCATATGTAACTTCTGTCATTGCTAATGAAGCCTAATTACACTCATTAGTCCTATTCAACACTTTCTTTTCAACCTATTAATGGCAATAGGCCTTGTGCTTTAGCGCAGCATGAAACAAAGCCCACACAAAAGAAAACAATCACCTTCTCTCCATACCATTAGAATGCTGTTCGTATTCCAGTATTGCTTTTTAGTAAGAGGTTGGAGGATGGGATCTAAAGAAATCAGAAAACAGATTTAAATTTAATAAGGTTTAATTAAATTTAATAATTTTAGCTGCTCTTTGTTGCCTATTGTATCCTGGTAAATGGAATTGGAAAAACAACACATGTATTCTTCAACGGATTAACTGCATCATTTTAGAGCATCAGTTTTCTGCTGGAAACATACACAGGAGAGAAGCAGCACAATCACCTTGTTTCTAAACAAGTTTCTTTATTGTGAAAAGATGCAGAAAACAAAGAAATCCTTTGATGGATAATAAGTTAAATAGGGCACAAGAATAAATAAATCATAATGCAAAGCACTGGTAAGAGAGGCAGGAAGAGGAAGAGGCAAAAATAGTTTATGATACAAAATTACTAGACTTCAACCAGGCTACAGGTTCCCCAACTATATTACAGAAAGAAAAGCTACTACCACTATGAAATCACTATGAAAATTAGAGGTTGGGTGTTTTTGTTTTGCTTTGTTTTTTTAAATAAGGCTGTTGAGAACATGGCAATTTAAATAGAGACGAAGTTAAACCTAGTTTTTCCCTTGTAGGCTATTTTATTTTATAGAAATGAGGCCATAGCATTGAAAATCCTTGCTAATTTATCAACTACAACCAGGGCCTGAATATTCCATGGCTTCCTAGCATCATCATTTTTTTCTGAACTGAGATCCAAAATCTGAGCTTTGATTTGTTTAACCATCATTGCATTTACTCTGGAAAGGTGAATTAGTGCAGTGTTATCTACCTCACACAGCAGACAATAAGAAAGAATAGCCTGGAAAAATACAAGCTGTCAAAACTACCTCAGAGCTTCTAAACACTTTTATTTCATAAATATAGGATTCTGCATAAGGGTGGGCATTTTTAAAGAGAAGTCAATAATTCATATTATGAAGTCAAGTTCATTCACATTTTGCTTTCTGTTTCTTCTATTTTGTCCAACACAAACTTCCCAATAATTATCCACCAGTTCATACTTCTGGCATTAGCCCTTAGAGATCAGAAGGAGGTTATTACAAAGACAAACAGCGATGGAACCAGAAAGAATAATCTAAAATCCTAAGTATAGTTATTTCTGAAATAATGTGGTCACACAAGCACAGAGACAAAGTGGAGTAATAGAATGTGACTGTAAATGCCCTTCTCTTCCTCTGTGCTCTAATTGGAGATCAAGGATACCAGTGCAAGAACTGAGGAATGCCATAATCATGAACAGCATTGAGATCCTCTGAATCTATTTTCCTGATACATTTTTATTATACTTAGAATGTGCACTATAGAGAAGGAGACTATATCACAATAAAATAAGCTGAATTAAAAAAAGAAATTAGGCATATACCATCGTTGCTATTTGTATATGGTAAGATGATAGAAAATACTAGAGATGTCAACATCTTCAGAAAGATAAAAAGAAAAATGTATACTCATTCAATAGCATTTTCCTGACTTGAGTTCTGTCCAACTTTCAACACCTCTATACACTTTAGAAATACTTTATGAGCTTGTTAAAGCTTTTACTGCAATCCCATGGTCATGGTAAATCAGTCAACTAAATGGGTATATATATATGCAAAGCAGAAGCACCTCCACTAACACCAGTCCCACTGTGCCTACTTTCACTTGAGGGCCCAAAGCTTTAGAGACCTCCTGTAACGAAAAGCTCTTAAAAAATTTTGATAGATCACCAGCATATTCTAACATTAAATAGCAGGCAGAGCTACAACTACGCATTTATCTTCTTCTCACAGCTCCAGGGAGGCCACAGTAAACATGTTCTAAACAAGAATGTGATCCATATATTATACATATGCATCAACACAGCTGGCTATTAGTTTGTTTCTTGCTTTGTCAGGTGGACTTAACACTAAGATTCCTACAGACGGCCTGAATTTCCTGAATTGAGAACATCACTAGGCAAGAAAACCTTGTTTTTTCACATGTGTTTTTTGTATTATGCATATATTTTTACAACAACGTACTGTTGATATAAAACCAGTATTTTGCTTAGTTCTGTAACAGATTCAAGCTAAAATATCACATACAGACTTGCCAAATTCTTGAAAAGCAACTTGGTGTGATTGCTTTCTGAACCAGTTACCACAAATGGTTTTGATTCTCAGTTCTGCTTTGGGAATGGGACTTAATGCAATAATTTCAATTTTGTCTGACAATACTGTCTGAGTGGCTGAATATTACATACACCTCCTTCATCTCTGCATTTCTCTTTTTTGCAGACTCAGAGAATCCTAGTTAGCCCTAAGAGAAACAGAAAAGTCATACCATTAATTTTAGCATGATAGTTGCTTTGAAAGATATTAAGTAAAAAGCACCAATTATTATAATTGGCCTGAGAGAAAAAAAATGAAAATAAAGTAATGCCTAATTCTATAATCTGATTCCATTAAAATATCCAAATTAGTTGCGGTGGGGGCAGGGGGAGGGATATTCGAATGATGTCCTGATTACTGAGGGCATGGGCCTGCCTGCTACTCTCAACTCACTTTCTCTATGTGGCAGCCAGCCCTGTTGCTCTCTGACACAAGCTAGTGAGGTGGAACAGACAAAATGGCAGGTAAAAATTCTCCACTTGAAGGTAAAAAAAAAAATTCAGATATGCCTCTAATAGTCCAGCTCTGACAGCAAAGGATCTAAGTTGAACAGGAGATTCAGCACACTCTAGACAGTCATACCTAGAATTCCCCACTTTTTTGATCAGGCAAATTGTGTGTATGAAGGTATTTTTTACTTCCAATCTCTATGGCCTCTCACTGAAGACTTTTCTTGATTAATAGGTGCAAGTTTAACCAGCAAAAAGAGTTACAATGCATGGGCCTTCAAATTATTGGGGTTTTAAGAAGGTGGGTTTTTTTAATAAACTCTGCATATTCCAAAACCCAAGAAAAAACTCTACTGAACAACAGAGAATAGCAACTGAATAGACTAAGCAACAGAACAACAGAGCAGGAAAAATATCAAAGGAAAGAGACCAAAGATTCTATCTGAGATGCTGAGAAACTTGACTGATTTCAGATGGATTTCTAGGAACTTAATCATTTGGAAAGACAAGTGAAATTTTTGCATACACAAAGCACTGTTTAGGAAGCCTTTCTGTCAGTAATGTATTACTGGATGTTATACAGGTAAGCACTCTGTTATTTACACAGAGCACAGTGAAGACTTTGGTTTGCCTTCTCAATCTATTTTGTTCTCTTTCATGAGAGCGAGTGTAGGAACAACAGCTACTTTGCAGCCATAAATTGAAAATTCATTAAGCAAGACTAACCATAGTAAGTACTTAAGAGACAAACAAATATGGTTTATTACAAAGCTATTATTAATTTTCTTCAGAATATGTCCCTTAGGGCACAGATATCCTTTTCTTTCTCCCTTTTTCTATTTTCTCTTACATTTGAATTACTGAAGATGTATTTCTATTTTTACAATGCCACAAGCTAGCCTACGAGATTATTATATGATCATGTGACAGGGTCAGTATTAAAGAATGTATGAATTTTACAAATGTACTGTATGGCAAACAGAACTGAGTATTTTCAGATTACCCTTCCCAAATGTACAAGACTTATGAGTCAGGTATCAATTATTAAAAGACTTTGTTTTAAAATCAGTGTTCTTTTTAGTCATCTCCTGGTGCGAATTAGCTAGAGATCATGCTTTTAAGGTTTGGCCCTGAGGTTCTTTAATATATATTTAACTATATTTAAGTTTTAAGAAGAAAAAAAAAAAGCTAATATTGTTAGACACATGATAAAACCATCATAGTTCTAACACAGTTGTGAATGACCTTTCCACAAATATGTATTCAGATAAAGCCTTCTTTAAAAAAGCATTCTGTGATGAAAACAATCCATCATTCATATACCCTAAAAAATCAGGTCTTGAAAGATGACTACAATTCTTTACCTTTACCAAAGATGAATTAAGGCTGACATGTAAAGCTCTAAACTGTAGAGAGATTATGAGAGGCCAGCAAAGATGGATGTACTGACACTTTCAATTTTTGGAGGCAACAGAGAAGCCAGAAACTACACAACTACTTTAATAGTAGCTAATAAAAAAAATTGAATAGCCTTTAGTTTTGTTATGAGCAGTCAGCAAAACCCTTAGGACATTTTTTCTAATTTGTTCCTCAGTAACTGCCTTAAAAGATATGTGGTATGTCCTTCATTTTTTAAAGGGTAGAATTCATAATATTATTTTAAGACAAAACTTACAAAAATTCATTAGCCCAGCTTCATTGTGTAATACGCTTTCTTTCACTATATTTGTTCATAGACACATAGAGGTCAAGGTTATGGCTTATAAAAAAAATCATATCAAAACAAAATACAACCAGCTAGCCAAAGCATCATGCTTCCAACACTAAAAATTACAAGTCCTAAAAAAAATATTTCAAGGCAAACATTGTTAACAGATAATTAGTTTTGTGTGTAGAAAAACAAATGGAGTGTGGACAAAACAGGTTTGGGGTTTTTTTCAGTACATCATTCTAAATACTTGAAAGCTATTCATTTTTTTTTTCACAAATATCCAGAAGACTTTTAAAATTTTTGATGTCAAGGCTGAAAAAATGGATTCACTCATCTATTCATTCATCTAATCTCTTCTGACAGTTGCAATCAGAGATCATAAGCTCTGCAGATAAAGGACCAATTTGTTATGGTATGTTTATAGACTGTCATTTGCAAAATGTGCAAAGCATAAACTATTGCTGTATTTTACATAATGAAAAATTATGACAATCAGAGCCTTCACGGTGAGATGAGCATTTTCTCTCCATAACTTTCCTGCCTCAAACGGTATTGGGGCTTCTGACAAGGTATCTTCCACTGTACTGCATATTTTTGATGAAATACTACCTTACCCCCCGCCTCAACACTTCCTTTCCCCCAGTGAATCTAGGCACATTACAATCCATTCAGCACTTCTGCTATAACATTTATAAGGTGATTTGTTAACACTGTGACATGTCTGTATAAAATAAAGAGATGTAAGTTCTCAGAGACTGAACTGATTAATGAGGAGAACCAAGCACAATGACAATTTCTAGATTTCTAGTGGCTAATGTCACAGCAAGAAAGGGGGGGGGGCGAATTCTTCTGGTACATACTACTTCATATTAGAACTGTGCAAAATATTATAATACTTACTTCAATCTGTGAACCAGTAACAGTGAAATAGTTCTAAACCACGTCAAACTTACATGGTTATAAAATCAAAACAAAGCAGACAAACATTTCCTTTGAATAGGTCTAAAACAGTGCCAAACATTTTAACTTTCCTCCCAGTGTACACAGATGCTCAGGGGTTTCCATTGGCAGATTTGACTTCTTCTCAGTAGGAAGCAGTTAAGACCAGAAAGACCAATAAGCAGGTGACATAGCTGAATGTGAGAACCTAACTGAACATTTCCTACTGTGAGGAAATGTAGGATAGCCATGGTCTAATTTTAAGATGGGACGAATCACAATGCTCAAAACGTTGCCATGAAATGGAAACACTCACAAGTAGAAACAAATTGGCTGCTTCTGTCTTGTTTCCCCATGTCAGACTGTCTAACAGCAATGACCTTGCATATCCCAGTAAAAAAAAAACAAAAAAAAAAAGACAAGAAAAGTCTCAACCTACATTCCTGCATCTACTGGATTTAACTAAGCACTGAAAATGGAGGGCTAACTATTTTGGGAAATTTGCTCTCTGCATATGTAGTCACAGAAGAATGCAGAAGAAAAGCACAAGGAGAAATTAGAGTAAAAAAGGCAAGTAATTCAATAGTAGAACTTACTAGAAGTACCGTAATACTCAACAGAGTTCATTCACAATCAGATAAGAGTAACCTATGGTGAGCGAGCTACTGGACTGTCAACGATTCTGACCTTCATATGCCTACTTCAGAAAAGCCTATATTGTTCCTGAAAAGCATAGCATCTGGCTAGTTCACTACTCTGAAGAAAAGAGGTAATGATCTGAAACATACACAAATTTTACTAAAGTATTTTTTTCTTTTATCACCTGATTTACTAAGTTGAATATTCAAGTTACTAGCCTAGTTTAATGCTCCGAACTGGGGGCAAAAAAGTATTACAAAAATATATTTAGACCAAAGATAGACATTTCTATCTTTTGCTAAGATGGTATAACACCACTGACTGTAGCCAAGAGGTATTTGATGTCCTTCTCAGTTTTAACTAAAATTTTCAAAACTTTGACCTCAGGAACCTCTTTTACTAAAGTTAATAATATATTTAAGGCTCATATTTTTAAGATGTCTCAGGTGAGAAATCAGAACAAGGAAAACAGACCTCTTCCTCCTAAATAGCAACTGGAGTGAGAAAGTTATTCTTGCATTATTTCTATTTTTCTCATCCTCTCCGCAGTGTCATGGTATCAGAAGGATCAGTTTACCTATCCACCAAAGGTTTCTCTTGAATTAAATGAGCTAAGTACTGCATTACCCATCTTCTATAAAAATGTTGTTGAAACACATTACACGTCCATTAGAACTACAGTCATGCGCACACACACAGTGCATTAGCCACCACAGCTCTGAAAAGCTGGTAACTCACTGACACTGAAGTCTCACAGCTGTTGGTCCATCAGATAAATCAGAGGGGTTAGGAGTTCTTTTCAAAGAAAAGTGCTACTGACTAGATTTTTTGTGGGGGAAACTGAAGAGGAAGAAAACTTGACTTTGCTATTCTCGAACTTTGAGTATAGAGATATATGAAAGGTATTTCAGACTACATTTCCTTCAGGATGGACAAAGCAAAGAAAAAATTAGATGAGGTCATCATGTTAGTGGCAGAGAAAACAAACAGCTGACTTGAGAAGGACTGGTAATCTGGAAATTATGTCTGTGCTTAGAAACTAGGATGGAAATCTCCACACAGAATATGCCATCCAGTCAGATGTATTTTTCTAGGTTTATAATTACTGAGTAACACAGACGTGGATTTTTCAGCTTGTCATCCTACTTAAAAAATAAATTGGGATAGCTGCAGAATCTGTCTTGCTACTGTGCCTACCATCACATTTTAATGACATTCCTCAAGGCAAACCAGAGGAGGTTGCCTACTATGACTCAGGCATCTTTCAAATCATACCTGCTATTATAAATTGGCTTGGAGAGCATCATCATATGTTATTTTTTGTGCTTTTGGAAGTAATAGCCATTGCTGCTTTCAAATTCCAGCTCTCTATTGCAAAAACTAAATCAAAATATTTTAAAAAGTTACAATGTTCCATGTGTACATGGATATATTTTCACATTTGAGAAGAATCGATGGAAGAAAAACTTCAGAAGAATAAAAGAATAGAGGAAGTTAAAACAGTTCCCTCATAAGGTAATTCTTATAAATTAAATAGAAGTAGAAAATTCAAATACCCTGTCCCTTGCAACAAACTAACATCCACCTATTATATGTAAGCTGCAGTAAACAGGTACATATGCCTGAATTTATTAAAAACATGACACTGTTGGATTGCAGTTACCTCAGTCATTTAACTGTTCTCTGTTACAGAGTAACTTCACGTATACACCAACGATATAGAATCACACAGAACTAATAGTCGAGTCTACATCCAAAATATGTATTAATAGAGGTCGCTTAATGATAAACATACTATTTTATCATACCATTTTAAATACATTGTTTGAAGTCTTTGCTTTTCTTACTTTGTGGTAAATTGCTTAGAAGCAATTAACATTTTCACAAACAACCCATTTGCAAAAGAGAAGAGCAAAGTAAAATCCCTACTTACATACAATCCTGCCCTGCTAACATTTCTTTGCTATACAATCAGACTTTGCATTACTGAAAGTGATGCGGCTGCCAAAACCATACTTTCCTTTTTTCCAGTGCTCATCTGTCCTATCATGCTTTGTTCCAAAACAACCTTAGTTCCATGAAATTCTTACTTCACCTCAATTGTTTTTTATTGATGCAGTCCAGGTACCACCCTCTTTTATATCTTCCTGATCTGCTTTGAAAGTTCTGAGGTACAGTCAGACAACATGTTCAAAAGACAGCAAAAACTTTTAAAAGTCTGAAATTTCAGCACAAAGTACACTCCCCATTAACTTTTCCTTGAACCATGCAACATCTGAATTGGCTAACACGCTGTTTACATTTAAGATTTAAAGACCTGACTTAAGAGCCCAGTGAGCTCAATAGAAGTCTTTCCACTGACGTCATTTGGCTTGGATTAGGTCCTAAACTGACAGAGGTCATTAAATTGTTCTCTTGTTCCTTGCTTCTTCTATGTCAGTTACTCCAATTCCACTATGATGCTATTTGACCAGTCATAGAAAATGGAGTGACTTTTCACATGGTCACACTAACAAGCCCTGAGAGCCAACAAAAATATTGCAGTGTATAGGTATTCACTTTTCAGTACATTCCGGTTAATGCCACATGTTGGTTTAGTCAGCTAGCACCAATGAGATCATTTTTGGCTCTTTGGTTGCAATTTAGTGTTTCAAAATTAACAGTTTTGAGCTCCATTAAGAATTTCAAGTGTAGAACAAGCCAGTTTGCAATATCCCTTAGCCATTTTAAATGTCTTTTTAATCCTAGTTTATAACTGTCAAGTTTTATAATGCACATTTATATATGCAAACTATGGCATGGAAAACTGAACTTTTTTGGATTTCATTTACTTTCCTTTAAAGGATTTCCTTCTTTTATGCTTTTATTCTTATCTTCATGTAGAGGTTTTCTTTTTGCCTATCCCACCCCAGTAATCTGGGTGCTTAAGAACAAAGCAATAGCAACAAAGTACTTCAGAGAATTTGGAAACACTGAATGCAAACTGTTCCCTTACTGACCCTCAGGGAAAAGGTACCTTTAAATTGTGTTTTATCTCGGAACAGAAATTATATAATGCCTTTAAATGACAGTAGTGATAATGCCTAAAATGTTTCTAAAATCTATTCCACAAAAAAGTAACTTGGTGATCCTGGAGGTTTGAATAAATCACAAGCAATTAAAACTGTGTGTGAGGCAGATTGTAGACCTGTCTTCATTTCAAACCCCTGTAAGCTCAGCGTTGGGCCTTCCAAGACTCTTTACATGATCCAGAAATAAATCCTGCTATATAGGTTAGAGTGAAACATGAGAGCGCAGTGGAAGAGAAACACTGCTTTGTGGGAAAGCAAAGCAAGAACAGCTTCAGGCTTTTAAGAACTAATAAATCTGGCCTCCTGCAGATGCTATTCTACTAACTTAACAGTTCTTCCCTTAGTGCATCTGTCTGGTTCACTATATACCATGAAATGTGTTAGGAAGTTCCTTATATCTACTTATCTAAGCTAGTGCTAAGCAGGAAATATTACCAGCTAAAAAAAAGAGTAAGGGGTGATGGGGGGGAGGAGAGAGTTCCCCAATTCTTTTGGAAGTATCCTATAGTTCTGGGGGGTTTAGATTTTGTTACTATTTCCCTTAGAGGTGATAAGGAGTGGTAGACAGTTATTGATTATCAGGATACTTTCAACATGTCAAAGAATTAAGTATGTGATTATACTCAACACAAGAGCAGTTCTTCATTTCTCCATGGCGTAGAGAAAACAGCAATAAGCTGCCATACACTTGAGTGGCAATTACACTGGGTATTCAATATGTTAACGAAGTAGGGAAGTTACTTTAAAACAAAAAGAAAAAAAACTTAAATCTTTCAGGAATACTTGTGGGGTATCACTGCAAAGTAAACAAATCAACAAACAATTTAGTCACAAAAAAATGAAGAGATTACCCGATGTGACTGCACATATGATACTGTCCTGAGGCTTATCTTGTAAGGCACAGTAATCAGTAGTTTTATTTTTGGGAAGCTATTATACTAAGGAACGTGCATCTTTAGAAAGTACACATATAATTACTTACTGAGAATGTTGATCACAGACTAGTGAGCTCTCTAAATTAAGAAAATAAATAAATAATTTTGGCTAGATTCCATTTTATATTTAGCAAGTCCAAGTCATTTTGTCTTCCAGACTTCATGTAGTAGGACAAGGCTGCTATAGTGACCAGTGCAGGGAAATTATTTTTAAACCAAGCCTTTCCATTACTAATTACTAGATGGTATTTTTAGCAAATTAATTAATGTGCAGTTAGTAAATTCAGTCCAAGTAACTAAAAAAAAAATAGAATCCAATGATATCCTTACTCTGCCAAGTTGCCAGTAGTTCCTATTTAAAAAAACC
Organism: Acropternis orthonyx; assembly: GCA_035583155.1. Lineage (NCBI taxonomy): Eukaryota > Metazoa > Chordata > Aves > Passeriformes > Rhinocryptidae > Acropternis > Acropternis orthonyx. Next base: position 12,823,663 of record JAWWEU010000160.1, on the reverse strand, counting down.
TCCTCTTTATGAGGAAAATGTAGTACCTTGAATGATACATGATACTAATATTCTGTTCTGCTTGGACAGGGTAGGTTAGTAATTTGTGGGGTTTAGTACTTGAAATTATCTCCACTGTTCTCCTGAAGCATCTGATTTGAATGATGTTAATGTGATGTGGTGAGGTGGGAGCACACTGGCAAGAGGGAATACTTCAGACTCTTTCTGTTTTCACATCATTTTTATAAAGAAAAATAAATCCAAAATAAATGGTCATTTTCTTAATCATAACACCTAACTTCTTGAATGCAAAATGGGGAATGTTTCAAAATAAACCGGGTTAAAGGCTGGGCCTGAATTTTAGGGCTATAAAAATTACTGAAACATCATTTCATTTAGAGCATATTATAAAGCATAAAAATTATAAGCTCTAATTATTAACAGAGAATCAAATATTTATACACACAGACATACATATGTATGTATGAAATCGGACTTCAGTAGGAAAAAGGACTTTAACAACTTTGGTCTAACAGAAATACTTCAAAAACTAAACAAAAAAGATTTTAGATTTCTTTTCATCAACTAGCCCATAAACAAGTTTTACTACCAATAAATATATAAAGATTTAATGACAACATATTTTCCCAAAATAGTTGTGCCAAATTTCATAGAAGGTTCTAATTCAGTATGCTTATAGTGTTCTTCAAAGGTCAGGCAAAATTACTTTTATAATTAGATTATTCCCACCATTTATGGAGCTTCACAGGAAAAAAAAACAAAAATCATAGGAGAAGTAAGGAACACATCCCAAAGTATTAAAGTCTTTGTGAAAACAGAATTAGCAGAATCCAAAGAGGAACTGAGTTAAAGTTGCGAATGCTAATCACACACATACTTGGATAGGAAACAATTTCAGTATTTAAACAAGATGACCATAAATAAAGTTAGAAACAATGACTCTCTAATTAGTTTTTTCATGTTTAAAGACAAAAATTTTCTTGGATGGTTTTTCTAATACTTACGAGGAGGTTGGCCTTGCCAATGGTGGTAACACCATGTTGCCAGCTCAAGGATTTTTAAAGCTCAAGGATTTTTAAAGCTCAAGGCAACATGAAATCTGTCTGTCTAGCACAGTCTAAAAATCAATCACACAATAAAAAGTCCATAAACACTTCACTGCCTCTAGCAACCACCTGCCCTGCCATATGTGGTCACTAAAAATCTAGTATTAACTCTACCTTCTTCATTAGTCATTATTCATATATGAAAGCAATCTTTGACTTTTAAATTGCATGGCCAGTATACATAGAAAGCAAACTATATTACGTCTCATTCACTAAACTCATATTCCTGCCTTCACTTGAGACACTGCTTTACTATTTGGAACATATTGCACTGATTTTAGTATTACATTGGACATAGCTTTATTCTATAATCTGAATCCAAAAGTTTCAGAAAGTTGTTGGCAATTTCTCACATGAATGTAATAAAGGAGGGAGAAAAGAGAAATAACCAAGTTCCTTCACTGTCATTGTATGACAACATGAAGGTAAATTTACTTTATGGTGCTAGCCCAATCACTCCGTGGTTCCCTGCACCACAAGCTATAACATGCTAGTAATGGCTTAGTGGGGGCTTTAAGAGATGTCCATGGATAATTCAAATTATTTGCATTCAGTAAATGCCTAATCCCTTAAATGCCTCCTTAATTTTCTAATTTGATATTAGTCCACGGAACATATCCTGTTACAAAGTCTATTTTCAGCAAGTTTCTGCTCTTCATATTAAACCATATAATTCATTTTATGGCTTGTTGCATTCACCTGCCTACCATTGTGGCATATACTTCATCGAATGTTTTAAGTTTCCCACTATGGTTTTTCAAGCATCAACAACTTGGACTTAATGAAAAGACTCCTAGAACATAACAAATAGATTCGATCCTTAAACATAATAAAACTCAAGAAACAAGGAAAAGAAAATATAAGAGAGAGGAAGAAAGAGTAAGTCTCAAGAAAAAATAAGCAATCAACAATTAAGCACTAAATATTTAAGGTTTTGGAATTTCCAATCAATGCTAAAACTTAATTGATGCAGTGTTTAAAGATACTGGTCATTTCAAATGACTAGTTCAAATGACCATCTATAAAAGTTAGGAGACGTAAAGAACAAGTTTAAATACAGAATTTTATTAACTAGATACTGTTACAGGTGTTTGGCCTCTACCATCAATTCAACACTGCTGCAAAAAAACCCCTAAAATTTGGGAAATTCACACCTTATATTCCACCTTCAAAATTTTGACTTGATTCTTAAGAATAAAACAAATCAATAATGGCGAAGGAAGCTCTTTTGGTATAATACAGTGCCCATCTGCACCTAATCTTGTATTAAGTATTATTGCTCAATCTTTTTGCAAGCATCCTCACAAATCATTAAAATTAGCCAGAACTGGTTGGAAGCAGTCACTGAGCAGCAGTGTCCTTATTACATTTATATTGTGGTATAAGGCCTTCAATCTTCTTGGCTGTCAATCGCATGCTTTTCTCTAAAATTACATTAAGTGAACAAGGAAGAAATCAGATGTGAAATAGTATGATGTCTGTATCTAGCTTTCTGACATTAAATATGTGTATAATTATATACATCACTAAAGATCTTTGCCAATACAACACGATAAGTCAAAGTAAGTATCTGACAAGGTCTCCTCTTTGTCATAAATTGAAATAAAATATCCATACTTTCCATGTACAGAACAGAACAAGGAGCCTAAACTTATTTATGACTTTTGAATGCCAAATGTCTCTTTGCACATCATGCAATGAACATCAGACCTATATAATGAAATGCATGATGTCAGCTGCTGTTTCTGGATGCTGTGAAAGGATGCAAAACATCCTGATGCTGTATTTAAATTGACATGGCTTACTAAATTGGGAGGTTTTGCTGTCTCAGTGGGAGCCCGGGGACATTTGGGGAACATTGCTGTCAAACCAAGAAGCAAAGATTGCCCTGTGAAGGGAGCCCTGTCAACTTCTTTTGTATCTTCCACAGAAAATGTTCCCCCATGTTGTTCATACTTGGAGACTCCATGCACTTACTTCAGTTTCACATCTGCATATTTAAGTTGTCAGTCATGTGAAACCGATTTCCTCTACAACTCCTTTCCATGAAATCACAGTGAAGCTAAATTAGCATTGCAATTGTTTCAGTGGTATGTTTTTTGGTTAGAATCAGCACCATCAGACCAGCTAATTCCTATTTAATGGGGCAGGGGAGGGGGGGAGGGAGGACACACCAAAACAACAACAAAAAAGTACAAAAAAACAACAACAAACAAACAAAAATGATCAAAAGAAGTGGTCTCTGTCTCCTTAACATCAGTGGACCACTTATTAGTCCTGCTTACATGTAGATGCACATTTATATATAGCAGATACTTCTGCTTATCAAAAGCTTGCTGATCTCATGCCAGTCAAATTAAAATACATTATACAAGAGACACTCTATATACAGTATAGGAAACAAACCCATTCTGACCCCAGAAAGATAATGGTGCTTGTGGCATATCTTTAGACTTTGCAAAATCCAATTGCCAGCTTAGTTTGGTTTAAGTAGTCTGGGAAGAAAGGGAAATCAATAGGCTGGTGTTCACACAGATAATTTTACAACCATTCCTTAAGCTGCTTTACCTGAACCCAGCAGAAATGAAAAGAAAGGAACACTACCCTCTAGACTCACAAGAAAAACAAAATACAAAAAAAGGGCCAGATAAAAATAACTTCAATTATATCCTTAGTCTCAGTGTATATCATGTTATTCATATATGATAAAGAAAACAATACAAATTTTTAGTAGTTTGTTATCCTAAAGAGTGCTTTTAGACGTTTGGATAAAGAGATATTTCAGTCATACCCATTTTGAGGGATTTCTTTGTTGTATCCATTAGAATTACAATCCTTATTTGTTTTTACAGACAAATAAACTAATTAAATAAAATTAAGGGTTTGGTTTGTTTGGGGCTTTTTAGCTTTTTTTGTTTGTTTGT
>JAWWEU010000160.1:12794427-12819533 GCA_035583155.1 Acropternis orthonyx | reverse complement strand
CCGAATAAGAATTGCAGGCCTAGATCCATTAGAAAGGACAACTACTATTTTGTAGTCTTTGGTCTCTAACAGTCAGTTTCTATTATTCTTGGGTATTAGTTGTAGTGTAGCTTAAAGAGAGAAATGGATTGGTATTTTATCTTGAAAACATAACACAATTTGAAAACTTATCAGTAAATTTAGAAACTACTCTAACATTCAAATAACTTATTCTTGTATGATGAAATCAGGTTTGTCAATGGGCTGCTTCCCTAACATCTACACAGAGAAATTGTAACTTATATTGATATTGTGAACCAGAGCAACAAAAAGCTGAAGTTTGCTGTTTGGAAGTTCTGGGACCTTGGAAACTGGGGTAACTTGGCGTTATCAGGTGCTTTTAGTCTTCTTCATGATGTACATATGAGAAAAATAGAGCTATAGCTAACTGCACTGCATCTAATTCACATGGTTGAGACTTTCCATTTAGATACTGAAAGCTCTTCGCAAGAAGTGAAAGTTAAAGTCTCTGGGGAAAGTTGCTGGCAGGAACAGTCCTGTCAGCTTTTCTTTGGCATGCCTGAGGCTTGTAAACTACTTTCTTTGGAGCTGTCTAGCATTATTACCAAACAGGTGGGAGTCTACTTACTTTCTAAAAACACTGTAAAATGCCGTAATTCTCCATTTCTCACCCACTTTTTAAGCTAATAGAATTAGATATTTAATCAAGCTTCATTAACAATTATAAATATATGAAAAATCACCTATTTCAGGCAATATAAGAGTCTTAGGTATCCAGTTTTCAAAGTACAGATACAGTTCAGGACATCCCTGTTTAACTGCCTTCTAAGAACACAAATTTGTCCAACTGACGAACAGGCAACATGTAATGTTGCCTCCCCTTGAAGCACTGTGACAAGATGAAAGTAAGTCGGATTTATTGTAATGAATGCTGATGCCAAACACTGAAGCTGAAAAACAAACATACTCATCCTGAAAGCTCAATTCCTACAGAGATATTAATTTGAGAATCCTAAAAATCCCCATTAGCTTAGTTATGCTTATTATCTTAAGCAACATTAGTTCGAAGATTAGATTTCAAATTAATCAATACGCACAGACAGAGCATGCCTATGCATCTAAGTATATTCCCAATTATAGGCACAATTACATACTTTGTGATTAACAAAAAGAGCAAGCTGACAGTAGGATTCAGTAGAATAGATGCTTCACTAAAGCTTCATTAAGAAGACCTAAAAGGTCTGGGGGAAGAAAAGTGAGCAAAAATTATCTAAAGTCATAAATTATCCTAAGTACTGGAAAATCACCGGAAAGCATATTGCCAAAAATAAATATGCTTTATATGTCTGGAAAGGCTGTGAGAATATTCTTTTCATGCCAAAACCACATAATGATGACAAAGAATATGGATTGATTTTGACAAGGATGTTTTGTAAACAGAAACTGTCAGAACAGACTATTCGGAAAAATCTTTAGTATGTTTAATATGAGAATAGAGTAAATAGGGATTTATCAGGATATCACAGAATCATAGAGTATCTCAGGTTGGAAGGGAGCCATAAGGATCATTGAATTCAACTCCCTGCTCCTCATGGGAATACTTAAAACTAAATCGTATGACTAAGAGCATGACCACTTCGCAAAACCTGTTCCAGCGACTGACCGCCCTATCAGTGAGGAACCTCTTCTTAATGTCCAGTATGAACTTCTCCTGACACAGCTTCATTCCATTTCCTTGTGTCCTATTGCTGATCACCAGAGAAAAGAAATCACCACCTACCCCTCTGTTGCCCCTATTAAGGAAGTTGTACAGTGGGATTAGGTCATCCCCCAGCTTTCTCCTCTCCAGGCTGAACAAACCAACTGAAATCACAAGTGTGGGCCTTGAGACCTTTGACTGTCTTGGTCACCTTCCACTGGACACACATTTAATAGATGTCCTTCGTTTATTGAGGCACCCAAAACTGGATACAGCACTCAAAGGAAGACTGCACCAGCACAGAGTAGAGCAGGACAATCATCTCCCTTGACCAGCCAGTATTGCTGAGCTTGATGCACCCCAGGATATGGTTGGTCCTTTGTCTGCCAGGGCACGCTGCTCACTCATATTCAACTTGCCATCAACCCAAACCCTCAGATTGCTTTCCATGAGGCTGGTCTCCAGCTTCTTGTCACACCACTCCCCACCCCCAACCCCAGCTTTTAAGTATAACCATGATTACTCCGTCCCAGGTGGAGAATCTTGCTAAATTTTATATAGTTGGTGATTGTCCAGCTCTCTATCCAGACCTCTGCAAAATCTCTCTCTACCCTTGAAGGGGTCCACAGCTCCTCCTAGTTCGGTATTATTAATCCACATTCAATTCATGGGTCCAAATAATTTATAAAAACATTAAAGAACACTTGCCCTAAAATGAAGCCTGTGGAACCCCACTGGTGACTGGCCACCAGCCTGATATAACCCCATTTACTATAACTCTTTGACCCCAAATGATCAGCCAGTTCTCCCCCCAGTGTATTATAGGCTTGTATAGCTGTATGCTGGAAATTCTTCCCAGAATGATACTCTGAGAAACAGTATCAAAACTTTTGATAAAATCCCAAAAATCCACATCAACTTTCGTAAGGAACTCATATAACTAAAATCACTTCCACGCTTCATCCACATCTCAAGGTATTATTCTTCAAACAGGGTAATAAACACAGGATGCAGCCTATTAAGGAATTCTGAGAATTTTTTTCTAAGACCTTTCTTCACAGTACATGGAAAGCAAATCATGAACCACATGTTATGACATTTTTGGCTTCCCCACTCAAATAAAGGCAGCTTGGAATATGGAATGAGCTTGCTGTAATTACAGAGACAGTTAAATACACTGGAAAAACCCATCTGCAAGGACATCCAAGAATATACTGTCAAAGTAATTTAATATATTAAATATTGAAAGCACTTCTCATATACTATTCAATAAACAGGAAGGTGAAATGTGATTTCTTAAGTCCTTTTGGTTTTCAGTAGATTAACTCTACTTTTTAATGCAAACAAACTAAGAAACAAGAGACAACTCATTTTGTATGTGAATTACAAAAAAAAACAGCAAAGAAGAACAAAGTAACTGCATAAAAGAAATTGTCAAAATCAAAATGTCTGGCTGTGTAACACTTGTAAAACATTTGATAACGATAAATAGGTTTTAATATCTAAGAGCTGCACATCATGTACAAGTTTTGAAATGGAAAAGAGACCCTAAGGAATTTTAACAATTCTGAAATATATCTCTGACATAAAACTTGAACATCAAGCAAATAACAATAATAAAATATTTTAGAACTGCTTCCTTAATGTATTTACATGCCACCTTTGAAAATCTAAACTGAAAGTGCAAATTTAAAGAGGATTATTATTACTTATGAAAAGCAGTGCAATCCTAAATTTCTTTAATTATATGAAGAGATGATATTTTTAATAGCTGCAGAACATAAGGACAATAGCAGAAAAAATACTCATAGCTTATAGGATCTACACAATGAAAGAAACCATAGCATAAAACTGAGAAAAGGTAAATTGTGTGTAATTAGCTAGCTGAAGTGGTTTCCCAATACTGATCTCTAATAAGGCTGCAGAAGCTTTGCAATATCTTGATCTCTTACAGACAAGTACTAAAAGATGCAGGCCGATGAGCTGTTCTTAGTACTCGCAAGCTGCATCTCTTCTAATGTTACATGCAAAGTTTATGAGAATAATCAAGGAATTGAATTTATGATACACAATGGCTTGCGGGAAACATTCTTCTTCCCTAGAACTCCATGAAGTAAAAAGTCAGGAAAAAACAACAGTTTTGCCATATCAAAATGGCATTGATAGCCCATTAGAACTGGATCTGTATGAACTCCATGCACAAAAATGGAGAAGCAAGCTCTATTAAAATTCATGCATTTTGATATGGATAAACAGAAGCATATCTGGGAAAGCCATTTAATACATCGATAACATACATCATACTGACATGTAAAGTGAAAGAACAAACATGTTGTCAAGTAGAGCCCCTCCCAACTAGGATAACTTAAGGCTGAAGATTATCCATATTCTTAGTATTGCCATGTGGACTTTGTAGCTGCTAGAAGTGTCTGTAATTATGTCAGCCTGAAGTTAAAGGGAAGCTGCTTTGTACATGCAAATGTTATAACATTCATGGAACTGAAACACCAGGACATTTTTTCAGTAAAAATGTATTATTCATGATAATAAATAAATGAAAACACTACAAATTGTATTTTTGTAATAGCTTTCTAGTTAACTTTATGCTAATGTCTTCTTTTGGAAGACAACCACTTTTTGTGAAAAACTTTTTTCTTTGAGAAAATCAAGTTAGAAGTAAGGTATTTTTCAGGAACATAGAACTACTAAGCGAATTTTTAGCTTCAAATCTATTTTACTAACAGAGTGAAATTTCTCTCCCCAGAGAAGTAGTTATTCTACAAACATAGTTGTCATCTTCTGAGAGTGCATTCAAGCCTGCTAAGTTAGAAGTCACTCATGGAAAATTCCAAACCAACTGAAGCACCAAATAAGCCATAAGACCGTCATTGTATGACTCCTAAGTACAGAGTTAAACAACAGCATAAGTGTCAGAAGTGAGTCTAGTCCAGTGAGTTCACTAGTTTTACAGGGGCTGCATGAACATTTAAGAGACAGGATGATATCACATTATCTTGATGTTATTGCATTGCTGATTGCAAAACAGACTTGAATTTAACTAGCACATGCCACTGAAACTGTGGGAAAATTTAAGTGAAGGCCAAAGTTAAAAAAGAAAGGTACATCATGAACTTTCTGTATTTATAACACAAAACTTGTTTGAACTTGATATTCTCCTTTCTTAAAGGAAAATTTGATACAGTAATTCAGCATATTCAAATACATTTAAATTTAATTTTAATAAAAAATTAGATTAGTAAGATATAGGAATGAAATCAGTATCTAGATTAGTTTAAAACTAATTGAACAGTTTAGCGTGGAAATGTCATTGCAATTTGCAGACAACTTCAAAAGGGTATTCTTTTTAACCAGTAAAGCTGATTGAGATGAAGGACAGATGTGAGCGAAATATAAAGTCATTCCAGCTAGTGTTATCATACAGCTAGATATTCCTAAGTGTGTGTAGGTTTTCCACCCAACATTTACACATGGGCAGATTTTCTTATATGTGATCATTGTCTGGTATTTTAGATGTACAGATAAAAGATAAAGAATCTACTCTGTCCACTCCTACTACATGATCAGATCAATGCTCTGCCTTGGGTTTGAGCATGAGGAGGAACAAAAAGTGAGTCACACATAAAGGTGTGGGCCTGGAGCACAGCAGGTTACCAGCCAGCAGTGAGCTCTGCCTCCACCAGCTGTATTAGCTTCTTGGAGTTGCAGCACATTTGTCCAGATTGCCATCACTGAAAAAGCTTTCTTTTTTTCACAAACCAAGTTACTAGAGTGAATGTTCAGTTGTTATTCAGTCCCAAAATAGTACATCCATCTGCTCAAACAAGTGTATAATTACAAGACTTTTTGTTACATAAGCTATATATTCCATACTGTTCCCTTGTCAGTTTTGAAAGGTGCTAAGCCAAATTCTCTTCTGGGGCTTCCCTTGTGTATAATTTGGATCAGCTCATGATTCAGTCCATTGTTTTGCTATTAGCAAGCATAAGATACCAAGGGAATGGAGAAACAATCCATCTGCAAAAGGGCCCACTGTTCACTATTTCCTGAGCCATGCAATTTCAGCCAAGTCATCCTTCCACAACTCCAACATAATGTGCAAGTCACAGCTGCTGTCTTTGTATCTTCAGAAAGGTCCTCCAAGGCTGAGAACAAGGTGAGTAGACAAACCTACAACAGTCACTCAAGATGCCAAACTCCCCTCTGTATCAGGCTTCCCCACACACAATTTTTTAGGTTTCCAGTTCCTGAACTCTTCCTCCCTATTTTTTTTTATTCTCTTTCAGAAATATGGTAGTCTAAACTGCAGTGACTGAACTGAAACTACACAGTTTTAATCAGTTTTTGTTAGAACTTTTAAACTCCCTTGATTGTTGACATTAACATTTCAAGTTAACAGTATGATTGTTTCAGAAATCAACTGAAGGTCAGTGCCCTGATATCACTATGTCTCCTAGCACCAGTTCAAAGCACAGTCATTGACTGCTGCTTGCCCTCTTTCCACTTCTAATAGTTTCCTGAAGTAATGACACAGCTTAATCACATTCTGCAAGCTCCAAATCAGATGTTAATGCAATATGAAACTACCTGAAACTGCTGAAAGAAGCCATCTCAGAGTCAAGGAACAAAATTTCACAAGCAGATGTTTATATTTTATCTAATTCTAGTAACACATAGTGATGTTGACTTCATACACAATCTTGTACTGCTGCACAGCTAAAGCAAACATTTGCTAGAGGAAAAAAAGATATTAAGATGGCAACAGAAACTGTAGTTCAGAGTCAGGAAAAAGTTCAAAACATAAGTTTGTCCATTAGAGAATTCTGAAAAAAAAAAAGCCTTATTGCACAGGCTTTCATAATCTAGAAAGTAAAGACTATAAAACAGTAGATATATAGTTAATTACCAAATGCTCATTACATCAATGACATTAATGCCTGATTTCATCTGTAATTTTGAGTAGTACACTTCAAGCAAGCAGATGGTTCAGAAAAAGGAATCTTACAGAAGCTACTACTATCCATAGTAAGACTTCAATATCGGGCTGGACAACCAAGAATTTGTTCCAATGACATGCAGTTAATTAACTTGGGCATTCACTGGATTACAGGGTTGAGGCTTAGGGGCACATAGGCCAGCTATATTAACTCTAGAAGAGCACATCCAATATAACACTTACTGAGGCTTCATTCTGTTTCTATTTTTCTAAGACATCTCAGAATTCTGACTTATCTTCTCTTTTAAACATAAAATAATTTATAAAGTAAAAAGAGAAGGCTTAATACAGATTAAAAAGTACAATAATGAAATGCAATGTAATGCTTATATCTTTAACAACAGACTATAACAATGCATTCATTAATTTTGCCTGTTATGACTGATCACCAGAACAACCTGTATTCAACATGCTTTTTTTAATTTTCATATTTCATACTTATGTTGGCCACATGATAAAAGTTATTACATATGAACTGAAACTGATTTCAGATAATAAATTAGGCTATTATTTAATAAAATTTATGGTTGCTTACATTCCAGAAATAGCTGCTCATTTAGAGGAGCTATGAATGTGACAGAGAAGACTAAATGGACTGAAATCTGCCAAACAGTGGAATAGCTCATGTGCTATTTCTTCAAGAGTATGTACTTGCCCGAGGGTTTTCAATAATGGCAATCACTGAAGTACCTAATGAAGCAGAATTCTACAAGTTAGAAAAGAAGCCTATCACTCTTCCTTCCTATCAATGTACTACCATTTAACATCTGTGAACAACTCCTCTACATTTTACAAACTAAGGGAAGCCTAGTTGTGCATCCAAATTTCGTGAGGGCAAAAGTAGAAACCCAGCAAGCATGTTCCTTCCACCAGGTATGATAATTGTTTTTCTGACATTTGACAGAATTAACATGTATTTATATTACTCATAAAACTATATATTATTAATCAGTTTTCCACAGCCAAAATCCTGTGCCTTGGATAAGAGTAAAGTGAAACACTTCCCTACAGAAGTCTCTGTTCTCAATAAATGAAGAACCCAGGGAACATTTTACAAAACATTGCTATAAGATATATGTAAATATATTTTGAGGTACCACCACAGATTAGGGTAGCTTTATTCACCACACTACATTTATTTGAAAAAATTTTTTAAGTTGTCAATAAGTTTTTATTATTAAACTGATAAATTATTAGGAATTTTTTGGTACTAATTCCTTAATTGACATCATGGATGATGTAATAATTTCATGTGTGATCCCCTTACTATTATATCAAAGGATATCAATAAATATGTTAGCATATTATAACTGGGAGGAGAGGGGGAGATATGATTAATGTTGTCTTAACTACATTTTCCCCCAAATAAACTGATAAAATACTAGATGTTATGGAATGAAATTCTATAGACTTTATTTGCTTAACTCAATGCCCTCACTCTGAAATGAGAAGTGTTAACTATTTTTGTCTACTGCTACACAGTGGGCATTAAAGCAAATTATCTTGGGAACAGAGGCATTCCTTATGCATCAGTTTCCAAGAACTGGAATCAATGGCTAGGTCTTCATCATTGCAAAGAATGTATCTCCTTCCAAACGAAAATAGACTCTTCTTATTAATATCCTTATCTATACTTTTCCAGCGGAACCATGTTCGCAGGTTTAAGACACTCTTTCTGTATTTAATTCAAAAGCTTTTATTCTGTGTAAGTATGTATGCTCTAAATCCAAAAGTATCAGGATAATCCATGCAAACTTCATCCATTACACATTCCTGTACAGTGCTCAAGAATAGGGAGTTGAGTTACAGAGAGTGACTAGAGACTGCAGGATCCTGTATACAATCCTGATACACCTACAGTCAATGACTTAAACACTTTAGTAAAACTCATCTAATATTTGTGTTTCTGAGCTTCAAACATTCTGAAGTCTCATCTATTAACGAGTCCTCAGTATCTGCAGCATTTTTACTCTGTATGAGCAGCTAACTAAAATGGATGATTCTAGAAAAATATATATGCTATGAAGAAATCACTCCCTTTGGGTCTGAGATGGACAGAAGGAGTTAATAAAACATCTTCATTATTGTGTAGCATGGATATTAACTATTTTAGAGGCATTCTGTTTATATTATAAACCTCAACCTGAGAAATCCATCATTTTTCTAGCATTCCATCACATTTATGCGGGGGAGGTGGGGGACTCAGGGTGTCTCTATTAAGCAAGTATTTAAATGAATTAGTATATTTAGTTTTCAGGATTCTTCTACTGTTAAGATTATCATTTTACAGACAGCATTTTAAGAACCCATAAGGACAAAGGAAAAACAGAGCACAAAGGGCTAAATAGCATAAAAACCAGAAACAAATATTTCCGGACAGCTACTGAATTGCACTTGGATTAATGGGAAAACAATACTAAAGCCTCTGAGAAAATTACAAGTAATTAATAGAAGAATTTTCAAGGAAAAAAAAAAAATTTTAGGTAAGGGAGGGAAAGAGCACCCCAGGAATCATCTACAGTCCTTCTGGCACATCTTTATTTCAGTCCTACAGCTTTGCCTTTGAACCAGCAATTTCACATTAAATTTAAGTATCCTACTTACTTTATATAGCTCCTGTTACCATAGTATCTAAAAACCAATTACATGAAGTAGCAGGTTCCACACGGTAAGAAAACTCCATACCACATGTTTAGGAGCAGGAAAGACACACAAAATGGCTAAATGTCTTGCCCAAGGTCACTTATAAAACCCACTGCAAAGGAAGAAAATAAATGTGTCTAATTCATTCTGTTATAGGTATTTTGAGTGGAAAGCAAAGATCAATGAACAAATACTGAGGACAGAAACATAAATTCAGTAGCACACTAAAAAATGAAAAAAAAATTACATTTGCCAGGTCTCCCTTGAGCAAGAGTGGTGCTTGGATCACAAAGCGGAGATTTCTGCCTCGCTGGTTGCAAATGGAGGAACAGCGAAAAGAAGCAGCACCTCCTGGTTATCTTTCACTGGGTTAGGGAAAAATGTCAGTAAAGACTGAATTATTGTTCTGTTTGTACTTGCTGTAAGAGTCTCTTAACAGCAAAGCACTTCAGCTTTCTGCATTTCTATTTTTTTCAAAGTTTGCAACCAACTGTCTTCTCTGTTTAGATATAAGCTTTTCAGAGCAGAGACTGTTCCTTGTTATTGCAATTTTCTGAAGTTTCTACCTGACACCAATCTCAGGTGGGACTTTTAAGCAGCAACATTTTGTCAATGCAGGAGTTAACTGTAACACATCCTGTTATACATGCCAGTGATTTGTCTTCAAAATACACATTTTTCACTGAATGAACCAACACACTGAGTCAATACAAAAGGAAAACGTTTCTCCAACTGTATTTAGTGCATGGCAGCATTCATTTCTTTACTTGCAATTGTCAGAACGATTTTTTTTTCCCCTTTCCTTAGGCAAAAGTTTCCTCCAGCACTTACAAACTCTACTTATATGACTGAAGCTCTGAGAAACAGATCTGGACCTCTTCTGACTAGGCAGAGGAAATTCAAAAAAGCTAAAGGAGTAAATGCTGGAGCAGACAAAAATACAAATTAAATTCCTTGCTCTAGCCATAGGCAGAGGCTGCCATTGGAGTCAACTACTATGTCCTAACAGCTTGAACTGTATGAATGAGAAGCTAACTGAAATAAATATAAAAATGTTCAAACTATCCATAATTAAAGTTAGTCAAGTAAGGATGCTGTGGCAGGAATATGAATAGCAATGACACTGTTAAGGGTTGAATGAAAACTTCTTGTGACTGGAGATAGATGTCCCAATGGCAGTAGAGTTGGAACAAGCATCTGAACAGATATAACCCATATCTTGGTGCCCAGCTGATATATTTTAAGTAGTTCCCTAATGGGAAAAATACTGCTGTCATATCCCTGAGCCTCATGACTTTTCCTAAGAGAGAACAGACTGACAGAAGACCAATCAAACATATAAGGCAAGCTGAGAAAACTGATGATGCAGATCATACTTACTGTAGACTAAATATAAAGAGCTTCCATATAAAACATCCATAGAAAGTGTTATTGTAACCCTTAAGAATTTAGCAAGCTAATAAAACATTAATCCTTATCAAACTTAAGTATCTTCTATTTTTAAGAGTTCATTTGGCTGCAAATGGCTATCAACCCTAATCCAAGTACTGTGCTTGTAGCAGATGTTGCTTTAATAAAGTGATCTATACTGGAGATGCTTATAAAACTGCACAAAACAGCACAGAATTTACTGCTCCAATGCTCATCTTCTTTGACTTCAGCTTCTGCTCCTCTCAATGGAAACTCTCTATTAGGCTGACAAAAACAGATTTCAAAACACAGTGAAACAGTTTTTTGCAGATCATTAAGGGAGCAGTTGAAAGGATAAAGTAGTGCAAGGCATGGTTACTGTAATGGGCAGGATCCCCAAGTCAGCTGGAATGTATTGCTTGGAACATCAACCTCATGACAGTTGTTTAGCTACTGTGTCAATTACCAAGGATGAGCAGAACTATATTGGAACACTTCTCATAGACACATTCAAATTAACTGAAATTAGTCAATAATTCCAGTGACATAATGGATGGGAGGACATCTTTATACTTTTCTTGAGCCACTAGTTGCAATCAGGGGCTTTTTTTCCTGTGGTTTGGGGTTTTTCACTTTGGTTGGTTGGTTGGTTGGGGGTATTTTACTCTTTTAGAGTGATTATAGTACTGACATAAAATTTTAACTGGGACAGATTTAACAGGATAGATTATCACCAGCTTCACTTGTCACAAAACATGGGGAGGCAACAACATAGCTTCCTGTTTCTTCCCAGTTAATCAAAGCTGTTCACATTTGGACATTTTGGTAACAGAATATACAAACTGAAAGAATTGAAACTACTAGATTTACTCTTTATGGACTCAAGAACTATTAGGACAGAGGACATTATAGTGAGGTGGTGACTCAGGAGACAAGTGAAAAGCAGGATGTGAAGAGCTGCACTGTGAGTTTCCTAGGTTTGCAGCCTGACTACCCATCCATACAATGTAACCTGCCTAAAAAAAAAAAAAAAATTCAATCTACTACATACCAGGGCATGCATTTCATGCATTTGGCAAAGATAGGATTAGGTGACATTTTTACTGGTTGTGAAGTCTAAGTTAGCTCTTCAGAGAATATTCTGGAAGAGCTCTGAAGTTTGGATGCTTACATATAAACTAAAATTAATAATTTATGTGATATTGAACCCTTAATACTGAACAAAAACATAAACTGAAAAAGTAGCCACGTACATAATCCAAATTTCATTTAACTTTTTCTACAATCTTGGAAAAAACTGAAAAACTGAAAAGTATTCTGCCTCACAGTTAGTAGGAGTGCTTGCAATCAATACTGAAAATCAGTCTAACTTGTCATCTAAATTGAATTTCTGTGAGCACAACACACAATTCACAATGAAAATTGAAGCTATTAAAAAGTCTATATACAAGATCAATTTATAATACTATTTTAATAATGAAAAAGTCTAGATTTTAGAGGGCTGTCATTTTTTAAGCTTAACCAGTTCTAAAGCATTTAACAGATTATAAAGAATTCACAGAAATTGCAGTTATAACTTCCTTTCAGTAATAGTATTGTCACAAGAGAGAAAACAAGGATATGAACTGACAGGCATAAAATAACATTCAAACCCAAACATTTCTCCTTTATAAATACTACCTACTTTATAGGAATATACTAATTTGATGCAACAGCTGAGGTTGTTTGCCTGAGAATTCACATAACACAACCCTTTATTTTACATGCCCATCTAAAGGCTCAGTGCTGTCTTGTCAACCCAGTAGTGAATTGGTGGGAAAATGATATCTAAAAATGTTAAAATCTTTTCAATCTCTACCATCAAAAGTGTATGAAACATTTCAACTACTGCATAATTATCTATAATAAAAAGATACTTGAGGTCTTCTTTAAAAGGGTCTTCTTTATACCTGTGACACAGAATTGCATGAAAGGCGGGAAAAGGTTAAAAGAACTCACATCCTCTTTTTCTAGACTTCACAAAATGTTTCATAAATAGTATATAACAAGGGACATACAACAGATTATACAGTTCTTTTACTTAAAAAAATGTTTCCATTAGTCCCTTTGCTTCTAAAGTGAGTCACGTGAACATGCAATGCTAATAGAACATGAAAATTAATGAAGTTGTTGGAAGCTAAAACCGTGTATCTGAACTTAACTGCATGTAAAGAGAAATAAGAAAAACAGTATTATCATGATTAACTTGGATGTCAACTGTTGTTTGGAAGTCTCCATTTTCACTCAGGAAGTAGATTATCTGACTAATGAGCTCATAATACATACACATTTAACCAGTCAGAAAAAAAAAAAACTAGTTAGAAGTAGATTATTCCTTTTAGGTTGACTGAAAGTCTCACAACTTTCAGAACATTCTGAGAAGGTGGCTGAAGCAGTAAATTTACAATTAAATAGTAGAAGTCATTTTAGCAACTTCCTCCTACAAGGACATTTGTATTTTACAAAAGTAAATTTGTAATTTATTCTAACTATAGAAAAACTGAATTTACAATTTACAAAAGCAAGGCATGTTAAAAAATAATAATCAAAAACCCTCCACCTTTACTTTACATGCATTCATTAGGAAAATGGTTGTTTTCAGCATTAAAACAACAAAATTCTTTATTTCAGAAAACAAAGCAGAGATTGGAAATTTCTTATACCTGAGCCAAAGGTCTCCTAGTAAACTTAGAGAGGTGCATGATATTTTCAGGGACAACAGGTATAACTGTTGATAACCTGAAAGTCATCTCTACCTGATTCTGATTCTTAGACCTGATTCTGTGTAATGGGAATTTGGAAACCATTTTAATTAGATGGAAGCACTGGAAATCAGTAACTCTCTGATCTTACCTTTCTGCTTTCCCTTTCTGAAGATATTTAATATTTTAAGCACTGAGTGGTGAACATGTTCACAGGTCATCAAGAGGGATTTCTTTTTTTTTTTTCCCCTGTGATTTGTCCAGCTTTCCCACCCTGTTGTGTTGTGAACTGCGATTGTTCAGTAACCAGTAATATAAAAAGACATCATTATAGAGTAAAAACTGATAGAACATGACTTCTGAGATACCCTGCAAAATTTCAATTGAACTTGTCAAAAATGTCAATTATAATCAATGTTTCTTCTTCTGTGCAAGTAGTATCTTTCAGAGAGCAGCAACTCTTTCTTTATCTTTCATCAACAACTTCTAGAGAAGCTCAGCTTTATTCCGTAACATACTGTAAGTGTAGAATTAGAAATTAAAAGGTAGAGGTAAAATTGACACTAAAGATCATCTCTGTTTATGCAATGTATGTTATGGACAACAAAGTTACTCTTGCATTCATGTTTTTGTAACAAAACACATAGGAGCTATATAATCTTCCTTGCCATTTTGTTATTCTGAATGTTTCTCTCCTTGACAGACACTGGTTCTCCCATGATTCTCCTCCTCTTCCTGTCAATATCTGAAGCTTTTATCCTTTCAGTGGTATCCTCTACCTTAACTTTCAAAATAATCCTTGGCTTTTCCCTTTACATCTCCAGGTGCTCAAGAACATTAAGGTCTAACAATGCTTTCTGTCTCTCACAAGTATAAACCATCACATACATTTACTTAACCAAAAGTCCGCAATAATCAGGAAGAAGTGCAGTCAGAATTGAGACATGTGTGCTAAAACTAAAAAAGTGACATTCATGTTTGTACTACAATTTGTTAATTTAAAACAAACAAATGAAAAAACCCAACCAAACAAATTCTTAGTTTCATCATGCTGAATTTAGGAAGTTTTATCTAGTTTCTGGTAGTATGAGGGGGGGAAAAAAAAAAAAAAAGATTGATTTCAAGGGGCAAATATGTTTCCAGTTTAAGAACTAAGTCCCAAGATAATTAATTCTCAATAGGAATTCATTACACTTTGTAAATTAATTCATCTATTCACTATCTTTTCAGTGACAAAGGTTCTTGATACATAGATTAAACTCTCAATTCAACCTCAATTTCATCACCTCGTACTCCCACCTCTCCTCAAATTGAAAATACAAGTCATTCATTTGGAAAACCTATTAGTTCCTTATTAATAGAACAATGACCTTCTGGTCAAAATGTCTGTCTTCCTACTCAGTAAAATTCTTTGTTCACTTGAATTTACAATAGAGAATTGCCACAGTTAACTCTTTGCTGACACAAAGTATTATTTCATACAATAACTTTACATTTCATTGTACAATCCACATACACTGTAACCTCAGTTGAACTAGCAGGGAAAATCAGAGATCTATTAAATAAGGAGAGGACCACGCCATTAATCAGATTAGGTTAGTGGGCAGTTTTGTATCTCCCCCAGTTATTTTATGTCCCACAACATCAAAGCCTTCAGGAGGAATTTTAGGAATACCAGAGGGATACCTAACCATTATATATACATATTTTTTATTTTTTTTTTACCTCAGGCAGCTGGCAGTTGTTTTCTATGGCTTTTTTGTTTGTTTCCACATGCTTTATATTACTGCTAAATCTTTTTTATAGGTGACGTGATCAGTACTATTCATAGTACACTGAGAGTGCCACAACAATATTTACAGTACCCAGTTTGGCACAGTTTAACTAAGCTCTTAAGCTATACACAGGAAAGTTTTTTTTGAAGGCTTCTTGATGGAATTGCTGTATTTTTCTTTCAAGCCTTCTACCCTGAATCAGTGCAGAAGAGGTTACATTAATCAAAACAGGTTTCCTCATGCCATCGGCTCTAATCTTAATGTGATTAGAGATCAGAGTTCAAAACCCAGCCCAGTTTCTGAGAACTTTTATACACAAAAGGTTTCTTATCAAGGGTGGTTCTACAATGTGTCCCTATTCATTTTACTGTTTTGACTTCTTTTATGCTTCATAAGGGGTATGATCTAAAATTCTCAGCTCTTATTAGCATGACATTGCCCTAACTGACTCTAAAATTAATATGAAGGGTAACAAAATGGTGACCTGTAGGTAGATAATAATTCATTGCAATGTTACATATACAAGATCCTTGTTAGTATGCAGCTCAACAAAGATATTTTGCTTATCTGACTGTCCACAAGCAACAACGCATTTGCTTAAACTAAAGATGAAATAGAAGTGGAAGACTGAATATTTGAGGAAGCCTGCTTTACTATCCCAGAGTTTTTGATGAACCTTGTCTTAGCAGTATGCTCAATGCTGTCCAGCACAGTCCTAAGGCATTCTCTCCTAACAAGACTTTTCATCAGTTAAAATTTTAATTCCCTGCCTGATATCTTCAGAAAGAACAGCAATATTAGCATGGCCTAACCTTCCCCAAGCTATGACATCTGATTATTTGCACATGTATACCAGTGTGTCAGAAGTGAAACCCCTACTCCCTCAGAAATAATAAAGCCATAAGGCTGAATTAAAAAAAATTACTTTCTATTATCACAAATACAAGACAAACATTTGGAGAACAATGTACTGAAAAGGTGGTTAACCTTCAGAGAGAGAGCATGTGTGCATTTCAGAGAACTGCATTTCCCAAACTCAGATGTGCTTTAATGTTTTGATGAAATATGCAAAACAACTTCTTTGCATTGTGCAAATCATTGTCAGCAGTGCCAGTGATTGAGGACTAATGAAGTATGGATCAAATTATGGCACTCAGTGACAAGTAGCAATACCAAACTGAATTTGTTCTAAAGTAGTGAAATACTGCTAATGAGGGAAGAATACTGCTTCCAACTACCATTTATGCTGTGGCTTTTTAATATGCTATTTAGCACATTACACTGTGGACTACTACAGAATCACTAACATGCTCCTGGGTAGGATGATAGAAGACAACCTAACACTAAAAGGTAATGTGGGACATTTTCAGACCATATAGAAGCAATTGATTTATTTTTAGGGATCTGCAAAGTGATGGTGGTTTAAATCATCAAAACAAAATGAACAGTCGACAGTCCTTCATAATATAAGCCAGAAAAGCCCTGAAACTATAGCAATATGGAATTGTTTCTTTTATAAACAATCTAAAAATGAGAACAGAATGGCTTTTGTGCTGTTGTTGCACCAGTTGCAAACAAACAATTCCTAGAATTGAGCCCTAGGATTTAGATATTGTCAACTACTAGGGCAAAATGCTTTCTGATTTAAAAAACCAAACTACAAAACATAGTAAAATACAAAGATTTGGCAACACTGTCAGTGAATCCCAAACCTGCTTTGTGCTAGTTTTGAAAAGGAAAACTGATGTCTTTAAACCGTCCCTTTCTCAGAGATCCTTTTTGTCAGTAATAATCTCAGCTGCAAAGTAATTCCAAAATCATCCCCCTGTAAAAAGCAGTAGAATATGATCATACCCATTATTCAGATAGTCTGTTGGTAAGAAATAATCTGGATTAGTCCTTCTAGCCTGACTATGGTTTTTTGCTGGTTTCTTTCATATGCCTTTTTATTTCTGCTTTATCTCACTCTAAACAGGTTTTATGCAGAATTACTCTTTCACCAACAAAAACATAAGACATTACAGCAGTAGTGATTTACATTGCTAATTGCATATGGCAGTTGCTTTAAAAGTTTAATTGGTGGGTTTCTTTTTTTTACAGTTACTGGAAGGGACTCCTCATGAAATCTGGTCACATTGTTTTAGTTTAAACAATATGGTCTGTATTCCCTGTCAGCCTATCAGCATCTTTACTTTCTCCACTAATAGGAAAGCTAACACTATTAATAAAAGCACAGTTTTAGATGAGACATCTGTCAAAATATCCCTCTCAGTTGGAGGCTATCTCTTCTTATTCTGGTCCTGGGCATGCCAAAGTAAAAGTTATACAAAGAGGAGAAAAGTCTATAAAAAAACATGCCCAGATGAAACAGAGCACTACTTGCCCTGAACTACATATTATTTTTCTCTAAGGGCTGGCCAAGGGTGGGTCCAATGAGACCTCATAAGTCCCTTAACATTTCAGTCTGTTTTCATTCAGATAGGAATATGGGATAGATAAAGTTATTTACAGTTCCTTCATTTAGGTTTTGTACGTGACTCAACTCACAGCACTCAAAGTTGAGGCGCATAAGTATACGGAACCATTTCACTCATCTCTTACATGAATGTTTATTTGTGTACCTATAGACCAAGCTCTCTTCCAGCAAATGAAATCATTACAGTGATCCCCACTGGGTTTATCAACAATGTAAGTACCAAAAGCAATGTTACAAGTCATGTTCCTATACCTAAGTTCATCAGAATGTTGTTTCCTGAAATATGTGTCTAAAACATGCCATGGATGCTCTACCCCAGACATAAATCATCATTAAAATAATACCTTTACAATCAATGAATATAAGTAGAGCATCATAATACTAACATTAAAGTAAGAAAAAAGAGATGAGAAATGTCTATGTAATTTCTGTTATTCACATGAAAGACATCAAAAACACAGTTCATGCATAGGACATAAATGCTGAAGTACAGGAAGGCGGGGTAGGGGGGGTGGAAAGAGAGAGAGAGAGAGATTTCCTCACTCGAATTATGACATAAACTAAGGCTTTGCAAAGTAGTGACACTTTACCTCTTTACCTTTTTATTTAATTGAAAATTCATAAAAGAAAAATCAGTCCCCTTCCAAAGCAATTAATTTGCTTGTCACTTTTTTGTTTTCAAAGTTTATATGAATAAGCACTGTGAATACAAATAGATACCTAGCAACTGAGAAAAAAACTCATCCTAAGACTATTCTGTAGACACATGAATGTGAATGTATCTTTGGGCAGTGCAAAATCACAATGTGATTAAATTCTCCCTTTCAGAAGCAAAACAGTACTGCCCCAGAGAATATAATTAATTTGTTATGTCAAAATTAGTTATGCAGGTATTCCGCCCTTACATTGCCTTCAAATTTATACTATAGTCTTGCAAAAATTACATAGGTAAGTCAGTAACACATAGTTATATGTTACATTAACAGGTGTTTTCAAGCTTAGATATTTACTAAGTATTGATACTGTTTCACTGATGTATAAATCCCAAAACATTGTGATAGTTAAAAAATGCTGGTAGAGGCACATACCTCAGAAGTTTAATGCTTTTAGGTCTCAGCCATATTATTTCTGTTTTATTATCCACCACACTCTGTGTCCCCGCATTAGTTATCTGGCATTTTCTCTACTGAAAGACTGCATTGAGGACCTATTTATAGAAGCAAGGGATTTTTCATCTCCAAAGTAATCTACCAAAAAGGCTCCTGAAACTTCTGCAAATAACTGAGAATGTTTAACAGCGCTATAGAGGTTTAGCTCATTCTGAAAATGACTGAAATTCTAGATTTTAATTTTGGAAGAACTATTTGGGAATAACGGTCAACTACGTAAACCCAACTATGTCTGACTAGTAGAAGGTGACAATTTAAAATTTCAGACTTTTGGGAGAGAGATACATATTTTGTATTCTTAGATCATACCCAGTCAATGCATTTTTCTCATTATATTAATGCAGAACTGAAAAGACTTAGTAAGAATTAAAGTGTAGTTACTGTACGTATCCTATCTAGTTACTCTTCGCAGTATTAACTATTGTTCTTAAGATAACTGAGAGCTTAAAATGACAAAAAACCTGTAACATTCACAATTGGAAAACTTTAATCTTTTTTCCACACTAGGAATGGAAACTAGAAATTGCAACAAATTGTCGTTGTTGGATCTTCTAGTTCAAGGTCAACTTACTGCTTTTAATTGTACAATAGATAATCCTAAAAACCAAGGGGGAAATTCAGGATTTTTCTATCAGTCTAACAAGAAACAGCATTTACTGGGATGATGCATTATGCCAGTGACAAACTTTAATGTGAAAAATTGAGAAAAGCTCGTATCAAAAACCCTTTTTCCAGCCTGCCATAGGAAGTGAAGCAGGGCACAGCGATGTGTGAGAAAACATTACTCAAGGGCATTAAAATCAAGAGCAGAACTATGAGACTGTTTAATTTCCTGACCTCACAGCAGTCAGAGACAGACAAGATGTGTTGCATTTAAGGACCACAAAAAGGGCACAAAGCTGCATCCTGTGACCATCATGCTCACCCATATTCATCTAGAATGTAGTACATATGTACATTTTAAGTCATCATGAAAGAAACCAGGCAAGATCTAGGATTTCCTGTCATTTCAAACATTGCAAACTTGAATGCCCAACACTAATACAAAATGAGAAGTTGTTTGGGTTTGGCTATGTTGGTTTTGGGCAGTTGGTTTTTGAGGGGAGGTGTGCAGAACAGTGCCATATTAAACGGAAATTCATATTCAGGGAATGTACATGGAAAAACTTGTTCTGTTTCTTTGCAAAAATCAGAGTAAACCACACAGAACAAATGTATCCTTACTTTTACAGCTTAAAAAACAAACAAATCCTCAAAAACCACACTAAAAATCTCAGGGAGAAAATATTAATTTTCTGTCACAGTCCGCAGTTGCATCCTGGTTTACTAGAAAGGTTGGTCTCACCTCTTTTCTTATGTTTTGTTTTCTCTTCCACCAACTATTCCCTCCTTTAGTGGGCAAGTGCAATTAGGGTTACATATCTTAGGACTATAAAAAAAGATTGCTGATACACTGATATGTATACATGACTGTCTGTAAGAAATGTTCCTATGATCAGCACTAAAATTCCAAACTGGTCTCTAGCTGTACCATTACATTTCTTATTATCACAAACAAAAAATTCCATAAAAACACAGTAACAGCAATTCTGGGCAAGCATTCAGTCTCAGCACCCAAAATTAAAATTAATATTTTCATCTAACAAATTTCTTCATCTGTCTCTAAATCATATGAGATACCTGCTGTAGACCAAGACTACTTGAATATATTCCAGAAAGGGCTACAGCAAATGACTCACAGGTGACATTTTGGTCAGCAAAGTAAGAAGTTTTGGCTCCTCAAAAATAAACAGCTAGACACACTTTATTTTCTACATTTCATATCTGCGTTCAAGCCACAAGCTGATTGTTCAGATATGCTGCATATAACGAGCTTTTCTATATAAATATGAATATTTTCATTTATTGTTTCAGTAATATTCTAGTATTGACCTAGTTTTACACAACTAGAACTTCATTGAAATCAAATTAATTCAGACTTATAGTGCCACAAGGTGGTAAGAAGAGCAGATTCTCAGCTCTTCAAAGGATCATGAAATCAAAAATATCCATCTTATTTAGGTAAATATACTCCATGCAATATAGATGTGTGTCTAAGAAATGCTGAGTTTTGCATGCCCCTAATTGTTCTATAATGATGTCATACTACTTCTCTGTTTCATGGGATTAATGTGAGCTTTAGCTGCTATAACTGGAAACACAAATTATTGTACCAATAGAACAGTTCTCTCTGCCTCTGTTTAATCAGTTCACAAGTCACCTTGATATACCAGGCAACCATCTTCCAATTCTTGAAAGGTTTTGTGCTGTGTTGCAACCCAAGAGAAATTGCAGGAATGACAGCAGTTTGAGAGGTACACTGGTACAGATTTCTCATATGGGAACTAATGCAGCATTAACTTTTCATTAGCTACAGCTTTCTGTTCCCGCATCATGCCTCCCACATGTGGCTGCTGCACAGTGCTGCAGCTTTCCCATGGAACTCTAAAGCACCATTATTTAGTATTGCCAGAAAAGGTTCTAAAGCTGTTTTATATATCATATGAAAATATCCAATTTCAGCTGGTTGTTGTTTCTATAAATCCTTGTTTAATATGAAGTTATGGTTGGATTTCCAAATCCAAACCACTATATTCCATTTATGTTGAAGTCATACAAATTGGCTTTTATCAGCACGGAAAACAAGAAAATGTTAAGATTTTCTTTTGTTTCTGGAAAAATGAGTGCAGAAATATTTAATATGGTTTTCCCTGAGGGCCATGAGTAAACAAGCATCGAGAGACTGAGCAAACACAACAGCCATATACTATCACAGCAAGATAATGAGGCAATCATGTACATTCTCGGGTAGTTACCAACAGAGACTTCCCATAATTAAATTAAACTAAATGTCAAGTAAGTTAAATCAACACCAATTCCTTGGAACTGGGGATATACACAAATTACAATTAAGACTTATTTCTATTTCATGTCATTCATAATATTTTGTGGAAAGCAAAATGGTAGATGTGGGCATTAGAGACATATAGAAGACTACTCAGACTACAGCCAAAATGAATTTAATAGCGTTCCTGTGCAAAACCTAGCACAAGTTATATGGCTGGTCATACTTTTCCATGCATCTTTGATTTGTCTCATGAAGGTGTCAAAGGATAGTGATGTTTCCTTGTAACATTATTTTCAAAAACACTGGACAAAAATAGGACTTTTACTGCACAGGAAAATTTCTTAGGTTTTTTCTTATTTCTCTCTTTGCCAACCACCTCTGAAATACTTCAATGAAACTAAACTACAGCTTAGTTGGAGTCCCTTCAAACTGATAAAAGATACTTAACATGAAAATAATGTATTGAAGACTAAAGATGAGGGTACATCCCAGAATCAGTCTATCTTCTTCATGTCATCACATCTCACATTTTCCTTGAAGTGAGATTAGATAGGTGGTGTTCCTTCTGATTTCCGGGAAAAAAAATCTAAAATAATTTACATAATTTAGCCAAGCTGAGATTGTTGTGAATATTTGGGTATGTTCAGACACAACTACAAAGCAAGGTGAAAATGGGTTTTGCCATAAATCTATCTATACTTCAGGAGACAACATCTTCAAAAATTTTAGACATATTTTTAGGCACAGGAGGACAAGAATAAGTTTTTAATCAATTGAACTTTTTTAAGAAGGAATGGGAAAACATCCAGTTTCCTCTACAGCACCATGTGCAAACATGGAGTTTTAAAATAAAACAGACTTTCAGCCATCAAATATATTCTTTCATATGGGAGATATTTAGTTTTTATACCTATCCAAGAGAGTTCTGCTGCCAATAAAGGGACTATGATAAAAATATCCATTTCAACATAGAGTGGATGGGTATCAGCCATAATTTCCATTTACAAATAGGAAATTCAGGACAAGGAAGATCAGTGTTTGACATTGCACAGCACATCAGTGGCAGAGTCCATCCCAATTTACAGTCTTATGACACAAATGCATTCTTTGTATATGCAATATATACATATACACACATATATTCTTCTAAAATGTTTCTATATAGAAAAACATACGCATGCACACACACATATATACACATTCCCACAGTGAGCCACTAACACATCCAGTCTTGCTGTTCTTTCCTACTCAGGACTTTCTATTCCTTGCATTTGCACCTCAAAGAAATTACCTCAGCTTTGATAATCAAAGGAATAAAACCCAATTTAGTTTCACCACAGCAAGCAGCAACATCCAGATGAACTCAGCATAAGGAAAAACTTTCTGCCAACTCAAATATAATAAAACTTTAATGCTAATCAGGAACTGAAAACACAATGTGACAATATAAGATTTAATTTTAAGCATTTTATTAAGGGCTTGCTTCTAATTCTGCCTTCCTCCTCTAATATTAAAAATACCAAGTAAACAGGCTGAAAATATTTATAAATTGGTCAAGATAGAAAAAAGGTGGAATGTAGGAGCTGGAACTAATACGATGCTCCAGCTGTTCACAAACTGGAAAATAAATAAGCTGTAATATTTAAATGAGTTTCACTGAAGATGTGAAATCAGACTGGCAAAGGATATAAACCAGCATATTCTAGAAATTGCACAGATTTTTGTAAATTAGTCTAAAGAGGAAGAAATACATGTTTGTTTTACATGCTTGTAGTATCACCTGCATGCAGTCCAAGAAAATCACCACGGAATTAGGAGATTACATCTGTAGTTTTTTAATTGGAAAGATCATCCCCCTTTTCCTTTACCCCTGACAAGCTGACTGGTTCAAAAAACAGTAGGGGCCAAATGTAACAAGTTTTATTGTGCAACCTGCCATGAGTCTTGCAAACGTCTCAGGATTGACGGGGCTCATTAATACGGGTGGTGGCCCTATCAAGAGAGTGCAGTGAACAGGCACATGAACAAGCCCAGAGAAATAAGCTTGGGCTTTTCTTCCTATAACCATCACTTACTAGTCTTTACTGAGCCATCAAGTATTGCCATTCCAGCAAGTTCAAACAACCACCTTTCCTCATTACGCCTTCCCCATGTCCATATGCACCTGAGACAAAGAACATTATTTCAAATGTTTAAAGGTGTTCAAACTTCGTTTTCAGCCTAGAAAGAAGTTATCCAGCTTCACAGCTAGCACTTTTTTATTGCATTTCAGTCGCAGGGCTTCTACATGAAATTTAAAAAAAAAAAAACAAAAATACCAAATGAGCAACCAAAAAACCCTCAAAACAACAACAACAAAATCTTTTGGTTTTGGTTTTTTAAGGGGAAAAAAGACCAAAAGAGAAACAATATCAAAATTGTGTAGTGCAGCTTAAAGAAACAGAATATCAAACCAGATAAAATAGAAGAAAATGGGGACACCCCTGAGAGTAAAAAAAAAAAAAAAAAAAAGAAAAAAGTAAGAATACATAAAAGCAAAAGAATGAAATGTTGGAATTATGCTTCTTGCAGCGAAGTAAATATAATCTGCTAAAAAATAGCATATAGAAGGATACAAAAGGGACTGTTACCATAACAAGAGAACTAGGGGAACAAAACCAAGATAATTGTAAAGCAAGCATTACAAAAATCCCAGTCTTCCATCATCACACTCAAACGCACTGTACAACACCTCTGTTCATTCTGTGGTGGGCTTTCCATAACACAGCACAAAATTAATTGTGCAACAGTACCTTTGAAAACCAGACAATCTTGGAATTTCTACACTTCCTGATCATACCAGCTACTGCTTAAAACCCTTACCAAACAACCACATTATTTACAGGCAGCATTAAGTTCACTTCAAGTTGTCTTCTTAAAGCATTCAGCAGGATGATGCAGAAAATTCAGGAATCTACATTCATATTGATTTCTTTACTGGCTCATATTCCAAAGTTGGGGGTTTTTGGGTGTTGGAGGTTTTGGGGTTGCCTTTTTTTGTTTGACTTGGGTTTTTTTGGACTTTTTTTTACAACTTTTTAGGATGCCAGTAATTTTTTATATTTCAAAGCCTAAGAAATTACTTAAGCACAGTGAGAATAACAATATTTTTGAAAACCTTATTAGGAGTGTTTTTGTTTTGCCTTTTTTTTTTTTTTTTTTTTACGCACGCACACGAAAGGAAACACTTCTAATGTTACGCAATAATATCACTCTTTCAAACAAAGGTAAAAAAAGAGTTTTCTTATATGAT
>JAWWEU010000160.1:12722468-12794327 GCA_035583155.1 Acropternis orthonyx | reverse complement strand
TTTTTTATTTAAAAGCCTAAGAAATTACTTAAGCACATTTCGAATAAAAATATTTTTGAAAACCTTATTTGGTGTTTTTTTTTTTTGCCTTTTTTTTTTTTTTTTTTTTACGCACGCACACGAAAGGAATCACTTCTACTGTTACGCAATAATATCACTCTTTCAAACAAAGGTAAAACAAGAGTTTTCTGATATGATCTGACAGAACTGGCCAGGCATACTATTTAAAGGTAACACTATTTGAAGGCAGGTTACCTTATCTGAAAGGGCTAGGGAAAAACCTCTGTAGCAGTGTGCCCAGGCTATATATATATCCCAAGGTATTTCCCCTCGCCCAAGTCAAGCTCATGCAAAGACAATCATAAAGTCACCATCTGAGATGTAAACTAAGGCGAGACTAATTATCCCAGAATTATCCTGCTGCCATGCAAGGCTGGAAACAGGCTATCACAGACGTTGTTTTTCAGTGCTAGGTCTCCTTCAAAATGAAAGGAGCTCATAACACCCTTTCCCTTAGCACTACAAGACAAAGATCAGAATGTTAGAAGTACGCAATATTTCTTCCAGTTATGACAACTTGGCTAAGTAGTCTTACCAGCTAAACAGAGTCATGAGTTTCTGAAACTGATGTAGTATAATATCCTAAAAAGGAGGAAATAACTTTCTTTAATGATCAGGTAGAGTATTGAATTAACTTCTGAATATTGGTACTGACTTCCTGGGTAAACTTCTAGTATGGAATTTGAGTTTGGGTCTCGCATCTGCTTTCCAACTTAAACAGAAAGCTGCCTAGGAAAGCATCTGCTCATGTTCTTTCATCTCTGCAGTGTTTAGCAAATCCTAGTTCTTATTTACAAGGCATGATAAAAATGTTTCATTTTTTTATCCATTTGCTTCCTAAACCAAAACAAAGCTTTTTTTACTGACCTTCTTTTCCCCCACAGGGCATTAGTAAAACACTAAGAGCTTAAAACTTTGTTACAAAAAACCAACCCCATTAAACATATGTTGGGTAAGACAGATATGAAAAATGAGCAGTTAGACAATAAATAAATAAATTTTAAAACATAAGTAATGAGTATAGCCTTTACATTCTGGGCACATACGAAGAGACAGATATACGAGAGAAGAACTGAAATTACTGAGAACCTTAGTCTTGAGCTTTTTCTTTCTTTCTTCTGCTGGTAGATATTTCTGCCTCTTATACAAACTTTCATAGCCTGAATATCATAGTTCTCACGTAGTTCTGCCTTTTAAGAAAAATAAAAAGGATTTTATTGCTAGTTTTGAACATTGTACATTCCTTTGAATTAAAAGCTAACCTGAGCATTTGCGTTAAAACTGAAGGAATCAGTGGAAAATTGTTACTTTTTTTCCATGCTAATACTAAAAAGTTAGGCAATGAATCATTTTTACCATAATGAACAAGTCATACATTAGCATATCTTGCTGGTTAAAAAAATGTTTGGACTAGGTAACTGCTTTTCCTATGCAAAATAGACTCTCCTGGGAAGAAAACTTTTGTCAAAGCAACTGGACCTGTAGTAAGACATATGTAAGCACAGACATTTTAGCCATTATGCTCTTGACTACTGTACCAGGGGATGGGGGAAGAAAAGGATAATAAAGTCAGTGACTCTCAAGTGAACGCTCAGAGACCTGTGGCCACCATTCAATTGAACAAGATACAGTGGGTTACTGTGTTCCATAGATGGAGGCATATATCCACATAAAATGTGACTTTGAAAAGCCAAAGAAACAGTTTTCCAGGTTATGTCTTACATACACATAACTCAGATAAGAAGTGCTACATACCTGCTGGAATGTTAAGTTATGCCACTTCTCCTCTGTGGCATTTTACATGAATGCAAGTTAAATTTCCAATCAGAGTTAAGGGAAATCATTATGTTGTCAAGATATTTCATAACATTAACATTGAATTGATAGTCTTTTCCTGTTACTATTTAAAAGTACTTCTCAAAAGAAATGTTTTACAATTTACTATTCTAATTAAAACATTGCCAGATCTATAGATTTTAAAAGCAAATGTTGAAGCTAGTATAAGGCTTTCCTTATAAAAGGTACTATCTTTTCCAGAAGACTGGTTTAACCCAGCTAAACATGGGGGTCTTTAGCACAGTGGGACAAGAAAAACACCCATAATTTTCATTTTTCTTTTCCAACTACCATTAATTATGCTGAAATATACTTCCCATGCAAGAGGTTTTTTTACTTCTTACTCATGTCTTCATTCAGTGAAATACTATGAGACTTCATTGTTGCAGTAGTCACACTAAAAACATTGTTTTGTATCATTACGAAAAGACAGTATTTTGAGGAAAGGAAAAAAAACCCCAAGCATTAAGCTTTACATTACAACTTCCCTTGACCGTGCTTTATTAGACAGCAGCATCAAAGTCTCTACATAGCTGTGTTAAAATATTTTCTGGAAAAAGTCCTATCTATGGATCAGTCGATAATACGTCATGCAGTAGTAGGAAAGTAGGCAATATTTCATGCAAAACTTCCCATGTAACACTGAATCTGTCAATAGTTCTAATAATTTTTTGTCATATAAATAGCAAGACTAAAATTCATCTTCATTTACTCATTACTGAATATTGATTTATCCATGCCACATTAAAGGAAATCAGTATAGCAAGAAAGAGAAACGTCTTTACATAAGACAATGTCAAAAAAGAAATCAAGTTATCCAGTTCTGTATTTAAAGCTGGTGTCTGTCTCACTGTAGTGCAAATGAGCAAGTACTGCTTCAAAACACCAACAAAACCACTAACCAAATCCAACCCTTATACTTTAAAAACTATGCATACAGTTTAAATAACATTATGGCTAATTCCTGCTCCCACTGCAATCAGCAGAAGATACACACAATCAGGAGTTTGCATTTCCCTTGCTGTCTTTTGAGAAAATACTTACTGAAGCACAACATGTATATATACTTGTGTACTTGGGAATAACTACCACACTGATATATTTCCATGCACGCAGATGTGCGCACTTAATGGACCTTCAGCTCAGCACAAAGTTCACTCTTAGGTATCTAGGATGTTATAAGAAAGAATACTTTGCTGAAACTTACT
The DNA here is from genome assembly GCA_035583155.1 of Acropternis orthonyx. Taxonomy (NCBI): domain Eukaryota; kingdom Metazoa; phylum Chordata; class Aves; order Passeriformes; family Rhinocryptidae; genus Acropternis; species Acropternis orthonyx. Next base: position 12,791,223 of record JAWWEU010000160.1, on the reverse strand, counting down.
GGTTCACATTATTATTCTACAAAAGTGGGGAAAGAAACCGTTCACTACTTATTTAATATAATTTTACCAAGGGAAAAAAAATGACAGGGCTTCCATAGTGAGACACAATTAAGTCTTGGAAATGAAAATATAATTCCCCAGTCAAACACATGAGAAAAGAACTCACTGTTAAGTTTTAAAATTTAAAATTTTTACTAAAATTTCCATCATCAGTTTTCCATCTTGAAACTCACAGACTCAGACTACAAATAGAGCATGATATTCCAACACTGAAAAGATATATAGAAAACTGGAAGTGCTATAGAGAACGATATAAAAACCAGAATATCTCCAGCCAAATTATTGCTTAACCTATAACTGTTACTATCATTAAATATGGATTATATGTGCATATCTGGTTCTTCCAAGGGAAAGGCTTGACAGAAGGAGTTTTGAGACAGAATTTCATTTCTATTCAACAGCATCTGACCTTGAGCCTAAAAAATTCCCTGGAGGACTGTGGCAGAGAAATTCTTCTGCTTTGTTTTCTTTAATTCTAAAGACTATTCATCTTTCTTTAAGAAACAACTATTATTACATTTTCATTAACAATGTGTCTGCACATATATTAGTCTTAAAATTTCTTGTAGGAAGACAGGTGTCTCCAGTGCTGATAAAGTTTCATTTGGCTCTCTGATATGAACAGGCTCTTCCAAATATGTTATTTTCATCCTCAAATATAGCAGATTACATCTGTGCTCAATTAAACCAGTGTAAATGTGGATTGACTGAACTAACTTCACTTAAATTACACAGATATGAACAAGACCAAAACTTGACCCAGAAGCTAGAAAAGCATTTAACATCGTGTTTTAATATGCTTTCAGTCTTACAGTTCCTTAGATTTTTTTTTTTCTTTCTGAACTGGTTTTTGACATTTTCATAAAGAATCACCCGCACAGTTTTTTTAACCCAAAACAGTAAGCAGGGAAAGTAACTACAATAACACATTTGTCGACACTTCCGTCAGCTGAATTACACTTTTTAGACATTTCAGCAAATAAATACATGCATTTTGTTTTTACAATACTGGAAGTGTTTCAATAGTACTTTGAACTAACTGCTTATCACAGCAAACATAGTCCTGTCAACTTTTTCTATATGGAGAGTTTAAAATTCAACTGAATTATTTTTCCTCCAGTCTAAAAAGTAGAAAACATCCAAAACCAGACAAAATAAAGTCAAATAATACCTTGTGCCTAGTACAAGATGACAGAACAAGCATTAGAAGTACTAATTATACACATTCATATTTAATGAAGGCTTCCCAAGTGAAGCTGAGTCCTTTCTAGTCAGTTATTCATTTTTATAGTGTTAAACCATCTTTTCACATCTCTCACGCCAAAAACTAATCCAGCACAGAAAACCAAAACAGAAGTCCTGAGGCACTTTCTGCATTCCTTTGTTATCACTACTTTTAATGTCTAAAGCAGAATTTTTGGACATAACATTATACTCTGCTAGAGAAATTGAAGGACTTCATATCATCCACAAGAATAAAACTGTGGAAAATGCACTGTGTTAGGAAATAACAGCTATGTACACAACTTTCTGAAGGTGCAAGGGAAGCAAAGATACACTGGTTTCTTTTTAACATGAAATATGAGGGCAAGTCATGGTTTCTCAAAATACACTATCGTTTGTTTCTACCTACAGGTAAAGCATGACAATTATAGTGCACTTCAGGATAACAAATCTCATAAATAAATTGCATCTTTCAGCCTAAAAGTGCTTTCTCTTGTCCTTCTATAGAGCCTCCCAGTGCAAAAGACAAAGTTTACACTTTTTGCCAGCCCCCTTCCCACATTCCCCTCCTGAGGGCTTATAAACAGTAAAAGAGATGTTACCCAGCTCCTGCATTTTATTGTCTTTCACTTGAAGACAACTCTGATTATCTCCTTTAGTAGATTAGGACCTCCTACAAAAAGCTTTTCTGACAAGCACATCCCTTTCTTCTCTCTCAAATCAGCTCCCCTAGACTGGAGGTAGCCTAACATTAAAAAGAACATGATTTTGTGGAATAGCATTTACAATAACAATCTCTGCTGCTAATTTACTCCTCTTATTCCTTATAAATTTAAGATAAGAAAAAGGAGTAAATTAAAAGACAAATTTTACACTAAAAGTGAAGTAGGCAATCTGCCATAGAAACAAAATCCCTCATCTGAAGCAGAATTCTTGAACAGACCATTGAAACCTCCAAGTCTGATACCATCCTTAGATATCAATAGACATTTTCCAATAGAAAAAAAAAAAAATATGGCCAAGATTAGAGAATGGGAAAGACAAAGCATTTTGAATGTTTAAGAATAAGCCTGATGAGTTTGCACTGCCATTACTTGCTGACAAAAGCTTGGAAATCTTGAAATTTGAATACAACAATATGAGATGGTAAAGCCCAAATTAATGCAAAGAGATCACTGAGTAACAAAAAAGAATCCCAAAGACACCCAACTAAAAAATGACCACCCCTCCCCCCCCCCCCCAGCGCCCCAAAAAACTCAACCAATCAACAACAAAAAAAATGAATAAAATGAAAGCAATGGAGGAAATTACAGCATATTTTTTAAATACTTTCCTGCAATTTTTCTTCCGGGCAAGCAAGACATAATGAATGCATTCCACTGTAATACATCATAGTATGATAACTGTTGGAAACTGTTCAGTTTAACCTTGAAATAGGCTCAAAATTCTACTGGTCATACAAATCTGCATTTCATACATGTCTTAAAACTGTTTCTTCTATGCTTTCTGTATTACTGAGGAAACCAATGGACCTTCCTGACAGTAACTGCAGACACAATGAACTCACAAAGTAATAAATGAGGTCTCTGAATTGTGTAACAAGTTCGGGGGTTAAAACAGTAGTTTCAATGGAAACATGATTTAAACCTTTAAGCGGCTAGATGTAGTTCACTAATTAACTCCCTCAATTTTTACAATGATTTTCAGATCTAATTGTTTGCTAACATGTTCATGTTTATCAAAGTCATAACAGTTTACTCAATGGGAAGATGAACACATTATCAGCAAATCAGAAACGAACTATCTGATCTCTACTTGTACTGTATTTTCTGTCACACTGATAGTTTGTTTTAGAAAAAAATCGTGCTATTCTTGATATCCTAATCCTTGTAAATCATATCAAAATACAATGCTGAATTTGCTAATTATAGAATATATTTGCAAAGTGCTTGTGTTCTATACAAGGATAAATTTATCTAAACAGCTAAGTAACACTAAAATGCCACTACTTATGCCAAGTCACGAGTTACTGCACTATTAAAACTTTTTTAAAAACAAAAGGTAAAAGAGAATCCCTATATACTCAACATTGTACCTGGAAATGAGACCTTATAGTATAGGCAATACAGCTGTTTACAATTAGCATGCTAATTAAGAAAGTGTAAAAAAAATGAAGACCTATTTTTCAAGCCTTTTCACACATTGCTATTCTTTGAATAATCAAAAAAGACAAGTGCAAGCATCTGATGTCAGTAATCTTAGCTACAGTAGATAAGACTAAGCTAAAGTCTTTCTTAATCCAATTCTTACTTTGTAGCAAACCAAAAGTTTTCAAGCTTCATCTTATGCTTATTCCTGTAATTCCATACCAATGAATTAACTTCCATGATTAATTCTCAACTAGTTATATAACTAAATTTTATAAAACCAGATTAAATTTTTGTTTTAACCATAAGATATGTTCCTTTAAGAGAAATAAGAAAAGGACTCACACAGGCAGGTTTTTTATTTCTGGAAATAAAACAGTGGGGTTGGATAAGCAATGGAATGGCATCATTAAAAAATAGGCCTTTCATATCAAGAGCCATCAGCTATAAAGAGACCACGAGCAACTAGTGTTGATGCCCGAGGCTCTTTCCAAAAGAGAATACATAATAAGTCTAATGGACTGAATGGCAAGGAAAAATTCAGATGGTTTATCTGTCTGCACCTATCACGCCCAAAAGAGATTTCAAAAAAAGCAGAAGTACAGAACAAAAACTCTAAGGAAAAAAGTCTTTATAGTAAAAAATATTTTGATACATAAGTATGCAATCTGAAGCTGCATAATATGGAAGTAAAAATAATTCATATATAGATAAATATATGTGTGTATAGTTATACAAAATTTATATAAAGAGGACATAATATATATTACATAATACTAGATGGATTCAACCATATAGGACAGAAATATATTTTGGACTGGAAAATGTGCATTGGAAGAAACAAAATTGACTAAATATTTTAATTCCTGATTTCAGTACTCCTTAAAATCTGATTTCAATACCTTTTACAAGCATGGATAAAGAATTTTAATCCTAGCTTGCACAGAAACAAAGCAAGAATAGTAAGTTTAGTTATATGATCAAAATCAAAGTTACTGTTATACTTGAGAACATGTCAAACTTCCAATCCCATGCTGCAGTTATAGAATTCACACCGCTCACATAATTTTTCAGGAGTGACAGAAAAATGCTAAGGAAATTAAGAGTTATTGTTATGGACTGTACCATCTATTGTACTTCCTCTAGTTGATACTTCAAAGACAGGAGACTTTTCTGCCCAACTAACTCCTCCAATAGATAAAAGCCAGGGGCTGACAATATTTTCATCTGTAGACGCTTAAAAATTTTCTACTGTACTTACCAAAGAGCAACTGTAAACATATCATCTGTTGGCTTGGTTTCCTTTTTTACTTTTCATAGCCTTCTACAACAGCAAATTGAAAAACATCAAACAACTTACCCCAAACAACTTTGTAACATTTACCATGAGGAAAAACAAGGTAAATCTGAAATTTAATATATAGGGAAACTATTGCAAAAATTTTCAACAGTTTGATGGACAAATACCTACAAGTATCTCAAATATCTTTCATTAGCAGGTCATGCAAGCCTTTCATGTTCTACATGCTGATTTATGTTTTTGTTTTGTAATATGGAAAAACTCTTTGATTTGCATTTACTGTATTATTTTTCATAATACTTTACAGTCCTTTAAGTATAGCAGAAAAGAACTTTAAAATCTTGTTTGACAATGTGCGGCTTGATCACATTCATTAAATCCTTAGACATAATAATAATGGCCAGACTTCGTGAACAAAGATCTGGGGAAGGGCTCTCCCCATGTGGGTGTGCCCTTCCAGCCTGCGCAGTGGATTTTTTAGGTGAGGCACAGCGTGCGCAGAACTGGCCCCACCGTTTAAGTCCTAAGGTCCATTTGCCAGGGCCGAGCGAGCTTGAACAGTGACAGTGAAATCCTCGGGACTGGCTACAGCACCCGGTACTAACCAGGGCTGCCCCTGCTGAGCATCTGAGATCTGATGGGATCGGATGGCAGGGAGACATTTAACTGCCATGGGGATGGTCCCTCCTGAGACTCAAACTCCAGCCCCTGGGATTCAGAGTCCAGAGTGTTAACCATTACAATCCTTAGACATAAGCACCACCAAAAAAAGAAAGGTTAAAAAAAAAAAAAAAAACACCAAAAAACCCCCATGCAGCCTTGGGAAAAAAATTCTGAGCAAACTGCTACAGTAGTCAAGAAACATCCTGTTGAATTTATCTTTTTGTACCTGTGCTGAGTTTCCATACATAATACTATGCCAGGCTTTTGAGGGGTAGAATGTGACAGATGAGCTTTGTTTACATTGCTTAGAGCAGAATGAAGAATTCTCTGATTTAGTTAAAACAATAGAACTGACTGTTCTAAGCTCTCCTTACATATGCATGGTTGCTAAACTGTAGCATGGAATTAGACACAGCAGCATGCAACACTCTGTCCACACAGCCTAATGACACCCAAGGCACATACAGATCAACTGCCCACTGCCCTAATGGCACACTCTGTTGATTCTTCTAATTCAAAATTCTCTATGTAAGGTTAAATTAAACCTTACAGTGTTTGGGTAGGATAGATTTAAAAATCCAAAACAAGGCATCCACAGTCACAAGACCAGACTTCCTTCTTCTTCATGAGGAAGAGATTAAAAGGTAAGGAAAAATTATCAAATTAAACCACTCACAAGGATGCTACAAACATTTTGCACTGACAGTAAGCTGTAGACAATATACTCCTGCTCGTTACCTAGATAAACAGCCAGACTTTCTCAAGGTACATTTAGCACCTTCAGAACGTTATTGAATACAATGGCCGACAGTAACAAAGAAAATAGTTCCTCTCTATGCAAAAACTTAGCATTCTCCTATTCTTTGCAGCAGGCTCATGACAGTATCACATTTTGTATATCACAACAATCAGATGGCTCACTAAAATCTACTCATCTCTACTGAAGTAATTTTTGCAAGATTTTACCCTGACAGGCACAAACTGGTTTTTTTTTTTTTTAACAGTATGTAGGAGTTACATGTTTTTCAATGAGGGGACTGTGGGCATCTGACAGAACTGGATGGCTTAGTTTACATGCAGTGAAGAGTATCTGTCTACGCAAGGAAGGACCAGGTTCCACATTTCACTTCAGTTCCCAAGTGGTATCACCATTCTAAGCAGTAACAAGTACACTGTGTTTGAAATAATTTTTTTTTTTTAAGTTTCATCTAGAAATAGACAAAGGATCAGATTGTGTTTCCTTTTCCATTCTACACTTACACTGCCTCAATTAAGTTAGTTCTGTGAGCCCCTGTTCGTCACCAGTCAGTGGTTCTATAGCTCATAAGAAGGCATGGAATTGCATTGCAGAAATTGCCTTTTCACCCACCGATCCTACACAGCTATGCTGAATAGAAGCCATCTTCACAAGACTCAAAGAACCAGCAGGACTGCTTCAAACTTATAAAAAATTTCATCCCCTTCCCTTTTTCTCCCACCTTTCCTAGCTTTATCTCATTTCTCCTAGCTCCTAAGAGGAAGGAAGGTGTCTGCAGGATAAAGATTCTCTGACAAGGAGGAGCAGGACCATTCAGAGTGGACATGCAAGTTTCTCCTTTAAATTCATAACATTTTGCTGTAGACTTATGAAAGAGACAGAGCTTTCAGCTTCTAGGTCAAACACATGGAACAGGCAGTTAATATTCCCTGATTTTTACTTTGAATTGACAACTTCTCCATTCTAGTTTCTACCATTAGATTTCCCGCTCTCTTTTCAGAAAGACAGGTAGATTGTTTACTATTACGTCATGTTGAACCAAGGCTTCCTAACCATACCAGTACAGACAGACTTCACAGGAAAAGTGGGACTTCCAGCAGCAGTAGTAGTAAGCTTTGAAGTTGCCTCTGCTGCAGCATTTGAAGCTGAAACAAGCATTAAATACAACAGAGAAAAGCAAGGCACATTTAAGGAGCCACATAAAACTACTGAAGCCAGGAAGAATATGCTAAGAACCATTCTCAGGAAACTTGTGCACATTCAAGTAAATATCAAACACCAGTTTAAAAAAAGAAAAAAAAAAACATGTAAGAATCAAAAGGAAACTGATTTCAATAGACAATATTTTGTATAAAAATTATTAATTTTTTATGAACTTCAAAATGGAGATTTTTTTTTTAACCATAAGCTTAGCAATTTGTTCCATTTACCCCACCTCCCAGAATAAATCATTGACAGTTGAGCTGTACAAAAGCATATACAGAATTATCTTCAAAAATACACATTATCACAGTAGTGTTTTGATTACAAGCACAATTTTATCAAATACACTAAATGCAAAGAGGAAAACCAAAAATCCATAAAAAAAAAAATCAACATTACGAACTGCACCATCAGAGCAACCCTTTGCATAAGAAAGGCACAAAAGCCTTAGGGGAAGCCATCTGTCTCCTCCAGTGAGCTTTGTAAACATGCTTCATTTGCAACAGTTGTATTCTTATCTTTTGTTCAATACCTGCCTATTTTCAATGGCCCATAGGTGGAAGGCAAATTTCCTCTGCACCACACTCCTATCATGAAGATTTAACACAGCGTTATCAGAAGGAACACTTCGGTATTTACACACTTTCATTCTAGCTGTATCTAAGAAAGAAGTGGCAGGGACTATTCCTAACTTCTGTTTGAGATGTATGTACAGTGATACAAGAGGCTGACAGAGCGATACAACACTACAATAATTTTTCAGCAATGAAAACCTGTATAGCAGAAACAATAGTAGTTTACCTAAACCAGTTTTGCTCTGCCTGAAGAGTAACCACGTGAGAAACTACCTTCTCCAAATAACCACACTGTTCAAAACTTCACACGATTTTAAAAGGTGCTTGATTTTCTTCATATTAGTAATAGAATGCCACAAATATCTTGATTTAGACAAGAAAGGAAATGGTAGATGTCAAAAATATTAGAATAATACATTTTTTTTTTACTGTAGGAAAAGCCTCATGCTTTATAATACTGTTAGAATGGATTCCGCAAGCATGGTCATCTATCTAGGGGTCACAGAAGCCACTGCAGCACAGCACCAAGTTTGGAGATAACTTTACAGTAGGTAGCTTCCATAGCAGCAGCTATAAACTGACTGAAATGCCAAATAAATAAGGTAGATTAGAGTATGCTGAGATGTAGCTTACAAAAAGGTTTACAAAAATCAGCAATTTTAATCAGAATAAACATTTATGGACGGCACGTGTGATGTATATACTGATTTTGTATTTCTCCACCTTCTGAGCTAAGAACTCACATGCAATGTGTTAAGTCCAGTTATCAGGATAGTTCATGTCATGCCTTTATGCAATGTACTCTTTATCCTTTTCTTGATTGATTTTACCATGTTCATCTACCTTATGCTAACCTAACCCATTTTCCACATAGCAGTACATAAAGCTGGTAAAATTGAGGAGACAAAATGCTATTTATGTTTGACTAGCCATACAGTTCATGGTGACTTTACAGAAAAGAAAGTCTAAGACTGGCATATATTAATAAAAAAATCATAGAATATGTTGAGTTGAAAGGGACCCATCAGGATCACTGAGTCCAACTCCAGGCCCTGCACAAGACACCCCAAGAATCACCATGTGCCTGAGAGCGTTGTCCAAACTATACTAAAAAAAATATAGTAAGGTCAAGCAGGTGGTGAAACTACTGCATCAGCCACTTTTATTTCTATATTACAGTGTCATAGCTGATAATGAAATTATTTCTTTGTCCTAGATATCACCTCATATAAAGAAATAAGCATGCTCTTGTTTTTATTATTTTAGTTTAACCACTAAATAAGTTTTCCATATATAACATCCACTGAAATTGCAGCAGTTTTCCTAAAATACAAGGTGGCTATCTTAAAGGTGTAGTGACAATCAGAAATGCTACATCAATATGTAGCATCTAGATGCAGAATTGAGTAATTCAATGTTAAAGAAATGGGCACAGCAAAAGAACTTTCCCACAAGACTGTGGGCAGAAGCCCATCCTTTGATCCAAAGCAAAAAAACAAAACAAAACAAAAAAAAACCTGCAAAACAATCCTTGCTACTGTCAATAATAAACAAATATTCAGAAAAAGAAAATGCATAAATGGAACTTAATCTAGCTGCAGTTACCATGGAAACAAGCAAGACTTACTCAACACTTCCTACTCTATTCCATTATCATTATCTCATGAACTCGAACAGAGAACATTGTTCCTATTCCTATGGAAACTCTGGAAATAGCCCACATCATTGTCACAGGAGATTAAGGCAATCTAGAACTCATCTCTTGGATTCATTTATGTGCCACTAAGGGCTATGAAAGATTAAAAATAACTAAATGGGCAAAGTTCATTTCTCGGTATAGATGAGCCGAATCTAAACTATCCCCTATGAACAGTAGGAAAGTAACAAACATCAACAAGTAGTTTATAATCTGTGAATAACCATGACGAAGAGATCTGTATAGTTACACTAATACCCTGACAGGTACATTCTCAGGAGCTTTATGAGGTGTCTTTATACAAATGTCCTAACTTGGTAAGACCCTGCCCTTTCATTCTTATGTCATTTCTCTTACCTGTTGACTAAGAGGAGGAAACAGAATCATAACCCCCACAAACAAACAAAAAAACACACCACCACACAAACCACTCAGGACATGGAACACCTTGTGCTTCCTGGAAAGGCCTCCCCCTTCTACTCGAGTTCAGAAACATGGAGCACAATGCAAGGGAAAATATGACGCCATTTATTTTTGCCCAGCTATGGGAGTCTAGAGGTGACACTAAACTTTGTTTAACTAAGAAAAATTGTAATGTCATAACCAGTGGAGTTGCAAAACAAGTTTGTTTTTTTTTTTATCAAAGAATGAATGTGCTTCACTGCTGAAAACTAATTTTGGATTTGTAAAAGGCTTGGAATGTTATGAGTATGAAAGACTAAATCACTGAAGAACATATTTAATTTCTATTGTCTCATCAATTAATATATTCTATTCTAAATTAAGTCCTCTTCAGATTAACTGCATACTAAGAACCTTACAGGTGCTCAGAAAAAAGCCACATAATTCCACAAGATTAGTCAAGAGGCATTTCCAGGATGAAAGGGTCCCACAATTGAAAGCAAAAGAAAGAAATTTAGGAGAGCTTTGTTTATCCTTGAGAAACCTTATTAAACTCTACATTCTAATTCTGAGATGTTGCATACTCAAGGTTGCTAAAGGTTTCTCCTCCTGCTTTGCAAATCTAGTAAGAGAGCTGACATTGACAAGAACACTGTCAAAAAATCTGTACGTATATCAAATGGACCTGCATCACCAATTCCTTATCAGCCAGAGATACCAAGTTATCCCTTGACTTCTCATTCTCACTGAAGTAATGAGAGAACCATTACTGTCCTTGGAAATAGGGAGAAATCTCACATAATTTCTATACTGCTAAATTTCACTTTAGCTGTTAGGTAACAGTAACTTGTCACAAGAGATTACGGGGTTCTCCCCACCCTCAACATTAAAAGCCTTTGTGTCCCCTCCTCCAGGGAGAAAACAAAGAAACAATCAGCAGGAGCAACTCAAGTTACGAAAAACACTGAAAAAACAAAAAACACAAACAAACCAAAACCAAGCAGTATATAGCATATGTACGTATTTTTCCCAAGAAAATTTACTATAAATACTAAAATATTTAAAAATCCTGATTTTCCTTACATGTATTTTTTCAAAATACTCCACCATCTCCCTAGCAATACACCTGAATACACAGCTTAAAAACAAAGAAAAAACAAAAACTCCACCAGTAAGCTTAATGGCATTGCTTCATATATGTTTTGATCCTCTACTGTACACTTGAAAAAATTTTGAATCAATCTCCTCTAAAGGACATATGTATGAACAAAACCTGTATCTTTAAAATAAGTGACATATTTAAGAATGTTTCCTTGCATAAGATTATTCCAAATTATTATTACATTTCAGTACATGTGCTTATGATCAAAACGTGATCATTATAAATGGATTAGAAAACCTGAAAGCTGACATTTTTATAGAGTTGCAGAAAGATGGCACTACTGATGTATTTCCGTGAATGAGCAATGAGGCCTTCCTTAGCATTTTTAACAATTCTTCAGAAGTCCAGCCAAGTATCTAGAGCTTTCCATAGTAAACATTTAGTGCACTATTTACTGGATGGTCTTTGATTTAGATTTTTAGCCATGTCTGGAAGTTTTGATATCAATTTCTATGAAATTGTACATGTGGACCTTGCAGAATTAGACCCTCTACTGAGCAGAATCACAAGACTCAAGCTAGTCCCAAGTTTTATTACTAACCCCAAAATTTTGTTCTATCTTGCCAAAATGATGTTAAGACTTGCAGTTTTCAACCTCTTAATATGTAGGATAGTCAAAGCTAGGAAAAAAAGAATGACTGCTTGATTTTTTGGATTAAGATAAGGTACCAAACACACCATATTACAGAAAATTTCTATTTCATTTAAAATGTATACTAGGAAACATTTAGTCCCTTGTAAATTAATAAACACCCCTTCATATGCCACTTCCTCATATTTAAGTTTTTAAATGTAGTTAGTACATATTAGGAAAGCAACATCAATTCTAATTAAATAACTTAGTAATGAACAAATAATTAATATACTACTGCCCTAATTGTGGTCCCCTCTTTTCTTCTCCACTCCCCCCAAAGGCTATTTTTCTCTATCTTTCAAGGCTGACATTCTAAAACACATTTTGATCATGCCATGATTTAAAAGGTAAAGCCTTATGCATTCAAATTTAACACAAATTTTCCTGTTTTCAGTTGACTCTGTCCTTTAGGTAATGTGAGAGTCAAGGCAGTTAGCAAAACTACCACATGGTGCTTAGCACAAGCTAAAGCTCATATCTGTGCTTATGGGCCACATGTTAAAAATGGAACAAACAATAATTTTCTCCACCATTTTATCTTCCAGATTTGCAATTGAAATAATTATTTTTCTTTCTTTATCAGTTTAAAGCCACATTCAGCTGGGTCCTACATTGAACCGTGTCAACTTCAACAATATGCATATGACTTTCTCTTGTATATGAAACACTCAAACTAATTAAGGAAGTCTTTTTCTTCTTACTCAAATGATTGAAAAAAACAATTTCAGGAAGCAAAATCAGTTCATAAATACCTTTAATTTCCTGCATCTTCAGATCAATTATGAATGTTTCTGATTCTTCTTGGAGAAACCCATCTCAGGAATTTTTTATCTGTTACTTCCATCATCTACAGCAAGATAGGGCACTTCAAAGTATATAATTATTTCCCTGAACAGATGTTAAGTAAACTGCTACCTTTTACTATTATTTATATTTATGCCACTCAGCAGCAACTGCAAACAGAACTGCATGGGTTCAATTAGCATGTTCTTAAATCATGCACTTAGGTAATTTAATACGGACACACATTTTTAAGCCATATGGCAAATTCTCATCTATGCTGTTTCAGAGCAAAAGTCACATTTTCAAAGGTTGTGTCACCAAGAACACGAAGTTCCAGCTGTGCTTTTAAAACCTCAAGTATGAGGAGAAAAGGATATTCTGACCACACAACTGTAGGGACCATGCCTAGTCAGCTACACTACTTCAAAAAACAAAAACAGTTTCTAACTGAAGGACATTCTGGATCATCCTGTACAAATCTCATCCTCCAAAACCTGCCCTTCAGATCAAACTGGGTGGTGTGAATACTCTTTTGTGCCTAAACCACTTCTGAAATGTCGGTAGCATTTAGCTCCTAAAGCAGTAAAGAATGTCTATATTCATTTCAGTACTTTATCCTTACAATATCAACACAAACGGAATCAGCTGCAATATTAGTACAATACCATGAACGTCCTGATTTAAGTTTTTTCTGCCTAATCTTGCTGTAATTAACCAACAAGAATTACAGTCCAGGAGACACTCAGTTGACATCATGATAATGCAAATGACAGTCAAATGCTTTGAAAATTCGACTGTTTAATTATTTAAAATATCCCATTATCAATTCTTATGATGCTCCCAACAACCACAACAACGAAAATTCTCTTTTTAACAAAATGAAAGCTACTCCCAGCGTCCTGAAGTGCAGAAATCTGTGTCCTAGGGGTTCTCCATCAAAATTAATATAAAAAACACTCTGAGGAACAGTAAAGAGGGACAACTCCTACGTAGCCATGAACAAAAGGACACAAGTGAAGATATTAACAGGATATACTTGAGACATTGTTCTTTCCAGTAAACTTGCTCTCAAATAGTTTCATGATGAGGGAGTAACGTACTAAGAAATTATACAAGCATTTCATATTGAAGAACTGGCCACTTTTGTGAATCAACACATGAAACTAGTAGCACCAATTCTTCTGTACTCTGAAGAACTAAGAAAGAATAGGTGCAAACAGGAAGTTTTAAATAAGAGCACCAGTATGAGCAGCTTTTGTGCCAGAGAGACAGTTAATTCTATGAGTGTTCTGAACCACTTCCACAGAGAACGTGAGAAAGTTTTTCTGCATATAAAGATCAATTTGCACAATACCCCTATCTTTGGCTTCACCTGGTTAGCTCTAACATGTTTAGTTGAAAATACCACAAAAATTTAAATTGCAAGTCAGGGGTACTCTTTCCACAACTCACAACAAACACTGCTGGCAGGCCCAAACATCCCTTACAAATTTTACATAGAGTTTCAGATACTTAAAAAGGTTGATTTAACTTTATTTGCAACAAATAACTTAACTGAACTCCAAAGCAAAATATGCCAAGGTGTGAGAAAGTTTTAATTTCTCCTCATTTGTTTAATCTTTAAATGTAATCATTCTAATCAATGGAATAGGAGATGAAGAGATTAGGAATACAGTTAGGTTTTTTCAACTTTTATTTCAGGTACAGAAGCCTTCCTTCCCCCACAACCACCAGTTAAATGTTCTTAAGAAAACTAGTGTGGAGGGGAATCTTCTCTATCAAAGATTTCAGAGTGTTTGTCAAGAATATGTTAAATCATTTCACTGTCTCCAATGTCCCAGATCATGAATAAAAATTAACATCCCTTATTTTCCAGCAGATACATTGAAACAAATGAGTTCATAAATAATTTTGTAAAAAAATATTTCCCACTTTAAAAAAAAAAAAAAAAAAAGAAAAAAGTTAAATTTTTAACTACTTCTACAGCTACAATGTTCACAAAGGCCTTCCATTCTATATTTTAAAGTTTGTGTACTGATTTTCATCTATTGTCTTAACAGAACCATTTCATTTCACTAGAAACTTGTGCAAATGGTCCAATGTTGGTGTAAATGTCCAATTTTGTACGATACTATGAAGCAATGGCCTTTAAATACAAATTTTTGTCCTGTTTTCCATACTGTTGGCCTTTATTTTCTTTACCAGTGGGTAGCCATAAAGGTTAAATATTAGAGGTCATTATAGGAGCACTCCCTACATAAAAATTTGTTTCAACATTCACAAAGCACCTGGGCAAATTGATCTGATAAATTAGAAAGTTGTTTTGTAAGGCTGCTAGGGAAGAAATAAAAGCTGTATCACACATGCCAACAATATGGTGACAGACTCCAGTAGAGTGAGGTCCAAAAAGGAGTCAGTTTAGATTCCACAAAGAGCATCTGACATTCGACTAAGATTCACTGTGCCAAAATTGACTGTCCAGGTAAGAATAATGATGGGAGTTTTCTACATGAGTAGAAAACACAAATAAGCTTCTACTTCACACTGTTGAGTGTTCAACACTGAGCTAACTTGTCACCTCCACTCCTATATAAAAGCAGGCAGCAGTTACACAACTGCCTTCAGGTCATCATGCTGAGCTGAACACTGGATGTCTAAGATTGATTTTAATTTAAACTCTCACGGTGTAAAAGTGTACTAGAATTTCCTTAGCTACAGATATTGCATACAATTTTGATTTCATAGAACAGTGAAATCACCAGTTCTTTCTTCTTCAGGGGAAAAAAAATTTCCACACTATGATTCTAGAAATACAGTTGGCACGAAGAAGCTGTGTTAAATTAGTAGGAATTCATGAGTAAGTCCTAATGTTTTCAAACAGTTTTGCTACATCCTGTATCTACAAATAACATGAATATTACCTCTAGCACAAATGTTCATTGAAGCAGTTAACCTTTAACAATATACCCAGAAAGTAAAATTTAAATGAACAGCAAATGTTCATACCGGAAATGGTTCTCCATGAATTACATCTTGTCAATGCAAACACTGAAACTGATGAGTGCTATATTAAAATAAAGACATCTTGGTTTCTAAACAGAACACAATTAACTAATAGATTCCATACATCGCTACTTATTTCTCAGATGGTTAACCATATTGATAAACCCAGAGGTGCACAATACCTGCTGCTAGACCTTTACGAGACTATAAATACACTCTCAGAAATAGCCTAACCTAACAACATTGTCCAGCTAGTCCCTTATGAAATACAATGGTAAACGAAGTCATCAAATGGAATTGAATATGCTCTCTCAGTATACTGAAAAAAATGCATAGTACAATGTACTTTATATTATTTATATTAGGTTTTGAACATTGGTTTGTATTTGTGCTCACATAAAGCTCAGAAAAAAACATCACAGGCCAATTTCTCACTGTATAGCTAGGAGCAGAGGACTCTGGTTTTGGGTGATTTCTAGCCTTGATACTTAAATTGGAACAAGAAGCATGACTTTAAGATTTTCATTTTTGATGCTGAAGATGTCAGGAAAAACACTAAGTGCTACTTTTCATAAGATGATATTTCAATATGCCAGTTTCACATGGAAGACATATAGTGCAGAAAGCAGCAATGGAACACACTTTCAAGGTATTGATAAAAGTCAGCAATTAGGACAAGGAAATGGGAAAAAGATATTTTTAAGAAAAAATAATCAAAAAACCAAAAAATACAGTGGCACTTGCATCACCTCAACTTCTTACTGTAAAAGACTTGGAGAAGTGCGATTTCTTTTCCTCCCTGCCCTCCCCTATACAAATAATTACTCTACAGACCCAAACTGACTCACCATAAAATATCCCATAACGAAAATAAACAATCAAAGTCATAAATCCTTTTTCAGTTTAACCCAAACTAGTCACAAAGTCTCACTGGGATTCTGAGAAATTTTAAATGGGATTTAAATCACTTCAGTTGTTAGCTTGTAAGTAGATGCATTCTAACAAGGAAGTTAATCAAAATTACACAGAAGACACCTTTTACTGCATTAAACTCCACAGAAAACCCTTGGCAATTTAGTATTTAATAAGGCTGTAACGTAATTAGATAGCCAAATAAAGCAGAAAACTAGAGCTTTTTTCAGTGGAACTTTAAGCCACATATTATCAATATGTGGCTCTATTTGATACATAACTGTTGCCATGTTCGAAGGATTTCCTAAGCTAATAAAGAAAAAGATCAAGAGAATATAAAATAATTACTATTCTATTGAAAATATCATACATCTCATTGCAAAGTTCATTCAAACTTATCTTTGCTTTATGGTTTTGACCACTACATACATTTGTAACACTGTGCTTATTTTCCCAGTTGGCTTCCATTTTTCCCAACACAATTTTACTTCCAGATAAAATAAGCTTATCGTTTTTACAACCTAATATGAAATTACTCAACTTGCTGTTTGTAGCGCAGTTCAAAATCATGGTACCAGAATACTGAAACAGGTTAGGGAATGGTCTGGGAGTCGCTTTTTCTTACTTACTGTCTCTGCCTCTCTCTTAGCAGTCTGCTAATTTTACTTCCAAAAGAGAAAATTGGGATTGACTCAGTGCCGATGCAACAAACCAATCAAAAATTCTCCACTAATGCTGGGACACAGTGCTTCTTAAAAAAAAAAATATTCTTTAAAATAAAAACATAAAAAAAATCATATAAAACTTACAAGTACTCTGCCAGTTAATGTCTGGGCAGATATCATGACTCCTGCCCAATCCTTCACAGACGTCATCCATCCCACTTCTGCTGCCACATTCTCCTCTTTTTCATCTGTTGGTTTGCAGGCTCCATCTGCCTGTGTGTCTCCACCACCATTGATCTTCTGGGCCTCCTGCAAAGTAAGTATTTGGGTTAGTCAATGTTTATCAAATTGACAAGGAAAGCCAGAGCAAAGCTATGTCTAAGAAATTATTTGAAAAACAGAAAATAGGTCTTCCTGGATTCCCAACAGCTGAAATTAAGAAACTAACTGGACATATGTCTTTAGAAATAATAGAAATATAAATGTTCTATAAGGTATCAGACTAACGACTGGACAATATTCTCCTTAAGATTACATCTAAAAAACACATACTTGGCATCAAATATGCTATATGTTCCTTCCTTATAAGCAGCATAATTGACTAGAGCTCTGTATGCAGTTATAGAGCTACCTATAAATCAATTTGTCACACACACACAGAAAGACCTTTCTGATGTATTAGTTCAAAACAATGATTACTAGGTGTGAACATAATTTATGCACAACTTTAATTTAATATCACTAGAATTAATTACCTGACTAAACCTTCACTAAGAAGCATGATGTAACAAGACAGTAATTATCAAGTGTAAGGGGAACTAAAGACACCACAGAGAATCTGCAGGGAGCTGCCATGCTATCAGTGAACCAGTTTTTCAATGAAAGTGTTTAATGTATCACAGGAATTATTCTGTCAGTAAGTGGCTCTCACAGAACAGAGAGCTAGAAATTAAAGAGGAGCCTCAGCTGCACCAAGCTGACTGATGAGTCACATGCACTGGAATTCGTATCAGTCTCTCATGGATGCCGCAGCAAGGATGTGGTGCTCCCTGCCTGCTACGTGCTACAGTGCTGCACAAAAATCAAGGGAAATGACAGGAAAAGCCAGCCTGGATTATACAGAGTTTAAAACATATCTATGGAAAGTATCAGACTGTGCCATAAGCATGCCTTTGATGACAGCATAATACTAATGACTCCTTCAATGCTTGACAAGTTATGCTAAGCAAGCATAGGGGAGGCAGCAAAATTCAGTGCTGAAGAAAGTACCAAGCACTTGAACTTCACACATAGATCTACAGTAGTGCTTCAAGCACTCTGCACAGACCAACCACTTGAAAGATCTTGTTTATAGATTACTTGTCTGTAGGCGACTAAGCAGGAAATCAATTGCCATTAATCCCCTTTGGGATATCTATTTTACAAGCAAAGATGTTTGACACCGGTTACGTGATTATTATTACAGTAGGAATACTACACTGTGATGGTCAAAACACATAGCTGTGAGATGGCCTTGAGGACACAGCTGGACATAAGGGTACAGGCACTTCCTGAGAGCAGTACTGAACTAATAAACAGTTGCATTGAATCTGTCAGCAAAGAACAGTAGAGCACCACTAAAAATGTAATATGTAGATCAACAGTTGTTTAAGAGAATCTCACCATTGCAACTTAATTAGCTAATCAGATTCTTTCTTCTCTTAGTTTCCCCTCCCAAAAAGTAGGCTCTCTGTTCTTAGTAGCAATTATAGCACATTGCATGATGTGGCTGTATTGATAATAAGAAATTATTCAGAGTTACAACAGTAATTCAGTACACTTCCCAGGCAAATAACCACACAAAAGATGAAAAGTACTTTGTATTTGCATAACTGGACCTCATTCACTGACAAATCTGAACACAGTGAATCAGGTATTTTGCACTCAGCATTGAAAGACACATCCTGCACTACACATGCACAGAGGACAACCTACAGGAATGAGCTCACTGCACGGGACAGTGATATACAGTGCAGCACAAGGCACTTCCAGCACAGTAACACTTGGCAGGAGACAACCAGTGACCCATAATATCACCCATCCATATAGATCAGTCCCAAAGCAATGCCTTGACCACTATCAGAGTTTCAATTATAAACCAGAAAAACTAGGCTCAATACAGCAGACATTGTAATAAAATAAAATATTGAAGTCAGACACATCTCCAAGGCCCTGGGGGCACTCACAGGCATCACTGGCCCTGGCCACTCTCCCCCAGGGTCTCCCCTGACCCCTTTGTGGCCCAGAATGCCATTTTAGCCCTGTCTAGGGCGACCCACTCCCATAGCCCTGTCCTATCCAGCCTTGGTGAGCCAGATCCCAACAGCTCAGCCAACCCATGGCCAGTTTCCCTTGCCTGGCTGATCCACAGGCTCTTACTTCAGGTTGGCCCCCAGAAGGCTCCTGGCAGCCAGGGCCTCATCCCACCTCCCCAGCCAGTTTGCTGGGCCAGGCTCCTGGCCCACAGGGAGCCCCTAGTGCCATAACAGCAACTAGCTGGTTAAACAACTACGCACTCCACTTATTTCTCTCTTCCCACCAGTTTCTCTGCCTTTTGTAACTGCTAGAACTTGTCTTTCAGAATGTAAACTTCACACACCAGATACTGCAGCATGGTCCTCCTCTGCATTGCACAGCGAGCTTTCATACTCTGCAGAAGTTTATACTGAATGAATGAATGTAATTTTCATAGTAAAGGAGGGGCAATTATCTCTTCTCAGATGAGAAACTGAGGTGGTGATTAAGTGCCTCAGTCACTAGAAAATTCATAGGCAGAGCAAGTATGAAACCACAGTCTTTCTTGATTTTTCCACCTAGCAACCTCTGTTGAAAATCACAGGGATGCATACCTTGCCAAAAACATTCGTAACTATGGATCTTGATATAGAAAGTTCCAGAACTACAGATCACTGAACAAAAAGAGCTGAATGAAAAAGGCAATTTTATGTTAGTGAACTTAGAAATACTAAAGTTGGAAAATTCTGTTACTGTGCACATGTTCCTTCCTTACCCCCAATCTTTTTGTCAATAGATGTGCTTACTCAGAAGACTATAAAAATAATTAAAATTTCCTAACACTCAATAAAATAGGCAATTTACTTAATTGAAGGAGAAAGGTAGTTTTTTTATATTTTGAAAAGGTTTTCATAGCCTACAGTTCTTTTTGCTGTATTGACTTTTGTTTGCCAATAAAATAAAGCAGTAAGGCGTGACAGCCCTATTCCGTATTTGATTCTCTGAAGGTATTAAAGTCTGTATGTAATACATTTGAATGGCGGTATTTCTTTTTTTATACCACTTATTCCACCTCTATTAAAATCTCCCGCCCATATTATTTCTTAATTAGAATGCAAGTAAAACAATCATCCCCTGCCAAGTATCACTTGGAGCAGACTCTCATGATCAGCCTAGCTCTTGCCACTGTTGTAGCTATAATTAATATGCAGATTAGTTGCTGTTATGTAATACTTGTGTTCAGCTTAGATATTTTATATTTGTCATCTGCATGGCTAGCTTCTTATCTTACTTAATTGGTTATTAAGTATTAAGAGAAGTTTATCCCTAAGTTATTATGCAATTGTGCAGAAATCACTAAAGGAGGTTTAAAGGCTGCTTTTATATACACTGAATACAAATCAGCCCAGTTCTTAAGTGTATAGTCTGTTCCACTGTTATTTCTTCACCTCGAAGCACTGAGTAACTGACAGAAAACACAAAAAAGGTGTTTAAAATAATCACCTGACAGTGACAAAAATTGTTTAATTATTTACAAGTAAAGTATCTTTATCCAGTCTGCTTACTTGTGGTCATTATTTTAATTACCTGAGAAAAGGAACTTGAATTCAGGTAGATGAAGTGAAAAGTGACATATTTTGTGAAACATACATTTCCTGAACTTAATTATAAAATGGAAAAGAGCATGATGAGAAGAGGTGTACAGGAATCAGGACTCACTGTTCTACCAATGGTTTGACAAAGACCTAGACCATAAAGTTCAATGCTTTGTCTCCTATTTTCAAAAATAAATTCTGGTTTAGATTACATAAATTCGGAGATGCTTAAACACAGTTACCTTAAGGAAGAAGAACTCAAAAAGGGAAAAGACACTCAAAACCACTTAATGGTTTTGAAAATGTAGTCCTGCCTGCTTCATTTCATCTCTCTAGAACACCTGCACAAACATAGAACTATCACATAGACACTCCAAGACAAGACGAGATAAAATCAGAAGAGTATTATGAAACCTTAAAACATCATCTAAAAATAATTTTAGGGCTTTTCAGAACACCTAAAAACACAGGATACCATGAAGACAACCTGACAAGCACTCTCTGAAGTATGGTACTGAAAAGACTTATCACTTGTTATAATATGTTAGAAAACATAGGAAACAGGGAGGTAACAAGAGGGAAAAGAAGAGGGTTAAAGTCTGGTGAAACAAAGAAAAGGATTTGATCGTCCCATTTATCTAACTTTTAGCTATTTGAATATCACATAAAAATCATGAAGTATCACCTCTAATAAGAAGACAGGGCATTGAGTCATGCCCACATCACTCAAGAGAAAACAGAATGCTCAATTTAAGCAAATGTTTAAAAACAGTAGTACCAAGGTAGCAAGCCCAGTATGCAGGCTTTGAATTTCATCCTAGATAACACAAGATGAGAAAGGGCCTGTCAGAATCACAATTGCACCTAGTTTAAAATATGCAGTAATAATACAGTAGGAAAATATAGTTTGGAGAAGTCAGGAAAGGGCTGCTTCAGATAAAACTGCAAGTTGCTGGCATCATTATCTCCATTAACTACCCTTCAATTAACACCATTACATTCCTAGAGCACACATTTTAACAAAGGCTTTATATCAGATCAATAACACTTTCATATTGGTTATTCTTACACATTAGCAATCTGTGTTTATGTTCCTGTCCTATTCATTCATCAGTTTCCCCAAAGCCACCAACAGGTGCTACATGAAGAGGAGTAATTTTCAGTATGAGATTATTTCTCCTTTCTGTTAGGCAAAGCTCTAAAACAGTGAGTTTAAAATTATTAGACCTCTATCAATAATTTAATTCCATGTCCTTAGATACATTCACTTGCCCTTTTGATAACTCCAAATAGGGGTCTTAAATTTATATAAATCCATAATACTATGCTGCATCCTCAGAAGCAGGGCAACATACAGTGCATGTTAAGACTTCAGGTACCTCCTGAATACATTGCCATGGCAGATGCTTTCCATCAGAAAGAGTTACCATCTGTAGTCTTCATCTTAATAGTTATTAAGTACCAGTTCATCCAGTGTAAAAACAAGCAAAACAAAAAAAACCCTGAAGCAGTTCACCTGTTCTAAGGCAGTTTTGGAAAAACGGGTTTTCACTGAAATATTAATAAACAAAACAAATGGGAATGTGAGAAATTAATAGCTGTATGGAGACTTCTCTTGGAAAAGAGTAAGTCTTGTAGGAAAGAGAAAGCAGAGGGTAAACTAACTAAACGTGAGTTGAGGTACTGCTTATAAACCAGCCTATACACAGCATCTCCTTGAATATTAGGTTACTAGTCAATATTAAGTTACGCTGATGTCAGTTATCATACTGTAGCTATGGTTTGACTAGTTTCAAATGATTAATTATTGATACCCATACAAACATTATTCCTTTCACTGAATAAAAGAACCAGAATGATCTGTGGAAAACACAGCTGATAAGATAACCAAGCATTTTGCTCTCATAAAATATACACAGGCTATATAATTTGGTTTTTGCAAATTTGGCAGGTTAAGAAAAGTAAGTCAAAAAACAGAGTACAAATTCTGTTTAGGTTAAGACTGAGATGGTGAACTCCTGTGAGATTATTCTTTTTGTTTTCTGCATTCCTGTAGGAATTCTGAGAAACATCTTGCCAGTCTTAATTACCACCAGAGCCTTACTTGTTGTGCTAGACAAAAAAAAGCCTTTTTTTTTTTTTTCCTTTTTGTCTTTTTCCAGTAACCAGCTTCCCTGTTGCATTTGTGCAGACCTTCAGTAATCCTGACAGATTTTTTGTTCTGTGCCCTTCATATTTCCGCTATGGGTTAGTTGTATAAAACCCCCTTTTCATGTCATTGCTTTGACTGACAAAAATTGCTGCAGTAGAGGAATTAATTCTAAAACCTTGACCTGATAGGCAAGGGAAACTAGATTAGTAATATATAGTGTTCCACATATGATCCCACAAATAGTACAACAGTCTGTCAAATGAAAGGTTCCTGGGTATGGTTCTCACTTAAGAATATGAAACAGCACACACCTACATTATTTGAAATCTGAAGAAAGTACAAAAAGATTCAGTTCAAAGATTAAAAATTTCTATGTGTTAACAGAAGTGCTATAATGTTACACTTTCATTGTTGTGAAACAGGATTTCCAAACAACTGGAAAGCTGGCTGACAGGTTCCCATACCAGCCTAAGAATAGAGACACATTCTGGAAGCCTCTGTTCTGTCACCAAATTTTGGAAGTGCTAGGCCACACTGTGTAGGGTCTTCACCCCACAGCTATAGAACAAGAGTAACAGTAGTTTCTGTTGCATAGGGTTCTTATAAATATATTTAGGATTTGAAGTGTTTAAGTATTACACAAACGGGAGACAATGCAGGTATAGTATAGGGAATCATAAAATAAGACACATCATAAAACCAGACTAAAAACTGGTACAGATTGTTAGAAAAGTTACATAAGACAATTGAACATATTAAGACAGATGTGTAAAAAGGAAGCTGTTAAGAACTCCAGGCATTATAGTGAAACAAAATAAGACAGAAAAAGTAATTACCAACTTAACATGCATTCAAATGGACAGAGTCTTTTTTTAAAAACAGGATTGGTTCAAGTTAGCAGGAGTTGCTATCAATGGTTACATAAACTTGCACCATAAGCTAAAAGGTTTGTGTGAATAATTTCATTTATATTTATTCAGTTTCCTTTTCTGCTTCTGACTGTGTATCAGACCACATTTATAGAAATACATAACTTGTGAACTTGTCATAAGACTACATAACAAGTGAACTTACTGTCTGTAACACATAAATAAATAGGATAGTGATACACAGTTTCAGAGGATTCACTGGAAAGATCTCACAAATCGTCAAACTAACACTAGGCCCATGAATTAGTTTCCTTTTTTATAGTTACTAGAGCATTTCTTTAATTAATTTCCCTCTACAAAGATCAAATTATTGTTGTATTAAAATATTCTCTGAAGGCCCTTTCAATTATAAAGTAGCAGACAAAACCATTTCATTTTATTACAGGGGATGCTAAGTTTAAATCACACATGTCATTTTTTTGGTCCCTACCTACCATAGAACTAGAGGTACATTAGGCAATTACCAATTTTCAACATTAGTCTTCAACTGTATTTGCTGTGGTTCCAGCCCTTTACTGCAATCACTCTTTCAAAATAAATTTAAAAAAAAACCCTTTATAGTAGAGTAGCCTTAAATACAACAAAAACTAAACTTGTAAAAATATATTAAGCAATATCAGATGGGACTGTTATTGAAACTATACAAAAGAAGTGCTCCTTAATGGAAAAGCACGCATTTTCTGTTATACTCCCCTTCTGTTTCTTCCCACCTAACAGAAGGCAAATCAAAGTAA
Source organism: Acropternis orthonyx (assembly GCA_035583155.1). NCBI lineage: Eukaryota > Metazoa > Chordata > Aves > Passeriformes > Rhinocryptidae > Acropternis > Acropternis orthonyx. The sequence goes on along the minus strand of JAWWEU010000160.1, from coordinate 12,766,353 downwards.
GAATACAATTGGAAGTAAAATTGATTCTGACATTGCCATGAAATGAAAACTGCCAAATTACCTATATCCTATTAAATGATTAATTCAGGAGAAACTTCTTTCTATCACAGATGATAACAAATTTTAAATATCATTAACCTAAAAGTCTCAAAGTGCTTCACAAATGCAAGAAAAAGGTCTTAAATATGAGAGGAAAAAAGAGGCAAGAAACAGTAGGAAAATTACCTAACTTGTTTATCCTGATTACAGGAAGTACTCTAGTTGATTGCTTGTAATTTTGTTGTTGTTGTTAGCATTAAGTAGTACACAATTCCAAGTTTTTCAATCACCTCCTCTTGGCACAATTTTTTAGTACCATGAAAGGATGAAAAACACATTGAAAAAAAAATTGATTTTTCCTAATTTTAAGAGAAGTATTACTAGTAAAACTTTAAAGACCTATATGACCTATATTATGAGAGTAGTTTTTACAAAATAATTATGTGGTACAAGGTGAAATAAGAAAACTGCTGAAATAATTATTCACTGCCAGGAATAGTCAATACTAAAATAGGTCATTAAAGGTTTCACAAAATAGAAGGTTTATTGCACTAAGACATATTCACAAATACTACGTACAGTGTAAATACCAAACTGCTTTGTCAGTGAAGTTAAACTTCAGTTGCATACTTTTCCCCATGCTGCTCCATCACAGAGGGGAGATTTTATCTATTAGCAAACAGCACACTTTCTTTCACTGCATTAACTTCATCATACTTTCTTGCTTCTCTACCAGAGGTATCCAAGAGAAGGAGATGCAGACTGAATTGTAGAAGGAAATTTTTGCCCTCTTCTATAAATTACAGAATAGTAAGGCAGCCAGCACCCATGACTAAAACTCATGCTCAAAATCACCTCTCTAATGCCCCAAAATCACAAAAAAATACATGGATTAGGAAAGGCAGTACACAGCTTAAGAGACAGAGTATTGTAGAGTAAGGTATTGTAACTACTCCAAAACTGGAATCGTAGTTCTTACATAAAAGGAATTAACTACCTCCCCTCCTTAACCAAAAGGAAAGTTTTTCACCTCAAAAAAACTTGGTGACAAGAGTTTTAGGTCTTCATTTGACTCAAATCAAACATTTTCACATGGAAGGGATGGACTTAAGGGCTTTTGTATTTTATGTGAAATAGCAAATTATTGATATTTTATGGGAATATAGGCAACCTTCATCAATACTAAGGCTGTCAATTAGAATTTATTTGCTTTTTTACTTTTACAAAGAGATTTATGATTTTTCACAAGGTTTTAAAGGTAACAAGATAAAAGATGAAGGAAAGAGGCAGCAGGAGAAAAATAACTGAGACACTCATGAAAATAACTAGACAGTAATTTCACAAAAAGCATGTATAATAGTAATTTGAAGAATACCAGAGAATCATTCCACTATCAGCCAAATTTGACAAAACAGTAAGCTCTAGGGCCTTTTTTGATTCAAGGGTAGTATATCACATTTATTCTCATTGTAATAAAATCATAAAGGAAAGCACAATGAATTAAAGGGAGCTCTTTGTAGGATATAAAGCCATATCTAAACCTTTACTGACAGAGGAAATTAAGTTCTAGTATGCAGCACATAAATATATGAAGAGCAGCAGGTCAGCCAATAAGTAATTAAAAATATTTACTAGCTTAGAACACTTCTTACTCAGAGATTACAGAGTTCAATGCAGCTTTCAGACTGAAAGAACGCAGTGCAAGGGGAAGTCAGAGAGCATTCAAATGTTCAGGGATCTGGAGAAAAGATATATAGCTCTACTTCTCAAAATAATAAAAATGTATATTTACTTAAAAAGTAACTGTTCAAATGATTACTTCAAAATATTTGTATTAAACTTGGCATTTCCCTCTAAAAGACCAGTCACATGACATTGTAAATAATGTGCAAGTGCTATTATTTAATCAAATAGCTATGGCCTCATTTATTACCAACTGCTGTGGAAACAGTTTTGTATAATCTGAATTTCATGACCATTGTGTAAATGGTAGACAAAAGTTTTTAATCTACAGGGAATCTTTTTTTGTTTTGTTTTGGTTTTGTTTGTTTTGTTTTTTTTTTTTGTTTGTTTGTTTTTTGTTTTAGGTTATATTTCTTTTAGGTAGCATATATTACTTTGGTTCACTTCCTAGACACTAAATATCAGCATTCAAATTATCCAATATCAACACTTGTAGACTACAAATACTGCATCTTGTACATTTATGATGCAAGGAAACAGAGACAGTTCCTGGAAATTCATGGATAGTGACTGAAATTTAAGGCAGAGAAGAGAGGAAAGCTAAAGTTCTGTTTGACTTGCATATTATAGCTCCATCAAATTTTATTTATGCTCTATAGAATGAGGAGAAGCTAAGTGAATTCTCTTGGACTTTCTGAACCTCATTGCTTTAAATAACAGGAATAACAAACTGACAGAGATCATCTCCTGCTCTTGGTGGGCATACCAGTGATGCACTGCTAGGAATTGATGCGTGACAGTGACATTGAACATAACCTTTTTAAGCAATCAGAAGTTGGACTAGTGGAAAATAAAGATACATGGTGTCCCTTCTTAGCTCTCATAACACATCCTGCTTAAGGCAGGATTCAATCTGCCTGTACCAAAACTTACAGATAAAGCTCCTACTCTGACAGGTCATTTTCTAAATGAGAACACCAACTCTCTGAAGTTACGCAGAGGCCTGAATGCTTACAAGCAGCACTGGCAGAGTTGAATTAGTGGCAGAGGACAGGTGAGGTGCTTAAATATAGTCCTTATTCTGTCTTCTGAGTTTTTGGTTTCAAAATTTATCAAACCAGCAAATGCAGCATATGTCACAAGAATATGTTACTCTCTCTGCCTATAAATTATGCATGATATAGCAAGCAGTTATTGTCACCTGATCAGGAAAGATAATGAACATATGTGAGAGAATAGGTCAACTTAAAGTTTGAGCTCTTTTTCTAAAATTAAGCAATAGTAAGAAGAAATTAAAGTGTAACTATTGTTCAATATTGAGTTTTAATTTGCTTGACCTTCGTGGGAACAGAAGTGGACATTGATGAATAATAATGGTACTATGGAAATTCCCATCGTCAATGCCCTTTTTATACATGTTGCAATTCTGTTATAATGTGCTAGCTTCATTACAGGGCCTAGAACCCTTATTTTTTTCTTTCAAATTTTATATGCATTATTCTGATAAAGAAATTGCTTCAGCATAAAGATTGAACAGTTCATCAAAGCAGGCTGTCAAACTTTACACTATTCACAAGCTGTATTTTACAAAACCTATTCATCAGCTTGAAGCTTAAGAGACTTTCTCCATTTACAGTGCTGCATAATTACCTCACACAGCTTTCCAAGATGCAGGTGGCCCCCCATAATTTATCTGTGAATGAGATTCGTTGACAGTCCCATACAAGTAACACACAACATTAAAAATTTTACCTTAACTACTTCTTAAAAGGAGAAAGGACTTAATTAAGATGTAGTTAAAAAAAAAAAAAAAGATTCATACATCAATAATTCACATCTTGCAAATACCTGCCTCTACCTGATTCAGCAACAAGACACTGAGGCAATACATATAACTAGGGGATCGTAAGACACAATTCTGTCTCTTACTCGCTATTATGTTTTTACATTGACCAGCGCAGTAAGTAGATGCCCTTGCAAAAGTGCGAGAAATGTTAATCCAGCAATTTAAGAGAAGTTACTTTGAAGCCGTTTAGCACCGAACAAAGGAGCGAACACCGACCTGGGCTCTGGGCAGGGCTCTCTGCATCGACCAGGGAGACATTTCTGGTGAGGCTGGCGGACACCCTGAGGAGCCCTCAGGGCGTGAGGGGCAGCACCAGCACGGAGAGGTGGTCACATCTCCCCCTGCCTGGGTACCCCTGCTGTCCATCGACACCCGGAGGAGTCCGCCCGGAGCCGAGCTGGCCACTGCTCGCCCAGAGCAAGGGATATAAGACCGTGCCCAGCGGTGCCGGCAGGCGAGCCCAGCTCAGGTTTACCCAAGCTTTAAGCCCGAGTGCTGGTCCCTCTCCTCGTCCTGCCTGGCTCTCCTCGCCATCACCTCTTTACCCAGCCTGCCTGCATTGGTTCCTCCGAAGTTCTTCCCACTGGTGGTGGTAATTCTTTCCCTTTGCTTTAGCCTGTCCCTTTCCTTATCTCTCCCTCTCCTCCCGCATTCTCGGCTTTTAATTATTATCTCAATAAAGGCAGTATCTGTCTGAGACATAAGTGCCTGAATCTCCCCTTCTGAGCAATCCATTAAAAGAACCTAGATACAATGTCAAACTGGATTGTAACAGGGATGGCTCTGAGAATTAAATATATCTCTGCATTTCAGATTCAGCTGATAGAAATCAGGAAAAAACTAAAGGCATGAGCTGTAAGATCAGATTTTTCTCCCATTTAAAAGTATGATTTTTATCCTCACAAACTAGTTTAACAAGGAAAATGGGATCTACAGGTTACAAAAGCAGAAGTCACATGTAGCATGCTTCGCATTTTCTAAATCTTCACTGGCATCACAGGATGCACTGCACATAATTCAAATGCCTCATTTTATTAACACTTGTAAAGTGCTCAATACACCAAAAGCGATATGCAATACCTAAGTACTTTCACTTGATCACCATGGTGGCAACCACTACTGCCTAGAAGCACCTAGTGGTTCTCACCCGATGTTGCAAAAGATTTCTGCTCAATAAAATGGACTTCCTGATAAGGAATCTTCTTCTTTAAGACTAAGTCATATGTCAAATTTTTGTACTGTACTGTTTAAATAAAACTTGACTTCAAATATACTGTAGAGGGTTCTACATGAAGGGTCCTTGTTACTGACTGAATCAATACAGAGAGCTATAAAAATTCAAACGAAAAAGTGTTACCTTCATTCAGTTTTCATTTTTTTACAGGATTCAAAAATGATGAAACAATTTTATTTCCTCTAAAACCCCACTACTATTGTCATATGAAATTGAGTTGGAATCCCTCAGGTCAGCAGAAGTCTTTCTCTGTACTGACTTCTGTTCATGCAGATAACCACATGTGATGGGTTTGAGTAACAGAAAGTTACTCAAAAGTAAAAAAGAAAGTTACAGGAGTAACAGAAAGATATAAATTAAGCAAACTTTCCAAGCTCTACTTCCATTTTTACTTCCCATCCCTGGAAATGTTCAAGACCAGGTTTGAATGGACTTTAAGCAAGCTGGTCTGATGGAAAGAGTCTCTGTCCATCAAAGGGCGGTTGGAATGAGATGACCTTTATGGCCCCTCCCAACCCAAACCATTCTATGATACTATTATGCGAATCCGTGATTCTTTTAGCCATCTCTCTGGATACTACCATCTCATAAGGGATTATAACCTAGTAAAAGGCATTGTAAATGTTGTGGAGCACCACGCAAAACTAAGTTCACACTGGTAGCACCTCTGTCCAGAGTATGGCAGTACAGATATAAAGCCAGCAGTTCCTCTGACTGGGTTTGAGTTGATAGCAAGTTGAGTATCATTCAACAATGTGCCGTGGCAGCCAAAGGGACAGGGAATCAGTCACAGCACCAGCATGTCAGAGTTCAAGGAACATCTGGACAATCCTCTCAGTCGTATGATTTAGATAGTCCTGCAAGGAGCAGGGAGTTGGACTCAATAATCCTCATGGGATTCAGATATTCTATGATTTCACATCTAAACTCCTAACCTTCACTCTAAACCTGCCTTTGTTAAACCTTTCTAATCCTGCTCTCCCTATGTACCCCTGACCTCTGACCCTGTTAAGATGCTTATTCTAACACAGTAGGGACTGAGTTGAGCAGAAGGTATCTAGTCACAAAGCAGAATATGCTGAGAGACAAGTTTTATTACTTAAGTAATTTAATCAGGAGATAGGGAGGTCTCATCCTTCTTAATTTTTCACTTTCCACTTGCTTGTTTTAGGGATGGGGGTTTTTGAGGTTCTCTTCCCTTCCCCTCCCACCTCTCCCTTCAAACATAACAGTTTGCCTTTTCCTGTCTGCAAGTTTGGCCCAAAGCCTCCATTTTCTTTCGGAGCATCTTCTACTATTGTCATCAACTGTGGTGGCACTGAGAAGTGAAAATATGATCAACACCAGCACACATACTCTGGATGCAACTCTGCCAATTTCCTGGGGTGATAAAAGATGTTTTTGTTAGTTCTCATGTCTTGTAGGAGCCACTACTAACCCAGGGAAAGAGTCAAAAACTGAAAGCAAGACTGACAGCAGGAATAAACGGTCCCATGGGCACTGAGGCCACCATTTAATTAAATGAGGCATCATGGGAGTATACACACCAAATTACCCAAATGCTTACACAGCCTTTCAGTTTGCTGGAAAATTTTTCTGCTATAACAAAATAAAACCACAATTGTAATGAAAAAATACCATTAGGCTGGGTCTAAACTCAGTAATGTGTGTGGCAAGGCTACTGTAACTGGAACACTCGAAAAATAAAAGCTACCAGATACAGTAATCAAGCCCCAGAAGGAGAATGAGAATTCACTGGTTTGAGTATTTAACTGCAAAAGCAAGCATATGGGAATTGCTGAAAGAAATATGCAGACATAGTTTGCTGATTTACAGTTTTTAGGAATTAGGGAGTAGAATGGAATTTCTGAAAATTATATAAATTCAAATTTAATTTTTGTCTAAAATGAAATTTTTTTTTGAGTCTGCTCCACTATTACTTCTGGGAAAAGAATTGTTTTACTTAGAAAATTTAGACATAAAACTTCAGAATTCCATAGGCAACTCAGGCTTCATATTAACAAGCAAGATGTCTTCTGGGCTAGTGAAGTCAGAATTCAAATTCTGTCATAAAACTGAACATTAGGGATTCTCCTATGATAGCATTCTGTGACAAGTACAGCAAGTTTCCCATCACAACTGGGATTCTTCACACTACATGATCACTTCACCTTGTCAGAAGAGGGGTATGAAAGGTACGAATACAAATCTTGTTCCTGGCAACCAAATTACTTCAAATGCCGCCCTGACAATTAACTCATATCAAGAAACAGGCCAATTTCTTGCCAAGATTATACAGACCTTTTAACAACTAATTCTAGGTTATTAGAATACAGCTTTGAGTTTGCTTCCTGACATCTTAAGACACCCAGCATCCCAGTAATGGTGGCACTGCTGCCTTACTGTGCTCCAGACCCTGGAGCTCTGAAAAATGTTTTATTTCATTACTCAGAGACCTAGCAACAGTGTTATTGAATAAAATCATCTTCAGTCATAAAAAAATTACATTTTTAAAAATGTATGATTTTTTGCTATGCTCTGCACTCCTTGTAATCAACAAGTTCTACTGGAATCTAAGTGGTGGAAATTTTTCATCAACACAGGCATATCAATTATGATAATGTCAGCACTGTTGGATGCCAGATTCAAACTGTTGTTAGGTAGACTGTTTATAAGATGGCTGGAGCAGAACAGTACAAAAGTATAAAAATAAATTGAATACTTACTTTTTCTCTATTAAAGTTAGAACTACATACAACTTGTCTGCAAATCCTATGTCACTGTAACAAACTTCTGCCCTCATTCCTTCAGTGGAAGTTTGGAGTTGTATGTTTTTCTGGGTTTTTTTTTTGTTTGTTTGTTTGGGGTTCTTTGGTTTGGGGGTTTTTTTAACAATTAACTCACTCTCTCACAGAGATACACTCTCTCAAGGATACTCACTAGGATGTAGACAGATGCTAGCACAGACTTACACCCCTAGATCTGAAATGTTTGAGACACCAAAGAGCTATTTGGGCATATCTCCCATTCCTGGCCTACACTGATATCCTTGCTGCAACAAAACTCTTATAACACAGATTTGTTCACACTTATCAGTACTTTTTCCCCAAATGTATTCAGACATACAAACAATGTTACTTCTGGTAACTGAATATTTCACAAACTCCTCTGAATCTCTAAAGTCTGCAGAGGTCCCTAAAGATGAAAAAATGAAAGCTTTCATGCAGACATCTCTAAAGCTTAGTGCAAATATTTCTCCCTTTTCCTATGTTCTTTGCAATCACAGTGTAGCTTGTTAAAATACCCACTTTCTTAACAATGTGATGATAGAGTATGACCATCAAATAAGTTCCAGGTGGTCTAATCAAGTTATAGTCCTGATCATTCCAATATACAGGGTAGCAACCCAGTTATTAGCAGAACAAAATCAGGAGGGTTTCACTTGGGTGGCTTGGTTGTGTTTTTGTAAAAACTAAAGAAATTTCAAGTCAGTGACAGAGATAATAAAGGCATATTGATTCTTAAGAACTAGGGAGATGGGCCAGAAACTATAAAGACAGATCCCTCCAGGACAGGACAAAGGATAAGGCTCTATAAATTACTCCATATGGTGGTGGATTTTTTTGTTGGGGTGTTGGTTTGGTTTGATGTTTTTTGGATTTTTTTTTTTTTTTTTTTTATGTTTGGGTTTGCTTTTTTCATTGCTTAGTGGTTTTGTTTGTGTGGGGTTTTTTTAAGCGAGCAATGTAAAGAGAAAGAACAAGGAAGTTCATAGGATGCTTTCTGGATACAAATAAATCGACAAAAGAATACCCACATGACTAGGGGTTAAAGGAAAGATGAGTTAAGGATACTCTCTCTAGGTACTTCTCTACTCTTTCTCTAGCAGAAGTAAGGGCAAACTTGTTTGTCTTAGCTTGGGTAAACTTGTTTCCCTTTCAACTCCAGTCCCCATGATTCCTCCTATATCTTGACTATTGTGCAGTGACTCCTCCACCACTTTCCAGCAATCTAAAGCTACAAGCATCAACTGTATTGCTAATTCATATTCTAGGACCTTATAGACATGCAGTATAAAAGTCAAGTGATTTATTATGTAAGAATAATTTTACAAATAACAGTCCTTAGGATTATTCTATGTAAAGTTTTAAATCTGGTTTTACCACAAATAAACAGGTATTTCAAATTCAAAAGTTAAAAATACACATATTCCATAAGCTTCTAATTAGCAATGATCTATTATTGACAAGACTCTTCCATTTCACTGGAAAGTTTCTGCTCACTATAACAGGACTGCAAACAGGATAATTAGTTTTAACATTTTTATTTTCAATACTGAGAAAATTGGAATATGTTTGCCTATTTTTATTTGTTTCTAGCATTTACATATATCTCATTTGGGTTAAAGTCCCTTATAACCCAAACCATTCTACGAACAAATTATATGAGAAGAGATATGACAGTGCAATCAAAATAGGTAACAATTTAAGACTTATGTTACACTCAACTAGTCATGAGCAAAGCAAATATATCACATTCTTGACACTTTTATCTCTGAGTTAAAGGAAGGGAATAAAGTTATCCAGCAAGTAGAAGCTCATCAATTTGGAGTCAGAAGCATTATTCATTGCCTACTTGCTGAATATTCTCTTAAGATGGATAACATATACTATACCAGTACAAACACCAATTCATACGGACAAACTCACTAAAATATACATCGCCAAATGACATGTACAAAAATACTCAAATATAGTTCAGGAACACCTTTTTTTTTTAATTAGTCATGCGTTATTTCTTTCTTCATTGAAGAACAATTTAAGAAAAAAAAAAAGGAAAAAAAAAGGCCAGCAACAGCTAATTGTGACCTAAAACATTGACAGAATCTGTTATATGACTTTGTATTTTGAATAATTAAACCCAAACTACATTTGATCAACAAAATAAAAGGAAAAGCTTTAAAAATCTACATTAAAACAAAGAAGACTTTACCATGCAATGGGGAAAATTTTTATTTCCTAACAAATACCAATTTTACTACATATCTTCTAATTATTTCTTTAAAAACAGGCTGGACACTAAAACCTATTTAAAATAAGGGAAGACTTTTCACAGTTTTCAGCAGTCTTACAATTAGCTCTCTATTTACTATAATTCCCTTCCCTAGCAAGAAGCAGGTAATCAGAACTGCACACTTTGTTGTGATAAATCGGATCTTTCATTTGATTTTTGGAATATGTAAAAGTAAAGTGCTCATTCTTTCAGGAAATTACTTTATGCCTACATAAGGACACATTCTCCTAACAACATCAATGGACACTCAAAGGTGGTGACTGCCAATACCACCCATTCTAACAGCACATTCACCTGGCCACTACTGGTTGCCATCAGCCAATGCATGGTCAGTTTTGGAAGCGGATTTTACGCGCAGGGTAAGCAGCTGCCAAGAAGCTGACATTTTGGAAGCGGTTACAACAAACTGAAATCTGTTTAAGCAAGTAATGCAATTTTTTTGGTGCAAGATGGACGACAAAAAACAGGATTCTGAGGATTCTGTAATACCATAACAGGAATGGGAACAGTAGCCTTGGGATCCAGAAAACTTATGTATTAACCAGGGCAGACTACTTTCTCCAACCTCTTAGGACAGTTTGCTCTGATCTGAGTGGACTAAATTGTTATGTGCTAAATTCATTTAACTTTTCTAAAAATAGAAAACAGAGTACATCTAGAGGCAAAATAATCTTAAAGATACAGTATTGTGTTTCAATTAAACTTTAGTTTCCTCTACGTGGGAAGTGATATCCAGACCAAGTAACCAAGTTTGCTAATTGATCATAGGTCACATAACCATACAAAAGAAATCATATTAAATTTTAGGATTTTTTCTATAAAGAAAAAAGAACAAAACACAACATGATAAATACTTTGAAGCCTAATTTTATTTTCTTTGTCAATAAAGATGTATATACACACACTCACCCTTACCTAGGAATAAAAAATACTGCAAATATTTCCTTGACATGCAGAAAGAATCCAAATTATAATAACATACTGTAAAGGAGAACACACTAGTGAAAACAACACAAATAGAAATAAAACTGACAATTTCCTCATATACACTGAGGAAAGGCAAAGTAAAAGTATAGTACTACATAGGAGAAAATAGTTAGATTTTTAAAAATAAATGTTTTACTGTTGCTACTGTATAGCAAACACCCTGAAACTAACAAGAGTTCACTCAGATACTCAGATTTCAATACTGCTACACAAGTAATAAACATAAAAGTATCTACATATTATAGTATTACCCCTCAAACTGAAATCACTGCACTAGTCCTGTGAGTAAACAAGACCTACATTAACATCACTACTATTAACTGAAAACAAAAAAATCACTTATTTCCACAGTTGCTTCTCTCAAAGCACTGAATCTGTAAAACTGTAACTGCTTATTTGCACACAGCAACTTAACACAAAAAAACATTAGGGACTTCTCTAATCTACCACAAGGAACATCGGAGACCAGAAAACTAAACAGCTAAGGGACCGGATGGATATTCTGAGGTCTAACAAAGTGGCCTACTTAAAAAGGAAGCAGAATTTTAGGAAGAACTTAAGACAGTAATTTGACAACCTTAACTACATCATTTGCACACTTGAGATTGATCAGTTATTTTGTCCAAAAGTGAAAAATTTCCATACTATGATCATCAAAATTTGTAAAATATTTTAAGCATCTAGGACTGAAGGTAACAAATACCTAATTTTGCTTATATATCTCACTCTTATTAATATAGTATCAAATTATATCAACAGTCTTCAGGATTTACTCAGAACACTGGTGGCCTTGAAATATCTGCTTTCAGGCTATTTAAACAAAGCAGGCAAGTTTTATTTGACCCCTTTTTCCAATCTGAAAAAGGAGGTACAGAGAAACTGAACGGCATGCGAAGAAATCCTGATCTGAAATTAGATTATATGTTTTAAGCCATAGCACTAATGAAAGGAATAACCTTCCTCTCTCATGTGGTGTATGTAAGCAGAATCCTTTGCCTTGCTAACTAAATCATACACAGACTTAAACTTACTTCTGAGAAATCTTCTGGGAGTCCTTGAGGTCATTTTTCAAAATAACGTCATGTTACTTGATGTATACATAGAACACATTCCTTATAGTCTGGGTCCTCTGATAATTTCCTATTCTAATTAGTTTCCATTGGGCTAGAAAACATAGTGCTTCCCAGGACTGTAAATTTAGCCCATGTCCTCATTTCCCCCACCCGTCACTAAATGAAAAGGGTCATCATTAAATGCAAGCTAGTTCCTAACCAAGTTTTGGCAGTGTTTTTGAAAGACCTGGTTTCATCATAAGAAACCTTGCAACCAAGTTGCCATTTAGAAAACAGATTACCAATCTAATTCACTGATTAATTCCTTGTGTCTCCTACCAACAATTCAGCCTTGGAAAGTAATCAAATAAGAGCAGATGGACAGCTCCCCAACACAGAAAGACTGCGCAAACAAAGAAAGTAGCTTCATCCACACATCTTAGTCTTCTAAGGCCAAGAAAACATTGTCCTTGTTTAGGAGGAGACCCATTTTCACATGAGTAACATTTTTTTAGGATAAGTGTATCTGAAAGGATTCTCAGTTAAAAAAAAAAAAATGGAATTGCTACTTCAGCTCATGTTTAAGAAACTCCTGCACACAGCAGTTGAAATCAATCTGGATTTCTGCCTGCCATGCCAAGGCAGGAACTCTCTTTCTAATCAAAAGAACTGTTACTACAGTCTGTGAAGAATATAAACTTAGCATTATGGATGATAGAACAAAAAACTTGGCATTCCAAACAGAATTTTATTTTTCCATGTAGAGGTTTACAAGGCAGAAGCCATTTATTTGGAATTACATACAGAGTACTGCAACACTGCAGAGACTTGTGGTGTCTAGAAAAGCAGCATCTCCTTATTTATGGAGGCTAACTTACTGACTGAGAACTACACAAAAATAGTTTGCCTTTTATATTTTTTGGTATCCTAGAAAGTAAGCAGTGAACATTAGACTAAAGATAACCAGAACAGGCTGCTATGATTCCTAATACTAAGATCCCACATATGCCTCAGCTTAGCTAATATCCAGCATTCAATAAGATAAACTATCACTACAATAACCAGTACTGTAACCAGTTAAGCATGCTAACCACTGGAATTCCAAGTAGGAATGTGACATGCCCAGTTCTTAATACAATGCCAAGGAAAGCAATATTTAACCATGGAACACAATCTCCTTGAGCATTTCTGAAGCATTACTCCAGAGTTCAGGTGGTACCAAAGAGTTCTTTAAGAGCTACCTAGTTAAGAGCAACAAATAAAAGGCTACAGGAAAATGTTCCAACAGTCCTTTAACAGCAATTCATTTAATATTTAGCAGCAACATTTTTAAAATGTCTGTTTCTAAAAGTTACTGAAAGCTCTACTACTATTATACTTCCACATTTCTTAAGTCAACACACCATGGAAAACAACTCTATGAACATCGCATTACACATATGTCTTTAAAGTCTTACTGGGCCAATTGGGACTCAAGTTTTTATTTATTAAATTATATTCAAATACCCTTATTTCTCATGGTTCTTTGGAGTTTAGGGATTTTTCTTAGTTGGGTATTTTTGTTTGTTTGTTTACCTGGGGTTTGGGAGAGGGGATTGTTTTGGGGTTTTTTTTGCCTCTGATTAAATTAAGAACACAATGTATCTATATGAGACTGAAGTTCAGACACAGATTTGGCTTACTCAACTCAAATAGTCTCATCCACTACCTGAAAGGTTAATGAAAAGAAATTATTTTATTTGGGGGTTTGTTTGTTGGGGTTTTTGTTGTTTTCGTTAATTTCCTTTGCAGCGAGCACTACTGTTCCACTTAAAGATAGCTACTTTGTTGTAAAAAAAAAAAATTCTTGGGTCTGTAAATGGAAAATAAAGTCTACCTCAGTATGTAAAAAACACTGAGGAGCCATTGCAATATATTTTATTTTAGACACCAATTTGTTTGAATTTCATTCTTTAAAATGACACTAGATATCCACAACATATAGAATTCTCTCTCAGATTAGTTTTATATTCTTTGAGCATTTTCAAAACACACTTGTGAGTTATACTTCATATCTATATTCATTATCCAAAAAGGCAACAACATATGGCTCAGATCATAAAAATCAAGGAGTATTAATTCTTCAGCCTTTTTATTTTCCTTTTTTAATATATACTGGAAGAAGAAATCATGCTATTTGGAAACTATTCAATAAACAGAACAGTGATAGTGACTCTACTTAATTTTTTCTCTGATGAGCAATTTGGCAACCTACTAGGAAACAAGCAAAAAAAACCCCATTCAAGTGCATCTATTCTAGAAAGTTCCCTCTTCTATACTTAGCTGTACCTTCACTTCTTCCTGAATATATTTCCACAAGGATCATTTTCATAGTAAAATATGTATTTATAATTTTTTGGTCAGCATTTTAAATTGCCTAAACAATTGTGACAAATTACTACATAATACAATGTAGCTATAGTTGCTAAACTATTACTTAAGTGCTTAAAAATTTACCAGAACGATTCTCATCTCCATGAACAAGGCATGTTCAGAATTCATATCAAAAGGAACATAAGCAAAAGGTCACATGAAGCCTTACCTGAAAAATAAGTACTTGAAGTGAAAGTATTTATTACATCACTGTATTATACTTATCTACCAGAAGAAGAATATTTAATTCTTATTTAGTTTTACATTAAGAAAATAGCAAAGACCTTCATGTTGGATGAGCAAAAAGCCAAAGACTAGAGAAGCTGGATTTTATTAATCAAGCAATATCACATTATCCATCCATTTTAATTTCCTTAGATAAGTGATGTTCTGTGATAACTGAACACAGACACAAGTGTAGAAAAGGGCAAGAAAGAAGTGATATCCTACTCAGTCTGATCACACCCTTGGGGATTCAATTTATGTAAGAAAGGAAATTTTGATCTGAAAGTCTTAAGCAATTTAGTATCACTGATAAAGTTTCTGCACCTCCACAATCTGAACAAGGGAAAAGCAAAAATACATAGAAATGCAGAGTCTATAAATCTATAAACCTGTAAGATACAATTTTTGAGAAGCACCCTAAAATTTGATTTTGGAAATGTGAATGTCACTTATCTTTGCCCTGAACTTCATATTGACTAATTTTTTTATTTGTATCAATATTCACATCCAGCAGGTAAGTTATAAAAATTAAATGGTTTTGGTCACTCCTCTAGATTTGACTGAAAAAACTGGAGTTTGATGCTGTAGATGCTATAGATTTGTTTAGGTTCAACAAGAGAGAATGAGAAGAAGAGAGATGAACCATGAGTTGTTTATGCACACAAACTGTGTAGGTCTCAGAAAAACCACTCAGGTTGCAAACAGCTGAAAGTTTGAAGAGGAAAAGGAGGGAGAGTTATATATGCCAGCCTAGCTTAAATGTTCATCTACAGGCTTCCATTCCTGGCTACTATTTGCAAAAGAATATTTGGCTATATGTACCTTTGATACAAAGCTGTTTATTATGTTTTAATAAAAGGGAATTATTTACTTAGATTACTGACAATAATGTCCCTGCTTTGGTTTAACTATTCAAAAGGAAGAAATCAGGGCAAATAAACCCTCATAAAGAAGGTAAATGCTTAGAATCAGTACAGCTAAAGGGCTTACAGTCACTTGCCACAACATAGAAATAAAAGTTTGGTGTCAAAAGTTACAAGTTACACTCATGGCTGTATCAAGGAATATCCTCCCTGTATTAGCTAACTTACAGGTAGAAGCAAAAACAGACGAAGACAAATACAAAGACAAAACATAAAAATAAATCTAGTGATTTAAAGCCTATGAACAAAATCCAGCCTGTACACATTTGCATTTTGTCTTAACATTTGATTCATGGTTACACCTTCAGAAAAAAAGATACAGAATGGAAATACCTATGCCTGATTAATTCAAAGAGTCACATGAGAAGTGCATTGAATCTGGTTCTCCTTTTTCTCTTTTGCCAGTTTTTGCCATGCTTCTTTTTAAAATTGTCTTTAGACAAACAGTGTAAATGTTCTCTAACTTTGTTTTTAAAAGGCTAAAATAGAAAGTGTAATTCTGTAATTGAGGGACAGCTGGCTCTTACCATGATATGCCAAATGAAGATCCTTTCCACTGGAATTTGTTGCTACCACTGATTATAGGTTACATTCCCAGAATTAAAATCCCATTCATAAGGATTTGAAAGCCAGAGCTTAAGACTTGTCATCCATATGTGCCTCTTCTCACAGAACAGTGGATACTACTTTGTAACTTCCCACAGGAGCAGAAAAACAGCACAAAAACGCGGCTACAGGGAACATCTTTAAACTATAAATGGTTATTAACTGAGGTCCAGTGCATGCTGTGCACCTTCTTACAGTCTAGCAAAATGACTGTGCCTGGAAAAATGCCAAAAGCCTGGAGTTCCTTCCTTAATATATAACATTTGAGCTATACAAAGATTTCATAGGCAATTTTTTTGTCACTGAACTTAATTTATTTGTTTTTCTATTACTGTATAACAGATTTTTTGCAAGGAAATAAAAAGGTATTTCCTTGACCCATTATCACAACTTTCTGTTGATTTAATTTTATCAGGAGTCACAGAAATGATAATGGACTCAAAATGGGGTTTTAACATATGTTGATACTTTATAAAATCCAACAGGGCATAGGAAGAGCATATTTATAGTTCACAGTGTAAATTACCATAAACTATACTTTTCTTACATCCTAAAGGCAACAAAAACCAATCCTGTCCTAAATGCAGTGCTCATGAGCTTTGGTGTTAAATACAGAAGCCAAATTTCTGAATGGTTTCCTCCAACAGATACATAAATGCATATCCCATATTGGAGTACAAAGTTCCAACTCATTTTAACAGCAGTTCACCTGTTTTAGTCTGCACTTCAGAACCACAGGTTTACCATTCACTACAGATGCTACATGCACCAAATTGCTCACTAAAGTTACAAGGCTGAGTTGCTGCTGCAGGGTAAAATAATACTTCTTTTTCAGCAAACGAGTTTTGTTTACTGCCCTGGCTGCTCAGTGAGTGAAAAAGCATCAAGTTTGGAGCTGAAAATGCAATAGAATCAGTAGATAAACTGTGGATTGGTGTAGCTAATTGTTTTGCTTTTGGCTATGGCATATGTATTACTTGAGTGTTAATTTCACGCCCCGATACTGCTTCTTTATAGTGGCAGACAAAACTGAAGCTCTAGTAGTCTGCTCAAATAGGCTGATAAATATGTATTCCACCCCTTTGCAATGTTTGACACACTCCTCATCCATTGTTATGCTTCCCTTTCTTGAAGTCTAAACCACTTCCCTATTTTAGCTCTCATTTTTGCCATTGCCAAGCAAAATTCATATATGCTCTTGGCTTATTCAGTATGTCAAAAGGAATTTTAATTTTCCTGTTTACAGAAATCCTTTTATAATTTGCTGTGCCTTTAGAATATTTAGGTTGGAGGTGGGGGTTCACATGGCTGTGCACTTCTAAAAAAATAAAGAGAATAACAGCAGCACATTTTTCGGCAGACAGAGAAATTAACACTGAAGAAACCACACTGTTCTATGTGCACAACTGAACTTACCAATTCAAGTTAAGATTGGGATTCCTTCTAGAAACAGCAAGTATTGCTACTGTAGTTAATTTAGACCTACCTGGCTCTAAGGACAGTCTGAGATGAAGATAAAGCACTAGTCTAAGAGTGCCTGAAAAAACTGAGGCTTTGGCTGGTGCTTGAATTATTTGAACACAGTGAAGCAAAAGCAAAGGTTCTAATGTTTCCTTTAAGGGAAGTCAAAGGAGATTAAGAATATCGAAATCTATCAAATTTATAATAATAACATAGTAGTGTATCATATAAAAACAATGATAAAAAGTGAATGTCTGTGAAATCAAGAACAAACTGAATGAAACTAAAAAACAAGTCTGACACAAATTTGGCTGGTCTAATTCAAATACATCTTCATTTACATTGAAACATTATAAAAAGATTCCTTATTCTTACATCACCGATATACCAGGAACTATCTATAATATTGTATCTGTTAAAGAACCCTTCATTGTTGCATTCCAGTATTTTTAAAAGGAAATGTCTCCCGTTTCTTTTTATCTTGGGTTTCTTCAGATTGTTTTATTTTTTAGGAGAAGAGATTTTTGCATAATTAAGGAGCAAATTGAAAAGCCAGACAGGGAATAGGAGATAACAAACAGAAATTAGGAGAATGGAGGCATTCCATACAGGAATTGCAATAAGTACATCATTGCTGTACTCACATATGAAATCTAAGGAAAAAAAAGAAAGAAAAAAAAAAGAAGGAAAAAAACCCAAAACAAAACCCCAGTGTATGCAAACTTTCAAGTTCATACTTATTTGTCAATTTAGCAAATACATATACACACACACACACACAAACGCATGCATTCCTATACGTAAAAATAAACAGACACACACATGACAGGCATACAATTTTAGATCCTGGACAACACAAATCTGGTTTCCTATAGAACATATCTTCACCATTGCCTAGCAACCAGAGCTATTTTTATGTCAAACTGTAATAATTCAACATTTCAGCTATCTTTATTGAGATTTAGGGGTGGGGGAGATCACTTAAATCCAATCTCTTCCCATTTGTCCCTCCAATACTCTGACACCTGAACTTTTCAAAACCAAGAATTGCTCCTTCACAGAAGTCAAGTTAGGACAATTTCACCATATAAAGCACAAGTTGGAGGAAAATTCTGAGTGACAGAAAAGGATGCTATTCAGCTCCTTTCATTCCATGTATGGATAGAGTTTGCTGTAATTTACATTGCTTATTTTCAGAATCCTCTATAGGTTCTGATGCAATCATGAAATGTCTGTGCAGCTAATCCTGTCTAATAACACGTAGCACAACTGGTTCTTATTTTAAGGGCTAAGTAAATCATAACAGTACAGTTTTTAGTATAAAAAGCATTTTACTTCACATTGCTGCATTTAATACAACAAAACTGTTGTATTACATTTTAATCACAAAATTCACTAGAGGAAATAAATGAATACTATTATCCTGGGATTTTGTACATAAAGTTAACTGAAATTGAAATTCCCTTACAAGAATTATAACACAAATATGATGGAGGAGGAGATGAGAGTTTAAAGCCAAAAAGCACATACTCTGCTTTCCCAAATTCAGAGCCTGTTTTTCGCAACAGAAAATACTAGATATGTGAAAAGACTATCCTTGCAAGTATATAAAGATGATAGGAGAGATGAGGTATTAAAAGACTTGGTCCTGCATATCCAAGCTGCTTGGACTATTAAGAAGATAATATTCCATTTCTTCCTGCACATCAAAACTCACATTTTTATATTTTTTTAGCATGTTAACATGGTTTACTTTTAGAAAAATCATATTCAAAAAGAGTAGAAACACATGTTTTTATTTTAAGTGAAAGATGACATACTGATGTGTTCACATAGCACCAGAAGGTAAAATGATGTCTCTATGGCGATTCTCTGATGAAAAATAACAAGGGTTGCTAACGTTATATAACCTGAAAATGCACAAGATTGAAATCCCTGAGAGAAAGATGAACCAAAATACAACCTTTACCTACAATTTCCCACAAATAATACACAAAAGCAAGAAACCTCAGAAACACCAAAACATTCACCTGGCAATGTTGCCATTTCCCACCAAATCATACCCTTTTGTCACAGTCTACATTTGCCTTGTATACTGTCCTCAGGTAAGGATATGAAAACAAGTCCGTTAAAAAGTCAGAGATTCCCCTCAGATATGCATTATTCCTGTTTTAGAAACAAGAAAACAAGGGAGTTCAGACACTTCCCAGTGACATTGACTTTAGAGAAACAGTGAATTTCAGGAGTGGGTTCCAAGAGGGGAAACTACTGAAATTGCTTTAAGATGTGCTACATTTAAAAAATGTGAGTGGTTACAACATAGTGCAGAACAGAATCAAGAGAATTTGACTAATATTAACTTAATAATTTCTTCCTTTCCAGTAAACAATTCCCATGTTCTTGGAGATAAATCAAAAGGCAACTGCAATGGTTTCTTAGCTATGAAACACACCAGGTACTCATTACAAAGAAAATAACCAACACCGGATCTCTTATTTAAATACTACAGAAGTCTGCAATGCTGCTTTTCTCTATAGAGGTTTTCCCAGAAATAAGTTTAGGAAAGGTAGCTCTTCTCAGCTGTTCTTGAAACTTTAATGGCATTTCCAGGCAAGTGCTGTTTGATGGAAAACACATTTGAAGCCTAACAACCATGTTCAGTCACATTTCAGGAAATAAATTATAATTAATTTCTTAGGAAAAGAAAAATATGGATCTATATACCAATACAAAATAACAGTATAATATGATCCTTTAAAAGTTCATTTCTATCCTCAAGTATGGTGGGTCAATGCAACCCTCAATGTCTCTAGTAAGTATTAACACAGAATTCTCTAAAAGAAGTAAATAGTATAAAATTAGGGATTCCTGATGCCTATGTAAAAATCACCCATTAAAAAAAAAAGCACAGAAGCACAATTCAAAGACTACAACAAGAAGCTGAAGAACACACAAATAAATTCTACTTAGAATTTCAGTTGACATACACAACATAAATATGCCATGTTAGACAGCAGAGGTAGCATTTGATTCTCTTTCCCAAACTGAAAAACTATCAAACATTATGTATACTAACTGTGTTTGAGATCTCCAAGCAGATAAGAGCTTTTGAAAACTGAATCAATTTAAAAGTATATTATTATACTAAATACCTGTCCCTTAAGAGGGTAAGTTTCAGAAACACCAAACACACAAAGAAGTCAGAGACTCTGAAAGAGTAAATCCCTTCAAGGAAGAAAACTACCACAACTGACAACTAATTGACATACAAACATCCTTCATTCATTAGCCTATATTACTTCCTCCAGTTTTTGTTTTTCTATATTGCTTCTTAGCAAAATTCTCATGGAAAGCTGGAAAGATTTATTAATTAGTCTAGTAATACAATTGTTTCTCTTTTATTCAGTGTCAAAAGGTTCAAATGTTAAAACAATGGCATACATGCGGTGCATATATGTGTATATTGAAAACATTTGAAATTTCATGTTCCACACAAACAAAAGCATAGAAGTCTAATGATATAACAAAGTTTTTTCCTGGCTCAGATGCTCAGTGGTTATGGAACACCTTCTAACATAAAAGTTTGCTTTATTATTAGAGTGGCAAATTATTATCTCTTATATTAAGTCCATTCTTGAAACAGTCATCCAGAAATGACAAAATGTCCTCAAACCACATCATTATTTGCCAAAAATATGTCCCAGTTCTCAGTTTATTCAAGTTTAGATTTCTGGCATTACATATATTTTCTAGAATATTATTTTGTGTGGCAATAGCAGTGTAAAGGAGGAGTAATGCCAATAAAATTTTAAAAGAAACAAAGAATAAGCACATAGAGCAGCAGCCCTGGTTTTGCAAATAAAGCAGTCTTTACAAGTCAAGTGTGTAAAAAAATACAAGTTCCAACAGGTCTATAAACCTTCGGGTGTTGATAATCTTAACTTTAAAAAATAGTATCGTAACACCAGTAACAAGGACTAACTGCATTATTTGTTTAGGGTTTGGTTAATTTTTTCCTGGTACTCCTATGTTACTCTTTGGAGTAATGTCCATTCCATTCTGGCTAGGCAATGAAATGATAATTTCATTCTTCACTTGTAATACCAAGGAGTGTAAAGTCCTCAGCCACAGTATTGATCAACACATTTAGTCGTATATCATTCTTAAATCTGGCTATTAAAATAACACAGAGATGTTCTTTAATGAAGCAAGAGGACTATTTGATAAATAGGATATTAAAAATTAATGGCTTCAACATATAATAAGTCAAACAACATGATATAATTATTGCATTTTAAATAATTTAAAAATAACTTAAAAATCAAATAATATCTATGCATTTTAAAGTATTTTTTAAATGCTATTGCCCCAGTCATTCAAGCCTGTGCAGACTAAGAAAACTAGGTCAGGCATGTAATCTCATTCATGTAATTCTGTTTTAGTCTATCCATTCAGTTTTCATTCTTCTGTGGCTTCGACCCAAGGAAATCTTACTTCAAGGAATAAATCTGAACTGCTGTTTGACTTTTTTTTTTTACCCAACTCTGTATGACTGGCTTTAAGAATAAGCCAACTTAAGCCCAACAGATGCAAGATAAGGTACATAGCAGATACAAGTTTCTCAATAATAATAAAAATATAAGGTTCAATTTGCTAGCAATATCTTCAAAAACCAGAGCTTTCCATCAGGAGGATTTGTAATGAATAATACCTGCTGATTGGTGTTTCAAGATTTGAAAGGAATTTAAAAACAAATAAATCAAAACCACTTTCCTATGATGGAGAGTTAGAGCATGGCATCATCTTTTATACTTAACTTAGCCCATGTTCTTGCTATTATCATGATTTATGTCTAGTGGCCAGAAAAAGATCCCTAGATATGAAATAAATGTACACTATTATGTCCCTTTCACTGCAAATGCAATTTAATTTACAGACCACAGCAGAAATTAAAATGTTCATTATTGGTTTTCATAGTTCAGTTAGATATAAATTACCACTCCATTCAGAAATGCAACTAAAACTCCTATTTGATGAAGCTTAATTAATGAACATTTATTGCATATTTAAATAAATGATACAACTAAAGACAAACACCAGATGCTACATGGGTCATCCATCACAAAATAAAAACTCCATTTAACACTTCTGGCTTTTCAAATTTGGCAGCTTATGAAATGCAATTGTTTCTAAACTAAGTTCGCTGAAAGGTGGCTGAGTGTTCTTGCCAGACAGGCAAAAAATAAAAATCTACCAAAAGACCCACTCACCCAACTTCACACACCCAGCTTCCACCATGTGTTCTCACAGACTAATATCTGATTTAGAACACCATCTGCTTTTGGCAATTGCCCTCCTCGAAAGGATCAATATGGCTTGCATTTTTCTTAATACTTCATGAACAAATTACCAAAAGCTTTATATTTTGGATCAGAAGTCTTGAACAAAGTGCAGAATATTACAGAAGTGGAATATTGTACAAAATCTGTCACTAGACCACTGTTTATCAGCCTTATGGGGTTGAGGGTATTTATCCCCAGCTCATTTTTCTAACATAAGTTTGCTCTCCACTGAAAGAAAAATAAATTCTTATTTCAGGATTTCTAGTAATCAAGAGAACATCCTCAAACAAAGCTTTTTAATTTTAAAAATAACTACTAGGAAAAGACAGAACATAATCTTTGCCTTTAACTGTTCACACATTTAAATCCTACCAATTGCACTACCATCATTAGAATTTCACTCCATCTGTGTTAATACATCAGCTTACACCAGTCAAGACCGTGTCTTTTTCACAACAGAATTATATTTAAGGAGTTTTCCAGTTTCAAAACTGTCACCACTTATTGCTGTATCAGAAGGACCTGGTTTCCAAGCTGTAGGGCATTTCCAAGCCGTTTCTCATGGAACTGCCTGAAGACCCGTCTTCAAAGGCATAGTTATTTTATTACCAAGTAAAACTGACACTGCATAGAGCATTAATACAACTCACAAGCAGCTCAGAACTAATGCTGAACGAAGTACACTCAAATGTTTGGCAGAACCATTAGTGCTTTGTCACTTCCAAATGAATTTAAAAATTCATTTTCTTTAGCTAAGATCACCTTGTATCTAATAAAACTTGAAGATTACAGAACTGAAATACAGGAAATTCCAAAGATGATAGACTTAGACAGTTACAGAGTTCTACTATTTTAATGCCATAAAAGCAACATTGGTTAAGATTTTTGAAAAAATTACCATTAGAGGTATGTTGAAGTTTTGAGTTTTTCATCTGCACTGCCTTAAATGGCCTAGATTTTTTTTTTCCAGAAGTGGAAACAGCTAAGCACATACCTTCTGGGGTGGGGGGGATGGGGGGGGGAAAGAAAGAAAAAGAAAAGAAGTTCAGCACCTCAGAAAACTGCTAATCATTTATGAGCCTGTTTGGTGGTGGTTGTTGGGAGTATAGGTTTGTTTTGCTTTTGTTTTTGTAAGTTGCAAATATTTCACCTTTCAGGTGAAAGAGAAAAGACCCTTATAGAAAAATGTTCAAAACCATCAACTGGTTGAAAGAATGGTTATTTTAGTTCTTAGTAAGATCACCAGTTCATATTTGCAGTTGATTTGTCTGAAGTATCTAAAGATTTTGTAAGGAGAACTAACAAGGCAAAAGTAAAACAGAATAATCCTGTAGTTATCATGGCAGACTTGCTGACAGTGTGATACAGGGACTAAGATGAAACAGTTGTCTTAGTGATTGAGTGGAAATTAATCTTCTAGAACTAGCCCAAACAGAATGTTATAAAAACAGAATACAGAAACAAACCTTCCTACTATTTTGCAGCATGACAGAGATGGAAAAGTCCTAAGGAAAAAACGTACAACGCTTATGCAGAACCAATGTGCACCATAGCAGTTAAGTAACTAGAAACGCAATTAAGCTTTCTAAAATCTTGAAATAGTGTGTAAGCTTATAAAGTGATAAATGAAACTCACTGCCAAATATCTAAGCAGGGGCATTAACCTAGAATTATGGGTTAATTTCACATATTAAAAGTCACAGAAGAAATTGTTATTAGCAGCAGTGAGAATGTATTCAGGTTGAAAAATGCAATCACGAGCTTTATGGAAGTCAATTTTTGGTCACTTTACTCTGATACTTCTAACTACAGAATAGTTTATGTATTTTCCACAATAAATAAAATAACAGTGCTTATTCACCAAGCAGCATGTGTATCTGTATTGTCCACATAAACCAGGGCAAATGGCAAACAGGAAAGCAAGTCAGGAGAGATTTAATTGGCATCCCACTGAGATCTTGGCTTTTGTGATTCAGAAGCTCTAAAAAACATTTTCACTTCCATATAAATATTTCAAGAGAGACAGGATCAAAGTCTTTTCCATTTTGCTGGTATCTCATAGCTTTCATCCAAACTAAATATAAAAATAGATAGAAATTATATTCTGAAATGGCAGCCAGAATAACTTCCTTAGAAGAGGGCTAGGACTGGAACCTTCTAATTCAATTAGAGGCACCTGGTGATATGACTGGCATGCGCCAGAGTGCCATCCAAAGCAGCAAACATCAAGCAGAGACCAATTAGGATTCAAAATGGAGAAACATGAATTTTTAAGAGACTCAGATGTTGACGTAAGACCGCAAATGGCAAGTACTCAGTATCTCAGTCTTCTCTCTCTCCCTGGCCCACCCCCTGACTAAACTCACTAGGAATTTCCAGAAAAAGCTTCTTGCACATCTCCTATCCTTGAACAAGAAACAATGTAGAATACTGTCTTTTCACTGAGCATACCATGTAGACATATCCATTTTTTTGTATTCCTTAATCATTAACAACTGCTGTACTCTATTTGGATGTAATTCTTCGTCACAGATGAACTGCTTCTGTGACATACTGTCTGATTTGCAGACAGAAGTAGCTTTAGTTGCTAATCTTTTTCAGAAAGTTAAGAATCAATAATACAACTGCATGAATACACAGACTTTCTGACTTAATGTGCATGCATTTTGGTAATAAAATTTCAGTTCAAACAGCAAGCTCCGTGCAGAAGTGTTAGAACAAGTTGGGTTTTGGCAAACAAACATGACAGAAAACTGTCAGATTATAAGCAATTTTTCAAAGAGGAAAAAAAAAGGAATAAGAATTTTCCTCCAGCCACAGAAAAATAGATGGTCAAACTGGTTATGAGGATCAGCACCTTCTGGGCCTTAGAAAAGTGGACAGGATCACCTAATATTTGAGCTTTTCCCTGTTTTTGTTTTTTTTTTTGTGTGTGTTGCCAGCACGTGTAGATCAATACAGAATACTGGGAAGCACAACTCATTTTTAATGAGTGGAATAACTCTACGGATATTTCAAACTATTTTCTATGCAATGTCTGTCTGGGGAATCATAAAAGCCTTACTGCTTTTCTGTTATATTTGTAGGGTTTTTTACACTGGATTAATTGCATTGATTATATAAAAACAAAGAAGTATTTTGATTTTTTCAAGTCACATTAAAATTCACATGGAACTGAGAGAAATTCACTAAATCTGAGATCAATTAATGGTAGAGATAACTTATTACTAAAGAAAGAGGAAAACGCAGGCATTAAATTCTTAGTAGTGGTATGCTGACCAGCTTTCCATGTCTTACAAGTGTCAGCATGATAGATGCATCAATTACTTACACAGATTATCTGTATCTAATTTGAAAAATAATAACTATACATTGATTTTGAAAATTACTTTCCACATTACTGAGCACAGAGGAAGTACACAACAGTATAGACTTTATGAGGGTTAAAGGAAGCAATGAAATTTATAAACTAGAATGACAAAATAAACTATCTAGAGAAAGCAGATGAGCTCCCTGCAGAGTTTTCTAAATGAAACAATATTTGAAATTAATCCTCCTGTAAATAAGTACTGTTACATTCATAATTGTCATTTACATTACTAAAACACTGCCACTTTGCCCATAAAAACAGATTATTTATTTTATGACATCTCCATGCAGGAATTGAAATGCTATGTAACTTAATAGTGGCCAAATCCCTCTTTTATGTATATGTTCATCCTGATCCAAAAAGGGAATCAAATAGTAATTTGGAAGTTATAAAATAGCTTATTTTTCATACGTGAAGGTTTCACATTCTCTTAAGCAAAAAGGGAGTTTACTAACTTAGCAAAACATCAGTATTGCTAACCTGTAAATTCCCCTTTTGGTAAGTTTACTCTTAGCAAAAGGGGAGTTTACAGGTTAGCAATACCAAAGGAAAGTAATTACTTTATTATTGACTAGGTGGTAAATCACAGACTTGCTGAACAAGAAAATATGCTGACTCTTTGCCCCCAATTTATTTCAGAGATCTGGCCCAGCATGAGCCACTCACTTGCTCCTGCGCTGACCTTCCTAAAATTATCCTTCTCAAAAGTTATCACACTGTCATCATTACAGTACAGAGGCAGAAGGAAAAAAGAGCATTGGAAAAGGAAATGAAATAAGGAAAAAAGAGCAGAGCAATTCAAATATATTGGCAGTGTCCCCAGAAGGATTGGGAGAGAGGGTGCATGCTGAGAACACCTGCGAGTACCTGACCACGAAGGGCCACTGGCAGGCTGCCCAGCCCCCGACAGCGATCACCACGGCTGTCAGAAATGCAGGGCCTTCCTACAGTAATATCACAGCAAGTGATGCAATGTTTTCTGAAACCACACAGTGGAGATGCAGAAAATGGTTTGTTATGAAGCTATTCAGGTATTGGGTCACTTTTAAAATGGGACTTTTCCTCTTCTGGAGCACTTAATTAAAATCATTGTTAGCAGGGAAAAAAAAAAATCAGATTATGAAATATAAAAAGCTACTATCATAGCCTATATATTTTAGTAAAGACAAGACATGGTTACTGGTAATAAAATGAGAATTAAGCCAAACCTAAGAATTACCTTTTTTCCTTTTTGTAGTATCTGAAATTGAAGTACCCACAAAATAACATATATTGCCTGATCAGTATTTGTCCTCTCCTAGCAATGATCTAGCTTTCAGAAACTTCTCTGCATTAGGGGATTTTAGAAACACTCATCACAGTATTTCTTAATTACAGCAAATTAATTAAAAAATGCAATCCAAATAAACAAACCATAATCTATGCATTATTTATAATGTGTTAATTATTTTCAGGCTTATTAGAAATAAAATCCACTCATTCTTCCCCCCCTCCCCCATTTTTTTTTTCCGTGAAGTGAATTTATCTGTGTCCAGATTTGCCCACAGTGAATCAGTGAGTGTATTCCTTTCTCAGTTCTGGTTTCTGACAACACAGTAATCATAACATCCTTACTGCAGCCAATCAGTATCTTTGTCATCAATCTTATCTTTAGCTGCCAGTCAAGGAGAGAACGGGAACATCATGCATCATGATGTAGAAACCCAGATAAGCTTATCAGTGATTTAAATTACACCAAAAAAGAAAAAAAACCACCCAGGGAGATACAACTACCCCAAGAGGTCAATTGGTGATAATTAACATCATCTTACAAACTTAGTAAAAGCATTCTATAAAGATTTCCAAAGGATAGTCTGCTGTTACAAGCAGATGAAGAGCTTTATTCAAGTTTACATTTCACATCAGGGATATAAAAATTCTCCTGCATAAATGCCGTTCATGCAGTCTACTGTTGATGCAAATTAACTTGTTCTAAGGAGTTGTTATCTGATAACAAGCAGGAGCAAATTGGAAGCAGTGTTTCCACTATCAATTACTTGCCCAAATATCAGATAAATTCTATTTTGGGGGGCCATTAGGAAGGCCTCTGTTACAGTGTGACTCTACAGTTCTTCACAACTTTTTTACAGAATTGCAACAAGACCCTAGTATTACTCAGCTGCAAAGGAGCCACCAACCCATAGAGATTTCCCCAGTGTCAACCAAGAAGCCTGTGATATCACACAAGTTTTAACTGAGGTCTCTCATGTTCAATACCATAACTACTAAACTTTCTCATCTCGCGTGTTTTGCTTTCTACAAGAATAAAATAATACTAAAAGCTGAAAAACCACTTAACTTGTGTAAGTAATAGAGATATATGATTAGGGAAAAAGAACAATTTCTTGCTTCAGAGATACTAAGCAAAAGGGACCATTTCAAACATAATCCTCTCTCAAACTCCAGCAAGCAGGAAAAAAAAACAAAATCAAACAAGTAGGACATACTGTAATCCCATTTCACTCAAATAATATCCAGGTTGCACAGTTAAAGAAAATTTGGACATGCAAAAAGTGCTGGTGAGTGTGACACGGTGAGTAAATTATGCTTGGTATAACCCAGCTTGCTCATTCTGCAGTTTCATTCATTTCTCCTTCTTTGGTCCATAGCCTCAAACACTTTTAAGTAGCTCCAGATGAGTCTTGTAGAACTACAAAACATTAGCTAAAGTCCATAAATACAGCATTTAATGTCTGCTTTATTACTGATACCACTTTGAGTTAAGCCAAAAATTAGCTGTTCTGAAAAATTCAACTTCCTTCAAGTATAATAAGCAAACCTCCCATTTTCGTCCTTTAAGATCCCTATGCACACATCTTTAGTAGCTCAGGTTTTTTTCCTAATAAGAGAACAAGAAAATAAGCTTTCATCCCTCTGTACTAATTTCACTCAATGTTACACTTAGAGGGAAAAGTTCTGGAGCACAGAGGTCAGGCAGTGAGCTATTTCAGCACTTCTCTGCAGAGACTACATAGCACAAGGGGTTGATGACAATAATCTTTTCAGAATACATACCAGAACCCTTCATCCTTCTGTGTGTGCTCACACTTTTATACAGACATCTGAAAAGTTTCTACGTCTTTTCACATGCTGAAATTTCTTTCTCATAGGCATTAAATAAAAATCACAGCAAGCATATCATTCTTATACAAGATGCAAACAGAGTTCCAAAACCTGAACTAGAAGTACCCTGTGGGAAATACTGCTGGAGCATGAACATTCATTAATTATAAAAACTGATTAAACTTTTCCTTCTTAAAGCCTTAAGGTTATTTTCAGATTCTCCCTTCACAGAAGTGGGTCACCTTCAAACCCTGCCCTCCATCCCCTCCCCCCCAGTACATAATTTACTAGCATTAATTACCTTAATTTAAAATAAATTCAAATAAGCAGAGCTTGAGGAACAGTATTCCAGCAATACAAGGACTGCCTCTTGAAACATCAAGGGGATCAGAAGCAAGCAGGAGACAACCTAAACCCTTTCTTCTTAAACATCAAACAGAAACCCTTACGGACTTTCAGGACAGAAACTATAATGCTGTCTGTCATCTATACTCACTACTTTCTCGTTGATTGCCTTATTAAAAAAAAACGGACAAAAATAATCTACAATATCAATGGTCATGAACTTCCATGGAAGGCAATTTCCTTTTGGTCCATTCTGCACCCCAATCTCTTACTAGAAATGTGACATTTCATGTACATAGTCACAATAAAGTACCTGTGTAGGTGCAGATTTTGATAGAACCCTTTGTCCTTAAGTACATATATTCTAGCAAGGGTGGACACTAGCAGTGCAGATGTCAGGCTCAGAAAGACCCAGCTGATAAGTAATATTGCCAGCCCTCTAACAGCTACCCTGCTGCTACATCTAAAGCACTGACAGACATTCAGGCCACTCATTTATGACCCCTTTTGGTTGGATACAGTTGGACAGTACACAAGGCAATAGTACAACGTGAACAAAAGATACTATAAAAATAATCCACGGGGGGTTAGGCATAGTTCTTGAAGCAGAGGATGAAGAGCAGCTCATCCTACGGCCTCTCCTGAGATGACCAAGAATTACAAAGGGAAGGCACATGAGGCAGGCCCACCTGAAGAGCAGTAACACACAGATTGGAGGCAAGCAGACAAAGTTTATTTCCCCCCCCCCCCGTCCATTATTCTAACCAAAATTGCAAACACAGAAGAGAATGACAAAGAAGTCAGAAACTGGTAAGAAAGAAAGCAGCAGCTGAAAATCCACTGCTAAGAGGTGAGATCCAGAAAAAAACAAAAAACACCCCTCCCACCCAAAAAAAAAAAAAAAAGAAAAAAAAAAACCACACCAAAAAACCCACCAAAACACCAAAAAAACTATGCAGCCAACACAGCTACAAGTTCATCATTTCCACTTGCCTGTAAGTTTGAGAAGGTAGCTGATGCAGGTAGAGTGAGAAAAGCAGAAAAGTGACAGTACTAAGGACTATGGAAAAACAGAGTCAGCTCTGCCAGTGATGAGCAATTAATAGAACAAGGGACTGCAATCATACTAAAACTATTTCCTAATTAAAATAATTATATTAGCTGGCCTTTAAGGAGATTTATTTATAGAAAGTGTGACAAGATATTAAGGATTTAATTTAGATCAGAAGTCTCAAATTATGTCTTTAGGTATGAGTGGAAGTGAGCTGCTGTCAAGCACAATAACTCATCTTCCATTAGAGTCATTTGTCTCTGGCAAGGGACATAATTGGAATTATTCTGCAAAGATCAGAATTCAAATGACTTCTGTGCATGTGGACACATGTAGATTGCAAAGTGACTGATACATTCAATATACTATTGAAGTAGCTGTCAAATAGAACTTGACATGTAGCAATTATGTCATAACAAAATCTTTACAATTTTTGTTTGGTTGGTTGGGGTTATTTAATGAATTTACATCCATTATAGACTAAAACCTACAAGGGCCTTGTGGTTGTATTTTTCCTGTATTTAAATATTGCTAAAGACACCTAGAGTCTCTCACCCCTGAGAAATTGATGCAGATTTTATGGCCTGTCAAAATGTCCAGAACCAGCATATTAAGACTGAAACCTCCACACTAATGTATCTAAAAGGCATGGAATTTTAGAGGTGAGTGAGGAAGAAACAAAAA
Source organism: Acropternis orthonyx (assembly GCA_035583155.1). NCBI lineage: Eukaryota > Metazoa > Chordata > Aves > Passeriformes > Rhinocryptidae > Acropternis > Acropternis orthonyx. Next base: position 12,734,918 of record JAWWEU010000160.1, on the reverse strand, counting down.
ACAATCATAAGAAAATTTCCTAAAAGTTTATTAAATTCTTAATTTTCATCACCAGATGTAGTAGAACTGTTGTTTACAGTGACAGATCAAGATCAAACAATGGGCAACCCAAAGTCAGACTCTGAAATGCATAGTTTGGACTTGCTCTTTCTAAACACAAATATTCTGTTAGTACATGCTTCTCATGCCATGCAGATTGCTCATCAGGTTAGTCCTAAAGTATAACTACACTTTACATTTTACAAAAAGATCTCTTGGAACTAGATCCAAAGTACTGAAGGTACACTAAGAGCTTATTGCCAACAACATTCAGCAGAAAAGCTGGTTTATGTCATTCAGACTAGGTAGCCGCTAGACATGTAATCACAGTTACTGCAACTCATAGTAGTCATAATTAGGTTTTTTATAATTATTTTAATGACACATCAAGGGGTACAGCAGTGTGCTAGAAAATAATGTATGTTACAAATTCTAGGAAAAGTAATTTCACTGGCATTTTTCAACTCAGCTGTTGTCATCAGCATTTCTCATCTAGCTTTTTCTCATTAGATTTCCAGTGCTTGTCTGCTCCATAATCCTAAACCCTTGCCTCCAGATACTGAAGGCCATTTGATTCACCTTTTTGATCCCATTTCATTTCTCAGAGGCTGCTATTTCCCAGGAGCAAGTTTTCCTCTGTAAGCCCTGATTGTCATCCCATTTCAAGTGCTGATGTACATTTTTCTTCTGCCCCATTGTTATCTACAGGGATGTATTGATGAAATTCATTTTTATTTAGCATATTGATAATCCAGAGATTATTGTAGTAGGTTAGCGTTCCCTTTAACAATGTGGAAAATTCATTTGCTACTATGGACAACAAAGCAGAATTCTGCTGATAGTAGGACTATGTGAGATAATCTACAATTCTGAACTTGTTGGTATCACCTGGAGTGCAATGGACTGGTTAATTAATTGGCAATTAATAGGCATAATCCTCCAAATGAGACCAGTGCTATAGAGCACTAAAAATTAAAGAGTTTGCTTCACAGTTTGGAATACAAAGGCCACATAGTGCTACCAGAATGTTTTCCTTTCTTTTTTTCACTAGAACAAAGGGCATCCAAAAATCCTCAGTTTTGTAACAGAAAAATAAAATGGACAGAGGTGACATCTATAGGACTGCAAAGGTTTTGTGCTATGTCTCTTTGCTATCTTGATGGGGGAAAAAAAAATAAACAAAACACATTATTTCAGTCAACTACTAAGTGGATGGAATCAGTAACCAGACATATTTGACAAATTCACCACTGGGTGAGGCAGTAAGAAAAGGTACAGCCATGCTGCTTCAAAGAGCCCAAATTTTCAGTGGCCTCTGCTACCTGTTCTGAAAACACAACCATATGAATATCACCCATTTTGTCCTTTTAAAGCAATTGGGTATGTTACCTGAGCTTGACCTCTTAGGCATTTGCTTCTTATCCCTTCTATGTTGTGGGCAATTTTCATAGTGATAAAACTTGTCAGACAACATGATACCAGTCCCATTCCCATGTATGTCAATACCAAAAAGCTGGCACCAACTTTCAGTCTACTTTTGTCACATTAACAGCAGAACAGTTATCTGATAAGCCTATAGGTAAACTAGGCTTAGCTCTCAGCAGCTCTCAAATGTACCTTAGCCTATGAAAAATACATGTGGAAGGATTGAGAGAGAAAATTTCTGCTACCAAGAGCTGTGGTTCTGACAGCTTTGAAGTGGGACTTGATGCACAGCAAGAAGTCATTTCATACAAGTCATACAAAAATGTATGATCGGTTATATATTCTCTGAAGGTATATCTTCTATTTTAAAATTATCCATTGAATCATTACATGAAATTTTAAAAAATATCTATAGTTAACTATTTAAATACATTATAAGGCAATTATCCTTTTTAAATTTACATGTTCTCAGTTTTTTCTTTCCACAGCACCAGTAAGGGATAAAGGTTTCGCTATGCACTTCATACACCTATTAGTACACCACTGTCATGAAATTAACTCCACTTAAAAATCAGCAGTTTGCTAACCTAATATAAAATGCATACACAATAGTATACAAAGCAATTGCATCAATGGTTTTTGAATTTTAAAATACTTGATGATTCGATAGCACATATTCTAAAATGAAAACCCTTTTCAACTGTATGTAATAGCCCCTCCCCAAGTAATGAAATCTAAAATTTTCCACACTGCTTTTCAAATACTACAGTCAAAACAAAAATAGTAACAATGACCTCCACTGGCAGATTTCCACTCTAATTTAAATTGATCTGATCCAAGAAAGAGAGGAAGAACATGCATGTCCTCTATACACTTACATCAGAAAGACTGAGAGCTCTGAGTTTATTATGACAGTCCAAAAGCACTTTATTCTCCAGTACTGGAATGAATTCTTAAGTCCTTCCATTTTATTTAATCAAAGCAAAGAATCGTTTTCGATTTGTGCCGTTCATTCATCAGACTGAATTAAAATTTTGATAAGCCATAGTTAAATTTTTTATAACATAATGATCTGCAGTTTAATAGCCTTTTCACTTGCTTCTCCTTTGTCTTCCACTTTTCCATGCTATCAGGCAGACTGAAGGGCCTAGGCACTGGAGAAAATGAAACATGAGCTTCTTTAAAATACAGAATATTCACAAAGTTTCAGATTAAACATGGATATTCACAAAGTAGTACGCCAGCACATACTTTATTCTTATTAGAACAGTATGTTATTAGTTATTATGGTATGAAAAAATTCAAGTCAATTCATGGAATGAAAACCAAAAGTAAATAAAAAGCCAATAGTCTCCAAACTCAAATTACTTTTTCTTGTAGAGGTTTTTGTTGCAGCTACACCCAAAATATTTAGCATCAGGAAGCAGCAGCAGAGGTAAGTGTGCCTGATTTTTTCTGATGAGTTTCCAGTTTCACTAGCCTCCATTCAGCATTTATCTAATTCATTTGCCCAAATGCTCGAAGAGCACTTTTGCAGGCTTTTAACTGACACAGTCAGCAGAGATTTACATTTTATTTTCTTTAAAATTTTATGCTGTATTAATGATATACCAAAACCAAGTTTTAAATCTCAGCTCCCCCCAAATCTTTCAGAGAATCATTCAGGTTTGCAGGCACTCAAAATGTCACCTTGTCTAAACTTCTGCTCAAAACAGGCAAAACACTGAATTCAAAACAGGTTACTTTGGACTTTATCCAAGCAGGCCTTCAAATACTGCTCCCTGCCCTGGATGGTGCTCCCTCTCTGTTTCTCCAGTTCTTGACAGAATATGCAGTGGAACACAGAGTAGCTGCTCATTGCTTTATCAAGTAGGCAACTTAACCCAATCATTTTTTTTCACGTTGACTCAATTTACCACTAAGATAATAAGGGGATCCACTTATGTATCAAGTTCATATACTTCTGTATTAATTTGAGGAATTAATAAAAGAAAAATAGTACTTCATGGGCTTGCATTGCTAATGGAATTTAAAATGTAGTCCCCATGTAGTCTTCCCACTAAGCTAGGAACTACTTTTTTCTCTTTTCTTTAATCTATAATAAAGCTCAAGAACTAATTTTATTTATCTGAATCTGTGAATTATTCAGAGAATAGCCTGGTTTCCCAATACAATAATGACATACCATGCTGGTCTCCAGTAGACATGGATCACCATAAGGGAGAAACATCTCAATGTAGATACACTATGTTCTATAGACATAAAATCAAACCATTACTACAGACAATGAAAAAGTGACTTTGGCACTGAGTCCCTCTGTATCATCAGCAAAATACTACACATGAAACCACTACACTCATAAAAGAATCAGCATATTTTCTATTACACAAATACAGATAATCCATATTTAAACATTTTGTACAAACATTCCAAAAGGCAGCATTTACATATAGCAGAATTCCCATAGACTACAGCTTTCTAATAAATCACACAGTTCTGAGTTCTACCTTCAAGAAGAGATGAGCATGCCTTTCATTTTTCAGCCCATCCCAACATTTAGAAAACACAACAGTGAATCTCACTTGAAAAATATAGTATGCCACAGAATTTGTTTTTATCTTCTACTCAGAACTGACATATATTGTAGAAGTCATCATAGAATTCTAAGAGCAAACTGCTCAGAACTGCAAATCCAGATCTAGAACCCATAATTCCTTAAATGTCAAGTGTTGTACTCTAACTTTTTGAAGCCCGTCACCTTTTGAAGTTGGCCAGCATTCAAGAGATTTTCACGCATTCCAAACTACACAGATTTTAAATTGATGTATCCTCTGTTTTGGACAGTTAGGAACAATTAAGTTGCTGACCAACTTAAAGGAAAGGGAAAAGACACCTTTTCACTTTTTAAAGACTGAAGAAAAACTCAAAAAAAAAAAAAAAGGGGGGGGCGGGGGCAGCTAGATCCCTAAAAAAAAAATCAAAATCCAAAAACAACAGAAAGGGAAAAAAGCAAAACAAAAACTCAAACACATCCACAGATCAGCTATTTCTACAAACATCTTCCACCTCATAATAAAGCACGAAGGAGGCCCTGTCTTTATCCAAGGCACCAGAACAGCACAACAAAGAAAGATAGATTTTGTTACTTATTTCTTTCAAAAGATATCCTGCAAAGGCATCTTACACTTTGCTAAACACAGTAGTTCTGCATATAATATTTCAACAGCAGGTATACATCTAAACAATGTCCATTAAAAGTGTCCAGGAAATTTTTCTCCACACTCTCAAGGTGAGAATCAGAAAAAAATTCTCAGGTGCTGATTGAAAGGTCAAGCCTTGGAACGGTGGCTGTAATGACACTCAAAGACTCAGGAGCATTTTCACTGGAGCAGTAGTGTCTGTAATTTGCATAGGATTGTCAGAGAAGGCTGACACTGTTTGGTATACCCAGGAAAAAAATAATACAAAAGCATAGCAATGGCTCAGATTTACACAGTTTTAATCCCATATAATTCCCCAGTAGGCCTCATGCCTGTTGGTTCTTATTGGTTGGCTCCAGGCTTCCAAAGGCATGCAGCCAGTAGGAAACATTAGACAAAAGGACTTAAGTGGCATTAGGCGGCATTTAGGCTGGGTGAATCTGGGCCACACTATGCTATCCCTTTTCTGAAAGCCCTGAACAGTGCCAGTGTATTTTGACCAACAAATAAGTAACAGATAGATTACTAGAAAAGAACTATATCTGAATAATGCATCATACCATTCTTAGTATGTATGATCAATGCCTAGTTTTGATATAAATCTTCAATTCGGTTTCTCCAACAGCACTGGGTTTAAAGAAGTTCATGGCCTGCAGTCTGGTCAGATATGAAGGTAACATCCAGTTCATAGACTGTTTTTTGCCTCACTGATTTAGCCTTTGTGAAACAACACTAAAAATTACTGCTCCACGACATTCTGCTTGAGCTTCTGCCCTCTTCTTTTGCTTAACTGAAGGATTCAATCTATCTGAACTGTTACTGTTCAATTACTGCAATACAAAAAAAAGCAAATAGAGTAAAGGAAAATTAGCTATTAGAATGCTAAGAGCAAAAACTATGTGCAATCCCATGCCACTACAACCATTCACCTTCCTCCTATTTAAATACCTTAATACAAATAACTTTAATATGCATCTAAATAAATTAGACTCTATGTGATTGTCAAAAGGAATTTGATTGACTTCCATTATTATTCTTATATTACATTCCCAGCTATGTTTGCTTCTCTGATTTTTACCCAGGTTAGGGTCTGTAGTAATACACAGAGATACCAATTTATGTTCAGGTATGTTCAGGAATAAATGCCACCTCAATCAGTAATTCAATTTTTTCGTAATATTAATCATAGCTGAAAAATTAGCTTTAAAATCCTCTTATACTCAAAAGAAGGATTTCTCTGTTCATTCACACATGAAGTGTGATAAACCTGTCTTTATGAAAGGTGGGAGATTAAACAGTAATGCTGTGGTGGTCTCCAGAGTAGGCTGTTCAAGACAACGGAGCAGGACATTGGAAGAAAATATTAGAACTTCAGCAATAAATGTATACAATGTAAATATATACATATATATATATATTGGGGATGCGTGCTCAGAATTCTTTTTTACTGATAGGGTTGAATAACCAAAGATGTTTGGAGATCACCCCAGCTGATCCTCCAGGTGCCTATGAAGGATGTTATTCAGATACTCTTCCCCAAGTTGCTCAGTGGCAAACTGAATGAAAAAGTCAAAATGTGCCTTCACTTTAGATGCTTGCAGACCTTTGGAGCTTATGGGCAAAACACTTCACTAAAAAAGGAGGCAGGTATTCTCAGTCAGGTAAAAATGGTTTCCATTACCATGAAGTAGCCAATAATTCAAGCATCTACACTACTTTTCTTCTTCTTTTAAGGCAACACTTCTATTTGACACACATCTAGCTTTATCCCATTCAATAATTAATGCATTTTGATATTATATTTCAGTGGATTTCCTGCAAAGTCAAATCAGTTGAGAAACGCATCAAAAATATCAAAATATTCTTAGGTATACTGAAATCAAGTCTTTATAAAAGTGTACGTTACTATAACTTTTAAATGAGTTGGAAGCATCCATCATTTGCATCAATATTTTTAACATTTAAAGTTGACTCACTTAAATGCAAGTTAATATGCACTTTAATTAAATGATCACATCTGAACAAGTGATAAGTACAAGGAATGACTTTTAAATTCAAGTCTGTGCAGAGACAGATGACCACGGATGGCAACAAGACCTTAAAATATCTAGCAGAGAGACTATTAAGAAACATAAATTCTTATTTTTGCAAAACCTCTACCACACTCCATAGAACAGATACTGTTGTTTTATACAGCAACTGACCTACAGGAAAAGAACTTAGAATGGTAACGCTGAGAAGCCACACAGACAGCTGAAACATTTTAGTGACTATTTTGTTGTGTTAATTGCAGAGAAAGTATCAGCAGCCTTTGCTAACCTACTGCAACTCTGTTTGGGATTAGAATTATTTAAACTAGAGCATGTGTTAAAGGGGACAGATATCATTATGTTAGTACCACTTTGTGTTTTTGCACAGATTTATTTCCCAGGCAGAGAGAAGTTACTTGTTATTTTTCCCTATGCAGACTGTCCAATTTAAAAGTCAAAAACAGAAGCAAGTTAAATTCCTTTAAGGAACAATAAAACAACACTAAAAACAGAACACATGACTCTGAACAGACAACATAATTAGAAGATTTTTTTTTCCTTAAGTTACCTGTCTTTGACCCACTGACAGAAACATCAAAGCAACATTAGGGTTATTAAATAAACCTACTAACTACTCAATACATATCAATACCACACCTAAACCTTTAGATTATGCAACCACAAACAGATTAATTTTGCTCCTTGATATAAAATAAACTGAGAAAGAGGAAATTTTGCCATATTACAAAACTTCACAGCCTCAACGCTAATCCTCAGGCTTTAAAACTAGAGCATGCTGAAATATAGTGTGTTAAAAAAGAGGAAATACATTAAAGTAAATATACATTTTGAAGATATCTCAGCTGATCTGCCCTGCTTCTCATTTCTTCAAAACAGGTCTAGCTTTACGAGTTAAGAATTATAATCTCTCCTTTCTCCAAACTTCCTGTGCAGTAGAAAAGCAGATGAAATTTACAAAACTGATAGGTGTCTTGAACAGTTAGCAAATGAAAGAACACAGGCCATACATAAGAAACCTCATCAAAAACCTGGGGATTCAGAGAATAGTTAGAATAATAAATGAAGGGAAAGGGGATAGAGCAACTTCTGTATTTTGCTGTTTTTAAGCTTGGAACATGGAGGTTTTCTATCTTCCACAACACTTTGAACACAACAGTCATTTGAAGGACACACACTAGAAATTGGCAGAGAATTTAACCTTTCAGTCAACAGTGTTGATACAGTTAGCATCATCTGTTAGCTATTCAGTAGCTTGAGATACTTCATAAACCTCTACCACTAATCACTCTGAGCCACAGAGAACAATATGCACTTTTGCTGCAAACCTCTGTGAAAAAGCTAAGAACCAGAGACAACAAGGAAATGTAATGATCTTCAGAGAGCCTCAGAAGGTGTCTATACAGTACAGCTTGTTCTCACAAAGGACATGTTATGTTGCATTTCTCTTTGCAATATAAATTTTGTAGTATAACAGAAGCCACTTCTGCTAACACCAAGTCAGACACCTTTCAGAGCAAAGAGATCATTTAAGCAAGAACGTTTGAAGACTGAAGTGCAGGGGCATGATGCATAACTTTGGCTTCCTGTTTTTGCTAAGCAGGCTTGTTGGTCTTTCCTTGCCTCATTGTGCCAGCTAAATACACCTTATGACAGGAGCAAGCAATTTCCTAAGTCCCATATTCACATTTCATTATTCTCCATAAAAAAGACTGGTAGACAGCATTCATAAAACATAACATGCATGGAATAGTGACTACACCATGGCTTGCAGGATTTTGACTTTTGCTAACTGGGACAGGAAGCAGTCAGACTGAAATTGCATCCTCCCGCATTTGCCTCATCAGATTAATGGTCCTCTTAACAGGTATAAAAACATGCATCTCAGTGTGTAATCCATATTAAATGACCTAACAAGTACCCAACAACCCTAACCCTCCTCTCCGCTGCCAAAAAGTAACTAAACCAACCAAACTGAAACCCATATTTCAATGAAGTATTTAAAAATAAGCATGACTTGAATTTTAATACACTGGAAAACCTTCGACGACAAGTAGAAGCACAGGAAGATAGTATTTTCCAGTTAGCATCTTACTATGTTGGTCCTCTGTAAGTGACACGTGGGTTATTCTCACACACACACACCACCAGCATTAACACTATCTACACACCAAAAAAATGCAGATGCAAAATACATTTTCTACCTCTGTTTCCTGCTGAAATTCATGTAATGTGTTTTCTCAAGATGTTTCAAGTTTATATACAGACAATGCCAAGATGAAAGCTGTTTCAGCCCTAGAGAATTAACTACAGATGGAATAAACAGGTCATTGAATTTGAATTCTAGTTAGACTTGTAGTGTTATCCCAAACTACAGTTTAACCTCTCCTACCCTAGCTGTCCAAAATACTTTAAAAATACCACGAATGTAAACACAGCTATGGCTACAATGTTTTCAGTTACACTGGGAACTGCAACTTGTGTAGCTCCTACAATAAGTTGATGCCAAACCTTAACAAGTTGGTTTTCTCATGGAAGGTTGTTCAAATACAAACTAGCTTTCTCAATTATTTCTTAAGTGTATTTTTTCTATTGGCGTTTTTAAGCAAAAACACATGAGAAAGAAAAGTGTGCTATAACTAAAAATCATTCAAACTCTGAAGATTGCATTTTTCAACCAGACTTTGGTTTTACAGTTCTCTGATTACATAGAACAATGTTGGTTCATATTAAATACTCAAGTTTACCATGATTTGCAGAAATACAATAATCAGAAAAATATGACAGTAGTATGTAAGAAATATTTTAAATGGCTTCTAAAAATATAGCATGTACTGAAAACTTGTGCCTGGTGGCACAGTGAAACATGACCAAGTTATTGCAGTGCTGTGGTTCTCTGCTGACAGCCAGATATAACTCTAACAAACACACAGTCAGTCTCACACACACTACCTCTGGTTGAAACAGATACAGGTTAACACACAGCACATTCAGGCAGCCAAGTAGAAATTCCAGAAGTTAAAATAAATCAGTAATGAAGTGACACTTTTCAGAAATATCATTTTAGTTCTCATTTCCTTTTTTTCTAAGTAATTTGTGGGCTGTTATTTTGAGACAGCTATTAACTGCTAGGTTATTTTTAATGTCCCACATGTGACAGATGTCTCTGGAAGAAAATGCAGCTGAAGGACAACAGACTCATTCTCCAGTATGAGTTTTATGTCCAGTGTTACTGTGAGGATCAATCCCAAATATCCTCTAATAAATCCAAAAGTCACACTGACAACTTCCATATATAGAGCTATTTAAGATCACTGCTCTTTTTTTTATTAAAGCAAGCCTGTATTTGCAGAAGGTTTAACCTTAGAGAAGGAAATACATCTGACTGTGTTGGAAATGCACTAGTAATGGGATGTTCCTTTAAACTGGGAGAGGGGACCAGCAAACTGGAGTTAATGGGTATCCTACAGAAAGAAAACTGTAATTGCTTTCAGTTTTACTGTCATTAAAATGACAAGAGGGACCACCACAAAGGCTCTCACGTCAGCACTTTCCTGAGCAAGTTGCCAGATAGCAAGTAATTGCTATGGAAAAAGTGAGAAAAAGGAAGAGCAAAAAATAGGTAAAGAAAAGTCTCTGCAGGAGAAGATATCCTTCAAATAGTAGCAAACTAGTTACTCATTACAGTCTGGATCACTCTAAGAATCAGCAAGATGTACACATTTCTGAAGATACTACATAAATTTCAGAGCAAAAAGATGTGATCTAACAGAAACAATACAGTCCCTGTCTCGGTTGTCCAGGGGAAAAAAAAAAAAAAAAACCAACCAAAACTTTAAACCACTCTAGATTAAATAGTGGATTCTTAATCAAAATGCTTAAAAGAGAAGTAATAATCAGCCTTGTGGGGTTGAGACAGAAGATATTTTTCTCTGAGTCAACATCTAGGCCTGGAAAGAACTCAAGTTTGAAATCTTCCATTACATACTAAGGAGTATGTTTGGGCAACAGTGCAGAAGTTCATCCTTCTCTAAAAAGACTCTTCCCTGCACTGGCATCGCTACACTGGTACTGCAGCCTTAGTTACATTTGGGTCACAATGAAAGGATAGCTAAGATGTGATGAAAAACACAGTCCATCATTACTTTTTTTCAAGTAGGTTACATCAGTTCTTTTGGATGTTACTGAGGCAGAATGTACAACAACAGGTGCCAGAGAAATCCATCTGTACTCCTTGGAAGTGCCAAAACACACAGAATTGGAAAATGTTGCTGCAGACACTCCTGGGTCAAAAATTACCACAGAAGACAAAGTAAACCACCAGCCAAGGAATCCAGTAATTTATGGCAACAGTTCTGTTCTTGTCCCAGTAAGAAATAAAAGGCAAAGTTTCTTAATATCAAGTACTTAGTTGCCGGGTATTCATAATTACACCAATGCAATATACAAGTTCTAAAATACAAAAGTTGTAAATTTCTCTTGGATCCATGTGTTCTAAAGAGAGAAGAGACTTACTATCAACAAACATGAATGTGTAAATACTTCTTTAGAAATTGTTCCTGCTCTCAATTCCGATAATTCAGTGCCAGTTTCCTGGGGGACAGTTCAATTTATTTGACTGACATAACATGCACTTCAATATCTAGCTATTTATGTATCTGGAACCCAAAGGATCAGAAACTTTACTACTGCTCATATCAAGGATAAGGGAAAGATGATGGGAAGAGGAGCTTACTGAGCCTTCCAGTCAGACTTGCTATTGGTCTGCTAAACAGAGTAGCAATTAATAGAAATTTAAGTCACTTATTGAGAGTTCAGTGATTCATCTTCCTTAATCATTTTTTGAAGCAATTATCTCTTTTACCCAGTCTTTTATTAATTCATTCATAATAAAAATCCAAGTGACTTGCTAGACTGCAACAAATCAGCTGACATTGTTAAAGGAGTATGGCTGCTGCATGTTATAACACCCTCACCTTTCAGAAAACAGTCAAAACAGGAGCATCTTAATGCAGAGGAGGTATTAATATCAGAAAATTACAGTAAGGACTCTCTGTTGTTCAGTAAGAAAGACAGTTTTATTTAATCTATGGGTAATAAAACTTGGCAAATGTAAAAGCGGAACTAAAGTCTTCTCAGTCAGGGATTAAGAACACTCAGTTTGTGCAGCTGTGTGTAGCATCCTAGAAAAGTATTTTTGTCTTGACTAATATGAAAAACTTGAAGGTGGCAGCCTGCACATATTTCATTGACACACCACATGAATCCTAAGATATAGCAAGACAGTCAGACTGAAGGATTAGAATTGTTGACTAGCATTTAGTACTAAAATAGAATTATGCTTTTGCCTCAAGCAAGCTACCTTACTTTTTCAGCACTTAAACGCTCCTTCTATTGCATTCTAGTGATTGTTAAGTTATAAATTCTATGTAAAATTCACCTTAGTTTTGGAACCTCTAATTAGATTGTCAGAGGTGGAAGAACATGATTTCACTCGTAATGACTCTTCAGGTCAGTTTAGGTTTTTTTGAAGAAAAATTCTGCAAATCTATAAGGTGGTCTAGAAAGCCTCTTATTCATGGAGAATATGGAAATATAAATAATGTTTTTCTTCTATTATTTTATCATTTGAGGTCAAAGAGACAAATGAACATGTCACTACATATCAAGAATTTTTAAATTTCACTCCAGTCTGTCACGATGTCCTTCAGTAAATTTGTTTGTATTAGTAGCCCAGA
>JAWWEU010000160.1:12699201-12722338 GCA_035583155.1 Acropternis orthonyx | reverse complement strand
AGCTACCTTACTTTTTCAGCACTTAAACGCTCCTTCTATTGCATTCTAGTGATTGTTAAGTTATAAATTCTATGTAAGAACAAAAAATTAATTGCTGCCACAATTTTGACCTGGTAGAATTAGTATCTTTAGTTCAGCAGAACCTCAATATTATCTCCAGATCTCAGAACATTATAAACAGTTTCCACTACTCCATACCGGCCATGAAAAAGTATGGAAGAATCTCAGACATTTTGTCTAGGCCTGGCTGCAGAGTCACTTTTCACTCCTTGCTGAAATTCAGTCTCACAGTAATACCTTCGTACAGCAGTACAGTTCATACAGCAAAGCTTAGGACAGCCTGAATTTTTACGTATTCTTCTTTCACAGACTTCCCTCAACCACCCCAAAAGCTCAGCAGATTATAGTTTTTTCTGTCATTTCAGTAGCACCTTGGGCCCTTCCTTCTTTATTTCTGATCTTTCCACATAATTTGATTCTACGTTAGATAAGTGAATTGACACAGAAGTTTTTCACTGTTGGCAGAAATTCAACAGTTTATCATTATTCCCCAAGTCCTGAGGCTGAAATTTTCCTCCATTTAAGTTGCCTTTTTTAACTTAGAAACAAGACAGAGATTACATTTAATAACATACCAAGTACAGAATATTTTTCCTATATACATACTTGTTGATTTCCTTCACAGAACTACCACTACAATAATTGTTTTATTTTTAAAACCAACTCTGTGCAAGAGAAAACTCAGTATATCTATCCATTATCTCACATCCTTGTTTTCCACTTCTGAAATGTGCTCTTGGTTTGGGGTCAGGAGAGCATTTTATTTTATGGGACAAGGCAAGTAAGAGACATGCAAAATTATCTAAGGTGTTAAAGCAGCTTAAAAGCATATAATACCATAAGCTGCTTTCAGTGCCTTCGATCTGTTTAAAGGAGGAATGCGATGGGGAAAAATAGCACACTAAAAATAAAATTTTGAAGGAATACTAGAAGTCTTGGTGAATAGTAAATCAGGAGTCATATTTGATATAAGTTTTCAAGGAGGGCATTTGTAATATCTGGGGGCAAAGATGAAAACTCAAGATTAACTTTCAGGAAGATACACATACTGGTAGAGTTTATGTTATCAAGGACATAACTTATTCTTGGTGATGAATGGTTATAGCCCTGGACTAGCTTTGGACAGCTGTTTCTAACAGTGTAGCTGAAAAGGGAGATGGGAGGTGAAGTAAAATAGGTAACCAAATACAGTAAGAGAATGGCTGCAAGCACAAGCACGCACAGCAAGGCACCTCAAAGCACAAACACAGGAACAAGGCTGCCCCACGGATCCTCTAAGACCTTTCCACACGGACATAAACACATCTTTTACCATGTTACTGGGTTTCCACATATGGTACCATGGCAGAGCTGCCCTTTCAAAGGCATTTTCTCAAATTACTACATTTATGTTAAACTGTCATCACTTACATTCTCAGTTGTACTCACATCTAGATACATATGGTTAATATTGGCAAACAATACCAGACAATAGCTGTAAGAGGTGATTTAATATTAGGAATAAATGCAACTTGTAGTTTTAAGCAATCAAAAGACTCTAGCCTCGGGAACTTACTCGAGAGGAGCTAGTATTGCACACTCTGCATGTTAGAACTGCACAGATAGCCTATATCTTATTTCTCCCTCTGAGGAGAACACTGGAAAATTAAAATACTGAACAAACACTGTCTAATTTTTACAGAAGAGGTCTTTCTTTAGTACTCGAAAAAAAAACAACCACCCTTATTTTTTTTTAAATACAATTTTTAACTATTTCACAGGGACATTCTGTTGTGCTCGTAACCCAAGCAGAGCTTCATTACTAAACAAGCATGTTACTCTCTGATCCAGTCTAACATGCCAGCAATCATTTAAAACCTACTACACACACCCAGATGAATGCTGGGGGCTTTCTCTTTGGAATCTAGATTGAAGGGCCTTTGACAGCTTTAGAAATTGAGTGTTTAAGTGCTCTCTAATATCTGTTTACTGCTCATCACCTATCTTGCATTACTGACAAGGTTCTGGAGCTGAAGCATCCCAGTTCTCCATACTGTGTACAGATTTATTAAATAAACCACATGATGTCTCAAGTATGGAGTTTGATGCAACCAGTATTTCTGGTGCTTGCAACTGAATAACTGATGGACATTCACTTGTGTAGGCACTTACAAACAGAAATTACCTAGCAGAGGGGACAAAACAGAAGCTTGAAACACACAGGGAATGAAGACAACTGTTTAGTTTGTCCTGTGTCCTCAAATGGCCTGAAATTCACATTAAGTCAGAACTAGAACAGACACTTAGAGGACCCTCCACAAGATTAGAATCAATGTGATTAACTGAAGTGGATTAAACTCTCCATTTTTCTCAGTGCACTATTACCTTAACAATCACTTTAGGAGAAAGTGTCGTGGTCTTTTCCAAAGGTCTGCAAGACTGAAATTCACACTTGCCCTATTCCAACTCTGCTCACAAGTATGCATACATACTGTTCAGTGAACACATAAAAGCCAAATCATCTACACCAGGCTACATATAGGACCACAGCAACTGTATATTGCCCAACACACAGCTCAGATGCAGGAGACAATCCCCTTTCAGAGTAAAACTCAAACAGATGTTCAAGACTCCCACTCTGATGGAAGCAAAATAGCACGTCAGGTGTTTTTCTATATCACCATTACTGTTAATCTAAACAAAGTCAAAATTATATTAGACAATTCCCATCAGTAAGCAACATCAAAACAATACAGGACTTCCGGGTCTACTTACCAGCCAAAATCTCTTCTGCTCTAACAGAATTTCACAAGAAGATAAGACAATGGGATTAAATCTTTGAGGAATGTTAGCATAATTAGTCCAGAAGGAGATAGTTTAATTTGCTTTTTAAAAACACTACCCAACTTTTAAATTATGCTGGAATGTTCTTTGAGCTAAGAAAATCATCTTCTTTTGCCTGTTACTTCTGAAACTGCTGCGTATTGTTCATTGACTAGCTCCTCAATGACCTTTTCCTACTTACGACATTCAAAGTACTACAGTATTATTTCAAAGTCAAACCAGTAAAATATAAAGTTATTTTTATGCCTGTATTGAATTGTTCATTATCTACCTGACATTCCAAGAATAATTAAGGACACACAGCCAAGGTAATTTTGCCTAATTAGAACAGCATCTGTACAATTTGTGAAGAATTCTTACAAGTTTGAAACTGAAATTCGCTTCTTCAATGAAAAAGTTGTTTTTTCTACCTGAAACTAACAGACAGAATACAGTACATTGCTAGACTGCTGTAACTGAAAACATTTATATTTATAAAAACAGCATGAAAGCATTTTTTTAAGTGAAAAGAAGAAACAAAAAGGTATTTTGATGACTCTTGAAAAAAAAGGGTATGGATGAATCAGACAAGGTCAGTGCTGGGAGATCTTGTTTTTACTTCTCTAGACACCAATATTTACACCTACCCAGACAAACAGAAAATAAATCATAATTCATTACGATAAAATTATTATGATGAATTATCATTATTGCCATAATAAATATTTTCTTCAGAAAGGGTAGTTCCAATTCAAATAAACAATTTCAGCTCATCTTCAAACTGAGGAACATGGACAAATATCTGTTTATAAGGCTACAGAACTCCCTGTTAAAATTCACATCAGTGGCATGACATTCACTGTATATGTCTAAAGTCAGAAAAGGAAATTAATTCTACCCTTTAAAAGCAATATCAACACCACAGTTTGGCATTTTCATTTTTTCAGTTGAAAAACGTGGAAAGAAGAACATAACCATCTTATTTTGTTCACTTCCAAACACCATTAAAATGCCACAGTTTCTACATTGCACCTTTTTTTTCCCCAGTAATTCATTTTTCATCATTCCGTGCCACCCACTGATAAGAAGCAGAGTGACATGCAAATCAATAGGCAATGTTCACAGAAGTTGTGGGGGTTCAGATGCATTCTGCCATTGATAAACATTGTGCCCCAGATAAGGAAAACCCCACTCTTAATGCAACTATTCAAGAATTTCTACCAAAATCCAAAGACATTAACCATTCCTGGAACTATTATTTGCTGCCAGGGCTCAGTCCAGACCAGTGCTGAAGGCTCACACCACCAGCCATTCTGGATGCCACCTTCACATGCAGCAATGATTTCTGGTTTGTGTGGCATCACCTCACCCACTCTTTGGACAATTCTGGTTCAGAATACCAGAGAAATATTTGAGAAAATGGCTGCAATAACAACAGAAAATTATTATAGAATCTATTTAACAAAAAAAAAAAAAAAAAAAAATCCAGAGCTTTTAGCTTCATGCTTTTTCCCCACTCTGTACTGCTCAATCATTAGCATATTCATATTTTCTGGATCGTGCTATCAAAATCTACATAACAGAGATGAACTCCCTCACACAGCAAATACGTGTGAACATCTCTTAGCAACAACCGGTCATGAGCCAGCAAGGAAAGTTAACAGTGATCCCACTTAAAACATCCCACTTATGCATACCAAATGATAATACCATCAGTAAAAATCCAAACTGTTCACTAAAGCAGCATTCCCCTAAATGCTTGAAATTAAATCTTCCCCATAGAAGCCAGACACCAGAAGGAGCTGTGCTTTGTCCTTGACAGCTATTCCAAGAACACTTGCAAGGGAACAGTAATGTGTGCTCCTGTTCCCAACTGCTTCAGTTCCAAAATTCACATTCAGGCAGTGCTTAAAATTCACTATGCATATAACGTGCCTACATTGCCATCACTAGAAAAAAAGGAAGAGAAAGAGGGAAAACATTAACAGTCTTCTGTGTTACTCAATCATGTGGAAAAGTAATTTTGCTAGACTAATACAGGTACCAACCACTGCAGTGGCAAAAATCAGACTCACCAACTGGCCTGTACAAGGAGGCCTGAAAAAATAGAAGAAAGCGTGGTATCAATGACCTCTTAATTGCATGTGTAATATCAAGGGTAACTATCACAACAATGTTAAGGCTTTTCAGTCGGGCCAACTGCATCCACTCCTCCAGCTGAATGAAGGGCTGCATTAAACTGAATTCAAAATCTGATCTCCCAGTAAGGATGGTCTCTTTTCTCCTCTTTTCTGCCCTGTAAGGCCTTTAGGAGTAATCTTAAGTAGAGAAACCCTTATAAGTGTAACTCCTCTCCTTTGCCATCATAACGTTCATTGCTTCAGGGAAGGTGAACCTCTCAAAAGTCAGGTCACATTTATATGCCTATAGATGAATTGGTTGAATTACTTCATGGACACACTTTGTTTTCTGGTAGTTATATTGGCCAGAAGGCTTAGCTGCTCCTGGCCCTGAATTTCACTTCCTGGAATTACACTGGAGAACAAAAAAAAAAAAAAGGGGGGGGGTGTGGGGAACGGACACACAAACCAACCTGAAACATTTTTCATTTTACTGTAGGCTATAGAACATGCTTAGCTTTATGTAGCATACTTCTCAAACTACTGATGTATAAAAGATAAAAGGCAATTATGTATCCACAAATCTATTTGAGGCAGGTAGGAAAAGAACACTGCCATTTTAATGATAAATCAAGAATTGATGAGCGAACTAGTTCAGAGAGAAGGATAGAAATAAAGCCTGACCTGACTCTCTGTGGAATACACAGACCCAGACCACACACAAGAGGAGAGGGACCAGAATTAACTTTACAGGAGTCAACTTGCCCCAAACAAGGCAATAAAAAAGACAAATTTAGAGGTGCTGTGTTGAGGAAGGGAAATGTAATGGAAAAAACAGCAAGAAGACAAGCAATATCTTCATTAAATTCAGTCAATTTTCTTGGAATAATTCTTGAACGCAGGCAGTGAGTTTCAACTGACTGGAATGTATCAAAGAAGGACACTAACTGCTTGCTACCAAACTAACTTCTTAGTAAAAAAAGAAGCATAAGGCAAAGACAGTGAAAAATACTTTCAAAGTAATTTTTAATAGATCTTTCAAGTCAAATAAATGTAGCTACACATTCTTGGAAAAATCATATATTACAGTTAGGAAAATGCACTAAATACTTTCTTTAATGTAGCAGTTAGTGCTCTCATTAATGGAAAAACTAAAACCATCTCAGCTCATTACATCTTCTATAACATCTAACATCTTCTGTAGTATTCCTCTATCCTCCTATTGTTGTCAACTTTTATTTGACCTTATGTCAAAAACAGATATGCATTTTTCATCTGGAATTCTTCAATACACAGAGACTTGTTTGAATTACAATAGTTTTGCTGAAAATTATATTGCCATTCAGCTAGCTGTGACAGAAATAAATGTCTGAATTACTATCTAGGGGAAGCAGCCCTCCACTAAAGTTAAGACCATTATCTCTGCTAGATACTTTATTCAAAATCATCCAGCTTCAGTGTGGGTTGTATAGCTTCATCACCTTTTTTTTGTACTAGCATATCTCATATTGAGTAAAAAGGAAATTATTCTTAAATACTAAACACAAAACGATCAAAATGTTTCACAGCTTATCAGTTCAATCCTTTCATATTCATTTTAAGCATATACTCTGTAGAAGTCACTGAAATTGGAAATACAAGTTTTAAAACTATTACTTGGTAGGTTTTGATACTTGTTATCTGGTACTGAACTATCCAACAGAGAAGTTACTAACCATTCTTCATATATTGTACCACTTGTACATTACTCATACCTCAGGAGTTCAAAAGTCTTTAACTGATTTCTCACTAATGACTTAAGCAATATATTTTTTCATTGGCTAGTTGAACAGGACAGTTATTGTCCAGATATGATTCTGTGAAGCCATATATCAATCACCTGGGAGCAGTTTCAATGATATGCTCTAAGTAATAAATTTATGGGTATTAATGCAGTCTCTGTGAATAATTCAAGATAATGCAATTACTGTGCCTTGAATAGCAAGAAAGTACAATTGATAGCTACATAAAAGAAACTTACGTCTACCACCTTACCATCTTTTAAAAGAATTTATAAAACCAAAACAAAACCTCCACCTGTTTCTGTCTCATTTTAAGATTTAGTTCACAAAAATAGAATTTTCTTGTCAGTTCACTCTACCAGCTCCCAAAAATCCTAATAGAAAATTAAGAATACAACCTGAGATGAAGCATAGTATGAGGCTGCACTTTACTGCAATCCCAATTTCAACTTTCTACACTTGGCATGGAACTTTGCAAATTAAGTCTTTTGCTTTATTAGAGCAGATTTATAATTTTTAACTTTTACAGGTCTAAGATTGAGTAGTGGTCTAAGTGAAGTGAGCATACGAAGGCCACTGCCAGTGTTTCACACTGATAATGAACCCAATAGAAGTGTGGTGTTGGGCAATTCTCTAGGGCATCAAAATCCCAAAGAGGGTTTTAAACATTCAGAAGGCATAGGCATTCTGCCTCCCTGCAGGAGTAAATGAGAGGCTTGGTGCCACTAGGTGATGGCTTCCAAATGAGACTGAAAAGGACTCAGCAGTGCAGAGGGTTCATAGTTCCAAAAATCTTCCAGATCATTCCACAGTCAAATGGGGACACAGAGAGGTCAGCACTGAATGAATGAGGGGAATGAATATCCCTCAAAATCAAGAAGTAAATAAAACTAATGAACACTGAAAGAATGGCACTGAGAATTCTCAATCTATATTGCATCTTACGATTCATTTCATGACCACGTGAAATGAGCAAAGTAAACTTGTGCTTTTTCTGAACTATGATGGCCCATTTTTCTGGCATGAAGCTATATTATTAGCCATCCTTTGAAAAGAGAAATTTCCTTATAAGCCTGAGAGAGCACTTACAGTGAATCTCTTATCTGCTGATCAGGTACTTTTGGGATGACTGGAAACTAAAGGTGATAAATGACACCACAGACACAGGCTGGCCACCACCAGTAAAACATTCTAAAGATTTCAAAGAGTTTCTCACCTAAAAACTGTCATAATGCAAAAAGCACTATAAGTTCATAAATTGGAAGAAAAAGCATACAGAAAGAAACTGGGTTAGATCCAGAGGGATACTTTCAGATAAAAATCCCTTACCAATAGTCTAAAGTAATGGAGTTTTGCAATTAATTTATTCTGTTCTAGACAATTAAAAACATTTAAGATGCATAGTCTAATAGAATGTAATCAGAGAACAAGGCAGAAGCACCTCTCTTCCAATAGAAGTAATTATGTATGCCATTTGTTGTTATGCAGTTGAACTGACTCAGAGTTCTGCATTAGCCCTCATATTGCAGCCCCTTTTACATGGAAAATTGTCAGCTTGAGTATACTCCCACATTGCAATGAGCACACCATGAAATGGCTGTGAATCACAGATGGTGCCAGCAGAGATCTATCCATTCTCATCTTTAGTCATTCTGCAGGCAAGGAAATGCATTGGCTGCAGAGCACCCACCTCCTGCAGCTTCAGCAGCAGCTCGACTCTGTTTTACCACAGACAATCAGCTTACCTGCCTGGCCTGATTCTTTAGCCTGAAGACACATTCTGTGTTCACTGCACACAAAATCCCTCGTGCATTGCTGACATTGCAGAGCTTTTTAAAACCTACGTATTAAGCCACTTATCCCGTGTCTTGGTCTGCAAGCCAATTCTCACTTATCGGCAAGCTCTTTGCAGACATCAAGGGCACAGTATGACTTAATAATGCTCCAAACCTGTAAAGCTTCAGGTTTTCTTTGACAAAACTATTTCTGTAGGTGGTATCATTGTAGAACAGAGAAATAACTATAGAAAAAAACAGAATCAGAAGTTTCACTTCCTAAAAGTGGCAGGATTAAATATTTCAGCACAACTAACATTCAACATTTTTGAAGTAGCCATTCGACAGTAAGGAAGTAAAAAGTATTTGATACCATTAGCATATGGTTCCATCTATTTTAAAATTTAATCCCTCAAAAGTTTCAAGTTAATTCCATATTATGCTGGAGAAACAAAACTTACTGGTCTCTTGGCTGGCACCATTACAGTAAATATCCTGTTCTTCCTTTCTTATCATGATTAACTCCCTACATTTCCAAACAAAGTCAGAAACATTAGCCTAGCCAACTAGAAATAACAGGTATCTTTACCAGAAATCAAGACAAATACTCCCATGGCACTTAGTACTGGCTAAACACAGAAGAAACGGGAAAGAAACCCTCCAAAGTACTTAACTTGCTCAGTGTTAAAAGAGGCTTGGCACACATTGCTGAGACAATACATAGCAAGATCTATATCACAGACCTCTGGCCACTAACATCAACATTGATGGTGATGTGAAAAAGCACCGTCCCCAGGGTGACCTGGCAGGGAAGGTTCCATTGCTGAAGCCCAGCCTGGGCAGCACAGCCGGTGGTCAGTACAGAACACAGTTGTGCAGTACAACTGCATCTGCTTTACTGCTGCCTTGCCAGTAAAGCATACCAATACCCTAGAAGGCTAAAGCATTGCTGTTGTAGATGTGACCTACATACAGAAATCGTAGCTTGCAGATCTTGTCTGCAATATCAATATACATGATTCAGAGCACAGCCAAATTTCCTAGTGTTATCAAAAAAATTGGGATAAACCATCCTATTGCTGTGTGCCTCTTCCTCTCTTCAACTGTGCAAAACTGATGTTTACCCATGTTGAAAGCTATCAAGGGACTGGTACATTATCCACACAGAAAAA
Source organism: Acropternis orthonyx (assembly GCA_035583155.1). Lineage (NCBI taxonomy): Eukaryota > Metazoa > Chordata > Aves > Passeriformes > Rhinocryptidae > Acropternis > Acropternis orthonyx. The sequence goes on along the minus strand of JAWWEU010000160.1, from coordinate 12,712,628 downwards.
GCTAAATTTAGTACAAATGTAAAGCCAGTTCCGCTACACTTATCATTTGACAACACAAAAATAACACCTGTTCCTCCAAGGAGAAAACCTGTTTGCTCATAAATTCTGCTTGCTTTCCTTAAAACTCTGACAAATCAGCCCCCAGCATTACCTGCCTGCATCCTGTAACTGTCAGTGCTCTCACACGGCTACAACCTTCAGCAGTAAAGGGCAGTGGTTTGCTGAACTGTGAATCTGAGCTCAGTATCATTACTGTCCAAGCTGAGACTCTGAATTTTCAAATTCGTTTCACACATAGAGCAGATACACACACAGACACACACACAATATAGCATATATATGTGTATACGCACAAATATGTTACAGATGCAAGACTAATTTGTTCTGAACAGTTGCTTGATGACTGTAAACAGTAATCCAAGGTTATTTGGAATGTGTTAGCACTGTTAGAAACTGCAGGGTTTATAACTAATATGAACAACCTCACATTTACCTTCTTTCTACCTCATCATGGAATATTTTAAGCTTCAGAGCAAAAAGTCATGGCAGATTTGAGGCCACAGTTCTAACTAACATCTTGTACTGGCTACTTCACTGTTCATTATCATGAAGCATACTTAGACTTCTGCATTTATAAGAATTAAACAGCTTAAAGAGACTATCTCAAAGAGGAAATACTTTATTATCTTGGCAACATCAGAAAGAGTGGAAAGAAGTCAACGCTATGACATGAAGAGTTACTAGCTATTGTAAGTTTATGATCTGAGAATGATACAAGCAAAAACATATTGCATAAATTACAAATACATAAATACTCAAAGAATAGCTAAGGAAAGAAAAAAGGCATATCAATTCCCTTTCAATTAAATTCCTCTGAAGAGTTTGACTAATAAGGAAAAGTCCCTAGACTTCTACACTTTTAACCTCAATAGCTTTTTATTTCTGCATAAACTAAATTACTGGCCATTGTTAATGAGCACTATTTTCTTAGCTGAAAAAAATATCAACAGAAAATGTTATACAGCTACATTCAGTAAGGACTTTGCACAAAAGGCTCTTTGAAAAGAGGTTTTTATTAGGGGCATTCACATTTACCACTTGTAAAATAGACAAATATTAGATAGTATCAAAGTGAGAACTAGCAATATTACAGTATTTAAATTATAAATTAATTACCTGAATCCAACTCAGACTGGAATATGTACACTCATCTAAGCATCACAGGCAACTACAATTTTGTAAAAGACAATATATTGCCTCCTGCAAGCAAACTGCAGCTTTGCACACCAACTACTACAGCATAAGGGAATCTTTAAGTTCAAACCCTAACTTTTTTCTACAAAAATAACATATTTACAACTACTTTAATGAAACAAATCTTAAGAGATACACACATGCATGGAAATATATGGAAGAATTTAACTTTTCTTGAATAAGAAATATTTTCCTTTGCAAGTATCCACAAAAACACAGTTGGGGTTGTCTTTTTTTTTTTTTTTTTTACCCAAGGACTGGCATAAATCTAGAAGCCATCCTTCTGCAAGTTTTGTTTATAGTACAATGATAGTGTATTTGTGCCTATACAAAATTAAATTACTAACTCTAAAAAGGATGCAATCTCCTGTTTATGGCAACTATGAGCCCCAAATTCAATTTTCATGTAAAAAGGTCATGCTTTGCAACATGCAGTATCAATAGTGGAAAGCATCATGTCCATGACTACCTTCCCAAAGCCAAGCTGTAAATTGTAATTTACTTCTAAATTTCACATGGACCTAACATGGCGCAATAACTGTACACCACATTTGTTTGTTTCTTGAAGCCAGGAACTAAAAATAAAGTTGAAACAAAGTTAGAACAAAGCAAGTATTTTTATCTGTTTTCCATTGTCCTACAGTTTCTCTCTGGGACAATTTCCACACACACAAATATGGGATCAAAATTGCAGCAACTCCACTTTCTTCCAACTACTGTGTATCACATAATACTGCTTCATGCATATCATGAAGTCTCAAACTTAAAAATGAGCTAAAACTGTCTCTTGTGTTTCTTTCCAGTCTCTTTAACCACAACCTACACTGAATAAGGTGAAATCATCAGCATACAGTATCACACCTTGTGCATGCCCTGAGCAGTTTGTTCTGCAGTATGCAAAGACATACAGAAAAAGCAGGGTGAGATGAAGAACAAGGGATAGGGACACAGCAACTCAACATCAAGAGCTCTCCACCATGGTGCCATTTAAACAAGACAATTACATTTATTGCTGAAGCAGGCTCATGACACAAGCTGCTGTCCATGACCACTGTCTAAAGAGCTCACAGACAGCTTATAATTGGCATCTATTCTCAGCCACATAGAGCAAATACCAAGTTATTTTGAGACAGTTAAAGCAAAACAAAACGTCAACAACCAGAAAACTTTGACCATTTAACATTTTTCTATATAGCTTTGGGGGAGGAAATAAAACACTTAGACATTTTTTCTCCCTATTTATTTCTCTCCCTTTACTAAATATTTCACTACATCCCCGGGGCAAGGTCTATGCCTAACCAAATACATGCAGGCTATTCCTTGTGCTCATTGCTGCTCTGTGGCCTAAAGGGAGGAATACTTCTTATGCTCTTCTCCTTAGAGCCAGCAAAAGCACTGCTGGAGGCAGAAAAATGCCATGTGGAAGCTGGCGTGTACAGCAGGTTTAGACATGATCTTCCCTGAGCTGCTCAAATTCTCAGAAGTATCACTACCAAATGGTTTTGGAGGGAATCTGCTTTTACTAGTGACCTAACACATGTAAATATTTTGCATTTTGGCTTTTATTTATTTATTTTAAATAAGCGAAGGGATGAAAAACAAAATATTATCTCACCCACTACCGCCTGCTCATAGTACAAGGCAGGGGAAAATCCCTCCTTCAACAGAACACAAAGAGAACTTTTCAGTCCTCTGAATTTGAAATTAGGCTTTTTATTCTGGACCTTTCATATTCTTAACCAGTGTCTTAACAGAGTTCTGTTGTATCACAAAAAGGAATAAAAAACACAATATAGAAAAACAGATGATGCCATCAAAAAGCCCTGTCAGGCTCTGTCCACTCAATTTGTAACTGATGGAGTGTTAAGAGAAGGAAGTGGTTCATACAAGTTTCAGTCTTCAAGCTACTAGCAAAGAAAAAGAGAGATAAAACAAATAAGGAAAAATTCAGAGCAGAATTCACATGTCTGAGCAGCATCAAAGTTATGCAGCCCAACAGTCCACATCATTCATTTGGATGCGTGAAACACCCTGTGGAGAGCTTTGAATCTTAAAGTAGTTCTCTCTAAGTATTGGATGAAACAGTGCATGATAAACCAACTTGTCAGGAATCCTTTTACAGCTATTCCAACTGGAAATAAGCAGCCCTCTCAAGGAGCAGCAAAAGAAAAATAGTTATGTCTGATATGCTTTGTCTCTAAGCCAGAAGAAACTAGTCTGAAAAGCCTATTTACAATCTTTAAGAGATGTATGCATGCAAGGGGGCAGGTAAAGATTGCTTGCAACTGCTAGGAACTAACTACACAGGAGAGAAAGAGTGAGTAGTATTTACAGGAGAAATAGAAAGGCAAACAGAAAGAACTGATATAGTTGTCCGAAGGGGAAAGGTATTACGTCTTTTCCCAAAAGGGTCTGAGTGTGCTATATAATAAAAGAGAAGGAAAAAAAATGCTCATATCTACACCTAATGAAACAAAATACATTCTAAATTTAGTATGAACCTAAAAAGGATTTTTCTTCTATAGATCATAGCATGTTTTTTCTCTTACATGAATAAGCCACCATAAAGTAACTTACACAAAATTAGTCTTTGCTGTAAAGATACAACATTTTGATATGAAGTTTCCTGTTTCACTTAAATTCAATGGAACTACCCAGCTGAAGAATGATGGCTTAGTCAATGATTAAGGTTTTGACAAATAGTTTCTGTCGATAACGATAACACAAGAATAAGCGTTAGCAAGGAACTGAACATTTCAGCAAATTACTATAGTTGCTAAACACAAGAGCAGGCAAAAAGCCAGCTTCCGGCCTTTAGTATATAGTATCCCTCTGAAATCACTGCCACTTTCATGGATTTAAGGTGAAATCTCATGCTGACCAAAAAATAAAAAAATTAACCTTTCAGCTACCAAAGATTTCTGTGAAATCGATCCTTAGGAAAGTTCTAGGTAAGAGAAGATTTATAATCAGGATGCATCTTGTAAACAACACTAAAAATTCCTTTTTCATAGTAAGACTACAATTCCCTTTGATGCCAAGGTTAAACTCCACTCAGCCCTCTCAAGGTTCATTTGAATGGAGGAGGTGGGAGAGAAAACTGAGCCCAACCAAGGCACTGACTCAGTCCCCCAGCCTGTGAGCCCACAGATCCTGCAGCACCTCTGCACAGGAAGGAAACATGGGCAGCTCTTGCAGACCACACTGGGGTTTTACTCTTCCCTCTGGAATCTATAACCAGCCTTTCTCCAACTTTCTCTGAACACTCAGTAGAGGTTTCAATTCGGAAAGGAAAAATTACAGCTTGTTCCCTTTTTATTTTGAGCTAATCTCTGATTGCCTGGTTATACTAAAGCCATGCTGGATTTCCAACTACCAACATGCATTATATTCCCCTGCTGAGGGCTGTCCCTCAGGCAACCTCTGTATCTTGAAACATTTCCTAAATCCTTTACTTTTGCAGAGTACTTTTGTTACACATTAAACATGCGTCACATCTTATCAGCAGTACCTTCCGTAGCCATCTCCTGTTTTCAGAGGAATAGGGGAGGGAAGAAAAATATCAAACATGAGCTAAAGCTGTGGACACACAGTACAAATCCAATTTGCATTTTTCTTATGAACTGAAGTAATTAAATAACAGATGCTTACTATATTAGGAAACCTTTTCTTCCATCAAGACTCCGACAAGTGATGTACATAACTCTTGCAAAGGCTAAGCAAAGGCTTCCTCAGAAAAAGCAGTAAAAAAAAAAGTTGATGCAGCTGCTGCCTATAGACAGGATAGCATGTAGGTAACTATACGGTGTGGTAATGATACATATTAAAATGTTCAGCATGGTTAAAAGCTGAGAAACAAACACTCTTCAAGTATCAAAGCTAGCAAGGATATCATCCTTATTCTTACAAGTATTATTTTCAGTATCAGCTCAATAAAGAACTGGAAATCCTAATCAGTCTGAATTAAAATCTGACTTTATGTGAATACACACAGTATAAAGGAAGAAAATTTGCAATGCAAGTTTCTACTGTTGGATACTGAAGAGGTCAGTTACACACATATTAACTTAAAACGCCCTTACTTCCTCTTTCAGAAAACAACCCTGAAATTCTGTAAACACCAAGAGTTTAAGCTTTAATATGAATAGGTTTCTATTCACTCTGTTCTTCACAACTCAGAGGAGCAGAAAATTCTCCAAATGGTCATACAGCCCAAGGTGAGGAAAAGACATCTGAAGGAAAAAGAACTTAAGTTACATTCCATTGAAATGGTCCTGTGGTTCCTAACCCAGCTGTTAATTGATGCATAGGAAACCAAAGAACTCTAGATTTTCTGGGGGCTTTCCATCACTGAAAACAGATATTTTCCATAACAATTCTCCTAATTAATCCTACTCTGGCTTAACAAGAATTTTCTTCCATTCCCCTTAACACCCCATTCTGTTTTTTCCCTTTTAAGTATTTTTTCCCTGTCCCTCCCAGTAATTTACCTCTTGGTGGCATAGTGCAGCACCTGCATTTTTTTTGCCTCTTCCCCTCCGCACACACCACCACCACCACCACCCCCCCCCCCGCCATCTTCCCAACTGTAACACTACATTTTACTATTATAATTTCATGTCTGGACAGTTATGGCACAGTTTATTAAAACAGAACTATCATTTTACTGTAATTCAGGGCTAAGGTATGCTTGAGCCTCTAACACTACTCTTACCTCTAGAACTGAGTAACTAGCCGCTCAGACCTGGTCTATCAGCTGTGTGGAGAAAGGAAAAGAGGAGTGCAGGAAAGAGAGCATAAAATACTATTTTCATGCAGATATTTGGAAAGCAACTTAAATTACACAATATGTAAAACCAAAAATTGCTGGTGGAGACTTACAAACTAATTCTGCAAGAATTTCTCTAGTACTCTATGCACCCAAAAATAAATGAGATGCTGTTTGTAAAAGAAAATTAATTTGAAATCAGGCATTTGACTGGAGATTTCACAACTACCATTCACACAGACAAGTTGTAGGGAAGACATCAGAACTGACCTACTGGGCAAAACAATTATTTTTTTCAGTTTGATTACAGTGTTTATTCAGCATAGAAAAACAGGTCAGACTCTGCCACCTGGATATGTCAACCAACAGAGAACGCATAACTCAGTCTGGTAAGTCTTTAGAATTATTTTTTATGTGTGTTACATGAAACAGAAAAAGCAGGAGATAAATTCAGGACTCTGTGGCACCTGCCTGGTCAGGCACTTTGAGTGATGTTTACTGAGATTACAAAAATTCCTGGTTTTAATCTAAATTTTAAAAACCTTTTCTGTACCTCTCAATATTTATTTAAACGTAGTCCATTACCATACAGAGACTTCTAGAAGGAGAGACAAACTGGCATAAAGTTTATTTCTCTCTTCCAAGCCTGCCATTTACAAAAGGGGCATGCTAAGTCACTGGGAGGTTTGAAATTAGTCAACCTTTTTTATTGCCCAGATGGCATTTCTGTTCAACTGTGTTCTCACCATTTGCCCTGTTATCACAGAATGCTAAGTCCACAAACCCTTTTTTAATAATGTTCTAGCCAGCTGGTACTAACCAGGAAGTTTTAATAATGGCTGAAAGATCACAAATCAAAACAAGATCAAAAAATGAAAATTCATGTCTTATAGTGTAGCGACTGATATGCAGAAAACAAAATATCAAACAAAAATAACTGTTATGCTGACCACTAAGGAGTGCAGCTATGTCACGGACTTAGAGTTCAGAGTCCGCTCCCTAAAATTGGTCAATACAAATCCAGACCAGGTTACAAGGGCAGTTCAAAACTATCTGTTTTCTTTTTTTCTAAATAAATAAGTAAAATAGTGCTAAAACTGCATTCACAGGTGGAAACTTTTGTTAATGCCATGGTCAGAGAAACCTCCTGTTGAATAACCATGAGAATAGATTAGAATGTTAGAATATGAATTTTGAAGAGAATAAAGACACATAGAGGTGTGAGGGAAGATGACACCCAAACAGACCTGGAGAGTCAGGTCTGCAAAATTGCAAAAACTGATCCACTGAAAGAGTAATAAATTGACCTTAAAGCAATTAAAATAAATTAAGCCTATCAGCATTTAATATAACTTGAAGTACCAAAAATCACTAGTGTAGTTATACTACAAAGGTTAATATTTCATATCAAGCAAAAGGCAAATACATTAAACTTAAAAATAGATGTGCCAACAACTTTGTTTGTAGTTTTTTAGTGCAGAAAACAAAATTCTCTGAAACATATAGTTTTATGCTAAAGAAATTACATATTATAGGACTAGGCAGATACACTATTGTGATTCACATAAAAATCAAAGTGGTTTTAACTTTTAGATTTTGAGGTTCTTCTAAAACAACAACAACAAAAAAAACTCACAATCATTTTTTGGACTGAATTCCAATAACATATAACCTTTTGTGTCTGCCAAATAGCACGTTATTTGTGTCTCTCATTGATTAACGTTCTTGACACAATCATGACATTACAGTGGAATTACTAATTTCATTTTATGACCAATCATTTCTACTATTTTAATTGAAGCTTCATAGGCAGATCAACATTTAGAGAACAAGTGTGAGAGTTTGCCTAGGTCGTGAACAATGCTGCCAAACGGTGCCATTTAATTATTGCAGAATTCCTTTCCAGATCTTTCAAACAAAAGTTACCGTGTAGTTCTGCTACTGCTGGTTACATATTACACTGGCTTCCACTGCTTCTGCTGTGTCTGTCCGGGTCTTAAAAAAGTGTAACTGCTGATATGGTCATAACAAATGAATTCTGAATTACCCATATTTATATTTCCAAGTCTCTTGTAATACACAAAATATCCAATAAATGCTCATTAAACCATTTTGAATTTTCTTCCTCTGCGCTTTCTTTATCTCAAGCTCTTTCACTTTTTAAAAATTGATTTTCTACAAGACATTGGAAAGTTCCACACCTTTCTGTACCTAGAGATGACTGCTTGTGAAACAGTCAGCCTTATCTCCACCTTGCAAATAGCAACAACGAAACACAAAGAGATCAGGGCTGTTCTCACAGAAATACTTCCGGCTGGAATAAGGAGGCAAAAGCTTTTAACATGTTTCTAACATTATTTCCGTATCTGCTTAAAAACTTAATACAAAAGGCTTATTACAGCTTCCAGTGAAAAACATTATGGCTTCCCAGGACTTTTAAGATGTGTTGTTCAAATAGAGGATTCTAGAAAAGTATTTTAACTCTCTTGAACCCTCTGTTTCCATATATTCCCATACAAATAATAATAACAAAAAAACCAAAATCTTAGTTTTCTCTTACAGATCCTCAGTATGTTTTACCAACTTAAACAAAACACTCACTATTTTAGTTTATATTTCTCTTTTTGTCAACTCAAACTGGTGGTCCAGTCCTTCCAGTAAAGCTCTTTGCATAATAAATGCTTTCATTTTTCTAAGCTTATAACACTAATCAGATGATTCACTGGATTTGTTTTCAGAAGAAGATACTTATATAGTGCCAAGGTAGAAAGTTTGTTTGTTTTTTGGGAGAGTGGGTGGGGGTTGGTTTTTATTGTCGGGTTTTTTTACATTTCTATCAGACTGTTTAATAAAATAACAGTATAAAGGCAGAAAGGCTGAGTTTGAAAGTACACTGTTGAGATGTACAGCCCTTAAAGCCAATTCTAGCCTGTTATCCAGGCAATATATGGCTTGTTTACAGTTGTTAGAATACAGAAATATGGTTAAATTCAAATTTGCACACCTAAGAGGTCTGAATAACAGCTGATGATTTTTTTTTTTTTTTAATACACCCTACAAGCCTTTCTCAAGCCCTTAAATGGCATTTCAACCATCAGTCAAATGAGTTGAAGACAACAAATGTTGTTGCTGAATTAAAACGTCATCTGCACAAACCCCTGGCAACGACCAACCCACCTAACCACAGGCACTGATTTTCTTTTTACAGAGAAGCAAACTACCACCAGTGTTCTAAACAATGGGGGAAAAAAAGAACCCGAACCAATACAAGGGCATCAAGTATTTTAATGATCACTCTGTATTACTGGAATAGTAGATACTTATCACCAGTATCCTATTGCCTCGCAGAAAATAAAGTTTCCTGTTAAGAAAAAGCCATCTTTAACTCAAGGGTCAACACTAATACTTCAACGAAGGGTGCATATAAATGTGTATGTAGCTGTTCTGTGAGTGCCCCACAGAATTCTTGACAGTGTTTAAAAGCTTTTTCATCATAAAGAAAACACATTATAAAGCCTATGAAAACTTATCAAGTACCACAGACCTACAGAGACCTACTGCCACTTCAGGAATAGATCTGCCAGGCAGAACAAGGAAGTTTCTGTCCACTAAAGCTTATCCTCAAACTCTTATCCCCTATGTCAGGAGAACAAAAGGACAGACTGCAGTAGGGATAAATCTATTATTTCATTTTTAGTCAGATTTCTTCTTCCTTTGCTTCTAGAAATAGCACATTTGGGATCCCAGCCACACTAAGATAGGGTCTTCTGCTAACCAGGGAGTATAAAAATGAGGATTGGGCACAAAAATGGAGAAGAGTCATAATTAGACAATACTTGAAATTAAAATTCTGCAGAAGTGGGACTCTCAAAGGACTCAGCTTTGGCCCAATTCTTTTACCTTTTACCACTCACTTCTTGAAAATCCAAATTAGGTCAACTCTGTAGAATCGGAATTGTCAACATGAAAATTGCTTTTACTAAACACGTCTTCATCTCTTACTAACTAGTTTTGTATTTCCAAAGTTTTCTCTGTACTCCTAACATACTGCCACTACATCCTTCTTTCAGTCCTAGTAACGACAGAAGTAGTTATCTGGGAGTTGCAATACACATTCTCAGCACTGATCAAATATTAGGGCAGGCCAAACCCTTTTCACTGAAAGTATTTAAATGAGTTACCAAACCACTTGCTTTTAGTTCTGGCAACACACTCAAGGGCAGTAACTGTCAAGTCTCTCCTGTTTTACTGAGGTTTTTTATTTCCTAATCTACGAGTGTTTTCTAAGCAGCTCATAAGTGGAGTGGGGAAAAAAAAATAAACAAAAACAAAAGAACGTGTAATCAATCCTCACCGTTTTGCACTGAGTTTCCTAAAGCCACTATTGAACAGAGACTGAACTCCCAACAGCTACTAAGAACGCTCCTGAAGACTGGTCAAGGACACTTATGCAGGGTTTGGTCCCTAACTGAAGCAGAAGTGAGAACTACACTTCATTAACATCAGGGCTTCTCAGAGACATCATCTGATCCATGGTCTGTTTTTTAGCTCCCAGTATGTTTTCATTTCTAACACTTTATAACAGAATAAGAAATTTCTTTTTCAGTTGACATTATTGACCACTTGTAAGTTTTTCTCAATGACACTTACTCATTTTTAATTAGATATTTATATATTTGGTCTGCCTGGCACCACTGCTAATGAATAGTGGAAAAACGAAAAGCAAAGTAACAACAGTCCCTGTTTTTTCTCAACCTCAATTTCAATTTTTTTCGATATGCTGCGGTTTAACCCCAGTCAACAACCACATACTGGGCAGATGCTTGCTCGCACACCTATCCCTATGGTGGGATGGGGCAGAGAATTGGAAAAACAAAGAGAAGAGAACAGTTTAATAACTGAAATACAGTAAAACATAATTATGACAATAATAATGATAGTAATGAAAAGTGAGATAACAAAGAGAAGGAAGATAAAAGAGAGAGGAATAAAGACAAGCAATGCACAATTGTTCACCACACCCTGCCCAGCCAGTCCCCCAGTAGCAATTGGCACCTCCTGGCCAACTTCCCCCAGTTTATACACTGAGCATAATGCTGTGTTATGGAATATCCCTTTGGTCAGTTCAGATCACCTGTCCTGGCTGTGCTCCCCCCCACCCCCTCCCCAAATCTTGTGCACCTGCTCAGTTGCACAGTAGAAGAAACTAACAAGTCCTTGACTTAGAGTAAGCACCACTTAGCAACAACTAAAACATTACTGTGTTATCAACATTATCCTTATACTAAATCGAAAACACTGCACTGTACCAGCTATTGGAAGTAAATTAACTATCCCGGCCAAAACCAGAAAACCATAATACCTTCCAATTCCAGTGTCAAGCAGCAGATCTAAACTTGAGCTAACTGACTGTACATGTTCTAGGGTTGCTTCTCTCTGTGACATTTAGAATTGTGAAGGGAGTGCTGTCTTTTAAATAGGATCTACTAAAATAATATGGATATCTTTTTTATTTTTCTTCTACAACCAACTAAGTCAAAATAAATGGCAATTTCTTCAGTCTCTCAGGCCTCTTGCAGGAATGACTAATAATTGCTGCTATTAAACCAGTTAACAGTGAAAGCATTATCCAAGATCAGATTGCTCTAGCAGATTTAAAAACCTGAACATATGCAAGCTCTGCAGCCACATAAAGAATTGCTCCTTGTCCTAGACATGTACCTGTGCAAATTTATCCAGCACAGATGTTTTTCTTATTACAAAATATGTCTTCTTTTTGAGTTCTTACACAGATTGTTTTTGTCAGAATGCTTAAAGCAGCACAGTAAGAGTGACATTAATGCCATTGTGCTCTTATGCTCCTGAAGTAATATTTTATTACTGTAGATGATAGTTAACCATCTATTTGTATACTTTTTCAGAACCTCACTCCTAATTTCTCTGATTCTGCCAAGACTCCAGCATTTCTGATAGTTTTTCAGATAACACCTTCAGAGGGTACAAGGTATTGCTAAGGCCAAAACTTTGCTTTCCTGAAAAACACCTGGGACAGGTATAGTCTCAATGTAGAATTTCTCACTCCATGATGAAGACGACTCAATTCACAGTTTCTAGACTTTGCCCTGTCATAAACATTTTTCAAAACCTAGCTAAAAATTATTTGACTAGTGCTCACTAGAACTTCATCCCTGACATTATTTCAAGAAATAATGCAGTTATTATTATTGCTTCTTTCTTCACATCTGTGTTACTCTGTGTTTCAATTGTTTGCAAGACTCTTATTTCCAATAGTCTGTTCAACAGCTGGAACCAAGGAAAATTCAACTCAAATTTAAGTTTCTCAGAAACACTGAAATAAGCATAAACCACGCACTAATGTCATCTTCCAACTGTATAACAGAAGACAATGTCTTACGTTTGGACCTTCAAACGTAAAAGGCTGGAATCGTCATCTTTATTAACATACCTACAATACACATAAACATCCAAAAGTTTCACTTGGCCAGACAAGTGGATCTTAACTTCTATATTTCAAGACATCAAGGTTCTACTTCACTAGACAAGATCATCTCATCTCACCCCTGTATCAGTTTGTCCACTCTTCTCAGGTTTGTAAGTTACATAAACTGATTAAATGAGGGTCTTTACATTTCTTCATATAAACCTACACCTCAATTTGCATTCATCAATGATAGTCTTTCATGGAAATGAAACTGGAACATGCTGCATAAGGAGGTATTACTCTTCATCTGTTTTAAGCAACAGATCTTGAATTTCTAACAGCAGGTTACTAACATTTAAATTAACATAAATAGTTTCTAATCCTTAACAAAATAAAGAGATGTTACAGTAGACAAAAGTTAGTTTCAGTACGATTTGTGCAAACATACAAAACAGGATATTACAGAGATTATGAAAGACTAATTATGAATAATAGGTCCATATCAGGTCTGTACACTGATGTTACAAATAGTAAGAGGGGAAGTAGCTATTTCAAATCACAGTGATGTCCACCAGAAGTACACTGTATGTAATAAGTTAAAGTGTGGATGAACCACAGGCACAAAATGCATCTGATGCCCACTGTTTTGTCACTGAATTAGTCATCAGCAATTCCTCCTGCAATGCTTCTGAAGTTTCCCACACCATGGAATATTTTCAGAGCTTTCCGAGTCATTGGGCCTGGAAGGAGACACTCCCGAGTACATTATCTCCCTGAAAAAATGTCAAGTCACACTAAACAGTATTACCAATATAAAGTATATGCTTCCCAGTGAAACCCAAATACAGCTTCAGAAGGACAAGCCTTCTGAGTGGGTTGGGGGGGGGGAGGGGGAAACAAGAATGGAAAAAGAAGTCCTTCAGCCACAGCAAATTCAAATATATGACAGCACAGACATTTGTG
>JAWWEU010000160.1:12687216-12699101 GCA_035583155.1 Acropternis orthonyx | reverse complement strand
TGGAAGGAAGGGAAAAAGAAGTCCCTCAGCCACAGCAAATTTAAATATGACAGCACAGACATTTGTGCTGCTATTTTGAATACAGTTCAGTCCAACCCTCTGTAGCATATTTTCAGCAAATTCCAAAAGCACCAATTAAGCTATTTTGTTTTTGTTATTGCTAAGATTATACAAACTGGAAACTGGCATTTGGGCTAGGTTATATCACCTTTGGCCACACTAAGTAATACCTCATCCCAGAACAGGTTCATTTAGTGCAATTTGACTTAATGAATGAATCTAAGAGTATGAAATGAAACTTATTCTTACTGATGCCATTTTTGTGTGTCATCTGTGAATCTACTCCCAGTCAACGGAAAGTTGTTTTATTCTCCTCAAGCAAAGCAAGTGCTCCAGTAAGATGGGTTTTTAGGTAGAGGTGCAACTTCAAGAGGAAAGAAGTCATGACCACTGTAATAATGAAAGGGAAGGTGCACTAGAAACTTCCACCACTCAATATGCCATTCCCTATATTCACTACAGACCTGACAAGTTATTCGCTGGTATTCTGAAAACCAGTTAAAAAACATGAAAAAGGTGGAGTTAAACACTCAGGCTGCAAAATCCAATCACAGATTTACACTGGAAAAGTCAGAGAAAGAAATCTCTGCCTCCACACCTGGACAAAAATTCACAGATGTGTGTACACAGTAAATACAGATAGTGAAAAAAGGCATATCCACAAAACTGTCCATTCAAAACACTGAAGTATTTCTCATAAAATCCTAAACAAAACTATCTATGTTTATTTGCAATTTTACTTTTTATTGGTTTACTTTATGTTTTTATTTCAGCTTGTTTTATAGACACTTTTGTTATTTACCACACTTAAAGACAGCATGCTTTTTCTCCCAGGAAGAAAATGCGAGCTGATTCTTACAGAATTGGGATATGTAAGTGTCTAAGACAAATATAACTTAGTGTTCTTAGTTTCCTATGTATTAACTTTATACACTATCAGTAAAAAACATAACTCAGTCAATATTTAAGATCACAGTTAAGTTTTAGTATTATTCTCATATAAGGCAAGCTTGAATTTTTTTTACAGCACCTCCATTCCCACCAGTCTACCATTCAAATACCAACCGAGTATAAAGCCAAACACCTTTAAAGAACCACCAAGCATCACTAAAACATATCTCTAAAGTACGGCATTTAGTCTAACAGAAAAAACGGCATCTCTCCACTCACTGCTTTTCTGAGAGAAGCTGTCATAGCAGGGATGAGTCATGCTGGTTTATCGAAGATGTTCCAGATCAGGCCATCTCATTTTTGGTAGAGCTTAAAGGATTTTCAGTAGGCATTTGAATACTTTATAACAAATATATTAACATAAACTAGCTTAAATTGACATAAGTAAAGCTAAGCTGTCACACTACTGAAAAACAGAACAGGAAAGCATGATAAGCAATTTGAGGGAATTCTCTATCAGTAGGCCAGTGAAACTAAAGAACAGAAATACATATACATATTAACAGCATGAGTACTATATACTTTATGATAATAAAAAAAAAGCTCTCTGGGCTTCTGTAGCTAGCTATAAGATCCAGAAGAATTATGCTCTATAGCTATTTTTTTCTTTATACACTGCTTTTCCTAAACCAGTTTTCATTAATAAGCTTTTACATTTAACTATTTGCAGGACAAAGGTGAATGCCCTGAATTTTTCCTTTGAGTCTGAAGGTCAAAACTGGAAATAAAAATATGATTTCCTTCATGACATAAGGACAATATAAAACAAAACTCGGAAGTTGCCACGGTTAAAAAAAGCCCAAACATCAAGTGAGAGTTAGGATGTCGCTTTCCACAACTAACTTCCTCAAATTATGATTCCTATCTTTCTTTCCTGCTTATGACTCATTTACCTGGATGAGTCTATGTGCTAAATAAGGCTTTGCTACTGTATGAATGTGTTCATCTCCTCCTTTCTGGAATTCTGCATATTTTTTTTATCGTTTCTGCTCTATGTCATATAAAGTCACATGTCTGTATGCAGTATACAGCAAAAAAATAATTGTAGTAACTGCTTTATTAAAATAAGCAGCCCAAACCACACGCAGAGAAAAAGAAGCCCAATTGCATATTGTTTTGTAGTCTGGGGGACAGTAGCAGAAATAACCAGGAATTGAGAAAATGCAAAATGACAGCCTCCCAACTCAGAAAAATCATCAGTAATGTTCAAGATACTTCAAGTTATTAATTGCACCTTTGCAATACTGTAAGGCTCTGAAAGGCTCCATAAAGCTTAGAATTCTAAATTACTTCAGGGATGCTTCCCAGCAAGTGCTGCAAGTTGGTCTGTACATGCAGCAGCCAAATGATTCGGACCTGAACAACTCTCCTGTTGATCAGTACTAGTTATTGATGTCTCACTACAACATGCAAGTCAGTGAGAAAAAACAAAGTCTGCTGGGGATGTGAAGAATAACAAGTGGCACACACAGCACACTAGATCTTTTCAAATCTTTCCAAAGGCCATGTGTACCCATGGAAAACATTGCAAAACAGGTAACAAGACTATTGATTACTTTTCAGGGGTATGTCCTTTGCCCTTCTACTTTATAACAATGACTTGTTGCACCAACTGTGAATTTCTATATTAGTATCAACTACGCAAACCAATATTGTTTTGATAAGGAAAGGAACACAGCTGCAGATGATAAGGAGAGTGGCATTATAGGTAAATGCTTCCACAGGTAAATGAGAAAAGTAAACTTCAGTGATAAATCTGCACAGACAGCAGGACCAAAATCTTCATTATTGTATTCTCAACAGCTGTCAATCCTTGTCAGCAACACAGTTTCATCTTAAAAAAGAGACTTCAAAACAATGTATTCTGCTGACTATCACAGCATTAATCAAGCAAAGGTAGTACAGTTCCAGATGTATATCTTGTGATAAGAAGGAAAAATGGTGGTAAAACCAAAATAAGACAGTGGTTCATGGAAAAACTGACCCTAGAAGCTGGAAGTGAATCATTTCCAGTCATAAATATTTCATAAAGACCATTATATACTAATTAAAAATTCAATACTTATATATTCTTTAGCCCTATTACTAATAGAACTCCTCCTCAGACATATTTAAGAAGTATTATCTGCATTACTACACCTTTTTATACCTTCTTTTATTATGAACTGCTATCCTATCCTTAGCTATCTTAGGTTGCAAAGTTTTAATGCATAAGTGTACTAAATATAAACAACAACAGAAATCACAGTGTGGAAAATAGCAATCACTTTCCGTTACAGTATGGTAGGATCTCTTATTCTGAGCTGGATTCATGAATTTTTTTTCAATTCAATGACAAATCTGCGCTTTCTTCATGCTTATATAAAGTACTGCTCATATAACCACTGCAAAACACAAACATCAGAAGGTTGCTCTGGAAAATAGCTTCTATTAATTCACATTAATTCAAAAACATGGCAACTGAGTAAATATTCATACACAACTTCCTAATGAAAGGTCTCTGTCCTAAACTAGAGAGAAAAACTGTCCTAACATCATGTCAGTATTTCAGATGCTTTCCTTCCATGTCTATGTACTGCCTTTGTAATGACTAAGTCACATTATGCCACCATTTGTTTAAATTGTTCCTGAAAGCAAAATATTCAAACTAAAACATCAATTCTTCAACACAGGCCTAAACTCACCCTTTTCAAAACACAGTTTTGTTGTGTAATGCAATTCCCTCACTAGCTATCGATTCTGCACTGACCAAAGACTCAATAGACACAGGCATCTGAAACTCAGAAATTCTATTCTGTGAAAAGATCTGCGCATATATTTCAGAATTTTTAATAATATTTTGTTTCATAACAAGTGTGGAACAGAAACTAAATCAAAGCTGGGAAGCAGACCTTAGAGCCCAGCAGGTGTTACAGAAACTTCCCTGTCCAACCATCCTGGAGCCATTCCTGCAGACACATTCCCATCACCTGATCTGGGACCAAAGCCCCTTCGCAGCTACACATCCCACACTCACACAGGCAGACCAGGTTTCCTCCCCAGCTCAACCCCAGGGTTCCCAGAGCAGAGTCTCTCATGTCTTGATCCTTAAAATAATTTTGGTACAATAACTAAATAACTGCTTTATTTACTTTGTTCCAAGGAGGGACCTGGGACAAAGAAAATCCCCGGGCTTTTATACCCTTACAGGGCTTTTATCCCCTCACAGTCTAAACATGGCAAATCCAGGGTCCTTGGTTCCTGCTGTGTCTCTCAGTGTCCCTCACCTGGCCAGGCCACAGGTCCCCAGGCCCTTTGTTGTACAAAGGCTCAACAGTTCACGCACCCTCACCAAGGGATCCTGCCACCCAGAGCTCAACATGCAGCTCCCACTGCAGCTGCACTCTGAGCTATCTGCACTGAATGTATTCCTCAACACTGGTTCTGTGATTCCCAGTGCTGTGACAAGGACATGAGTAGACCTGCAACCCTCAGCCAGGAGTAGCAGGTGTTGGAAACCTGAAATACTTCTGATGAGCTGACAAGACAGAAGGCATGTCATGCCACGTTCCAGAGAGGCTTGTCAAGATAGACACATTTTAGTTTAGACTAAACAGTGTTTTGTGACAAAAAGAACATACTTCATTGGAGCACTTCTGGTGACCTTTGTTCAAGGTAAGACAATAAATCTATTAGA
This sequence comes from Acropternis orthonyx, assembly GCA_035583155.1. Lineage (NCBI taxonomy): Eukaryota > Metazoa > Chordata > Aves > Passeriformes > Rhinocryptidae > Acropternis > Acropternis orthonyx. Next base: position 12,694,414 of record JAWWEU010000160.1, on the reverse strand, counting down.
AGTAGTTTTAAAAAAAACCAAATACCTAGCCAGGCTACCACCTTGCTCATTTGGGTCCAGAAATACCAATCACAACAGTTCAAGAAGGTCAGAACATCCTCATGCTTGCCAATCCCTTGACAGAAACACTGCGTATCTCACAAGAAACACGATTACTTCTACTGGAGTCACCCTCATGCTCTTGTAAAGTGACCAGGTGCTTCACTGGGCCACTGAAAAAGCCCCGTGCAAGAGTCGCTGGGTTACTGCTCACACAGACCCCACCACATCAGCATCTGGCAGGACAATCAGAGCAGCACTCCGGTCATCAGACTGTCAGGCATGGGACTTGCAAGGAAAAAAATTAGTATTTCTTTCTGTTGTTGGTTTGTTGAGATTGTTTTGAGGGAAGGAATTAATACAACATACATAACATAGCATTTGCCACACTTCCACACTCCTTTTGGTCAGTAAACTTCAGCAAATTATTCCTGGCTTTACACTGAAATTAGGTTTATACCAGAAGCCAGGATCTGCTCTTGTCAAGTGTGTCAGACAGTTTTTCCACAAAATTTCCCCATAGCAGTGGTTGGCAGATGTCAGAGCATTATTACTAATCAAATTAAAAACACGATGTTGCAAAGTTACTATATTTTCTAATAGTCTCTATAAATCCAAGAAAACTCCCTGACCTTTTTTTTACTTTTCAAACCAATTTTTATTTTTTTTTTTTTTTGCTTTGTTAGCTAAGATTTTATCCTGGTACAGATATAAGTAAATATAATTATAAATAACATATTTAGTATTATACAGCATATTTCCCGTAGTGATTAAATCACAAGCACTGTGTTGACCTCATCCTTCCCCTCTTGATACACATTTGTGAGTATAAAGAGAAAAAAAAAATGTCAGTTTTCATATTAATTTCTGACCCTTTTGTTTTCCCCACTAAGCAAGCCCTCATATATCTCACACCTGAAATGCAGGATTTTTTTCTACTTTCTTGCTTGGTCACCTGGCACTTCAGCCTATCTATGTTATTTCTCATGTTCAAGAATTTTCCTTACAGCAACACAAGTAATTAAACTTTTCTCTAATTTGTAGGAGCTAATACCTACTGAGCTCTGAAACCTTAATTATAGCAAATAAAGTGGCCCTTTTAGAATGCTAAAGAATATCAAAAGCATAGGACTTCAAAACCTTTGCACAAGATGACAGGAAAAATCCTGGAAGGGTGACATCTTGCTATTCTGGCATTACCAGATCAGGGCAACCCTGCATCTTCAGATCATGAATCTTATGTTCATCTCCCTTTTTCTACAGCATGCATAGGCAGAAGCCAGCAAAGTCCTCTAATTTCATCTCTGCCCAAATTCTTCACCAGCTAGATATGAAAATTGAGTTTAAATCAAAATCCCACAGGCTTCTGGCGGGGGGTGGGGGGGTGGGGGGTGAAATCCATGTAGAGTATTACATATTCAAGTCATAACTACAGATGGGCACTTACTTCATAGTAGGAAGACTAAGTTTAGAGGGTTGAGGGGGTATCATACCACTTGCCTTCATTTGTGAAAACTATTTAGGTTCATACACTGCCTAAACTGTTATGATTTCAAAATGTTGCCTGAGATGTCACTTCCATGATCTGTTTTTCATTAAATTCAAATGCATCCTTTTTAGACCTTGGTTTGTTATTGCTGGGGTGGGATGCAAGTAGCTTTTTTGCATTATATGCACTTCTTTGGGAGGAAGGTGTTAATCAGGTTTCAGTGTCTGTTCTTGGCAGAACCAGCTCTCTTTATATTTCAGTGCTTTGAATTTCTCTGATGAAGCAAATTTAGACTTCTGTGATAAGCCACTCATATTTTAAACATCTGAGCTATGCAACTGAAAAATACATATATACACTGTTTATGAACATAGGTTTTCCTAAAAGAAAAAAAATAAATCATCTGGGTTCACTTTCCTGACTTTTCTTTCATTGGGCCAGGCAATACACAGGATAACCTCACTTCTTCTGACCTGTTAGCAAGACCTCCTTTTTTCCACACACATTATGTGTTCCATGCTAATTAAGAAAGAAAGTTAAGCTGCACTTTGTGTAAGGCAGTCTGCTTGCCTTGAGAATTGGAGATGCACTTCATCTCCTCTCCAATCAATAATCCATAAACTGGGGTTGAATGTGCAGGCTGTTTGCCAGTTAGCAGTAGCTGAGATCTCTTTTTGAAGCTTTTCCTTTTCTTTGAATCAGCTCTAACCAAAGGAAACATTTCAATAAAACAAAACCCAAGGTCTTTCATTACTCTAGTTAGTAATTTATTTCTCTACAGACCAACATTTTTCACATGTAGCAAATCCAGATTTAAATGAACCCTGGAAAAAATCCTGTGTCAAGATGGGTTTTGTCCAGCCTTCCACTACAACTGTGCAGGTTCACTGTGAAATGCAGTGGGAATGTTTAGTTTTTAGTTTCAAAACTATTATATCTCTCTGAAGGTTTATATATATGCAGCCTTTCAAATTTACAGGTATACAATGCACACACAAAACTTTGCTGTATACAATCTTCTGTGCCTTCAAATTTACATTAATATTTACTTTATCAGTGCACAAGCAAACTTTCCAAGTTTTCTTTTAAAGCATCACTTCAGCATACTTGGCTTTTAAATTGTGGCATTCCTGAAGCTATTATAGTTGGCTTCAATTAACTATTCAGGCTAGTGAAGCATTTCCAATGACCTCACGTTTTAAAGACAGGTATGCAGAAGTTGTAATTTATTTTTTAATAAAGTCAACAGAAATACACAAAAAGCAGTAGAATAATATCATAATGATAATTTTTAAAAATTCCAGAAAATTATACCATTAAAATGTGGTCATCTATACACACTTTAAGGAATGGAAAGATTCTTGTCATAGATTGAGTGTTAATGCAAATGAAGAGACAAGTGCAAATGTCTCAGAAACTGAAGCTTTTACTGTAGTGTGAATACATGCTACAGGTAGATTTGTACCTTTAATGTCCCTCTATCTTCCCTTCCCCAAAAACCCCTGTTGTAAAACCCTTCCCCATTGGCCCTTGTTAAACCCCATCCCATTGGTCCTAACCTGGGTCTCCTTTCATAGTAAAATTACCCCAGTCCTTAAAAGCTCTGTACCAATGGAAATAAACCCTCTTTCTCCTCTCCCTCTCTGGTGGTCCCGTGTGGCTTTCCTGGGTTCCGGGGGACCACGTGGTGAGAAGGGTGAGGGGGGAGCGCAGTCCCCCCGCGTAATGAAAGCAGTGCTCGTGCTGGGGGGAATTCCATGCACCGTTACATTAAACAAACAACATAAAGTAAATAAGTAAAACCAATAAAATCCCACACAATAAAATCTCTTCAACACAAAATGTCACTGAGAGATGGAAGTGCATGTGTACATACAAGGCATTACACAGCGATAACTTGAATTGTAATGGTTACTTGATCTTGTCCATTTACCTTAAGATAAGAAAAGGAGAGACGGGTGGGAAGCAGTCTTACAAGTCTTCTTAAATTTTTAATTTTAAAAAGTGCTATTTCAGCTGCAGTGACAAAATTAAATCTAACTTTGAATTTAAATTATTTGTTAGATCCTGTGCTATGGTAAACATAACATCTGAACAGGAGATTCATTTAAGGGTGATAGATCCACTCAGAACACTTCAGTGAATAGTATTCCCAATAAAAAGTTAGGTTTTGGAGGGATTCTTGCTTTCAAGTTTACTCATGCGCCCCAGTTAAGAAAACTGAAAGATGGCTTCCAGATTTATCATCCATTGTAATAAGACATACACTTCAAGCAACTAGCAGAGTAGCAACATGATGCAGTTTTTAACTACAGTACTAAGATCAAAATTAATTAAGAAAATACAGAAAGAATATGAAAGAGGACAACATGAGTTTTCTTGAGATTTATGGCTTGTTGTGAGCTATCTACTAGATTTACAAAACTAATTTCTGCATGTAACTAATATGTCTACTGGTCTAGCGTTCCTGCCTCTTAACAATAATTACATCTTATGTATCATCACTCAAACTGTAACCTTGGAAATATAAAAAAGTGCAGATTATCACACCTGTTGTGTATAAGTCCGGCCATGGGCACTTGTTGGTTTTAGTTTCCACCCTCTCCCCACACCTTCACTTAAGACCTGAAACATGGTAGTCTGAAAGAAGACTGAAGAAATGCATCATTCCCAACACCTTGTACTGTTTGTCAGTAACTGCTGCTTTCTGCAAAGGTTTGGACTCGGTCACTAATCTAACAAGAGACACAGAGATGTCATACACTTGGAGAGCAGCATTATTACCTCTCCACCATGTTGTGTCAGATGACCTCCAAAATGATAGTAAAGGTATGCATGTGGTGGTGTGTTTTCTTTAATGAAGAGGCCAATTCCTGCTCTAATGGTGACCCAAAAAAAAAAAAAAAATTAAAATCAATGTTTATCATCCAAGGAACATGGGAAAACTTTCAATTAAAATAGGCTAAATAGGTTTTATATAAGGACCAATCTATACTCCCATTCCCCAAAGAGAAATATCTTAAAATAAAATCACACATTCCCTAGCACTGTCAGCCTTTCAGAAGCTCAACCTGTGACAGAATGTTTCCATTTTCAATGGAAATACTGGTGGGGTCAGTCAGAGGAATTTAGGATCTCCCCATCTTCTCAGATCTGAAGACACCCAGCAGACATTTAAAGCTGCACAAAGACCAGTATCCTAAAGGGATCATTTGGCTTGTAATATAAATGCATAGCAGGATGCACATGTCCATGAGGCAAACAGCTAAGCCTGTCAACATCTGCTGCAGAGAACCTGACTGTGGGTTAGAAGCACCACAGAGGTACTTGCCACAGTACGTAAATTAAAAGTATTAAAATTCATAGGGCGTAATATAAGTACAAAAATAAAGGAAGAGGGACAGCATTAAAGCCAGGAGAAGAGATCAGGTTTTCCATTTTTCCAAATGAGTTCATGCTCACAACTTGCCACCAAACAAGTCATACCTACTTCTGGCAGACAGACATTGCCTTTGGAACACTAACTTCTATTTTTGATTTCTAGGGCATTGTTCTATCCAGTGTGCAGGCGAGGATGGAGAAATTGCTTAAATGAAACCCTACTGAAGCCTAAAGCCATTCAGCATTAAAGAGATTTCTGGCTGTAGTGAGAAGGAGACAATACATTTTATTGAGAAGTCAATCAATTACCTGTGTAAGTATTGAAAGTAGTCATCTGCTTTTACAAAAATCCCCATCACACCAACACACAGTGACAACCTGATGCAATTTTGCTGCTGTAGTTGCATGGCAGATGATGATAGGTGGACTGTAATTATACATGACGCAGCACCTATTTGGATAGCATGGCCACAGTACCAAATGATGAAATAGTGTACTACCCAGACAGATGGAGATTAATACGCCTTTAAACTGGAGCTAACCCAAGGAGAACAGAAGTTCTAAAGATTTTATTCAGTGATCAACAACTTATTTCAAAAGTAATCATTAAAGAAACCCTATTATGCTGGGACAGCAAAATGCATGCTCTTTCCCCTCTCTACCTCAGCCCATACAGCTGTCCCCATTACCATTTGTACTTTAGAAGAGATGCTGAAATCCAGTGGAAAAGGGGAAGGAGGGGACCCCACTCATTAAATAACAGTTTTATTGAAAAGTTAGTGTGTAGCCTGTCCCCCAATGAGGCCTTAGCACACAGAGAATCAAGTTTCCCCCAGGGCAGGCACAGTGCCCTGTCTGGGCAAAGGGCAGTCCCAGTTCACTGGGGGTGGACAACAGCAGTGGGGTTCAGAACCACATACTCCATGTGAGCTGTGTGTGGCTCCCGAGATCAGTAAGAGCAGCTACACCTTACGGAACTCATGCCATTCCCTTCAGCCCAATGATCTGAAAACTTAACGTGGTGAGAAGCACTTCTTGCCACAAGAATGCTGTGAAATATTTTTGAAAGTTGCCAGTTCCAAGTGGCATTTTTGGAGCAGCCAGCTGCTGGGAGGAAAGCGACTACACCTGTGACTCAGATACAGCCAGAGTCCAATGCCACACCATGGAAATCTGAAGTCCAAGCAAGTATTTTGTCATCCTGTTTTTACAGTTAAAACACCTCTCAAAAAATATGTGAATTCACTTTCAAAAAACATACAGTTTCTCATTTATGTTTTAATTTATTAGAGGAGTATTTTTTCCTCTACCACCTTAAAGACTTTATGTAACAAGGCTTTGAATAAAATCAGAGTAATGTTTCATTATCTGCTGTAAATAACAAATGATCTACTACCTTAGGGCCTTCACTGAACACTGGTCTACTAAAAACTCAGGCAAAGAGCCAAATTCAGGATTTGTGAATATGCATGTGCCTCTCACCAACCTCAGTGTGAGCCACGTGAATGAATCTCTAAGCTGAAGTTGGCTCTAATTCATGTTTTAAGCCTAATGAACTGGTAATAATCAAATGATTTGCTCCATTTTTGCCTTGTATATTTAATAAGACATAATAACAACAAGATTAAGTAAAAGAAATGAAACAAACAAAAACAGCTACTCACTCATTTTCAGTATCTCTGGTAAAGTCAAAGGACTAGACAGATTTCTGACCAAAAATCCACCCCAGAAATCAAGTTATATATATTTTTCTTTTATATTTTCTGTTCTATGCTGGACATAGTTGAAACTCTATCTATTGCATATAAAAACAAGATATACAAACCAACTCAATTTGCTTCATTTGAGTTCAGTTTTACTTACTGCATAGGAAGGAAAAGAAAACAAAAAACTATTAGAGTTGTGTCCCATCAGCCATAAGAACTAGGGCAAAACAGTGAGCGGGATTTAGACTGTACAAATAGTAGGGAGAACAGAAAAAGTTATGAGGATCAGACCGAACAAGTAGAACCTGACCAGCCCAAGAGAGAGGCCAAATAACAGGTACCAGATGCGACTCCATACTCTGAACAAAGGACAGGAGACTGAATTTCTCATATTGTTACATCACAATTTGACTTCCTTAAGTGTGCTTTATATCCTTTCTATATGTACGCAGATCAGGTGGTCCCGTGGTGTAAAGGAGAGCACTCTGGACTTTGAATCCCATGGACCTGAGTTCGAGTCTCAGTGGGGACCGTCCCCTGGGCAGTTAAATGCCTCCCTGCCATCCGATCCCGTCAGATCTCG
>JAWWEU010000160.1:12638079-12687116 GCA_035583155.1 Acropternis orthonyx | reverse complement strand
GCCTCACCTAAAAAATCCACTGCGCAGGCTGGAAGGGCACACCCATGGGGGGAGAGCCCTTCCCCAGATCTTCGTTCCCAAAGTCTTGGTCCTACGTGTACGCAGATACAAATATGCACACACCTAACAGGACAACTACACTTCTAGAAACTACAACAGAAACCAGTTATAAGCATGGAATAGGATTCCCGGGATGTAGACTGTGGTCTGAATTAGGATTGCATGCTCAGTGTCCTAGAAGGAAAAAAATCCCACCTATATTCTTGAGTGTTAATATCACATCTGTATTTCATTATACTCTTTCAGCAAGACAACCTTGTGACTTATCCAACCTACCATGTTTGTTATTTTTTTATTCTTTGTTAAAGTAAATTAACAATATTTCCTTGATTTACTGAAACTTTTGTAATAAATCTGACCAACTGCTGCACTACTGCCATTCACACTCATCTCAATGGGTATCTTCAAATCACTGCCATTGATTTCTAAACATATTTTAAATCACTTGCCATTTAATGTCCCCTTGAGGAAGTTTTGGCCCATATAAACACAATTATTCCTGATTAATTTATAGAAACTAATTTAATTGAATAAGTAATGAGAGTTTCTTTTCCCAGCTGGGTAGGAAAACTGAAACAAAATATGCATGTGTCCCTTGAGAAGATGAAATGAAAATCTTGATAAACTAGGGACTTTCTATTTTGGTGTATATAGCAAACAGTAATTTTTCACAACTCACAGAACCTTTGCATTTCTCATGTAATACTAAAGCAACTCTGCAGATTACATTATTACAAGAAAATATCTAAGAAAAGATCCTTAGGACAAAATCCAGGATCAGTCCAGCCTTTGAAACAGAATAGAATCACCCTTTCTTGAAAGCAAAAGAACAGTGTAAGAAGACCAAATGGCATATTCCTTCCTCACCAGTACCAAAGGCAGTTGTGTTTCCTACCACTGACCTCCCAATGAATTACAAGTAGCTCTTAAAACACTAATCATAAGCAGTCTCTTCCTTGATTTTAACAGTACTTAACAGCTGAGGCAAATATAACTGAACCAAGATTTGGCTGCTTCCATGGATTCTGCTTCATGTCTATATTTACAAAAGTGAACTTGCTGGAAGTTGCTAAAAAGATTAAAACTACTAAAGCAATGTTTCAATAGAACTAAAACAAACAGGAAAGAGAGAGACATCTGCTGCGCCAGATGGGAAAAAAGGAAAGGACACGACCCATTTGTCAACCTCATTTTCTAATTGATCCATTCCTGGTTGTTTCTCAAGTTGAAACAAGCCTCCACATTCCCACTGAAGTATTATAATTGGCTCTAAGTCTGCTTCTTTTGGGAAGGCAAGATCCCTCTTCACCACAATTTTTCCTGATTGGCCTCCTTGCTGTGAGCATCCCCAACTCCCATCTCTCCAGCTGTGTCCCTGCTTCCCCCTTGTACTCCCAAAAATGTGTTCTTCCTGAGCAAGCTCATGGCTCTCAGGGAAGAGTCTTCCCTTCCCTTCCCTTGAAGGGGCTGTTTGATCTGACCAAGACTATCACAGGTTGGACTGCACAAAATAGTTGTCTGCCTCCTTGCTGGCCATACATCCTTCCCAACAATTCAAAAAATACAGGTAGCAAATGGTAAAGAGACATATCAATATTTCTACAATCTATTACCAAATATATTTACATTTCTATAGTCAGTTGTCCTAATTTAACTTAGAATGACCTGTTTAGCTCCAACCATTAACTCTTCATGTGTTCAGTAAAAATTATTCATGAGAAACTACTTCCTGCTCTCAGTGAGAACATTTGCCCTCCATGGAATTTTGCTTTTTTATAGAAAATATGAAATTTTACAATAACTACAGACAAATACTTTAGTCTGAAAGAATATTCATTTTCAAGAAAATACCTAAGAAATATATCCAGAAATAACCATCTCCATTGTTCCCTCCTCCCCGCTTTTAACTCCTCCAGCCTGGGGAGGGTTTTAATGATGACAGATTCTACATGCTTTTACCATCTTTACTAAACAACCCCACACTTGTCTTCCCTCCTCTTATCTCATACTAAAATTCCTGACCTTCCTAAGTGATGGTCACCCTTCTACCACCACCAGCCAGGGCCACCATCACCTGCAGCAATGCCCCATTGCATCCTCCTTCCTGCCTTGACGACTTGGCTGAAGACACCAGCAAGACACAGCTCTCTTTCAGCAAGCCTGAGTGCTACCAAATGATGAGCAAGACCCACATCCCCCCTGAGGTGGATATGCATCTCATTACCTTATAATCATCTCTACTAAGTACTGATGGGAACATAACTATGGCAACCTGGAGTCCAACACGGGCTCCAAAAGTTACCTAAAGAGTGGCTAGCCCACCAGAGCTGTGTGTTGCCAAAGCTACACTGTTGTTATTACTCAACCTGTCCAGTTTAAAGTTAGCAACACTGACCCCACCAGCTCCAGTCCCACCTATGACTGCTCTGGAGATATGCAGTCTGATTGCTCAGAACACACAGGTCTCCAACAAGGAGTAATTTTCACAGGTTTTAGAGAAATACACAGTTGAGTACCTCCTTTCCTCCCTACCCAGCTGCCAAAGCAGCAGGCGTTTCCTTACAAACACCATACTGAATTTCTAAAGATGGTGTGCAGGTATAAATAGAAGTGGTTTGGCATGATGAGATCGCAAGGAGCAAATTGCCTCACTTTAACTTGCAAAACTGAAGGTCAGAGAGCTATATTCAAAAATTGCTTCCAAACTATGGAGGAGATACTCAAGAATGAGTGTCTTACGAACTTACAACATAATTAGAAATTGTGAGAGATTTTTTTCAAAAGCAGAGTGAGGCAATTCATTCCCAAGGGTCAGAAGTCAGCTGCCTATTTTCCATAATGGAAAACTACTTGATCAGGCTCAGGGTTATTTTCGTAACCTGTAACATCCATTTAAAGTAATTGTCTGGTCCATAGGTCTATCTCCCTTTTACTCTTATTGATTAATTCTACCCATCTTCAAAAACTATTTAAATTCTGACCCAAAAAAAAAAAAAAAAAAAAAAAAAAAAAAAAAAAAAAAAGGCACTTATCTGCAGTGCTCAGGATATTCCTTATTTTGAAACACCCTATGTTTACACAGAATCTTCAGGATAAAGATTACTAGCAGACACTTTACAGACAACTATGTAATAGCACAAACAGAATTTATTAGATTCCCATATTCTAAGGCATCACTTTCTGTACCATTAGAATGCATGAACCGCAGAGATCCAGACAATGACTAGTACTGTTCAGAAACATTATTCCCAACACTGCAAAACCTATTAGGAGAACCAAATAAGCAGCTAAGACATCAACATCAAAGTCCCATTTCACTGATTGGTAATTTTTTATCTTTGATCCAACAGCAATGCGTAAGCCCAAGTCCTCCCTGCATGCTCTATTATGGCAAACAACTACACTCTCTAAAGAATAGTACAGAATACTATACTAAATACAATACTACTAATATTTCAAAAAAGTAATTAGTCAAGGGGAAATTCTTTCTGAAAAAGCGCTAGACGTGCTGATCATTATAAACTTCAGCACCTACAAATAGAAAAAGCTGTGCAGCACAAACTGTACAGTCTGAAAAGTGGGCACTATGTTGCACTAACAGGGATGGGTGTACCTCCCAGCTGGTACTTATGAAGAGCCTTGTCTCTTTCCTCAGCCCTTTTGTGTTTAATAGTACTATCTACTATTCATTTTCACTGTACACATTTGCATGGCATGTTTTGTAATACAGGATACTGAAACATAGCCAATATTTACACAGTTTTTATGTCTGCCTCTGCAGAACAGGAGCTGATAAGCTACTTTTTATTTCAGGTTTTGTTACTTCTAATTTCACACAGTGCAGATAAAACTAATCTATATGTCATGCAAGGAGCTAGGTCAGATAACAAGAAAAAATCATTAGCTATTCTACTGACAGCATTATGTAAGTATTCGATGATGCATGTTATTGTCTCAGCTGGTCTCCTGCCAGACTCGTAATATTCCTGTTTCAGGTCACCTGTGTAAAGGCACCAAAGATTTAGGGATGGATCCACACAAGAAAGTTTCAACTAATCACTGCAGTTGGTTTGCTGTACATTGTGTATACTTACCTTGTTAGTCAAGCATACTTCTTCCCCAACAGGTAAGTGTGATGCAGCCCAGAAACTGGGAGCAGAAAGGGTAATACAATCTCTTACCCACAATCTCTCAAAAACTGAAGCGAAAGAAGGTACAGTCACCACATTCTCAGCTCAATTTCACTATGTCACACTCAATATCATAGGGCAGGTCTTCAGATGGCAAAAAACAAATTACTATTTTTCACTCACTAAGTCTGGATGTTCCAACTTTGCCTCAAGAGAATTTTCTAGCTTGCCATAAAAATCTGAAAGGGGCATACAATCAGAAACAGTTTGATACCAAAGCAATCCCATTTCTGCCTTTTAGAAGCCATCCGGTTTTCAGTTCAAGACATTTGCACTTACAAATCTCATTCCTAACTTTCTTAATACTTTATAAATATTCATGTCTTTTTAGTCACACTATCACTAGCATTTTATGCTCAAATTCCAGCAGCAGCAGCAGCAGCCACACATTAGCTACACTGCATGCTCCAATCATTTTTTGCAAACAGAAGACTTAATATTTTTATTGGCTTTACAGCTTCCAACAAAGGAGTCCTGGCACTCTCTCAATACACACCTCAATCTTTTATTATGAATGAGCCTCTGATAGCATCCAAGTTAATTTGAACAGCAACTTCCTCCACCAGAGTCAATTCTAGACACAGACAAAGCAGACAAACTGCACTGGACAGCAAACACATGGGAGCAGGGAAACAGGCACGACTGACTGCTGGACCTGGCAAAGCCAGGCTGCTTCTGCCCTCCATTACTGTGACAAAAAGGTTCAAGTACAGAGGGCAGCAGCTATTCCTGAGAGCCATGAAGCAGATGCCACTGCTTAATTCTGCTCTTTTACCAGCACCAGCACTGCTAGCCTACTCTTACCTCTCTTATCCACCTCTTTCCTCTCCTCATACTGGCACAAACCACTGAGTCCTGGCCCACCTCTGCTCTTTCACTGCTGGGACAGCAAGAAAGAGCCCCAGATCACAGCATGAGAATGGCAGGATTCATATACTGTCTCTTATCCCCAGCCTGGTCTCTCAAACCTTTTATCTTTATCCTCTTTATTTTCTCTTTCCCCTTAGCTTATTATCCTCTAAACAAGTCCACTCCTAAACTCAAAGTGGCCATAACACACCAGTTGTCTGCTGTCCCACCATCCATCCTTCTGATCTTTTCCTTTATGTGGTATCTGCATATTCCAACTGGTCTCTAAACCACTCAGGGCAAACATGTAAGATTAAGTCTTTGTGCACTAATTAGACTGTCATTACACAACTCCAATAAAAATTCTGCTATTAGATTTCATTTAAGTACATTATATTTATTTGTTTGTTTATTTAGCCTTAAACAGAATGACACACTGTAAGCAGAGATTTTTTTAAACCTATGTTCTTAATAGCAGCAGTTTTGGTTTTCCAGATTACCTTCCTTTTTCAATTCAGATCAGCCTTTCCCATTTTCCCCACAAAGATGATCTTAACTTTGAGTTCAAGTAGTAATGATTCGTAAGAAGCACAAAGACTAGGCCCCTGTAAGTCATCTTCAAGAACTGTGTGTCTGACTTCCTTATTAGTCTCCTGATATTCAGGCATTAGCATTTAAGCGTTCTTATGCTAGCAGCTGCTGGTGGTTGTCAGCTCTTGGGAAGGCTGGCACTGCTGCTATGATAGGGTTATGCTTATGCTAAAGCTGCCTACATTTTCTGACAAGTCTTTGTTATTTCAAGAACTCTTATTACAAAATGTTAGCTAAAACCAAGCCCAGAGTAGCATTCTACCACAATAAATATTCCTTAAGAAAGTAAGTTTCTGTAAAAATATCTTTTCAGACTACCTGTATTTCTGTCCTGCCATACCTCACATATGGGACTGATAATGCCAGCTGAAATCCTCCATGATGCCTGATCAGGAAAGAGCAAAGGCTGTCAAGGCAGTTTTTGACTGGTAGACATACTTGCATAGACAACTATGCAAGGGAACCAAGCTCCGAGTAAGCACCAATTACTGCAATGGAGGCTTTAACTCTCAATCACAATGAAACAGATGAGCTTGACAGACAATTCAGAATCCTGCTCTTCAGTCAATCCCAATCTTACAATCAATGCAAGAGCAAGGCCAAATCCATCATCAAAACATGCTCTTTTTTATGTAAGTAAAGCACATATACGTGATATATATGAGCAAGCTATAAACTTAGCATATATACATGAGCATAGATCAAGTGAGCATATATATTTGTGTGTGCTATGCTCATATCACCACTCTTACTTAAAGGTCACTACTCCTAGACTAAGAACAATCGAAACACAAGTTTTGCACCTGTGGAATCACTTGAGGGAAGCACACAGTAAAGGAATCCTGTTCATCTCCCATATTCTCATTTTGCCACAAACAGTTGCTGAGACAAGGAGAGTGGTTCCACTTTTTCTGAAGTGTAACCCACTCGCCAGACATGAGAAGAGCCAGAAACTCTCTACTAATCATTTTGGTTAGGTGTTTCAAACTGGAATCAGCTTACATGAGCTCACCAGTGCTCAAAGTGCTGGAAGCATTACCCAGCTGCCTCTGAAACAGGTGACTTTCAAGATGAAACTGGTTTCCATCCAAGTGATGCAAAGCCATACTTGGCACATTGCACGCATACTGTCATCTAGATATTACATTCACATTTACTAGAACATGTGCCATATGTCTGGCTAAAGCACAGCACACTTCATGAGTACATCTCAGCTCCCCACAGCTGAAACTACAACAGCCTGCACTTATGACAGCCTTCACAGAAAAGCAGAAATCCAAAGAGCATCACAATGAACTGCCCTTTGAACACAGCAGGACACAGAGACTAAGAGCCCAGAGATCACATTACAGTACCCCAAAGATTATCAGAAACCTTTCTGGATAAGAAGGACTCACTACCACAGTTGTGGGTCTCAAAAAGCATGTTGGAAAGCCTCCATAATCCTCCCATCACGATTTTCTGGATGTTCCTAAAGCCCTTGGATTCATCACTGTGCTCCAAGAACAGTACCAAAGACCAGAAAAAACTAACCTTTCATAAAGAGCACAATGCTCTTGAAAGAGGATTCAACCTGGTCAAGCTGCTGCCATTCCTTTTCCATTCTTTTTTTTTTTCCTCCATTAAAAGCCAGTGTATAGACATGTAAACATAGCTTTCTTTGAACTCATTTCTTGCTGGAAAAGTTCTGTTAGTTAAAACAATTCCTTATTTTAAGGACAATTTCCAGTTTTTCCTCATGATACAAATCTTGTCTAGCATGCACACGTTTTCTAGTAACTTCTAAACGTACCATGATTTCATTTAATAAGGTCTATTCAATTCTATCAATAAATAATACATGGTCTATTTTTCCTAACTACTATCAGAACTCCGATTAACTATAGGAAAGCTCTCTTGGAAACGGAAAAAAGCATCAGTATTGCCACTCACAAGTCCAGTATACTCTGCAGACAAACCTTCTAGAAGCCTATCAAGTAAACATCACTACAGACTTTAGATATGTTTGTAAATTAAAGATTTGGAAACCACCATGAAGAAAGATGGTAGAGACAGAAAGCAATCCTCTTATAGAGCAAGCCTTATTAAGAATAGAAGATTCCCACTGAATGGGACAAGTGAGAAGCAACAATGCTATGGAAGGAATACAGCTGCCCTATGAAGCAGAAAGGAAAAATTAGGAAGTTGGAAGCATATATTTATTTGGCTAATTCTAACTTTACGTAGGAAATTCTTGTACCCAAGTCTCTTTAATTTATATACAGATTTATGTGAGAATTACATAATTTATTACCATTTATATAATGTGTTTATCAATCTTCAACTAAAATTTCTTGGAGCAAAAAGTCAGATAAAATCTTTGATTTACACCACTAAAAGAGATAAAACACAGAACTTGAGGGGTTCCCTCTAACCCCCCATCCAAATGTCACCAAGTCAAGCACAGTGCCTTACACACCAAAACCTTAAATTAGTTTACACACTTCAAGTGTCATTTCTCTGGTAGAAAAGCCTTCAAAGGAGAAGAACCTGGACAGATAGTATATATCTATAGCAGGGTGGGAAGGGGAAGTCTTAAGACTTAAAAGAGCAAAAAAATGTGCCTCTTAAAAGTACATTTTCTTGTAGCTAGACAAAACATATTCAGGTTTAAAACAGTAGCCCAGTGTATTCTATAGGTGTGTTGATTTTCATTTGCTGAGGTTTTTCATTACCAGTATTCGTCATCACACAAACATTAAGACAGGCACACACAGACTTTTGGTGGAGTTAGTGATTCACCACCACATACATACTTTCCACTTAGAAATGTTTGCTGGTGGGGCCCCTGTGACTCACCTCCAGTGTGCCTTCTTCCCCATCATCATAGTCCCTTGGTGGAGTGGTGGTGATTTATTAATGAATAGCCAGTCATCTTAACTCAAGCAGTTTGCCAGATGACTACACTGTGACTTCTGCTTGTTGAGTGAATCAAAAGGTTTCTTCCGCACCAGTCTGTAATACTGTACAGTACTCACTGCTGTATAATAGCTGAACTCTGAAGACAAAACTGTTCTATTACTATTCTCATGAGCCTGGTCCTTCCTAGTTTTATCTTGTCCTACTATTTCTGGGGGTCACTGAAACACTTCATTTTCCATATGGTCTGATAACTACAGAATACTAATGAAATGAACACTTCAGAAAACTAACAGCACTGTGAAGCCACTTCCAGACAGCCCATTAGGCAGAACCCCAGCACCAGGAACATAATACCTGAGCTATAACATTACTAAGTTAATGATGCTAACCCCAAGTCCAGTAGTACACACTTCATACTCACAGACATATGCCTAACACAGAGTATTCTTAGCTGCCTACTAGGGAATAAATTTATTATTAAACAATAGAATGGAATCTTGAGGCAGAAACCAACAATTTAAAACAAACAAGCAATATAAAAACAACAAAAAAACCACACAAAAAAAACCCTCAAAAATCAACAAAAAAACCCAAACCAAAACACAAAAAAAAAAAAAAAAAAAAGCACCAAAAAAACCCTCCACAGAAAACCCCACAGACAGCAGACTCTTAAAAATTCTGTCCTGGAAGAAAACCAGAAATAGGTCTGAAGAGGCAGAAGCATAAGACTTACACACAGAACACTTGAAAATATTCAAATCCAAAAAGTGCTGCTCATACATATTTCCATATAACAAGAATTATGCTCTTTGTAACTAATATCAATGCTGTTATGAAGGGTGTTCCTCACTACCCCACTCACCACCCCCAAGATCCAGTACCTGTGATTGTTTGTATTTTGACTAATCAATCAAAGACATAAAAGGTGCTGAAAGCTCCAAAAAGAAATACAAAAATAGGCCTGCAATCAGAGTTAGCAAGAGGTACACAGAAGATTTTTCAGATCATTTTTAGGACTCTAAATTATTATTAGAGATCACTTTTCCTATTGGTATCCTGTCACAAGCCCTCCTTTTGCCCTGTGTTTCCAAATGGCCTTTATATAGAATAAATAATTTAAACATAGAGGTATCAGCTATTGAAGTACTTTGAAACAATACTTTTTGTTAGGGTTATCTGTGACACGCTGGGGGGGTTTTTTCTCAGTTGTAAAAGACAAACTATAGACTAAATCTCTACCACCCTGTTCTACATTCTGCTCTGCTTGAGGTTACAACCTTGTTCTTTTCTCATCTATGCCATGAAAAGAAATTTAAACAGGCAGCATATTTTGTGCTGCTATCAGTGGTGAAGAGTTACAGCCCAGGTATGGATTTAATAGAAGTCCCAAAAAATAGTTATGTCATATTACTTGGGTTGTGGTCCTCCTCACATGCTTTAGTGAGAAACTGGTGCTATTTAAGCAACTTAAGAATACTGTTTCTCTTCCAACATCTGCCAATCACTCACAGATTAGATTAGCAATTACTTCTACACATGTATATAAAGAGATCCCTACTGCTCTGAAATGCTAAAACTCTCTTAAAACTCCTTTTTCCAAAAAGTAGGGCACCCTGCAAAAGCAGATAGAAAATCATGCTGTGTGCAAAATTCCCGTATCTGTTACTTCCATGACATTTGGAGAGATAATTATTTTTAAGTGGCTCACATTTTTCCTATTACTGTTAATTTATTTTCTCATTACATTTTCCACCTATATATTCAAAATTACTAATCTACAAACAAAAAGGAGGCATAGCAATAGCAACAAGATTATGCTGTATGCTGTACATTATAGTATCACTTGGAAACAAGAAAATGCACAGACATTTAGGAAGGGAGCACTTTCATGTGTGTTTTTACAGGTTTTGTGTATTGTTATCATGTTGTGTAAAGCCTTATAAACAGATTAGCATCCCTGTAACTAGTTTCTGCTTCCAAATCACCAGAAAGCAACCATTACACCTTGGAGAGTCACTGTGTCAGTGGCTGCAGACAGTAGAAGAGTTGTCAGAAGCATGACCACAGTTAAACAAATAAAAACCTACACGTCACACACCACTCTAACTATAATAAGCTGCAACTGGAAAAACATGGAAAAAAATAGTCCATAGGAAACACAGCAAGAGCTTTCACAGCCCACTGTCTCCAAAAAAGAATCATAGCCAGAATTTCTGTGCACACCCTCTGACTCAAACTGGGATCTAATGGAAAAGGATGAATAAAAGAAGTATCCACCTCAAGCATAATAAGGAAGCAGACTATAAATTCTCAATCAATTACTCCAACCTCAGCAGGATGTGAGCCCATAGCTTCCCCCAACTCATGCCAGAGCGGATGTGGTTTTCTAGTTGCATAGATGAGGAAACCCTCAACGCTCTTAGCCCATCCCATACAAATACATTTTGTTTACATTCAGATTCAAGGACTAAGACTGAAGAGGCTGCATTCCTATAGGAAAGATTTGTGATGATTTCATCCAGACAGAGTTGGAGACAGCATGGTTTTACCTTCAAGCTGTGAAGATGACTCTTTCACCCTCCTGCAACTAGCAGGAGCATCAACAGTCCACAACAAAAGACTGCAAAGCCTTCTAACACAACAGTGAGTACTCATCACCCAGCAGTAACACTGACAGCACACCTGAATGGTGGCTGCTAGTGCCATTTCCGATGCTGCAGGTTACACTTTCCAGAATGCAAACCACTGCCTGATCACCAAACCATTTTACAGAGAGAGCCCTACATACGTGCAACATGGCACATAATCAAATGCAAAAGCACAACAGAAAAACAACATCCTCAGAACACTACAAGTTTCTCTCTAGCTGGTACTAAGAAAGCCGTGCTTCATCTGCAGATATTCCAGTGCCAGATATATACAAAACCCAAACAGAAAACCCCCCTAAGTCTGTAATACCTGTATACCTTAAAGAAAGAAAAAAACTTATGGCAGACAAGTATATACTGTAGCACAAGCATATCCATCAAAGCAACAAATCCAAGGTAATACAGCATCTCTTTTTCCTTTTTTCCCCTGCTATGCAATTACTCAGATTCTGCAGCCATACCTCACATATAAAATCTGATACATTTCAACCAACATTAAAAAATAAAATTTCTCATTATTATTTCTGTAACTTTTACAAGATGAGATCCTCAAAGCAAAAATGAGACACAAATAAGGAAACATTCAAAAAAAGATAAATTAGTACTGTTTTCACACATTAATAAGCAAATGCAGCTAAAGTCTTACTAGTGATTTATTGTGTATAAATTGAGGTCTACAGTTTTAACTTTTTCCTGAATACATATCAAAAGTTTGAACAATTAATTCTAAAGTATAAAATGCATTTCTATACTTTGCAAATGCCCCTTCCAATGAATAAAACAGCAAATATTTTTAAACTTGCTTTATTCTATTTCCGTCCAGTTATCTTGTATTTTGTACCTAGAGAAAATTTTTAGGTCAGAATTCCTTAGCCTGAATTACACAAGCTCCATGAAGCATATGAGCATTTATTATTTAGTACATGTAGAACCAGGCTATATAGACACTACAAAAAAAACCCAGCCCTGTATCACCCATTAACTTGGTTTTCATAGCTTTACCCAGAGTATCTTTTGTTATGACAGCTGCAAAATCACCCCATTACTCAGCCCTCTCCTCTCTGCTCAGCATTATATCCCTGTTTGCCTTTTGCACATATCCATTCACACATACCCTCCTACACTGGCAAAACCTGAAGATCCATATTAGCTGTGGTGCTGGTATTAATTTTTCTTCTCTCTTCCCTCATAATCAGGCTCACAGCACTTTCCCTACCAGTATTACCAGTACTAGCCTGCATCCTCAATATCATTGGTTTCAGCTATTGCACTTGACTTTCTGCCTTTCTGAAAGCTGCCTTTCATTATCAAATCTGGTCCATGTCACTAAAAACTATCTTCTCTTGTGCTACCAGAAGTCTGAAGTTGATCACACTTCCCTGAGTACGCATCCACACATTTCATTCACACAGGTCTTTCCCCCTGCATTTGCCTCTAGCTACTGGGCAGCTGAGTCATTGTCACTAAAATCACTGGCAAAAGCAACCAATATACCCTCTCATGACAAAGGGGAATCAATGGTGCTATATCTCTCATGTTTGGGATTTAGCAAGAGATTTAATTATTTCAAAAGGGGGAAGGATAAAACAGGAAGGATTTTAGCATAGAAAACAGAATAACTGAAAGAGAGGGCAGGGTGAGAAGAAGCCTTGCATAAACATCAATTCCTCCCTCCCCTTAAAGAGAGGCTCAGAGAGTGACGTTCTACTAGTACAACTGGCAAATGGAACTTTCAGTAGTGTTTAACTGCGTTGCAGGCAGTTACATTTATTTCCTCACAACTGCATAAGCTAAATGGGGAACTTCAGAGTCATGTTTTAAAATAACTCAAAACGTTTTAGCATATTCATTAGGCAGCTGTGTAAATTCTGTCTCCTGCCATTCTTCCGATCACTCCAACAGGAAATGCCACTCTGTTAGCTGACACTTCTGCAAAGCAAATGTGATATTGTATCGACAGCAGACTAGTCAATGCAAACCTCTGACTCAGTGCTCTTTTGCAGTTTCAACAGCTGCCTCACGAGTAGGGCAGTGGGGAATCAAACCAAAGATAAAAAGCATTAATTCCATTTCCTGGCTACTAAGAAAATCTATCTCCAACAAGACCAGGACTTCATCCTAAGATTTTTCAAGGATGGTCTGATATGTTTTGGTGTCTACAATATCAACATCTTTGTATGGATGCATGTATATCCAACAACATTATAAGCATGAGAACAGATGAACTCTCTTCTGAAACTTAAACATTCACACTTAATGCTTTTGCCTGCAAGAATGTCATGGTTCTTGACAAAAATATATGGAATTATGTATACGTGAAGGTTTGTATAAAATTTCATGGTTTACACTTTTTTTATTCATTCACACTTCGCAAGCCGTCTCCCAAAGCTGGATAGACTTCCATTTACAGCTAATTCACTACATGCTAACAGAGGCAGCTTTAAGACTTGAAAAATATATCCAACAAAGTCTGTAAAGCAGAGTTGGAAAGTTTTCACTTCCTTTTAAATGAACCGTACTTAAGAAGCAAAACTCAGTAGGACAAGTTAAATATTCATACAGCATTTAAACATTTAGAAGACTTGGGCTCAGCAAGAGACTCATGTGAGCCTTGGGGTTGCAAGTGTTTCACAATGTAATTGGCATGAACTTAAAATACAGTGTAAGTCACTATCAAAATGGCAATCACAAACAAGCCAGCCTCTCAAGTGCCCTCTCAATGTTCACCAATTGCACTTCATGCCTGTTGTTAGTTACAACGAGTACAGAACGTGCACGTGGTTCAGAGCCAAGGAACACCCTTCTAGGTCATAAGTCTGGGTTTCTGAGATCATAAAAAGGTAAGCCATAGGAATAACATCACAATTTATTTACTAGACATTATGTGTCATAATATGTTCCTTTTCTACACAAAGCTGGCAAAAAGCCCCATTAAGATGCTGTTAAAAATACAGAAATGAATACTGAACAAAGAGATCAGACTTCACAAACCTTGGTCTCTTGAAAGCCAGAAAGAAGCTATCCTTCATAACCAGGTTTACCCGAATAAAATGACAATACTTAATATATTCTGTAGAGCATTGTTTCTGTTACAAACTTTAAAGGAACTCTGCTCACAAACTAAAAACTGCGGAAATTAGAAAACTAGGTAAAAAAAACCCCTTAAGAGTAGACCAAATAAACATAATGACAACAATAATGTCCAGAACTGTTTGGATTCCATTTAAAAACCAGAAAGAATTCAAGGTGTGCTCAGTAAACCATACAATCCATGTTTATCTATCTTTAATCATCAAACACGGGCCCAAAGAGATTACGTTTCTTGGCTAAGGCTTAGATTACCAAATAGTCTTCTGAACAATAAACAACATAATCCAGGAGTTTCTGCATTACAGCTACACCTACATTCTGAAAAGTGTTTAACATTGAGAGTACACTTTCCCAGGTACAACCTGAACCTGTTTTCTGTTTATCCGTGCCAGACCACATGGGACCATGACAGTGGACAGCACACTTGATTCAAGCAGCACCAGTGGTCACACCAGCAGTGCTACAGGACCACTCCCTGAGCTAAGCATAGAAACATCAGAATCCACTGCCCAACCAACTCCACAGAGAGGGTGAAAAACAACAAATGCCTATCTGTACCTTTAGGCTTTTTATTGCTAACGCAGTCCTGCAGGAATGGAAATTTCCTGCAACAATGAACACTGGACACCAGTAGGTTGTGGTCAAACATGCTTACCATCTTGAACCAGATCCATATTTGAGGTATCTGTGTTTTGAACAAATTAAAGAGCAGTTGAGGCACTCACGCCTTGGATTTCTAGCTTTCTCTGTAGAACTCTGTGTGGTCTCAGACCTTCACTCTAATTTAAATGAACCCCTTGTACTCTCATTAAATCAGAAGACTGAAAGAAATTGTCCAAATGTCTCAAGTTCTCATTTGATGGTATTCAGCTACTTTGTATTACCATCTCTTCTAAGATGGCATTTTCTCCTCACTTTAGCAACCTGAGCTTCCCACTGCACTATCATCCGGATATGAGCCTGACTAAATGCAGAAAAGCCCATTTGAAATTTCTGACCAGAGACAGTTTGAGCTACAAGTGCCACAACTTAGTCCCTGCCTCAGACTTGGTATGATTTTTGCATGTCTCAACAAATGAGTTATTAGACATAACTAAAATTTCAAAGTTGATATCATCTTACACATTTATATAAATAAATAAATAATGGCCAGACTTCATGAACAAAGATCTGGGGAAGGGCTCTCCCGCTGTGGGTGTGCCCTTCCAGCCTGCGCAGTGGATTTTTTTGGTGAGGCACAGCGTGCGCAGAACTGGCCCCACCGTTTAAGTCCTACGGTCCCTTTGCCACGGCCAAGAGAGCTTGGACAGTGACAGTGAAATCCTCAGGGCTGTCTACGGCACCCGGTACTAACCGGGGCTGACCCTGCTGAGCATCCGAGATCTGACTGGATCAGATGGCAGGGAGGCATTTAACTGCCCAGGGGACGGTCCCCACTGAGACTCAAACTCAGGCTCTTGGGATTCGGAATCCAGAGTGCTAACCATTACGCCACGGGACCACCCACTCTTACACATTAAAAAAATTAAATAATGACATTTTACTATCTCACTATAAGTAAATATATAGCTGAAAGCTGTAACTATTCATCCATGAAGGCACACTGTGCTGTGAAGGATGCCAGAGGAAGCACCCATTTTCATGTTCTTTCATACAAAGATGTTGTTATATGGGGTTACAGACATTACATGTGGCAATATTTTAGCTTTTGATCTACACAGAACAGCAGATACAACCACACACAAAGTGTGAGAAACAGGGGAAGAATGATATTAGTCAGCTGTTTTGAGTGCATAGGTGTTCTGAACAGACTGATTTCTAGAGGGTCATGATACTTTCACATTTAGAGTTACAACTTCAGTTTCCATGCTCAGAGCCTTAAATGGACTTGGGAGTGCTTCTGCCATCTGTGATTCACTCAGACCAGCACTCAAAATTATTAAGGTGTAAATCTCATCTGTGTATTTTTACATGCCCCTACAGCTGCAGTGTCTGTCTCCACACTGTGACCCCGGAGTTTGCATACAGTAAGGCTATAAGGCAGGTTTCATAACTGCCACTCCCTTTTTACTTCTTCTCCATAGCACCATAATTTCATGTTTTAAATATATCATCTCCCTTTCACTTCTTGGTTCATATGTTTTAAAGACTTAAAGCCTATGCCAAAGTAATGCCAAAGGGCCATGGCTTAAATTTTCATTCACTCTGCTGATTTTGTGTAAGCAATACTGGTTGTTGATCACTGAAATAGATGGAAAGCTCACATGGAAAAGCCTTTACGCTAAGTAGCTCTCCAATTTAACAGTTGTCAGAAAACATGATATTTAAATCAAAAGGCATACCAGACTTCTCAATTACCTTACTTTGAAGTAACAACAAGTAAGGCACTGACATTTATGATGAACAGAGGAAAGAAAATACTGTGATGCTTGTAGTAGTGTGGGATTGCAGCTGTGCCAAGCTTACCTGCTTCTGTTAAAACTCCAACCATCTCATAAAGCTGACATAGCTGCAAGCAGAAGCATCATATATCTTTCCGTGATATCCTATATTCTTACCTTCTTTACTAATGCTTGAATAAAACCAAGAAATTCTGTTCATGCTTTTATCTTGGAATTTACATGGGTTATTTGTATTTAGGAAGCCCTTTCATCAAACACAGACTGAAAAAACATCCTCCACATACTGCTGCCCTTTCAAAAGTGACAAGTGTAATTTAAAAAGCTATGTTTCCAAGACACATACAATTATTACATAATTTCAGCTTCCCATTTTTACCATGTAAACTCCTAGTTCCTGTGGTGGACTTGGAAATATCTTCATTTTACTAAAAATATTTGTTTCCTTTAGTATTCCAGGCCTGTCTTAAAAAGGGGAACTTCCACAGCAGTCCACTCACCTTCAAATGCTCTAAAGAAATATAAATGGCAACCTATTTAAGGAACTGTTTTTCTAACACCAGAGAGAAGTATTTTAAGTTTGGATAGAATGCAAAATTCCCACTCAAGTCAGCAAAAGAAATATTTGGATGATACACCAAAACCAATAGTTGACCTACCACAATACTTTCCTATTTACACTGGATAAAAGGAGGGCACTGGGCACTGACCAAGCAACCGTAAAGAGTTCTTTTTTTCTAGTAAAAAGCTTCCAAATCCAACTTCCATTAATCATCCTGAATAACATGGTACCCTACTGGGTTTTTCCCCCTCTCTGCTCCTCATCTTTTAAGACAAATGCCTTTAAAGAAAACATTCCACCCACATGAAGATTCATGGCTGCTATTCTTCACTCCTTTTCTGCTGAAGTTTCAATCTCTTCCTTGTGTGCAGGCAGCAAAAACATAAGCTGCTGAATTTCTCTGTATATTGTAATTTATTCTTCCATAAATCAGGCCTGTGATTAACATGATTTCTGATATTGTTGCATTTACTGAAGTCTGAAGAATATTTTCAGGCCATTCCTTGAGTCCACACCGAACTCTGCTTTCCCTTTCCAAGGCTAGAGCATTCTCCACCCTTCCACACATCTTTGCCCACTGATGAAGTGTAACCTTAGTTTTCTGCAGTCATATTTTTTTCATTCCCTCTTCTCCTGAGCAAAGTTGTGCAATACACTCACTCAGAAGATCAGACACAAAAGTAAACAAGAAACGTGATGTTACTTGTGCAATACAAAGAACAGAAGCCAAAGGGGCAGAGTTTGTGGGATACAAACAGGATGAGAAAGACACAGGGGTGAAAAAGTGAACAATGTTTTTTATGCTCTTACATGGTCTTTTTTCATCTTCATACTCTACAAAACTCAGTTTTCCAATGGAACGCAGAACTGTCTTATTTTATTGGTTCATTCACAACTCTTCCTAATTATGTATGTGCATTTATATTTGAGATTATTTTAATTTTTACCTTCTTGCCAAATCTCATTGTCAGTAAACACCTTTGAGTACCTAAAGCCAAATCTGTGTTAAGGATAGTATTTCTTGCTCCTCTTTCTTTCCTGAAGGGCTTCCATGTGCTCATAAAAAACTGCTACACTCCACTTCACTGATGACTGATGTTTTTCACACCCATACACATTTTTTCTGAGATGTATTGTTGCCCAGCTCTAACTTCCTATTGCTATATAACATACTGAAATTTTAGCAACTGCTGTTGCATTACATGGGGATGTTTTATATATTTTTTACAGTGATCCTAGAACAACTAATTAAGCATCTACTTTCTGACATTCATTAGCAGGGATTCGCTCAAACTAAAAAAAGTTACTCAAAATCTGAGACATCTCTCCTAAACTCTAAACTTAGGGGACACATTTTCTTGTTTTAATAAGAATGCTCTTTAAAGGAAAATATATAAAACCAGGACATTATCAGAGCTCAATATGAAACCTAAAAAAAAAAAATAAAATTCCAGCATCATACAGTTCTCCATTACCCCCCAGGATCTCTATGTAGCTAAAAACAAAATAGTATTTCTGGTAGTAGACAATAACATCCCCTGTAAGGTATAGAAGTACTTCTGCTTGTGAATTGGTTTTGGGTTGGTTTTTTTTTTTCCTTTGTTAATTATTAGTCTCTGTGAAAAACTTCTTTAGTCCAAGATTCTCTTAAAAATAAAGAGAAGATTTCATCTCTGGAAACAGTCAACTCAAGGGGTCAAAAAAATCCCTGGCATTCTTGGGTTTTTAAACTCATTAACCTTCATAAAACTGTTATCAATACTTAAATAACTAAACAGCTAACAACACTCTCAAATGCTGAAACGTCACTGACGACAATGAATGGCCTCAGACCTGGAGTGCTGGAAAGCTACCAGCTCTGGCCAAGGATTTGCTGAGTTTATGTTGAATTCTTGGACTGGATTCTAAATCCCTTTATTTTGTTTTCAGGCTTTGGCACTGACCCAGTTGTATCCCTACCAGTCATAAATTATGCAGTTAAGAATTTCATACTCTTTTAAGAAGCTCAGCTGACAGTGCCTTCAACATGAACTAAGAGTTCTCAGAACAATATGGAACAAGTGCTTCAGTCCTGATCAGATAAAAATTTCTTAAGTTCAGATTTGATTTGACTGAAAATATTTGCTAGATGCATTAAAAAAAAAAAAAAAAGTAAGAAAGAAGGTGAGAACACTTCTGAACCTACCGAATGTTATTTCTTTTCAGGAATGAGGAAGATACCTAATTAAAACCCTTCCCTTCCAATTCCCAGGAAAGACTCACAGCCAATGAGGCCAATATCAAGAGCCTCTGCAGGACTCCTCTACCAAAAACTACACAGAGCTGAAATTCAACTTGAGAACTGTTGGGGAAATCGTTATAATATTGAGACTTAATTTAAGTCTGTATGATAATGTAAGTTCATACCAAAGTGTCAGGAGGATCCCTACTGAGCAATAACTGAAGAAATAAAAAAAAATTAGAAGCCCTACAATTCTTTAGGCCAAGTAATACACAGGCTGCCAAGGAAGATGCACCCAAGGCTAGATGGATATCCGTAACCACACCCTGCAGTCCTGCAGACATGTATCACTTTCTTCCAGTATGATGCATGTGTTACCTAGAACTTACCATTTACCTCTGGGGTCCTGACACCATTAGAATACCAGAGAGACTTGTACACAAACATGTACAGTAGCATATCATATTACTTAGAGAACGCACCAGGTTTGTGTGACAGTAATTCAAAATAATACAGAGACAACCCACCAAAAGATGGTATTTGTACAAACCCACAGAATAGCTGCTCTTTGCAAAAGGAACAGAGAACTGGATAAAGAAAGGAAAAAGGTGGCTAGCTGAATTGATGTTTGTCTGCACAAATAGTGGGGGGTTTAAGTCTCAGACAGTGTATTTCATTAGCAAGTTACACAAAGACAGAAGCATTTAGCCACTAAAACTGAAAACATAAAACTGCTACAAAGTAGTGACCAAAAACAATACAAAAAAGTTTTTTATATGGTGTCTCTTAATGCAATGTATCACAGTATTGTAATTTAGATTAAGGATAAAAGCAAATTAAAAAGAAATATTGAATCTGTGCTAATAAAGTCCTCTGAATGGTTTTGGCTGTACAGTTGTATAAATGCCCCAGAAATCCCAACTATGAGACCACTAGGCTCTGTGGGTTAAAATCTCAAAAAGTATTCAAGAATAAAAGCCGCTCCAGGTAATCCTACCAAAAGTGAACTTTTTCAGTAGCACTGCAGACATTATCTAGTCACTGAACTCAAATATTTTAAGTGCCAACACAATGAATGTTTATTTATGAAGTTCTATAGTAACAGTTTCCTCCAAACATGATAAAAGTTACCTTGTTACAGCACCCAAGCGCAAAAAGCCATCCGGATAAATTAAACAGTTACATGTAACAATAAGCGTAATTTCTCACTGAAGCCAAACACTTGCAGCTCCAGCCCAAGTCAGACTGAAGACATAAGGACACTCTAAGTAGCCAAAGACTCCAGAGCTCCTTTAAGCCACATGGCAATCCTTATTTCTGCTACACTGATCAACCAGTTCCTACCTAGAAGCCTTCTTCTTGGCCTAGATCCAATTCTGGTCTCACTAAAACTCAGCTGTGTGAAGTACTCATTAGGTTTATAAGGAAAGCAATAGAGGAAAAAAAGCAAGATATTTAATTTTCTTGTAGAGGAAAAAAAAAAAAACACTCATCAAACATTAGTCTGCCATATTGCAAAAGCTATTCCAGACCTCTCATGGCAGAGTAGAATAGCCTGGAAAATCACCAATCTATTTCACATGTAAACATACAGAAACAGCATCAGACCCACTCTGCCTCCTGGTAATCAGTTTTAAATCTTGCCAGTAACAAGGAACTATGAATCCCAATCAATACAGCAGCAGGCCTCCACATTCTAATTTTCACATCAGAAGAAAAAACAAATTAATTTTCAAACATGTAATGGTAGTCCATATGTAATTTATTGCCATGTATACCCCAGTCTGTATTGGGACCATAGATTTCAGATGAGATAAAAGAAAACAGCATTAAAAACCTAAGTCCAAAAATGTTGCACTGAGGAATTAAGTGAAATCTGTAACAAGACAGACACACTGATAAAAAAGAACAGCATAGAAATTACCTAGAAAGGCATGAATGCAACGGGGCCTTAAAAAAAAAAAAAAAAAAGTAACATTCAAGATTTTCTTCCGTGTCTTCTCACAGACCAGTTGCGATCTGTACTGCTCTCATCTTGCCACTTGTTCACTTGTTTCTGTCATTCCAATGCTGAAAAGCTGTGTTAAATTTCTAAAGGACTCATCATTCAGTCAGCAAGCCTGTTTCCATGTACTCACATGTCTGCAATAATAGCTATTTCCACAAATAAACCACATAAAATTCTTAACAGAACTGCAACAATATGAAAACAGAAGAATTATTAAAACTCATGCAACATAGTAAACATCTGACCACAGTTTTTACTGTAATTTATCTGCTACATTCCTCCTTATTGTCATGTAATGAACTGATTTGAGGGGGTTTGTAGAATTCACTCTATTTCTGCAAATGAGAAACCTATTTCATTGCCCATTCTTGCATGCTTTCCACAACCTATTACAGACATTAAAATGAACATAATACACTCTAATAGAACAGCATACTGTAATAACATCTAACTCTGGTGTAATTCTTCATAAAAGACTTGGTCACATTTGTATGTACAAAAATTTATATTTTGCACAAATATTTATATAGGCATAACCTAGGAATGGAAACATTCAGAGGCTACAGCTCAGCTGAAAGCAGAATTGATGTATTGGAAAGAATTTTAAAATCTACACATTAACTTCTAACATGGAAACAAATCCCGAAAACTATAAACGCTTTTCAAAAGAAGATTCCTGAAGGACAAGCTTGAATCAAGCTATTAATTGCCTTTGGTTTTGACCTTACAATATGAAATAAAATGTAAGACTATAAACTAAAAGATTTATTTCTCCCTCCTCAGAAAAAAAAAAATACTTTCAGTACCATCCTTCCCTTTCCCCTAGTTAACAAAACTGCATTGCACAGTGTTTTGCTAATACTCCAATTTTTACAAAAGTTTATTTTTCTGAAAATTATTTTTTTTAAAAATGGCATTCAATCCTGTCCCCTACGAAAAGACAACCGACACTTATGTAATATTACAAACTACCTAGAACCTTTCACTTAAGAGTTGCAAATTCAAGTGAAACAAATGAGACAAACCAACATGTGAAATACTCTCTTTGAGATTTGTTTGAATTTTTAAACTAAAAAAAAAAAAAAATACTAAAAAAAAAAAAAAAAAAAAAAAAAAAAAAAAAAAAAAAAAAACCACCAAAACACTAAGACAAACAGCATGAAATAAAAGAAGAGCAGACACCTAAAAAATACAGATGAGAGCAGAATTTGCCTTAAAGGTAGGTAATGAGATTGATTTATTTTTTTTTAAGCTGGATAAAGATCTAGCTACTAAGCTCCTAAGTTCACAAAAAGCTCTGTGGCCTACTTTCTCCACTTGTATTAATGTCACCCCAAAAGGCCCAGGCACCTGCCCTGGTGCAATACATTTCCCCAAAGACTGCACTTTAGCAGTCTTCTCTCAGACACATGCCCCATAACACAGGCAATGACACAGAAATCATGTCTAACTGGTGCCATAATAAAACTGGAATGAGTGCTAAGGAGCCCTGCCAAACTACAAACCCTGCACTGTGAACAGACATCATCCTTTAATCTCTTCATTGCCATTTCTTTTCTAATCTAATTCACTTCTTCACAGCATTTATGCTGTTTACCTTTTCATGCCTCCCAAATCAGGTAATACAATTCAATTTTTACAGTCATTTTTACATTTCTATTCCCAGTGATGCAATCACTACATTGAAAGTACTGCCAAGAACTTAAACAAGGTAATTTTGCCAACAAAAAACTCTGCATAGAGATTTTGTATTCTTCTTACACAAACATATATTTGGGAACAAAAAGGAGTTGGCACCATACCTTTCACAATTTTTTATTTTGCATAACAGCTTTCTAAATTTTAAACAGGTATACAATTTTTCTGAAACTGTGACTTCATTTCATTTTGTTTCAAAAAATGTAAATCCATTTTATGTCAAGCAAACCCATACAGTGAACAGTATGTTTCTCAAAGGATAGATTAAATACATTTGTGTTTTATTAACAAGGAAGAAAAATATTTAGCTTTTTAGCAATGCAACAGAAATCTGCCTTTCAAACTATTCCCTTTACCCCCCTAAAAACCAGACTACACAAAAAGTAAATAGTCTAACACCAAGATTAGTCTTCTGTTGCTGATGTGTCACAAAGATCTTCACATGTTATATAATGCACTATATGCTTACTCTGGCTCAGATTCTTTCACCTGTTCTCCCCTGGCATTGCTAGCACTACCAGATGGATCCATTTTAGATTTAATTAATTTACCCTGTCTCCTAGGATTTGTAAGAAGTAAAGCACTGACAAGAGCCCTAGTTCTTTCCTTTCTTGGATACAGAAAAAGAATCTAGACACAGAGAGATTTTCCTTTTAAGAACAGAATACAACATTCATAAATAAATATCTCAGGAGAACACGTGCTGTTTAAAGAAGCTAAAAATAGTAAAATCAACAAGTATAGTTTAACTGGGAACCTTCCTAGATTGTAAAAGCAACATTATTCTTCAAATCCAATCGTGGATATGAGAACTCAGAAACTGTAGTATTTTGTTGTTGTTGTTGTTTTGGGGTTTTTAATGAAGCAAACATATTCCAAGTGCCTGCATACAAAGTCAATACCATGCACTGCATATTGAACTAGACAAACTCCACCCTTCCTGTCATCAGCCTTCATTCTCTCCACCATGCTATTATTCTCTCCTTAAAAACTCCTCAACACACTACAGCTAAAATTGCATCCCATCTAAAATAAAGATTTTATTATTATTATTATTTCTTTTATTCTCTGCTTATGCAAAAAAATAAATCTTCCGAGGAATTTATTATGACACAGCAAGTTGTAACCACTTGTAGCTGTTTAAAAGTAGTTACTGCTCTAAAGGACTGACAAATCATATTCCCTTCATTAATTTAACAAATAGGGCAAGTGGATGTACATGAATTAAATCATCTGCTTATCTTGATCGCTAGGTTGCTTTATATGGACTGGGGTAAATCAGTTCTTTGACAGTTCTCCTCCTCTCCTGGTTTTCTCCTTATTATCTGCTTTCACATCATAAGATGCATGAGACATTCGATCACCCCTTTGTCAAAGCTGGTAATAGGATCTGGCATAACTAAGACAGCAAAACCATGGTGCGTCAGAATATTACAGCAGAAAAATAGTTCAGATAGATCTTTTAAGTTAAGTCCAATTCTGAATATACAATGCTCCTTGTACAGAGTGGAACATCTTAAAGCAAACATCCTCACACCCTAGTAAAGCATTTTCCCACTTGCAGAAACCACTACAAATACCACAAGCCTTTCAGCCCTCTAAATGGAACTTAAATGATGCAGAAACATGGAAATACTGTAAGGGAACTAGTTTTACTTCAAATGTATCAATACAAGACACAAATCAGCTTACATCACTTATAAGTGATGCCAATTTACCAAGGTCTGTCTCTGTAACAGACACACTGCATCTCTCCTGATATTAAAACATTTCCACAAAGTTTTAGCTCCACATATCACACAACTAAACAAGAATCTCAGGTTTGACCTTGAGAGGTCTGGTGAGACACTTACAGAGCATTAACTCAAGACTGTGTAATCTAATCAAAAACCTGGGGCAAGAAGGCAAACAGAAACAACCTATAATTACATACTGAAGACCATGATTATTTTTTAAAATACTTTACATCAATGTAGCATTTGCTACATTGCACTGAATTAAACCACTTTTTCAATTTAAAACAATTGGTTTTTTTAAGAATTTGGGTTTAAGTAAAGAATGAGCTAATAGTTGATGGTCTTGTAAATTGTTAGAAAGCAGCCCAAGTAAGCTGACAATGTAAAACCAGACATCCAGGACGCGACATGAATATAATTACAGGTGTGAAGGAGCCCCTACTTTCAGGGATATTAATAGCCAAAACACTGCTATGGTCTTAAGACACATAATTTGTTCTGAGATGAGCTGAACTGCCATTTCCATCAGTTCTCAGAGCACATTCTCATTTACCTATAACCATTAAAGCCACCAATTTTAAGTCATGGGCATTATGTATTTTCTATAGGAGTTATACAATAGCCCATATTTTCATACCATTTAAAATCCAAAGAGTATTTTACAAATCCACAAAAGCTACACTCCTGCACTCACTGCTGAAAGCAATCCATTGACCAAAACTAATTGTCACAGGGAAAAGACAATTCAGCCTGAGAAGTAGTTACAAAAACAGCCTGCACTTAAAACGATTCCTCTACTTTTTGTTCATGAACATTTTTCTCTGAGCTGGGAGAACAAAAATACACATGAGACACAACCTCAGGAAGTCTGTTTATATTGCCAGAAACCTTTATATAACTTTTACCTTTAAGTTATCCTTACTTTTCTCTCCACTTCTAATAACTGTTTTGAAAATAAAACTCAAGTTCTCATCTATAGGATAAGCACTCTGAAAACAACCTGGGCACCAAGCTGTTATCTCAGATTAGATCAAACATGCAGCAGCTTTAAAAAACCTCTCCCAATCCCATTTACTTCCATCTCAGCCAGGACAAGTAATAATACCTTTATCCATACAGACTTCATACATTTGCCAAAGATCCCAGAAGATCAGTAAAATAAAATAAAGGTGTAATTTTAGAATAGTTATACTGGAATTAATCAACAGATCTGAGACAACCTAACAACTGTGTCATTTTAAGGCAGCAAGAGGTAATCCAACATCCCAGTCTTTCCACCATCCTCACCAACCAGCTGGTTCACTACCCTGTCCTGTCTAAGGCACCTTCCAAGTCCAGCATACGTGGAGCACCAACAGAACCTCCACAAGCATAAACGTAATCCTGAAGTTAGAGGTATGGCATAATAAAATAAAGAGCTCCCTGAAAGACTAGTTGTAAGCAGCCACACAGATACCATACACCCGTTAAAAGTAAATAAACCCAGAAGCTTACCAAGAAAGTTCATCTAGGATTGTCCCCAAAGACAAAGCTAGCTTTACTTTTATGAAGACTGAAAGACAGTAAAAGAACAAAAGAGTTCCAAACCTCCTGACCTTGAGCATTTATACCGTCAAGACTAATCCAGCCCAGCTGTGGGGAATGAAGGCCCATGAATAGATGGAGCAGGTCAGGTGTGCGCCTGGAGTTCATCTTCCTACATAGTTTCACCTGAAAGTAATCCACCTAACCAGGCTGGGAAAGCTAGAGGTTACTTTCAAAAGTCATCCAGGTAAATGCTGAAATAAACAAAACCATATTCACCAAAGGACACTGTAATTAATATTTAGCACACAAATAATGAAACACCGTCTCTTTTAAAACCTTTCAGGATTCAACTTTTACCTATGAAATTCTTTTTGTTCAGCAAAAAGGTCTTAAAACACATAGAATGGTTTAGGACCTGGAGCTACCACCAGCTGCCAGTCAACACAGCTCAGGTACCTCACAGCAAGTCTCCCCACAGACTTTAAAGTTTGGATTTATTAGCACTGTCACACCATCACGTCAGGATAGTAAGTTGTCTTAGAAGACTAAATAAAAAATACTGCTGTCCTGAAACACTTAACTTGCTCTGGTGGATTAAATTTGTGTTAAAAAGAAGTTGTAAGCAATGTAACAGCTTTAACAGGCAAATCAGGTATGCTTTACAACACCTTCACTTTGTACCAAGTCCTAAAGTAGATCCAAAACACTGCAAAATGTGGCTTGGACACCTTCACAGAAATAATCATGGAATCAGACATGCTCTAAAACAAATTGCTATTCCCATATGCTCGAGAGCACACAGGAGCAGCATAGTTAAATGCTGGATGACAGTGCAGAGCTCCAGTCATCTACAACATGCACACCCACTCTCCTCATATCAACTCACTATGTGATATGAACCTCCTCTCAACAAGACTCAGTAATGCTTTGGCAGATCATTAATGAAGGACTTTCACAATTAGTAACTCAGCAGGTTTACTCTTTTACTGCACCTGATGCAAGACTGGAGTCCCTTCTGCAGTACCCTTAAGCTCTTGCAGGCAGAAATGTTAGCTGTTTCAAAACTGAATATTCCATATCTCCGTGTATAAAAAGCAGACAGACATGCCTATGAAATTCTGGGTTTCCTTTTTTGTTTATAAAAAATTAAATAAACATTTCACCCTAGGGGTTGAACTATTTTTCACCTCCACAAATCACAACTATACATGCTCTTGTTCAACCAGGCTTGAATAAGACAGGAAAGTTTCTAAATACAGTTTCTGTAATCAATTGTAAGGATACATTTTATTTTTATACACAGTTTGCATAGGAGCCAATACATTAAATCTATTCACTTTAAACCATTACTATTACTATTTCTCACTTTAAAGAAAAAAACCCAAAGACAACAATCATGTGGACAGCCAATAAAGATAAAAGTTTACATACAGCTTTATTAAAGCAACTGTAGCCATAGAAATGGCGACATGTTTGGATTACACCCCCA
This sequence comes from Acropternis orthonyx, assembly GCA_035583155.1. Lineage (NCBI taxonomy): Eukaryota > Metazoa > Chordata > Aves > Passeriformes > Rhinocryptidae > Acropternis > Acropternis orthonyx. The sequence goes on along the minus strand of JAWWEU010000160.1, from coordinate 12,659,147 downwards.
TTTTCAAATGAGAGCATGAAAAAATTGTTTTTAACTTAATTTTATTACAGTCATTGCTAAGAGCAATCAACTCAAAATATACTTTTTATTACAGACTATATATCAACCTCTTAGGCAAAAGAAAACTAAAATTGAGAATATTAGGTGTTAATGCAAAAACAATATTGCTTTATAGAACTTTGAAACAGTGAGTAACTTCACAAACACTTAAGTACCTTCTTCTGTGTTTATATATACTGAGAAGTCAGGGGCTTATTTAAATCCAAATAAAGTCCAGAATATTATGAGTAAGTACAACATTGCGGGGCGGAGGGGGAAGATATCTGGATTTTAGCTGTTATCTTCATTGACAAACATCTAAATAAAGAAAAAAGTTTTCAAGAACAATAATACCTTTTTCTGAAAAGATGTGAAATTGACTGAAATCAATTCAGATTAAGGTCTTATTCAGGTCTTAAATATAAATGCTGGTGTCTAAACAGCTATTTGGTGCAAGTTACACAAGTTCCCCATATTAACCTAAACAACTGGTGTGTGAGTTTTCTTTAAAAATTACGCATAACTTAATAACAAACATAATGCCACAAATTGGAAATTAGAAAAAGCAAATGCTTTTGTCTTCTGCTCACAGAATCATGTAGAATCATTTAGTTCGCAACACAGACGTACCAAGGTTTTCCTGTAGTACATATGATTTAAGTTAACATCAAAATTTTATCACATCACACAGGCAAAGTCAAAGCTCCATGCTTTGGATAGCATTTCCCGCTGTTAGTAAATAAATATTTATTATATCCTAAGGTCACAGCAAAGCAACCAAAATTATTTTTGCAAAAATCAAAATTATGAAGTTTTTAGTGTTGTTTTCTTTTACAGCTACTTAGTTCTATTACAATAACTAAGCTGTTCTTGTGATTAAAAGGAAAAGGAATAAGGAGGGGTTTTTCCTTCAGTTCTTAAACCCCAAGTAGTTTGCCAGCTTCATTATGAAACAATACTTATAGTATGATAACCTAGAAAATGTAAGAACATCACACAATTTCTGCCTGTTGATCAGCAAATTCACTTTCACAAAAGTGATGCCAAATCACTTGCAGCCAAGGGATTCACCGTATCTGAAGGCACCTAAAGTGCTCTACACCAATTGTGACCATTATAGGTCAGAGAATCCAGTCACCCATTTCAAGTAATTTCTCTCCAGCAGAATATCTGCTCATAATCACAACTAAAATAGACTTACAAGATGCTTAAACAAAGAATCATTCTGATATATTTCCCTTTATTTTTGTAATAACAATAGCAGCAAATTAAAAGTGTGTTACCTTTTTAGTATAACAAAAAAAAAAAGCTAAACTCTTACATAAAAATATAAAAGACACCATGAAGAATGAATATAACAAGAAAGAAAATGCCAAAATATTTAGTCAGCACTTGTTTGGAGAAAAGGGAACAAAACTGTATTATAAATTTATTTTTTGTTATATAAAGAGCAGTAAAAGAGCAACACGGTAGACCTGTATTTAACAGTTACAGTGACAAGCCACTCAGTTGTTGTGTGGTGCTACAGTTGTTGATGAGGTTATGGTGCTCCTCCACACCTTCCTGGCCTGGTGATGAGACTTGGGAATTTCTTCTCCGCTATATGTTAGCAGTTCAAGTATTAAATTACACAGTGAAGCTCAGGACATGCAAAGGGATTTCCAGGACTCATGGCTGCAGCTGCACATGCGCCTGTCCTGCAGGTGATCCATGGGGCAAGGGACCTGTGCCAGTTCCACTAAATGTGCACTTACGGCAGTTCTAAAAAAAGAGCCAATATTTACCACTGCACATGAGCTTACAGGAGAGGTGCCACGATACCACTCAGGTTTTGATATCCAGGGGGAGCCTGGCAGAAGGTGTAATTCTTGACCAGAATGGAAACATACCTTGTGTGATTTTTAAATATTATGTTTCTAATGGTGAAATCTCAGACATAATGGCCACAAGCCAAGTAAATACACCTCACTACAATAAAAGAAAAAAGCTTTTAAAAGCTTAAAATGTTAACATAAGAATAATTGGAAAAAAAAAAACAAACAAACAAACCTGATTCATCTAGAACACTGTGAAAATCTAGGCCTGAGTCCAAAGCCAATGAAGTTAGTAGGGCTGCCTCCCTCTATTTCAACAGACTTTGGATAATGCTCTCATTTCTGTAACTCTCAAACAGATAAATACAAGCAATATATCATCTCAAAGCAAACCAAACTCAACACATTTCAGTGGCAGCACATTCATTTAAACAGAACCATGCATACTATATATGGAAATGAAGTGTTCCTCTCAAAGATGCAAGCCCGATGTATTCTTAGGCTATAAATACTTTCAGAATTCAAAATGGGCCTTTCCTGACCAATACATCTCTGACAGGCATGGAAGATAGGTATCTTTCTTTTTCATTTATTCATACAGCTATGGTATTTTTTAAAGTGCTACCAAGCTTCTGCTGCACTTCCACCCTCCACTGTCACCCAAGGTGACCTACGTGCCATGGACAAAGTGCTCACACTTACAAACCAGGAAGTCTTATTTGGAACTGGGATATTCAGTAAAGTTCACATAAACGCCATTCTAGTCTTGTGACCTAACAGAGTTTTGTGCTCACTTGCCAGTCAGGCATTGTATTCCTGCAAGGAGAAGGGAATTGGACTCAATGATCCTTATGGCTCCCATCCAACTCAAGATATTCTATGATTCTGAGCCTTCAGCCATGCGGCAGCATATAAACCCATTACAGAAACACAGCTTTTTATGAGAGCTGTTGAAGTGTAGTTCCTTTCCTTCTGTCATTAAAATCATATGTGGGGGAGAAAAATATTTTTTAACCATTAACACCCACACGTTTCAGCAATCTTTCCCTTAGAAAACCTCCACCAGCTGTATTCACTGTGCCCTTCTCAAGACTTCTGATAATTCAATAATTTTCATACATGTAAAGTACATAACTTTATGCAACGTGACTATGTTTAATAGAACCAAATGGATACCCTGTCCCTTAATTTCATCTGGTGTTATTTTATGTTTACATGTCCCCAGGGATTGCTGCCCTACAACCTCACACTACAAAATGCCTCACTGCTGCTGAACTACAGCCTGATCCTGCTGAGGAATTATCACCAGCCAACCCTGAAATTCACATAAACTTTTGTCACTGAGCTAGACTCCACAGAATAGCAGAGTCAATCTTAGAAGGAACACTGACTACTGCTCTGTATTTTTCCTGATGACTAGAGATTACTGATTACTGCTTCTTTTTAGGATTTGTCCCGGGATGGACACTCGACTGAGATTCACAAGCCATTTTCTTGCAATAGTACAGGACATAAAAGGAGGACCACTGCTTTTTTAAATTATAATCATTAGATCCTGTCCCTGCAGAGATTATACTTAGGACTGGGCTCTCTAAATTTTCAGTCTTTCTGTCTCTCGGGCTATAAACTGCCCTCATTCTGCATTAGGAAATCCCACCGCATCAAAACTGAGTACATATTACTTAAAAGTTTTCTGTTTGCTATTATAGTCATTTCTTCTATTGAACTAAACTGGGGGTGAAAAGTGACATCCAACGGTTTGCAACCAGCATTTAAGGATTTGCAAACGTGTGAGAGTTGCATATTCTTTGTGGATGCAGATTTTCTCCCTAAATATATGTGTTGAAAAGCCTTGAAAATAAGTATGATACTGTATCCAAATAACATTTAGGTTGAGAATGTTTGGTTTACAGCTTAAACCATTGTCTATACATTTTCTTTTCTCCATACATAACCAATGTTAGCATGCATTTATAAAATGTGAAATCCACTCTAGAGAGTCAAAAGTCTCTTCTTTTTCACAGGATGGAAAACAGCAGCATACACCTCTCTCCATACCAGTGCCTTTTTTTTTGCTTGTAGAAAGAGCATCTGCAAAAAGCTACAAGTACATTTTCTTTCAGACCTTGACCTCTCACCATGGCCATCTCTCAACTGGCAACCTGTCCGGTGGGACTCTCGCAGTGTAATTGGGCGCAGACCACCTGATAGCCATGAGACAGGAACGACTGAGCCAGGCTGTACATGTGACTCACAAGCAAAATGCATTACAGTCCACTGCTAATCCCTTGAGCCTTCCAGTTGTTCATCATACACTGCTGCTCGGTACATCTTCAAGAGAGTCAAGGTGAGGTTTCCATGTACAGATTTAAATGACAGCATCTCCTGCATTATGTGTCCACATGTGTCTTCCAATGTACTCTCCCATTTTTCTCAATATATCATGCCTACAATTTTTTTCATTTGGAGAGAGCTTTTATTCAGGTACCACTTGGAAATCACCAAACCTAGTATATACGAGAACCAGCTTGGTATAAATACTGTTTCTTTTAGGAAAAACTTTATTTTTTTTCACTTACAAATTTTCTCAGGCTTTGGACTTCTGGGTTAAATTTTTCAATTTTTCAAAGACTTCTGCAAATACTGTATTGCCAGTAAAGACAGAATTTTTCTATTCAAAACAAATGTGAATGTTGCTTGGTTTCTACTGACCAAATCCAGCACTGGATTATTTACTACATTTCAAAAAATATGTAGACGAATGTCAAACAAGACTATCATGGCTTGTAATTTCAGGCTAGCAACTGCTATCCATAATCATAATGTAATTTCATTTTATATGTATACGAATCCTGGGTTGTGGGGAGGGAAAGCTCTTCAAAACACCAAACGCATTGCAAGAAGGATGCCTTCTACCTGCTAGAGCCTTGATGGCATAAGGTCCCTCAGAAGTACCACTCACTGGGGAAAAAAGGAGCAGTGAGGGTCTGGTATCACATTCTTCAGAAGGGTACAAATTCCACTTCATTCTGCACTGGCCAGCTCCTGAAGCCCCAAACTTGTGCTCTCTCATTCCACTGCTCCTTCTTCCTGTTTTAGAGTTTGTTCAATGCAAAAATATGGTATCAGAAAATGTCAGTAGAAAATGCCCTTCAAGAGCATAGAAAATGCAGAGGCAGATCCATACAATCAAAAGAACTACAGATTCCATAATACACATCTACCCTCTATGTCTACTGTGTACATCACCATGCATATGTATTTTATTTTTCTGCTATTGCCAGAGACAAGAGCAACTAATGGTGTCAGCGACCAGCTCAGTGAAGTTCAATCTCACATTCTACTTTTCATACACAAACAGAAATGAGTTGGTCAAGGGACAAAGAAAAAGCAATGACAAAACAAGTTCTTTAACAATATCTAAGCATTACTGAAAATGTAGATGTAAACACTGAGGAGAAAACCAGCCTTTGTTAAGTCTGAAATTAGACTGTAGCTAATTTTGAAAAACTGCATCTAAAATTATACACCATATTAAATAAAGGAATACAAGGGCTTCAGTTGTAATGACTGCCACGTTACATGAAACACTGACAACACAGCTCAAGATTTACATTTTCTTTTTGACAGATTTTTAAAAATGTCAACTCAAAACAAGCATGGAGGACAAAAATCTTTAAAAGTCAGCAATCATTTGTAGTATATGATTAAGATTAATGTTCTATTCATATACAATTATATAAACTAGATATGGAATTTTAAGGGGAAATACTGATCACTCTGTTAGCAGTTTTCATATTCTTGACTTACAGTATCTGGACTTTCTTATCTCCAAGAAAAAAAAATTCATAACAAAATTTCATACCACAAAGTGTGAAATTGTTCATATAATGTTTTTTAATTCCAGCCTTAAATTGAATGAGATGAGGGGAAAACAACTAAACAAACCACATCCTAAATCCTTCTATATAGCCATTAAAAAGTGTTACATCCTAAAGTCAAGTTGACAATCACTAACAAATCCATGGAATACAATGTTGTGCTTAGAATACAGCAGGGATTAAAAAAGAAACTTATTGCAGTGCCTTGCAACAACATATATGGACATGAGAGTTAGCACAGTAATTCTGAATTATTCACATATGTATATGAATTATTCAGTAAGAAGCCACAGAAAGTAGACATGAGAAAGAATTCTTTTAGGTCTCTCACTGGGACTGCTTTTTACAGGGATAGTAAGATGATGTTGGATAACCCAACTCCGCTGCAACCTGTGGAGTAGCAGAAGATGCAGCACAGGGAAGGAAAGATCCTGATACACAGAAAACTTCTTCAATCCCGCAGTAGGAGGAACTACCTCTTCCAAAATAGCTTTTGCTAGCAGGTCTAATATTGTCGATGTAGCATATGTAAGAACTCACATTTTTCACTGGCAGCCCGGGCAGCCTTTCCCAAGTCACCACGCAGCACAAGGCATGTGCTTCATAACAGCAAAGTTTAAAATATTTCCAGTTGTTACTTCAGTTACCCTTTATACCCTAAATACTAGAAAAGTGTTTTGCAATAGCTCCTTGCATACACAGAACTCCCTCCAATTCCCCATTTTATCACATAAGGAATGCAGGATCAGCCCTTGAAAGTTCTTCACCAGTCTTGAAAACCCTTACAAGTGGAACAAATAGGATCTAAAAAGAGATATATATCTCCCCCTACCTGCAGAGTCCCTTATCCTCCTGCTCCAGGAAATGACATTCACAGAACTACTTCAGGTCTCAAAGATGAAATAAACTCAAATCTTACAGCCTGACATAGCTGTAAGTGTGTGAAAGCATTCACACTGGAAGTGTTGGAACCCCTCGATGATGCCAGTTATTTACCGAACTGACACATTTAGCCTGAGAGGTTTTAAAGACAGTTTGTATATGCCTTCCTATACTGTTTAAGAAATGACTGACTTGCTTTAACTAACTGTCTCCCAATAATGGACTATCTGATCGACAACAGCCACCAAGACACCACACGTAAGTCTGTGTACAAGTCTCTAAGTTTTCATTCTCTCAAGGAAAGAAGCACAAGGTAATAACCTGAAGAATTTTCTTTTCCATCAAGATTCCTCATAGCCCTTGTAGATTTATCTCATTCCATGGAGAACAAATGCTAAATACTCACAAAACCCAATGGTAAATCCTAACTACTCATCCTTTCTTGAAAATTGCCTTTTACTGTTGTAGGAACTGGTATCTTATTATCACAAATTCTTAGAGCTGTGTCATTATACCTGGCTAACAACTCTCTAAGAAAGTTTAGGTTTGGTTTTAAATAAAATAAAAACTGCCTATTGAGAAGTAGTACTGCCTGGTAGGACTCCTGATGCTTAAGATTGACTTAAAAGCTTTTATTCCTTAACTCTAGCAATCACTCCTTCCATAGATAGGCCAAGTTCACTGTAATAGTTTAACTTCCAACTGGAATGTCGAGGTTCATTTAGGCAATTCAAATTACACAACAAACAAGTACTTCTCACACTGTACCTTTGTTTATGGTTTCCCCTAAATGTTGGACCCTTGGTACAGCTGGGTTATGTGCTGTATCAAGTGGGTTTAGAGGGGAGGGGACAGGAGAAAGGGGGAGACAGTTCACTGTACATCAAAGCAAGCCAGAAACCTAGCAACCATATATTACAAGGTGTGTGTGTTTTTGTGGGTGTCTGTGTGCCAGGAATAACTGAAGCAGATATTATTCCATTTGTAATTCAAAAAATGTGAAAAGGGAAGGGGAGAAACTCCAGCTGCTGGTCTATTTTGGGGTCTGTCAAAATCCACTTTCACAATACAGAGTCTTAACACTTTCTATCCCATTTGTCTTAATCAAAAATTGAAGTGTAAACCTGAGTAAGTTCTTAGCTTTGGTTTGAAAAGAGAGACTTCAAAGCAGGAGCTGAACTTACTTTACATACTATGCTTTCTTCCAGCTGGTAATAGGCAAAAATCGAAGGGACAGTGAGGTTGCCTCAAAGACTTCACACTTAGCTTAAGAGGATACTGATCTAGTTTATTACGAATTTAGTGAATACCTCTCGAGAGCTAAATTTAACTTAACAAACAGAAGTGTCAAAGATTCTCGGGGAGTGGCACTAGCTTTAAAAAGATTTACTTGAGTGAGAAGTTTACCTTTTCAATTTTGCAGTTTCTCATTGCACACGGGAACGGAGAGTTTAGACTAGCAAATGCAAGCTCCCACCCCGCCATCATATGCAGTCCTGGGGGTGCAAATAAACTTCTGATTTGCCCCATCCCACTACACCAGCATGTGCCTCACTGAGGCCGAGTAGACACCAAGTGTAACTTTCGTGCCACCAGATGAAAAAGAATGAGTCCCCGTGTGGGGTGGAACAGAGACGGGGGAACGGGGGACACGCCTCAGGACTGCACCCAGCACCTTACCCCTCCAGCCACACTCCCCACGGCTCCCAACAGCCCGTAGCAATCCTACCACAAGAGCAGACACCACACTGCCATCCAACAACAGCCCACCCGCGCCCACTCCACTGCCACCTCACCCCGGTGTCCTGGGTCCACAAGGCTGAGCTCTTAGTACTATTGCTCCTCACCACCAGCACCGCACCAAACCATCACCGGCAGCAGGAGGGGAGGCAGAGGGGGAGTTACCTTGTTTTTGACCCCGCAGTGGCAGCAGACAGTCCACAGGTACTTGAGGGTCCTCCACAGCAGGATGATAAATAGTCCCCCAAAGAAAGTAACCATGGATGAGGCGAGGAAAGCCCACCACATGCGCTGTCCGCGGCTATCGCAGGGCACCTCCATGGTCACCGGAATGATGAGCGCATCCATCTTGGGCACATTGACGGGGGAGGAGGACGAGTCTGTGTTGAGATTGTTGGCGTTGATATTGTTACTCATTCTAATGCCGCCGCCGCCGCTGCCGCCCGGGTAGGAGCCGCCGCCGCTGCCATTTGCCATAGCTAACAGCGAGCCGGGCGCGCAGGGGCTTCCGAGAGCTCCTCCCGCCGCCAGCGCCCCCCAAAAAACCCATCACCAGCCATATTGCTGCTGCTGCCGCCGCCGCTGCTCAGCGGGGAAGGGATAAGGAGAGTAATAAAAAATAAAAAGCCCCCAATCAAAACAAACAAACAAACCACAACAAACAAACAAACAAAAAAGCAGGTGAAGAAAGCGACCGCAGAATTCCCCGGGTCCCTCTCGGGAGCCGTCAGGCCGGTGAATTCCGAGCGTCCTCGTTGCACGGTGAAAATAATATTTTAAAAAATCAAAAATAATAATAAAAATATAGTCTCCTCCTCAGATTCCCACCCCTTCCTTCTCCCGCATACACAGCCCCCACCCCGCCCACCCCAAAAAAATCATCCACCACCACCACCACAAACTGATGCCTCGGAGCGTCTCTCCAAGATACCCAGCGCTGCGACCCCGCTGGCCTCAGCGGGGATCCCTCACTCAAGCCTCCGCCGCGGATCCTCCCGGAGGTGGTCTGTTATTATTGTTATTAGTCTTTAACTTGTTATTAGCGATACTCAGTCCCCCCCGCGCACCCTCCTCCTCCTCCTCTTCCAAGTCCAGCCCCTTCCTCTCCTCTTCCCCCCTCGGTGCCGGCAGCAGCCTCCTGTGGCTCCTAATTCATCCTCCGCTGGCCCATCTGTGCGTGTGCTGCCGCTGCTGCTGCCGCCGCCTCCTCGCCCATCCTTCGGGAGCTCCCTCCAGGGCCCGGCTGTCGCTCAGGCTGTTGCTCCCACACGCGCAGCGGCGCCGCCGGCTCCCGCCCCTCCCTTTCGGCCGCCGGGGGACGCGCCGGTCCCGCACCCGCGGCCGCTCCGGGGGCGCATCCGAGGCCCCCGCGGGGCGGGGGTGCCGGGCTGGCCCGGGCTGCCGGGGTGCCGCTGCCGCCGGGGTTGGGGGCGCCGGCTCAGGCGGGCTCCCGGCGCCCCATGGGCAGTAGCGCCGCCGCGCTCCCCGCCCCGCGGCCGCTCGGTCCCGCTCGCGGGGCCGCCGAGGCGCAGAGCGCCCGCTCCGGAGGGCGGCGAGGCGGGAGCGGGGAAAGTGTGTGTCGCCGAGGCGCTTCACAGGTGGCGGCGAGGCGGTGCCCGGCCGCGCCGGGGAGCTGCCGGTCCAACAAGTCCCGCCGGCCCCGGCGCGTCCATCGCCGCCGCGCCGCTCTCTCCGCAGCCGCGGTGGGGCGGGGGCAGGCGGCAGCGGCCCCCCCGCGCCGGCCGTGCGCGGGGCCGCTTCCAAGGATGTCATGACGCAGCGGGCAACGCACGGCGCTGGCACGGCCCCGGCCCCCGCCGGGCCCCCGCGCACATCTCCCCCAGCCCATCTCCCCCAGCCCTCCCGCGCAGCGCAGCGCGATGGCGAGCGCGGCCCCTCCGCATCCCGGCGGGAGCGGGGCTGCAGGCGCGGGGCAGGGGGAGGGAGCGGGGGAGACAGGGGGGCGCGCTCGGGGCCCGCGGGAGGCGGTTGAGCTGCAGCAGCAGGTGCCCGGGGATGCGCACGGCGGGGGAGGGGGTGAGCTGGCATGGAAACGCGGTAAGGGAGCGTGAAATAAACATCGGGGAACCGTGGAGTGGGTTTTTCCGCTGAACGCATTCGTGGTTTGTCTTTAATTGACACGGGGGAAGTGCTGCGAACGCTCCGCAAACGCACCGTAAATTGCCGCACATCCCAAGAACATTCCTGAAATTAACCCTTAGAAATATAAGTAGCAATTTAAAATTAGACGCGTGGGGAGGGTGGGAGGGGAGAGGGGAAGCGAGCAAGAAAATTCGGAGAGTTGTCTCCTACCTGTTAACGGATTCACCTTGAAAAGCAGAGGAATTTATACATCTATATATGTATTTATCTATTTATATATAAATCAAAATCTCCGTTTAGCACATGGTCTGCTCACTCAGTTGTCTGTACAAAGTATTATACAGATCCTCTTGACATCTTTCCAAGGGTAAAACATCAGCCTTTGTGTGCGTGACATTCCCCCATCTTATCTAGTTGCTACACCAGCAGAGAGCCACCATTATGAAATAGTAATCTCTTAACCTTTACTAGTAGTAGTTTCTGCGTCTGTCCGGGATTGTTTGTTTTTGTTTTCTACTTGAGTGATGATAATGAGTTTTTATGAGTTCTCAAAGCTTTCCATGGGGCTCTCTAACCCTCTCACCTCTACTTTTTTTTTGTCCTATAACTCAGAGAGTTTATCGTGATGTCTCACTCCAGTCTGTTCCTTCAAGAGAAGGCTTCCTTTTTCAAAAAGGGTTTAATAGAGGCCTCTGATTAGAGAAAGCATTACATAATAATATGGAGGTGTATACAAGTGAGAAAACTACTACATTAGTCTATGCTGGAGGAAAACAGTCAGTTATGTAGTACACCTGGTCTAGCCCATTCCCAGGACAGTGTTGTAAGAACGTATTAAGTTGAGGATTTCTAGATGCAGGAAACAAGTCAGATTGAAAAGAAACTGCATGTCACAGCTGCCACATGCAACCCCAGACTGCACTGCCACAGCTGCTACCCCCTCCCACATCTTTTCATTACCAACCGTCTCCACAGCTAGAAAGCCACCCAGGCCACAAAGTGTTGTTGTGACAGGATCACACACATTGGGTCCTGGGCTCAGAACCTGGTCCTGATGGTCATTTGCTCTGCATTTTTGGTTTGATGTTCAAGCAGCACCCTTTTCACAGCTGCACACATACCTGAGAATCCTTTTATCCATCGGCAAACACCAGGAGTGGAATGAGGGCAGGAGCATCGTAACACAGCCACTTGATGTCTGATCTTCAGAAGTGCCAGGTACTTACAGGCTCTCTTACAGCTAATAGAAACTACAAGCCCTGTGCACCTTGAAAGACTGGGACAATGAAGAGCAGCTGCACAGCATATCCCAGGGAAGGCTTTTGCATGATGGAATTTCTTCTGTATTCTGGTCTGGCAGGTAACAGGGATGAGTCTCTGAAGCCATGGATATGGCATACATCTTGCTGTTGTTTAAGAGGGCCCAGAAAATTTGACAGAGCTGCTGCAGTCTGAAAATCTGTTTTCTTGCTTTATGCATTCAGAAGATACGGGTTAAGAGGTATTTATTTGACTCTCTGTAGTGCTGCAGCTGAGTGCTGCAGACACTGGTTTCAAGAGCACTCAAGATGCGAATAGGATCATTAGGTACTTCTAAAGTATCATCCCCATAATACTGTACCCACAAATACAAAGGACAGTCTTAAAGAAAAGCAAATACACCAGAGAATATAGTCAGTATGTTAAAGTACTTTGATATGAACGTGTTCACACAAAGTTTACAGACAGACTTGGACAGGAGTAGGAGATTTATTGTAATCACTTGTAAAAAGCTGATTTTAAGTTCTGATGCTCAAAACCTATTCATAAATCAACAAACACATACATTAAAAGTCCTAGTTTATAAATTTCACACTATATATCCAGGGGAAACCCTCTTCTGTTATCTGTATAAACAAAACTTTTATTTACATAGTTGTCCTAATATTTATAATGAAACTCCCACAAAAAAGTAAATATTGATATCAGCAGGAGAGGCTTACCTTACCAGTGAAAAGTTTGCTTAATAGGAATTATCAGTGAAAGACAATGCAAAGTAAGTAATTTTGTATTTTGTTCACATATTCATACACAGAGATACAAATGATCCTTGAATGAATATCCCTCACATTAAGTCCCATTTGAGCTTACTCCTTTATGAATCAGAAAAGTCCTGCTTTCTAGTGCAGGTTTTTATAAAGCAAAGTTTGAGAAAGCCCACTAGGGCTACATGCTTTGTTTATTGAGACAACAACTGCATTTCATGTTGCCTTCTGACTAAAGAAGATTTTCCAGCTCTGTTTCCTGGAGACATCTATTATGAGCAAACAGAAAACTTTCATGTATTAGTTTTGAGATTAGTTATCTATTTAATATTTCAACACAAGAGCTCAAAATTTGCTTGACAATACTATTTACAGAACATAACAAACACTGTGCTTACCTGTATTTTTCCTGTTACTACCATATAGTATAGTCGACACAATCATGCCAACTTAACATAATTCTGGAGGGTTTGTTTCCAGAAGGCAGTGTTTTTGCAGCAAGAAAGTTATCTTCTTTATGTAAAACAGTTCCCTCTTGTGGATATTCTGTGTACAGTATCACAGACAAAGTATTTAAAATATTCATCAAACCTGGATCTTTGCAATTAAAACCCCCATCTCGGTTCATCCATGATCCCAACACCTGGGACATTCTTGGGTTTAGTTATTAAATATATAGGCAAAAACAAGCTACTGCACTTAATACAACTTGCAAAATCATTCATTATCAACAACAAATTAATTAAGTGCAATGAACACAACAAAGCTAAATAAAGTTGCATAACTGTAGCTATATGAGTCGAGTATAAATCACAGTGGGTTTTTTTTTTGCTTATATGAGAAAACTTTCTTTGTGTTCCATTAGAGGAAACCATGATTAAAAAAAGAAGAAAAACATACACCATGTAAAGAAAAGAGACAATAACGGCAAAACAGTCAGGGTTTCCAAGGGTCCATGTGCTAAGTACTGAAGACAAAGAAGCCCTGGAATGATAAATCTTTCAATTAAAACTCAAGAGTTCATGCAAGTAAGTGGCACAGCTTCACTAGTGACAGAATATTGCACTAGGGATTAATTTGGCATGGCAATTTGGGGAAAAACAGCTATGAATGGACTAACAGTATAAGATCTACGCATTCTTTAAATGATGACTACATTATGCAAAAAATAATTTCTTAAGAAGTGAAATGTGAGAGAATAAATGCGTACTGCCCAGTTTTGCCTTAAGGCATTTGGTCTGAGTCTGGGGAAATGACAGAAAACAATTGCATGTTATTATCTAGAGGGAAATTATATTACAAACAGCTAAAAGCCTTTATGTACCAATATACCATAAACTTGTTTACCACAACCTTTTTGTTTAATGATTATACAAAACCCTCCCATTTGATTGAAGGTACAGAATAAATGTTAAACAAGCAGCCTAAGGGACTTTAAAGGTAAATACTTTCCAAGGTAAAAAAATGGAAAGTCCTAACAATTAGATAATGCATTTATTCTCTGTAACACCAGTCTTTGGCTGGCTACCTGAATAGGATGTGCTGCTGTTACCTTATGCTGTATGTAACCAGCATTAAGTAACAACTGTTTGTGGCCAACAGCCTCCTTCACATTTTTGTTGTCCCTGTAGAATACACCATTGGCTTTTATGTAACATTAGTAGCTATGGCAGGGCAAGCACTTACACACATAAATACCACAGAATTACTAGTAAAAAGATTTTACTAGTCAGGAGTCTAGATCTGTGTTCCTGAGGTCCGTGGGGCACTTGGTCTTGACTTCAAATGCTAGAGGCACAATATCAAACAGACTTTACATGTAAGCACAGATGTCTTGCATAATTAACTCTGAGCCTCACTTTAATACTATTCCTTACTATTCCTACTTTGTCCTGGGAGCAGAGTGAAAAATAATAAAGTTATAGTGATTAGGTGGAAACTGGAAACAGAATCATACAATGAAGTAATTCTGAGAGATTTTTTTTCTAATGCAGAATGTTTGTTCTCGGAGACACTGAGGAAGAGCCTCTGATGATGTAAAACACACCTGAGGCTGGATCTGGTGTCCTTGTCTTAAACACTCTAAAGAGGAATTAACAGGATATGATACTAATTTGCGTATAACTATATATTTGCCTATGGCAAATTATTATCTTTAGTGATTGTTCTTTTCATAGAATTTAGACAACCTCTTTCGGTGCATATTAATTGAAAATTCTGTTTAGCTTACTTTGCATCTGCCCAATATCCGTTCAAAGACTGAAGTACATATTTAGCATGATAATGTATTGCACTCTGTAACACCTTCTTATCAAAGTACTTTGCAAATACGAATATATTCAACCTCATCACATCTCTCTGTAACCGTATATGTGAACACTATTCTTGGCAGCGAGGTTACGTAACAATTTCCTTGAATTAGTTAAAACTTCATATTGAGATCTATTTTGGCACTTAACCCTGGCAAAATCCTCCAGCTGGCAGGACAAAGACATACCTCAGCAGAATGCTTTAATGGGTCACCCAGTCATTCAGAGTGATCATCTTCAGAGTACTGGAACCCTTGCATTCAATCCGGCCAAGTAAAATATTAAAGAAAATCCCTTGTTCAGGCTAATCCATATGATATGAATAGGAATTTAATACAAATTAATATTTCAAACATAGAGTATTTTCTTCAAACTTTTGTTTTCTTTTTAAGAAAGTAATTCTTGGATATTCCTGTGTTTTGTTTAAGAGTTAGACCTAAGTGTACTTCCTTATCCTCATTTTCTTCTTACCAAGTTTACCAAACCACAAGGTATTTGATTAGGTGTGGTATTTCTTACAAGTAAAAGCACTTATTATTGGAAAATGAGTATGGTTTCTGCATTAATGGAATCGTAACACACGGATAGCATCTGAAAAAATGTGACATAAATATCAATCCACACATTTAAAAGTACTCTTGACTCCTGCAAATCAGAGCCTGTTTATTACTGTTCATACTAATGATTTTTCCTTTCAGTCAGGGATTTTGCCACAGGAGAGAAGACAGTAGAAAGATATCAGGATATTCTGAAGACAGAGCAGTAGGAACCGCTATTAAGCACAGGTAGACTAACAAAGAGAGATACAGAAAGAGCAGTTAAGTAATGCATCAACAATACCTAAACCAGATCTCATGAAGAAAAAGACCTTTACAGTGTCTCTCTTAAACCATTACTTCCTCTTTTCTGAGTGCCTGGTGGCCAAACCATAGAGAGAAGCAGCAAACCCTTCATCCTGTACTGAATGATGATGACAAGAACAGCAGAGATATAAGTTATGTGCAGTGGTGTGCAAAGAACCACTGCAGAGAAGCAGTAAGAAGAAGCAGAGTAGAATATCTCTGATGGTGCTTTTTGTTGGTTTTGTTGTATTGTATCAAATTAGGACAGTAACATCCCCCTGCAAACATATCAGGTCAATGCCAGGACTCCTTTCTGCACAGCTTTGGTTTTGTGGAAGCTCTCCAGTTCTTTGTATAAATATTGACATTCATTGGTCTTTCCAGATAGGCCCAGAAACTTCTAATGGAGCAATATAGAAACTGTTATAGTAGTACAGGAAAGATATAAATCCTCTATGTGCTTTAATTATGAAAACACAAAGCATTATGGATGTCCCCCATACCTTTGTGCAGTTTCCAACAGCAATGTTCATGCTGTGACTATGATTACTAGCTAGAAACCAAGAATGACAGAACTTCTCAGGTATTGCCACAATGATTGCAAAGACCAATACCAGTTTTTTCTACTGTATTTAATTTGGAGAAATAAATGTTTATTGCCTCATCTTTTAGGATTTTTCCATTAATTTTACATGATAACTTACATACGGGAATTGTGTAGGCTAGGTAGCTTTATTTGCTTGTTTTTAGCAAAGCAAATAGACCTGTCTAAGAAATTACTAAAATGGAATGGAGGGGAAAAGTTTCACTGTAAAATATAAATCCAAAGATGCCTATTTGCATTGGGGAATTCTCTTATAAGTCCAGCAGCCAACTTTTCCACATGGCCCTTGCAGAGAGACATTGCTGTCAGAATCAGAGCCCTTAAAATGGTAGCTCTGCCAGTCATTCCTGAAAACAGCTGTCAGCTTAACATACTGTAGGGCTCCAAAATCTGCAGTGTGCAATTTAAATTACTTGAGGAGCAAAGTAATAGCAGAGCAGTACTGCTGCTCTATTCCAGTTAGGCCAATGGAAATGTTCATAAAAGTCACCTAAATGTGAAAATGTATGTGTACTGAAACCAGCCACTGAGAACAACTCTAAGCACTAACTTGATGTCCACAAGGTGCAAATCTGCTCAACACTGAAAAATCAGAGATCAGAAATACTAAAACTGTAAAGGGGAGGCCATATGCTTACAAGCAGCCACTCCATGTTTTTTTGCAGCTCATTATGACACTTACGCTTTGCTCTCCCCAGGATATATTCACATTTAGGAACTGAACTTGGTGTTTATTTTTGACAGTAGCTCAACATAATTCAGGAAGAGCAGTTTGCAATGACCTCCTTTGCTTTCTTGTCTCTCACCCTTGTCTGGATCTGAATAGCTGAGAACTGGAAATTTGCAACTGAAAATAAATTAGAACAAAATAAGTCTTTCATTATCAAACATCAGCCCATACAGTAAGGTTTGAAAAGCTGAATCTCAACATAATCAGAATATGCTCTTTCTCTTCCCACTACATAAGCACATATCCACCAAAGTGTTTTTCCAATAGCAAGATGAGGTAAAACCCAGTTAACACGCAATCCTGCAAAATGCTGAGCATTCCTGCTTTGATCCAGCAAAGCATTTAAACAGGTGTCTAATGTTATGCACAAGTAATCTCACAGAATCCTGTAACCGAGTCACATGTTTAAAATTAAGCATGTGTTTTAGGTCCAGGGTGACAAGGCTCGACACCTTGTATGATTAAGTGACTAGTAAGCTGAAGAGGTTGTGTAGGAGTCACGTCCTTAATTTCTTGCTGACTTCATCAGCACTTACTTCTTACTGGGTTGTATTTGCTAGTGTGCAATATAAAGGTGACCTTTAATTCCAGAATTAAGACAGCTTTAGTATTTTCTTTTCTGTTTGGAACTATGTGTTCTTCAGTTAACAAAATAATGAAAATATAATATGCAAATCAGTCACAATTTTTTGAAGGATTAGTAACTGACATTATTTTTTCTATTTCTGATATAAGATGACTCTTTGAAATAGTCGGCTAAAGACATAATATTCTGTTTTCTCACTGATAGATCCAAATATGTCCTCTCACAAGTCAATGGTGCTGCTAAGGATCAAATATATAGCAGTGGTCACAGATAAGTGTCAAATGTCGAAGCTTTGCTAATGCAGCAGTCTTATATGGGGTACTAAGCCTGCAGCAGGCTATAAAAAAATATTCTCAGGCTGAATTGAAAATAATTGAATTCAAAGCCAAAATGAAGGCTGCCTTAAAAAGGAAGTATTTTCCAACAGCACACATAATTTTTTTCCTGTGCTAAATTCAGTGGAATGTTGGGATACCTAATGGCAAATGGACAAAATGGAAGTCTGGTTTGACCTTCAGCTGCAGCCCCTGGGCAATATAATAATGGCAGAATGAAGTTTTATTAACTGAATAGTCTCATATGCTGCATCTACTCATATTCATGGCTTTAATTTAATCTGATCTGCAGGCAGATGTTAACTTAAGTTTCCTTTCATGAGCTAATTGTAAATCAACATATGGTCAGAACTAAGATAAGTTATTTGGCAAAAAGGATGGATTGTTTCTGTCTTCTGCAATGGGTGCAGTTTTGCCTTTGAATACAAGTCCGTAACTACATGGATGAAGGATACATGTGGATATCTAATAATAATTTACATGGCATATATAATAATAGCTAGACACAGGCTGATTTGTAATCAGTGGAGCAATATCTTTGGGGAAAAGCATAATAAAGCATTTATTTTCATAAATGTTCACAGGTGGATATGCTGCAGATAATTTTTAATTATTAACTAACATGCAGGTTTAGGCAATGGAATACTAAATTGTATTTACATGAGAGACATGATAATCACAAGTCTTCCACCTATTCACCATTTCAGTCAAGTTCCATTCAAAATCTCTGCAATAAACTCTTGTGTATTTCATTACTTTATCTCACACAACAGGTTTTCCCAGTGTCTCCTCTATTAAAAGGAAATTCACTGCTATACATGTGATAATACATTATTGCTCACCTACCCTCAATATGTGAGAAACTGATATATACAGTCTATTGACAACTTCAGTGGTTAAAATACTTTTAATGTTTACATAGTTTATGGTGCTTGATCTATTTTTCATAAATTATGCCTATTGTTAAATGTGTATTATAAAGTATTACTTAATATTATCAACTTTACTAAGCTTGTTATCAACCCTTTTTTTTCCTCCGAATTTCCACAATGTCATATTTCAAGTTTTGTTATTTTCTTTTTGTATCAAGAAATGTTTAACCTAGAACTTATAAGGTCTGTGAAGAGATGAAGCTCTATAGTCATTCTATGTTTTTAGGATGAAGGCTGCTGAAATGCAAAGCCATCTAATGTGCTTATCACCCAAAATTAAAAAGACATAATTTTAAGTGCTAGAGAAACCTACAGCCATATTAAGATTCTATAACATAAAATAATCAGTACTTCAGTGGTCTTAGTGTGGTCCTGGAGAAGCTCTAGCAGCACAGTATTAAGTCTGTGTTAAAAGAAGAAAAATTAAATTAGAATTCCAGGGGTACTCGCTCCCATAGACAAAACCAGCTCACTACTAAATTGCTTTCCTAAAAGAAAACCCGGCCTCCATATATAAAAAAAGTTCATAAAACACTTTCTCTTTTGTTTGCGGAAAGATTCAACTATTTAGAGACAAGTAATCATAAGTAAATTATTAACTAACTGCAACAGAGCAATAGGACAATGAAAGTTTGTCAAGGGCAGGTTAACAGTTATAAAAATAAATACAACTTTAATAGACAATATTTAGGCAATACACTTTGTTCATTGTGCATCCAGTTAGTGCCCTTCCAGTGACAGGTACTGGCAGCTAATTAGGATGTGTTTAAATCCCTGTTGATGTGTCAATGCAACACACTTCTGTGTGCATTGCATGAATCACAAAGTAATAGATTTACCAGGTTTTTATCACTATCAGTAAAGACATAACCTAGATTACGTTAATTATTTTCTTTTACAAAGAGGGTTTCCACTGCCTTTTCTCCTGGAGGTACAGTAACTGCTTTCTAATACCAACCAAAACATACTGTCAGCCATTTCAGTGTTACTTTCCCATTTGCAAAAGAATTCCTGTCTTCAAGACTAATAAATTCAGTATTAGCCATTTTTAAATACGGAGTGGCATCTCTCCAGCCTTCTCTGGATTAATAGCAGGTTTCAGGTAGAGCAATTTCTTCTTTGGACTCAGAACAGATTTGCTTTACCTTCTTCAGCTTGCTCCAGCTTCTTCAAAACTCCCATGCTGCCTGGTTCTCACCTTAGACTGATACTTCTACAGTACAGAAATAGCTTTCCTTATCATCCCAGTCTAATAATAATAAAAATATCCCAGTTTTGTAGCTTGTTAAACTCTCCTAGATGAAGGATGAGATCCTTATGAACTCAAGATAAGGAGGATAAAATGTCCCACACTAAGGATAAAGCTGTCTGTTAGGAATCAGTGCTTTCCAATGGTTCTACAATGTGAGAGAAGACAGTCATAGCCTTAGCCCTACTGAGAGGGAACACACCAGGCAACATCCAAAGAGGGGCTCCACGATGGAAATGGCCACTGAAGGCAAAAAGGTAAATCTGAGATAAGATTTTCAAGTCGCTGGTTACAGGGGAAATGCTTGGTGCAATTTCAGTTATATTTAGATTTTTTTTTCCCCCCAGTTAATTATTTGAATACCCAGACTGGCTTCATATTAAACTGAGATCTGTTGGATGTGGGTTAATGCACACACATTTCCTCTTATATTTTCCCCGCGATGCCTAATATCTCTTGTATAATGCGTACGTGTTCTTGAAAACTAGACAGAGGCGTTTAAATCTCTTCTAAACCAGGCAATGTAACTATTAGTAGAAAGTACTACAGATGGCTGACTAATTGAACCATGGAAAGCATTATCACACCATTTCTCAATTTAGAGCTCATTATTCATTTGAGTTCAATCTCATTTCATTCCTGTTATAATTCCATATAAAACTGAGTTTTAAACTTACACACCTGAGTGAGGTTATTTTAGTCTTCTGAACTACACCTCATTTCCAGCGAGTCCTACCAGATCACTGAAAATGACTAGGTAATATTTTTCTTGTTTGCTAAGACATTGGGATTGCAGCTTAGTTATTAGAGCAGAATCCCTAAGCTAAGATGCACATGCAGCCTTTGCTCTGTGACCTTGAGAAGTAACCTGTACTTCATAGGTTTCATATTTGCTTCTGTGCAAAATGTATTGTGGGGGTTAATGTTTCTACAGCACTATTAGAGTGTTAGGTGAAAGGCACTGTAAAAGCTCAAAGTGTGACTTATTAATTATATAT
>JAWWEU010000160.1:12557574-12637979 GCA_035583155.1 Acropternis orthonyx | reverse complement strand
ATATATATATATATATATATATATATATATACACATACACACATATCTTTTCCAGTTTATGTCTCAGATGTCTAACATGGGGATTTGTATTTGTACAAAGTTGCAGGTCTTCAATAAAATGGACTAGAGCAGCTACTTATTTAAAGTTCTTTTGCACCAGATTAACTGAATGCCTGAGAGAATGATACTAGGTCACCTTCTTAAAATGGCCTGAATACCAGCAGAAGATTAAGAAATGGTGGGAGTGACTATATTTTGTTACACTGAAAGCATTACAAGCAAAGTGTACATGAGCAAAGTGACATTCACTGACAGATTGAATTGCATTATGATAAACTAAAAATGGCAGAGGCTCAGACCTTTGGAATAATAACTCTTGAAGATTTTCCATTTTGATAATCAGTTGATTGACAGAGGCTTCAATGAGAAAATGGCTATGGTTTTTAGTTTGGAAAACAGCTGCTTTGTGATCTAATATAGTTTCAACCTTAAAACAATGGATCTTCATCTCTGCTAGTTTGCATGAGCCCTGGATCATTCTTTATAAAATTGCCAAATCCTGAGTTTTCCCAGCAGTGGCACAACAGCAGCTGTAACCAAACACTCATCGTACCAGATCATACGCGTTATAGGAACACAAACTACCTTTCATCTGGCAAGCATACTTACAGTGACACCCTATAATTAACTATTACTTTATTTAAGATCATCTGTGTGAAAATATATAGTTGGAGTTCTGATGTTCTCAAGGCCTTAAAACTGCCCATTTATGCAGCTTGTCTTTTCTCCTGGAGTATTGTAATGCAGAATATAAGTGTGTGGATTACTTTATTGGCATTTATAGAAATATGCCTATGTGTGTGTATTTTATGAGTTTTTAAATGAAAGACATGAATGCAATTATATCTTCACTTAATGTGTTGCAGTTTTAATATACTACAGGATCAATTTCTGGCATTATATTTCACCCAGCTTTTTAATTTTATATTTTTTTAATTTGTGTGTTATGAAAAAAAGTGAGGGGTGAGAGTAAACTTTCTAAGTGGCCAATATCAACATAGAAAGAGAAACACTTTTTTCTCCAGGCTAGTAACATCCAGCTGAGAATGAAGTCTACTTTGTCAGTATACCATGAGCTAAGCCAGTCAGTCACTGGCAGCAAGAAACCAGGTCACAGTGGTCTACAGCGATCCTGCTGCTGGATTGTACTCTCTAATGAAGAATGTACATGGACAAAGGTACAAATTGCATCAGCAGCAACAGCTGGGTGAAATAAGATTTAACTGCTTATAGGAACCAGATGGTGGGCTATTAGAAATAGCTGCCCTGGAGTAGCAGGAACAGGCTTGAGTTCCTGCAGCAGACAGGAACTGAAAGCATTAGTGTAAAGACTGTCAGATGAACATGTTGAGGCACTCATTCCTAATGTCTCCCTACTTCTATTATAAATTTTAAGGGCCATAAGTAGAGGAGAAAGATACAAATTATGGAAACAGATGGAGAGTCAGTGAGGCATAGAAATACAGGTGCTATACGAACAGATGGAGTGAGGGGGATAAAAAGAAAGAAGAGTGCTAAGTCTGAGAGGTGCACAAAATTCTGCAGGTGTATAACAGTTCAGTCTTGTAGGGGGATTTAGAAATTAATTACATCACTTTTTTTCAGATAGCTCACTCCTTCCCACAAGGGACACTAGTTTGTTCCCTTCTCCACATGTATTAAAACAAATTGACTTGTCCTTGAATACATCTGACTGCCAGGAGTTTTCTAAAAAGTTATCTTGTGACAGTGCAGAACTGATTCAATCACACTAAGAGTTCTTAATAATAAGAGCCCTCCTTAATACCATGGCTATTCCTTTTTCCCAGCTCTAGATCACATTAGTTTACAGATCAGTGTTTAAAAAAATGGCACAGCTGGAAAGCTCTTACTTTCAATCTCAAAGCAAAGAGTATCACTGTCCAAAAAGATGGTGCCAGTAGGGGTATTCGGTTTGGTAAACCATCTGATAAACTTAGACTGCATTCATGAAATGTCACATCCAACATCACCTTCCCATTGCACAGCAAAGCACAATCTCACTGTCTCCTGTGAATTACATGAATTTCCCTTTTGTAGTAAAAAGACATATGATGGCTATTATTTATCCCCCAAAGAGTTGTTTGATGGCTTAAAAAACTCAGGAAACTTAAATTCAAAATTATAGTACACTTCCTCTCCGCCTCTGCTGATGTCACTGTGAATGACAACATTCTGTAGCAGAACTGGCTCTGTGAAACCTGCATGGTTTAGCCTAACAGGAGTCCTCGCTCATAGAAGTCTGAGACTGCGAACTAGGCTGCCTGCAAGTCTTCTGACCGACAGATTCAGAAGTCATACCTACCATGGCCAGGCTTAGCTGGGGGCAGCCTCTCAGCAGCAGATGAGCTCCGTTGGTTAGAGCATGATACTAATATCAAAATTGTGGGTTTGATCCCCATATGGGCCATTCACTTAAGAGCTGGACTTGATGATCCTTGTGGGTCCCTTCCAGCTCAGAATATTCTGTGATTCTAAAATGCACATGTGCCTGCTATCCTGAAGACTTAAATTTGAAATACCCTCTTTGCAAGAATTTACATTTGCAAGAAAGGCATGGCAGTTCCTTTCATTTATCATCATGCTTTCTTCCATTACCTTTTGGGAAACTAGGATTTAATATTCCAGACATTACTTGCTGGATATTACTGGTGACAAAGCTCCCATCTTTTCTATTTTTGAAGAGAATCTCTGGTTCTTTCCTGCAGTAACATGTCTATTTGAAAAATAGGATGGCTAGGAAAGATTATAAATAATTTTCTCATCAAATCCAAAAGCTAAAAGGGAAAATACCTGTTAGGTCAAATAGTCTATTCTCCCTTTCACATTTTACAATGTAAGCTTTGCAGATAATGCATACTTTGGTTTATTCCCTCCTCTGTGGGAGAAATGGGTTCCCTTTTGAAGTATTACTTCTAGAGCTCCAGCAAAGACATTAGAAGCAGGGTTCATAATTTCAACTCCCATGTTTTGACCACAGAAATACTTTTGTGCAAACTTCAGGTACCACTGTGAACACTGACATTAAACAGTGTCAATGCCCCATCATTTTCTGTCACGTGATCAGAACAAATGTGAACACAAAGACAGGGATAGGCTGGGATCCTAAAGTGGCATTCCCATGGCTGTCATCACATTAATTTTCTGCATGGCTTTGAGTCAGACTGCTTTGATTGGCCTTTGATTCTTAGATCCAGTTTTCAATCTCAGTTTAGCTACCTTTAGTTATCACTACTTTACATCAGTGTTTCATCATAAAATCAGAATGACATCACAAAGGTCTGCCAGCTGGCTGAGAAACAAAGTTGAACGCTTATTAGATTTTGAAGTCAATATGCTATAGGCTACCATTTTAGTAGATTTATGCAAGTCATGTAGCCCTACTACAATAAGATATCTCATAAACTATTAGCTTTGGGAACATTGCAGGATAAGGCATACATTAAGCAGATTAAAAACAAATGTGAGGTGTCAAAAGACAACAGCAGCCATTAATGGAAGGATCACAAGATCTGTTCGGCAGAGTCAACACTCTTAATAGGGAATCACTCTTGCACAAAACTGAGCATTTAAGCCTGCTGCAGTGATACTCAGAGCAGCAGTGAGACGAAAACTGTCACTGACTAGCTTATGAACTAGGGAGTAATTCAATGCAAGCAACCACCAGCACCACAGTCACTCTTGTCCTGAAGAAGCATTTCTAGAAAAGTATCTGAAAGGTGTTTGTATACTGATAGTACAGATTCTGAAATTCTGCACAATTATTGTTTTCACACTTTCAAAATCCTTATTTTTTTTAGTTATTATATTTAAGGGAATTTTTTCATTGATTTTTCTAGTACATGCAAGACCTGAAGTCTCAGACAAAAAACCAAATTGACTTTTGGTATTAACTCAATTATCAGAAAAGATTTCTCTAGGAAGAAGGAAAGAGACTTTGCCATCTGATTCCAATTACTTTTTTTTTTTTTTTTTTAATATGATGCAAGAAGCAAAGGGGGAAAATTCACAGAAAAAAATAAAAACAAATCAGAATTTCTTTGTACTCATGAGCAAATACACACAAAAAAATGTACCAAGTCTACTGTCACAAGCATGACAGGTGCACCCAAGGTCTTGCTGACATTGGCAGCCTTACAGGGGCAATCTGTATAGAAGGACAAAGTGTTCTTGAGCAATTCCTCCTAATTATGTAGGCATAGAGATTAGTTCCTTTAATATCTCTGGCACTAAGTTTTGTCTTTTTTGCTTAAGAGTTGAGCAGTGCAGAATCATCAAAGGACAATATTATTATTATTATTATTAATTATTTATTTATTTATTTATTTATTATTATTGATGGTGCTAATGATGCTGGTGATGATAGTAGTAGTAGCATTTAGCAGGAATTACCTGTACATATAATATGAAACAACTTTTTTTTTTTACCCACAATTGGAGACAAAGCAGCTAAATAAAGGCTCAAAAGAGTCCATATCATAAGCATTTTGCCATTTTCCATGGGAATGAAATTACACAGGGGAAATCATTCAGACTGTGAAAAGTAATCTAAAAGCTAATATAATTTAAGCATGCCATATAAAATACTGAACTATGCATCTACTACGTTTAGATAGGGATGTTCACTAGAAAAAATTTATTTAATTACAGGCCTGCTCATTCTTTATATATGTAATCCAAGGACATGGTGGTTTTGGTTTTGGAGGTAAAAATCAGTAATATATTGTATTACATGAAAACAGGACACACTAAACATCCTTCATTTACTTAGGCATTTGTTGAATGCATCAAAGGTGGTATGTCATCAGAAACAACACAATGCTGTATTAATGGATATGGGGCAAACAGCCTTTGTTATAATATGACAGTAGTGCGAACTGTAAGTCTTGTTGAATAACCCCAAGAGGAAGAGTCATGCAGTATGAAAGAAACTACTTTTGACTATCACCTGCTCTTTTTCTTACAGTGGTAGAATGAACCAGGCTCATGGGAAGCCCTGGTTACTAATTCAAGGAAAGCTGGGGCAGTTTTTCCCCTACAAAAGACTTAAAGTGCTTTTTGGATCAAGACTAACCCATCCTTCATCCCTGGGGTTCTTACACATCTTATCTCTGTTTTTGTGAAGAGAACAATTACCCCAGAAAATAACACATGTTTCTCTCTTCCCTTTTTTGCTCTCAAAAGATCCTACTCACCTTAGCAACTCTTTACCCTATCAAGACATAGCTGAAATTTTTTCAGACTGAACATTGCCTTCTTCTAGCTATGGTTTTAAGAACACTGCAATTTTCTCACCAAGTGA
The DNA here is from genome assembly GCA_035583155.1 of Acropternis orthonyx. Classification (NCBI taxonomy): domain Eukaryota; kingdom Metazoa; phylum Chordata; class Aves; order Passeriformes; family Rhinocryptidae; genus Acropternis; species Acropternis orthonyx. The sequence goes on along the minus strand of JAWWEU010000160.1, from coordinate 12,632,599 downwards.
ACTCATGTGCTGTGAATTGCTGGCACGTAAGGTGCTGTTTCATACTTATTTGTAGTAATTGACTTTAAAACAAGAAGTTTTGAATGTTTGGGGGTTTTTTTCATAAAAAGTCAATTAATGTCTCCCTTATGGCCTGTGTGCACATCCCCGATACAAAAGGATATAGGTGAGGATTTCTTCCTAGAATTCTGATTGGAAAGATGCATTAAACATACCTATATAGATAAGTATATCTAGATCTGTTATCTGTTTATATTATTATGGGACTCAGATGTCCTAATCAGGATCAATCTCATTCAACCGGGTACTGTAGCTTTGTAACTATCATCCACCCAAAAAGCTCTATTTTCCAACTCCTTTTCTTCTCACAAAGTTACTTAATAAAGTGGATACTTTAACAGTAATGGTTGAGGGACCTGATGAAGTAAGGAAAAGCCCTATAGATTTGTAACTGTAATGTTTTCCGTAATTCTTGTCATTGTGGTATCTGAGTCTTTTGTAAGCAGTTAAAATAGAAGGTCTAATTTGTCTGCAGTGTTTGTAATCGTTTATATAACAATGAAGAGTTTACATTGACCCTGATATGGTGGTGTTCTCACTATTAGCAATAAAAGTTACACCTGAAAAGGTAGATTTGCATCTTCTAGCCTTCTAAATAATTAATTGAATAAGGAAGAATAATCACAGTCATTCCACAGACCAAGAACTCAGCCAGAGAGATCAGGTTACATCTTCAAAGCCTCCCTGTTAGGCAAAATGGAAACCAGAAACAGAACAAATTAGCCTATGTACAACTGCAATGCCAGTGTAATTCTGTCCAAACAGAGTCTGGAGATCAGCCACAGAAGGAATAGACTGGCACCCTTGCCCAAAAACTTTCTGCAACCCAATTACACCTAACAAATATGTACTGTAGTACTGCAATGCATCTTCTGTGTTTTGTCATGAAAACAGAATGTGGAGACTCAGGTCAGCCTTTTCATTTTCAGCCATCATGTTCAAATCTAGAAGAGTGCAGCTTCATTATGAGTAAATTGATGGACAGTTTTTATATATTTTTTTTTAATTTTTTTTCAATTCTGACAATTTTACTTTCTAATAACAGTGAAGACAATGGTTATCTTGCAGCAGTGTAGAGTAAAACTTGGCAGTCCTTTTCATAATGTACAGCAGAATCAGCTCAGCTCTATTAAGGTTATTCTTTCCATAACTCATGAATCAGTCATTCATATTTTCATTGTCATATGAATTAAAATATTGCTATTTCAGTCATCATTTTTAGCAGCTATTTCCTTTTCAATACTTATTGCATGAAGTTCAGAACTTCACCTTAACAGTTTATCTGTGGACAATTCTTCTATATGTCTCCTTCCACTTAATAGTTAGTTTAGTTCAGTCCTTCAACCACACTGCTGAATAAATGGGCAAACTCCCATTGGGATGACTCATGTTAACACTGCAGTGATTTAAATTGTGTAATTCACATGCAATTCTTGGCATTAAGAGAGGCATTACCACGTGATTGGGGCAGTCATATGGGTCATAAGATCAACTAGGTATTTCAGTCTATGTGACATGAATAGGCTTTAGCAAAATTAGAGAAATGTTGGAGTTATCAAAGGCAGAGCATAGATGTCATGTTTATTTTGTGCTGCAGGCTCATGAGCTCTAATTATCTGTCAAGCCAATTAGCCTGAACAGAGATGCCCAAATCCTCACTGTAAGACCAGCTCAAGTACATGAGCCCAGGAGTGAGTAATGCCACAGCCTCTCCGTGCTGCTGGTCCCGTTCCCCTCCTTCACAGTGGGAACAGTAACCTGAACATCCATTTTGCAAATGGATATCGAAAGGGTACAGCACACAGCAATGACAACTTGCACTTCATGTAATACAGAGAGAGCCCTTGCAGAGTCAGCCTCAATGATCTGCAAATTGCTGTATATTGCATTTCCCCTTATAACCTCCTATTTATTGCACGACATCCCAGTAGCTACAGGGAAGGGACACATTTTTCCCTGCATTTATTCTTCAGCTGAAAACAAGCACAGGGTTTATGTTTCCCTTAAACCCTCAAAACAAGGATTAAGTGTGACTTGACTGCTGTTGGCCTAGCTGGTTCTGTTAGGTGTGAAATTCATCTAGACTGATCACAGCAGAAATATTTTAGGCTCCTTTTCCAACTGGTGTTAGAACTAACTGCAGAATGAATCTTTCGAGGGGACAGCTGCAGTAGCAATAGATGGGGAGAGAGGAGGAGAACCCTTAAATTTTACAGTTTACTGTTTTAAGTTCTGTGACAATTTGAATTGTTTTGGAGTTACTGTGCTTGTCCCATTTTGAAAGCTCCTCAAGTTTTTAGCCTTTATTAGATTTTTGTATTGTGCATTTTATTATATTTATATGTATTATGACTCTATTTTGATTATAATCCCCTTCTTGAGAAAATAAAATTTAAAAATTAAAATTATTAACTCTCTACTATTAAGTCTTTTTAAATAAGATTGTCATACTTGGTTATTTATCATTTCACAGTAGAAGCAGCTACTAATATCTTTTGCAGTGTATGAGCATACCAATATGCTTTTTTAGATGGCGTTTCTTTATTTCCTAAAGCTAATTTAATATTTCAGGTAAAATCCGAATAGTAACATAGATAGCCCTGAGGTTGAACAGTAACCACCTAAAGATGACTCAAGGGGAAGTTGCTATGACAATGGCTTCTGAACAGAGTCAAAAATAAAAAAATAAAACCCCCCACTTGCTTATCAGAAGAAAAGTATGACACAGAAGTTGAGGTCATCCTGAAATTAGACTCCCTGCTTTCAGTAGTGCTCTAACAGAGTTTTCATGAATCCAGGTCTCTCTGTGACCTCCAATGTCCATAGAAAAGTATAAGAAATATTCTCTCACTCACAGCTGGAAAATAATGAGGCAGCAAAGGAACAGAACCAATCGAAGCTAAGCAGTTAAGAATACCAATTCTCAATTCCATTCTGACACCCAATTTGAACATCTTTCAATGTGCTGCATGGGAATATTTTACTATGTAGAAGAGGTATACATGTGCTGTCCTACACCCATTACTGAAGTAAGTCAACTATCCATGTCAGGGCTTCTCTAACATCTCCCCAGCTTGATATGCCTGGCGTGCATCACTCTGAACACGTGAGCCGTTAATTGCCACAGTGCAAAAATTTCCCTTGGAGGAGTGAGATTTGTCTGCAGAGCCTATTCTGTGCTACTCAAGGGACAGCTGTTAGAGCAGATGAGAAACTCTGAACACAAATTGAGACAAGCAGGGTTTTGATACGTGGAACTGCTCTTTTAGAAATGCCAAGAGGTTTGCATTACAGCATGGCTACTGGGGGTGGAGTTCCTACAATACCTCCAGGTCTGAATTTGGCACACACAGTGCACACTAACTCAAGGAAATACAGCTGGGAAGAAGTGGCTGTTTGTATGTAAAACCTATGCAACATGTAGCTTTCAATGAAGGTAAGCTGTGTCACCAAGAATATCCAATTATGACGGTGAACAACAACCTCTGAAATGGGGACAGAAACCCTACACGTTTAACATTAAGGATTAGCATAAGGTTTCCCAGAGTGACTTGTGGTGCCTTCACTTCAGGATGCCAAATCTGAGACACTGGCAGAGACAATTGCTCCTCCAGTAAATTCCCCTGAAATCAATTCAAGGGGCTTTATACTAGGTGCTCAAAATAAGAAGCAGCCCAATTGATTTGTCATTTCTAGATTCCTAGACTTTTCTCGTGACTGATTTGTGCATTTTCTACTTGTGTAAAGAAAGGTCAACGCATTTCTACCAGAAAGAATATCCCATTGAGGCACAAGGCCTCCAGCATGTTCCCTACAGGCAAGATCTTCTGTCTGCTTCAGCCATACATAATTAAATTTTGTAATAATCAGCATAAAGACAGTAATATATCTTAGCTGTGAGAGTAAAAAAAAAAAATTTTTTTTGAAATTACAAGTTATTCCATGAGAGTATCAAATTACAGCGTGTCTGCCTGTAAAATATAAACTTGTGAAGTAAAACACAGCCTAACCCATGAAAGCCATTCATAATTATTAAATTATATTAATAAGAGTTGTGCTTAATTTGTAATCAATTCTTTGTTGCAACATATCTTTACTTTTTTAAATAGAAGTTCAAATTATGCGAAACATAAACCCAAGAAAAATGTTAATGTATTTTGGATATGTCACAAAATAATTAAAAATTATATTTAGCTACTGAAAAGTTATCTCCATAGCTGCCATTTAAAGTAATATAAAATGGCACATGGTGGATATTCACCTTTGTACCAAGTACCTTCTAACAACTGAATAATTTCTTAGACATTTTACTAAAAAACATAACATTTGCTGTTTTAATTTCTATAGATCAATTGATTTGGACAGCAAATGTTTTGTTCCATAGGTTTTTCTCAGCTCAAAATATAGGTACTTGGCAGAAGTTTTTATTATTGCCCATGTTGTATTATTTTCTCTTTTATCTAAGCAAAAAATTAGAGGCTTGATTGTAAAGGCTGTATTTGTCTAGTTGGCTAGTCTAGTCTAGTTGGCTTCAGCATAATAACCGTGCAGTTGAAGCATGTCTGTTAGTCTTCACTATAAAGCACAGTAGTATCTTGAAATAGAAAAAAATGCAAGGTTTTTAATATCTTTTGCACATTCTTCTGAGAAAAGAGCAAAAACACACACACAAAAAGAAAAAAGGCAGACAAACCCCACAGTTATCCGCTGGCTGAACTCTATAAACTTACACGTTGTTTCTACACTGAATACTTTTTACACTGAAGATTTTTTTCCTAGAAACACATCATCTCATGACAACCTCCTCAGGAATCATATTATGTTCTTGCAGGTTTCTATGTAATAAAATTATATCCTTAATATATTTAATATAATATGTAATCATCATATATGTGTAATATAGTATATACATAATATAATTCTGTGAGTCTTTCTCAGACTTCATTTTTTTAAATAATAGTGGAAGAGTCATACCTGATAACCTTTTAAATGGAGAATACCTAAAAAGAATTCTAACTTCTCTGTAGATGACATCAGAAAATGGAAATGTTTCTCTAAACAGCACATTATTCCCCTAATGCCCTTAAATGACATTGCAACCTATTGTTTCATCACATGTGGTTGTCTCTGGAACTCTTGGTTATCTTAGAGTTGGCTCCAAATGCAGAAAAATAAGCAATTTATACTCTTTAGGATCTCATAGTTTTTGATATCTCCAGTAAATGGACAAAAGTAGTTAATGAGTAAAACAGATGTGGATGCCTCTTATAGCAAGTGGGCTATAAGATTTTTCATATTTTCACTAAAGATTTCTTTAAGAAAAGCAGACTGTAAACTGTCTTCATCCCAACCTTTTAGAAGTTCAACCAAGATGAAAGGAGAAAATTTTCAACAGAGCTCAGACTCCAGCATCTCCCACTGGAAATAGTTCTAGGAGCACTGTTTGTTAAAAATTTTCTCCAAATAATGTAATGATTTGTATGAATTGAATACCATGAGCTCTGGTATTAGTCAAATGCAGAAGCACACAGCAATAATTGTTATTTTAAGTTGTAAAAATGAATATTTGTCTAAAATATATTCTGTAAGTGACAGTTAATCTGTAGTGGTATAATGGTTTTAAACCCTCATAGTGAGAGATGGTTTCTCTTGCAGTGTCTAACATATTCTAGTCACAAATACAAACAAGTGATTAACAGTAATGCTAACACAAGAAAGGAAATATATTAACAAACTATTTAGCTCTTGGTTCTTTGAGCCCTGCAAAGCTGACCTGTCTTTTTCATGTGAAGACAGCATGTTTTTCATCTTTCATAACTATGCATAATGCTGACAAGTGAAACACAGACATGTGTCTATTTATTTCTAAATTCATTTTTATATGAATGTATTTTTCCTCTAAACTCATCAAAACTGACATAAAGGGGAAAAAATTTAGAGAATCTTGGACAAACGCTTGGACCAATACACATTTCAGCACTGCTTTAGAATGAAACAAATGTCAAAAATTAAAAAAATGGTATTTTGCATTTAAAAGGTAACTGTCTTTGTGGACCCATCCATCAGACTAAAATCACCTTGTGCCAAATGAAAATGCCAAACCAGTTTGCAATATCCAGAGAATAATATTAAATGCAGTCCAAAACAGAGTCCTTTAATAAGGTAGACTGTGCTCACAGTGCCCTTACCAGCCGCCTATATGTAAAAAATGCTTTTGTAAATTTTAGACAGATCTTGATCCATTTGTTTAACATCCTTTAAACATTGATTAGTTTCACTGCTTAATAGGAATGGAAATCCCATTCTGCATTCTTCTTCTGGCTTTCTAATTTTGCCAGCCTAGTGCTCTTTATCTTTGCTACAGGATGAGTTTTGCTGTTGACTCAGCCCATGCACTTTCACAGTGAAGACAAAACCATCTTTTTATGAATTACACCTGGTGTATAACTTTAATTTAATCCATGCAGGTTTAGGGATTGCATTTCCGTGCTAATCCTTGTGTGTTCATTATTAGGAGGTAGGTTAACACCTGGCATAAGTGGTTGTGCAAGGTCTGTTCACAACAGAGAATCTCAGACTTTCCCTCTCCACTTGTGGATCACTCTGCCCCATAAGCAATGGTCTGGGTAGGAACAGCAGGCATCCTCACACATTGGTGTCATTTAATCTCCCTTCAGCTACCACATTTAGGAAAAATCTAGCTATGGCACTGGTACAAGAGCAGGAGACAAAGAAAAGACAGTCCCAGCCTGGCTGTGGCTGGCCAGAGTCACTCCAAACTCTCAAGCAAAGATCTTGCCCCTGGTTACTTCATCTCTGACTCTCTGCAGTCTGCTTCCCCCTCCCCGCGTGCCTCTAACCAAAGGAGAGACAATATTTCTGTGCCAGGCAGGCAATTACGGCTTTCAGCCACATGGCTTTCTCCCAGCTATTGGCTGCATTACCTTGAAAACAGGATAGTGTCAGAAAATTTATGTCCCAAGTTTAGGCTCAGTCTTCCGTTCACAACATAAGCTGTATCAGCCAGAGAGCCATCCCAACCGGAGAGTGTGTCTCAAGCTAATGACAAAGAGCTCTGCTTGGAGCAATTGCAGAATATATGCTCCTGAGGACTTTATCTGACAGCCTATATCACAAAATTAGACTATTTATCTTAATCGTTGCCTAGAAAGAATGCTTCCCTATTGGAAATATAAAGCATTTCCCTCTTTCTGCAAGGGAATTTGTGAATTAGTCCTCTCTTAGCTCCATTCCTTCTGTAATGGATGTTAGTATCCAAAGCAGACAAATTATATTAGTTTCCTTAATTTTCTCAACTGATTGTCAAGAAAACATGTACTCAGCCGGTGATGTCAGGAAAACATTCTTGTATCTAGAAGACACAATAAAACCAGATAGCAGAGAGAAAGTACTGCTTTTTAAAGGGGCCTGCTCCTCAAAAGACATTTCAACAGTTTACAGCTTTAAACATCTCAGTAATGCAGTGACTATACAGTTCCCATTACTTGGCACACCACAGTATAGAATATAATAGCAAAAGATGAGTATAGTGCTGAGTAGGAAAGACAACCCATGTGCTGTAGGGAGAGTCTGGAGCATTTTGGCCGACTCAGTTAACTCCATCCTATTATAAGCTTTTTATTCAGGGACGATATGGTACAAAAGCAAAATTTGTATAGAGTCAAATGGACACTTTCTACTAACTGACCAAACCCTCAAATTTGCAAGTTTGAAGTGATCTAATATATCATTTTAAGTTCTCATACTGATCTCAGTAGCTGTAATGTTGTCTATTTTAAGAAAAATGTGAACGTTATTAGCCTTAGTGGTATGAATGTTTTGATTTCTACCTTCCTTATTGTTTTAAATATTACTGCAGTATAGAAAAAACTTTCTGAAATGTAGTTTTCAAGAAAAACTCTTTGTCAAGTGACTTGCAACAAATTTGAACATGCTGTTTGACATCTGTAGTAATTGACTTATTTTGTTTAACTACTGAGAATATACTGCACTGATAACCCTGGAGGTAAGTTCCCTACAAAAGAGAGAATCTTCTAAGACCATTTCACCTAACGTCTTGTTTTGAGATGGTGTTGTGGTTTTGTTTGTTGGTTGGTTGATTATCAGTTTTTTTCTTTCATTAGGAAATAAACTTTAATCACAACATCATCTCAGAGAGAACCTCAGATTTTTTAACTACTGAGTCAGTGATTTCAAACCTTCAGAAATAACATACCAGAGTTGAAGCAATGATTGAGAGTGACAGTTTCTACATCCTATTACCAAATCCCTTCAGGTCATGGATGTGAGCTTACATCCCAAACCATCTGCTGCTGGAAAAAAAGCATGCTCACTTACAGGTCTCACTCATTCTAGGTGGTCTCACTCCTGCTCAAAAGGAAAGGGGACACTTCAACATGAGTCTTAGCAGCAAGCACTACACTTCTTTGGAAAAGCTACAAAAATTCATATTCACACAGAAGGTGATGAGAGAGGAAAGATGCCTCTCAAGCTGCAACAGCAGGAACTGGGTGCCAGGGTCGTGCCCAGGCTTGAGTTTGTACCACATACTTGCAGAGGACAGTTCAGCTCTGGTGCACTGCCTGCTCTTCCAGAAGGGAAGACTGTAATCCTGTTATCCTGTGGAGCCAGCTACTTTCTGGCAAGTCATTACAATGTTATCTGTGATTAGCAGTCTCCACCTCTTCTGAGCCTGCATGCTCTCCCTGAGGGAAAACAAAGACTTTCTCTCTCAGGGTTTCTTGTGTCATAAAAAATAGAGCTACAAACACTATCTTCAGGTCAGGTACTCTGTCATTTTGTACATTTGAGTAGGATTTTGTGTGGTGTGTTTGAGCTCTTTGCACAATGCAATTTCTAACTCAGACATCTGTTTCTCCAGTAATAGATCTAATTGAAAACCACAAGTTTCTCCTTTAGTCTTTACAAGGGCATATGAGTGCATTCTTTCTCTAGAAAACAAAAGTTAATGCTTCTTTCTTTTCAGAGCTACATTTGATTATTCACTTTACATGTTTGAAAAGGGTTGTGTGTGTAGTCTGAGATGTAATATTTGATTTCTAGGCCCCTGTCAGAAACAGCAGTTAACATCATTAGACATTTTCATTCAATAAAGAAGGCTAAAAAGGGATAGCCCTAATGGACACCCTGTCACATCTTATCCATCTTAAAAATATGTATCTCATGGTAAACAAATACAACAGGATGCCTCACTGCCCTCAGCTTTCCTTTCAGCTGAGCAAACCAAAGTCATTCAGATTCTACAGACACTATTCACAGTACCTTAAAAAGTGAAATCCCAGCCTCAGAGCACCTGCCAAGAGAAGAGAACAAAATAATACGAGGGAAGACTGTGTAAGGGGATTCAAAAGCCTCAAATCCCTGAGAGAGCTATTATTAGCTGACAGATTTAGATTTCACTTCTGCTAGAAAAAATTCAGACATTAGGGATGCTTCATCATTAGCAACAGAGCAGAAAATAAAATGTAGTGACTTTTACCATATATTCCATTTGAAACAAAACAGATATTTTACCCAAAAAGTGGAAGTACAAATCAATATAGCCAAGACAGATTATTTGAGAGTTTGCCAATTCGTCTTGGAGGAAAAGGAAAAATTTTGGCCTTTCTTAATAACAGTCATTTCTCAGGAAGAAGGTAGGTTGGCCAAGCAAGTCTCCTGAAATTAAATGGGTTCAACCATGAGAGGAGACAGATCATAATATTACTACAGGTTCTTCTGTAAATTACTAGAACACTTTTTGAGGGGAATATTTCAATGGAAGTGGCAGAAACTAAGAAATTAAAGTTGGGTTTTTTCTGTTTCTTTTCACTCTATTTATTTAATCTTTCCCCCCTCAGAAAAGAAGCATGGATGAAAAGAAAGAAAACAGCTTTACAAGTGCCAAAAATGTTTCAGTTCTAAATAACTGAAAACAGTTTAATGGGAAAAAAAAATAAAAAAAATCAGGGTTTTAGAAAAATAGTGTCCACTCTGTGCCTCTACTTATATGGAATCTAGCAATGTTTTCCAGCAGTTACAGTGACTGTTCATGTGAAAAGCACCTACATAATTTGCTTTCTTTCTCACTATTAAGCCATCTAAATGGAGTTAACAGGAATAACGGAGGGTGAGGATAGGGGAGTAGTTCCATGCATACCTGGAGTAGCAAAGCTTTATCCTGCAGATTTCTCCTTCAGTCAGAGCACTAGCAGAATCTCCTGTCTTTTTCTAGCCCAGTACTTTTTGCTTGATCTGTAGAAATTTCATTTTTATTTCCTTTCATTTTTCATTTCTGTCAAATGTGGATGAAATCAAACAACTGTTTAAAAATGTTTTGAGAGAGGCAGCAATTGCAGGAAACAGACAGACAGCACAGTAAGTTGTCTTTCTTTAGGAAAACAGACTATAAAAAACTAGGATGGTGAATGAATGACAGGACTTTCTGCAAACTAGAAGGCTGTGAGACACCAATAACTACTTCCGTGTGAAGTTTGAAAATGAAAAGGCAAAGTCTGAAGGCTAATGAAATAGTTTCCAAAATACATACAAAGAGTTTTATAAGTGATCACATTGTTCTGACACTACATCTTGCTGACAGCAGCTTTAAACTGAATACATGGAAAAAAAGTAATTTCCTTGTTTAACAGCAACTATCCAGTGGCCAGAAGCAAGGACACACATGTAAGGGAAGGAACTAAAAGGGTCATAGGCTCGGGCTTGTCTTTTCTTTCTGGCCTTGACATTATCCTGCAGCAAGATCTTCAACAAACAGCACTTTTTATGGATCTTTCTCTGTACCCTCAATCTTCTTGACCATTTAGGCTGGGAAGTATCACAGCGCTACAGTTACAGGCGTACTTCTAGTTGCTGTCTCTCACAGTTCCTTCTAATTAGGCAACGTTTTTAACAGAATTACATCTCTGTAAATCTCAAAGTCCTCCTTAGTGAAAAAAAATTAAAAGGCTTAAAGAATGCAAATAATTATTTTACATGGAAGTAAATGTGATAAATAATTGAAAAGCAGAATTCAAGCAATGGTCATACTCTGGATGCACACAGCAATCACCACAAATAACAGTAATCTGCAAGAGTCTTTGAAAATGACTGTAGGGTTTTTCTCCTTCAATACTATAAAGCTATATTTAAATATTATATATTTTTATATATAAATACTCTATTTTATTTTCTATACTTTGCATTTTATTACTTTATTTTTCACATGCATCATTATATAACAAAGAAGTTGTTATACTTGAAAACAAGAGTTTTCTTTTTCTTTTTTCCTCTTCAATTCAAAAAATATGACAAAATAGAGAGAAGAAAGGGATTTTTGTTTACTTTGGGGTTAGGCCAGGACATGTTTCTTTGACCTTCTGCTTGCAAGGTGGACCTTAAGGAAATAGCAGGATTGTCTTGTTCTTTTTCTTTAGGTTTTCATTTGTAAGGTATTCCTCAAGTTTTACCTGATATTCCTTTTTTCTGTCTCAAAAATTTTCTTCAGTTTTTTTCCCTTCTCTTGCCCTTCTCACAGAGAGAGGGAAAGATGCTGATTTATTCTGGAACAGTTATCAAAGAGGATCAAACCTAGGAATCAATGCAGTGAAGCTGAATAAAAAAAGCTATAGCGTACTGTAAAAGGGAGACATGAGTTGAAAAGTAATGAAGGATACTTCATTGCTAATAAGAAACCCACTCTCAGGACCTCATACACATCACAAAAGACCAGCTAAAGAATAGAGTGCCCTATAATGAATGGATATATAGGACAGGACTACAGCATGACTCAGTCTCTGAGGTGTCTCCTTAATCACATCTGACTTAAGAAAATAAAGAGCTTAAATGCCTCCACAAATGTTGCTAGCATCATGGAATAAAGAGAGGAGAGTCTGAAAATAGAGGCTACAGAAGGATCTGGTTGAGTAAAACAGCCAGACCACAGGAATTCAAGGTAGGATGCCAAACTGGGGTAAGACCCTTCCCTGCAAAGCTTTACACCAATCAAATCACCAGCTGTCAATGAAGAAAAAAAGAAAGAGGCAGTTTCTAAAACAAAGGCCAATTCTGCAGCTAAGATCCTCTATAATATATGCTTTTCCTCTCCCTTTCAGCTTGATTTGCTAAATAAATGAATAATTGGATTGTGAAACATAGCAGAAGAATATTAAAAGCTATTAGCATGTGAAATGAGCTGTCTGCTGGTGTAGTTGTAACCCTGTGTAGTGCAAATCTATGTAATTCATATGGGACTGAGGAATAATAAGCTCTCAGCACTGCCAGAAGTCTCTGATGTGTGAAAAATTAGACAAACTTCCAGTAAGCTTTCTTCTGTCACTTTCTTCCCCATCACACCAGTATGTTCCAGTTATACACACATAGGTGTATGTTGCAAGATTGAAAGCTAGTTCAAAGGCAGACATAAGTAAGGCAGCAATCCAAGCAGCTTCCAGCTATTAGCCTCGCTCTGGCCAGAGCTCCACTTTCTACATTCTGCTGGGAAAAGCTCTGGATACCTGCCGACAGATTGTGCAGCATCAGCTGATCCACATCAAAAAAAGAAAAGTTAAAGTTCTCGCTTTGCCTTTGTCTATACTGCTTGGCAAAACTCTAGCAAAACTTACCCTTTCACAGAGCCACTGCAGCCGAGTTTAGTTTGGGGATGAAGCTAAGACCGAAGAGTGAAGTAGAAGAAACATAACGCTATAGCTCTGTGCTTCCCCTTTCACAGCTCTCAGTGTGTCAAGGTATGGGAGCCATGCCTGGACTCAAGGGTATCCAGACTCAAAATCTCCACCTTGACTTGGTTCCTTGCTACCAGATTCAACTTTTCTTCCTTTCATACTGAGGCCAGGGCAGGCAGGAAGCCAGCAGTGCCCTGCAAAATCTGGATAACACTTTGCACTTTTATGTAAATACTGTTTTAGTGCTTCATAAACTTCTGTACAGATTTAAAAAAACAAAAGAAAAAATACCGAATAAAATGTCTTTTTTTTTTTTTTTTTTTGTAGAAATATTTTCTTTCCAGCTTCTTCAGACTAAGGAATATAGTGCCAAAGGATACATACTCTTCAACTCCAGTTCTTTACTGTAAGAATAACACTTATTCAGATTAAAATAAAAGTTTCCATTTTCTAGACTATGGCAAAAGCTGTGTGACAACTGTTCTGCTGATAGATTCTGTTGCTATGCCAGCCAAGGAGAGCACACTACAGCTCTTCACATTCTACCATATCCCAACAATACTTTCAACTATGCCCTTATTGCAATAGACAGAGCTCTTGGATCTCTACAAAGCTGAGTTGATAAGAAGACATCCAGATGAACATGCTGTTCCAAAACTCCCTTTGCCCTGCAGTCCAAAGACATGATCAAGTACTCCCTGGAGCCCCTTGGAATCCATAAATTAGTCATTGTATAGACAGTGCTGTTTTGCCTTTTTCTTGATTAGTATTTTGCATTCTACTTATGTCTTCAAGAATTCACTGTGTAAAAGCATTAAACCACAAACTGCTTACAGGTAAAACAGGGTGATAAGTTCAAACAGATACTATTTAAGTGAACAAAAGCACCTTACAAAATATTAATTGAGCAAGAAGGAGACCATAGCACATTACAAAGGTTTTAGAAAAACTGAAAATCAAAGAGGAAGGCAGTTTACTCTCTGAAGTAAGCTGAAGAACCAGCAGAACAGTTGGTTTCATGCTGACCTCCCTGGCTTCCATTTCACATTCTTTTTGTTGATATATGTGTGTGTATATAGGCATGTATACACATGCTCACATTACCGAACCAGCTGAGGTTTCCCAGATTCAGCTGGACAATGCTTATTTATTTTATCCTTCTAACCTCTTGCACTGTGTAAACATTCGCTATTGGAATATCTGGAAGAAAAATCTCCAATAAGACAGTAACATGTGAAAGTCACACAAAACCTTGTAATCCCTAGTATTGGTGTATATGTTGCAGTATATCTAAGGAATCTTTCTCATCTTACATGAACGTTTTACTTACCTGAGCTTGAAGAAAATGAGAAGAAATAAGAGCACAACTGAGTAAAGAGAAAGGTTTCAACTGCATTTGCAGCTCATTGGGAGAACCTAATTGCCCTAAGGGTTGCTGGTCCCTTCCTCCTGGAATTGGTATTCAAATGGCTGCATGAGTCAGGTCTTGCATGCTATAATTTCTAACATGGTGTATTTGGCTACCCAGCACTGTACTGCTGCCATGCTGTAAGATTCATGGAGTCTGCTACTATCTACAAGTTGATTATCCCTTTTTATTTGGATGCACTGGGCTTTTTATCATTAGAGATGATACATTTTAACACTTGTGTAGTAGTAGGTAGCTTTATATTTCTTTCTTCCTGGAATACAGCTGCTTTGGGAGTTAGTTTCTTTGCCTGAAGTTGCAAGATTTAGTATGATTCACATTCTCAACATTTTGTTGGGCATATAAGCTGTGAATCTTACCCTGTTCATGACAGAAATACAGATTTGCTGAGCTATAGAATCATCAGAGTAAATCAAAAGTTGCACCATTCCACCAATCTATCATTTTGCTTTAGTCCCTTTACTTTGGTTGAAAGCTATGCTTTCCCAATTTTAACTCATAAAGCTAGTACACAGTAAGTTGCTGGAGAACACCACACAGGAGGAATTATCTGAGCCTCCAACACTCTTGTGCTCATACCAGTCATCTCGTTCTACATTCCCTGCAGCTCATTTTCAAGCATTAAGCTTGTAACTGTAGGTTAATGCACACATTCACCCAGCTAAGTTCTAGCCATGTAGCTGCTGCAGGCCAATTCAGATAGAAAACATGCCCAGGAAGCTAAATAAATATTCAGGCAGTGAGCCCACACTGAGCTCCAGTCTGCCACAGCACTGCTGATAGCTGTATTTCACTTGTCGAGTTTAAAGGCAGCTTCTTCCTCTGTGCCTTAGCTGCAGAGATGGCAGTGCTGATAATGTTCTCAGGAACGTGTGAGCACATGAGTACAGGACTGTAAGGCAGGCAGCCTGTGCCTGACCCAAGCCAGCACTCCCAGTTTCAGGTAACCATGCACGAGAAGTCCGTCTCCTTCAGAGAGACTCACACAATGTCTATTCCTTGCCTACGGCACAGGTCACAGAACAGCACCATAAAGGTACTCTGAGTGTCTCAATCATAATGTGCCTCAGGAAGGGAACAACAGGAGGGGTCAAGAGAAATCACACCTAGAGCTTAATAAATAAAACTTGTAAATTACCCCAGGTAGTGATTGTGCAGAGAGAGAGGTGGAAACCTACACTGAAACTTAGCGGCCTTATCTGGGCGCTCCCCACCTTGATTGAAGAAAATTATTTGAAATAAGGAATGGGTTCTTACCTACAGATGAGAGTACAGGTTACTATGAAGGAAATTTGAGTTTGATGTCTAGCTTCTTAGTTCCTGGAGCTGAAAGTGTTTGACAGTTTTCTGGGAAATTGCATCCAGAGCTCTGTGCCAAGATGATCTGGAATGGAGCAAAACCTTGATGAGACCCAGGACCCCCATTTATTCCAGTTTTGACTGCAGTTATATTTAGCATAGATATGCTATCTTAAAACAATAATAAAAGAAAATTTTCTAAACTACTTGCCAAAGAAACTTTGTGCCCATTTATGTGATTCTGTGTCATAACAGCTCAGGCTCTGCTCCGTGTCTTAATGAAGCTCATGTGATATCAGTTATAAATGGGAACTGCGAGAGCAAGTGACATAGTGTATCTGAGAAGGAGTTATAAAAAAATATGCTAATTCTTGGAAGATTCTTGGAAGGAAATTTGAATATGTTGATGGAACTCTACAGAAAGTAACATATTCCTCCACAAAGACCTCTCTGTTGCCAAGATCTTCTCTTTACAGACCTTAAATGATTACTTTCTCTAAAGGCAGAACTGGTATGTATTTTTACAAAAGCAAGAAAATTCTGTCTTAGCTGTGTTCACACGCTCTTGGGGAATGCAGAATCTTTAATCAGCCATTATGTTATACATCTTTTCAGATGTCTCTTTATCTCCCAAATTCTGGTGACTGAAACATGTTTAGAACAAGAACAGCTATAATTGTAAAGGCTTGTGCCTTTTTGAAAAGTCATAGCTAATGATAGTTTTTTAAACTGAGCTTCTGGGTACTCTGTATCCTCTAGAGGGCTGGTGGGAGTAAGGGATTACATACATTCATG
This sequence comes from Acropternis orthonyx, assembly GCA_035583155.1. Taxonomy (NCBI): domain Eukaryota; kingdom Metazoa; phylum Chordata; class Aves; order Passeriformes; family Rhinocryptidae; genus Acropternis; species Acropternis orthonyx. The sequence continues at coordinate 12,616,315 of JAWWEU010000160.1, read as the reverse complement.
GTTGCTCCCGCTAGTTCCTAATTCTGCTTCTGAAACCTCTTTTATGACTTTCTGAAACAAGCTGTTGTGGGGGGGAGGGGGGGGAAAGAAAGAAGGAAAGAAATGGAGAACTGAAGCCCACTGTGCATTTATCTGTTGCATCTTGACCCATTTGCAAAAATAGTATGCTTTGGAATCTGCTTGTCTAAATAGTTCCTGTGTTCCCTACTTTGATTGAAAATAGAGAAATGGCCAAAATATTTCAGTTCAAACAATTTTCTTCAGAAGATGTTAACTAATCAGTTAAACAGAATTTTTTCAAGAATGCTGATTTTACACAGATTGGTTTGGCTTTATGTGAAAATAAAATACCTTTTATTATTAATTTTGATGTCTTTCTAAAACATTGCTCTAGTCTTTCATACTGCCTGCAGTGTGTATTCTTCAACTTCCTTTCTGCCCCATGAGCTGTGATTCCTCACTGTGTGTCTATACAGTGGACAAGACTCCCTATCAAGAGGAGATTATGGTGTGCAAATACAGGTTTGATTTATCCAATACTAGCTTTACAAAAACGATATGAATCCATTTCAAGATGGAAATGGAGTTGTTCTCATTCACAATATTGGATTATTTCCTGTAGTTTTCATTAACACTCGCAATGTAAATTTGCGCATTGTTCATATACGAATTGAGATGTGGTGTGGTAACACTATTCAGTATGGATGCTGTCATATTCAACCTAGTTCATGTGATATGTTTGTGGTTCTTCCATTAACAAATACAAATCATTAAACACAGTAAATCCAATGACAATGTTAATCAACTAAAGCACAGATCTAATTGATTCCATTGGTACTATTATGGTAGCAGCTCATCTCTGTTTTCCAGGGCTTCCAAGTCTGCTGAATTGATCCAGGGCCAGTACTGTTACCCTTGCACACCTTACATGATGCAGTGCTGAGAAAGTGAAATATCAAAAAATGAAAAAGAAATCCAGAAATTGATAAAAAATTCCAACAACAATCTTGCTAATTTCTTTAGTTGTTTTAGCAGCTAACATATTTCTGCCAGAAATTAAACCTCCCCCGCTTTTTCCCTATGAAGATACTGATACTTGATGTCGGAGCAACACAGAGAACATGCATTTCTATCACCTAAAATATTTGACCAGAAATACTTCCTGCTCCTTTTTAACTCAATAAACATCAGAAATTTTTTTTTTTTCATTTATGCTAATCAAATGAAGATGAAGAATAACATAAACTGCAAACACAGAATGGGGAATAGCTCCACCATGTCAATTAAATGACCAGTGTAAGGGGAAAAGTATTAGTCAATTCACTATTTATTTTACAACATTTCAGCTTGAATAGTATATCTGGGAAAGCTTCTTATGTCTACAAGAGGTTTTTCCAGAAGAGAACATTTATTATAGTTGTCTTGGCAACATGAGCTCTGTGGAAATAAAAATCAGAGCTTACAAAGGTTTTGTTTTCAAACTCTGAAATAAAACAGAAGAAAAATAAGGCAACTAGGGGAGCAGAAGTTTATTAGCTGGTCTCTTGAAATGCTTGAAATGACCAGATCCATTACACATTAAAGTATTCCACCTTCCTTTGTGGTGATGAAGCCTTGAGTGAGGAACAGTCTTAAACAGGAGCCAGGAGCCAGGCACAGAGAAAGCTGCAAGCAAGCTGCATTGAGCACATTAAAACAGCTAGCAGGATAATAAGCTTAGGGGAAGAAGACCCTTGACAAAGTCAGGAGGAATTCAGAGCAGAAAGTAGAAGACTGAAGGAACTCATGATTGTGATTTTTCAAAACCTAAAATATGGTTATAAAAAGAACAGTTATAAAACAGTTATAACAGTATAAAATGAACAGTTCCACATGGCCATCAGGATCCCAGCCTTGAGAAGCAAAGCGGGGAAAGACTGAAAAATTCAGCTGAAATGGGGTGAAATTTTAAGCTGTTAATTAATGTCTTTAAACAAGGTGGCAAGTTACCTGGAAAACCTCTCAATGCCATTAGTATTTTTAAGCACAGACTAAACAAGACATTTTGATTATTCATTCTGGTGCAGTTGTGAAGTAATTGCTTCAAAGGTTTACAGAATTGTAAAACATTCTATCCTATCTCAATTTTTTTACTGGAAAACCAGCAATCCCTTCCTTTTATACACTGGATGAGCATAACATGAAGCAGGGTGCTAACAGTGCTGCCATCCCTGTGCCAGACAAGCAGGATACAGCTCCACCTGAGCAGGCACACAGCCTCTCCTAGAGAAGTTGCTGCTGCTGTCCTTGCCTTCATATTAACGTCTATTGAGAATCACGAACTTCAAACTGGGAAGCAAAGTCTCATAACCTTTTTTCTCCTGTTATTTTAAGTAAAAGGCTCATCTAGCACAAAGTGAAAGGGAGAGCAGAGATGATGTGTGACACTGAGGCAGCTGAGCCTTCAAGAGCTGCTCCTACCCCCCATCAGGAGTTTTGGTCCAATACCACAAAGAGGTAGCTGAAACATGCCCGGCTACACAGCGCGTAAACCTAATTTCAAGAGGAGACCAAAGGTACTGAAGTGGCTGAAAGACAAATTCACTGACCAGTGATTTCAGGGTGGATCCAAATTTCAAGGAAATTTTGTCTGCACTTTCCCAAGACCTCAGCCCTGCCATGTCTTGCAAAAACCTTTCTTCTTGCTCAACTTTCTGGACAGCAGCAGTAGTATATTTCTATCTTGGCACCAATCTAGCAAGGATAAATATATTTTCTTCTTCAGCCAGCAATTGCTAGTAAAAAGACACAGGAAACAATCAACTAAAATGCACCTGACACGAACCAGAAATCAACCAAACCTGACAGGATAAATGCCATTTTTGTTATCTTATAGATGCTGTTACATTTAAAACTAAACTGTGATCTAAAAGAAACAAAAAGGTGTAGTCAGCGACTGAAGGTACTCTAGCACAGTGAGAATTTCAGAAAATTCAGTAGCACTTTTTTCAGAACTTTTGTCCTTTCTTATCTCATAAACTAGGCTCATTATAGCTAATGTTCCCAAAACACTCTCAAGGACAATGAGAGAAGCAGCATGTCTGGATAGAAATCACTGAATGTCCCAATAATACATTTCTGTTCTATCTCAAAGAAAGGCTCCAAACCTTCTAATCTTCAGAAAATCTCAACTTATTTCTGTAAAAGAAAAAAAAGTGTCTCTCTGCACTTTTCTTTACTGATCTTTCTGCTTTACCACCTGTTAACCTAAGATGTAATAAATCTGCCCTCTGTGTTGTAGGGCAGACATGCAATGCACATCTGTGATCTTGAAACTTGCTCTTGTCTTCATTTCAGATGTAGTGAGGGACAGTAACAGCAGCTACAGGAAATGTTTTGAGTTTTCACTTGTGCTATACATCACAGAGTACTGATGGGCAAAGGGAAAACCGCTCACAAATACACCCACTTGGCAGAACAAAGTCAAAGTATAAAGATGCAAAGGACATAAGGGCACTTACTGGAGCTCTGTAAGGCAAGAAAGGGTTCTCCTACTTCAAAGTCTTTTTTCAGGAAGCTGGGGTGCTTTAACATCATCCGTTGACTGTTGTCTACTCACTGGTTAAGAATTTGCCTTGGCTAAACTTGTTATATTTAATCTTTCTTGATGTAGCTGTTATCTTTCATTCTTCTGTGTTGCCCATTACTAAAGTATCTATGAAACTTAAAATTTGAGATGTGCTTGTCTTTGATTCATCCCAGTGAAAAAAAAATATAATACAATTTTCCCCATTTTATTGATGGGTAACAGACAAGGGTTATTTAAGGTTGTACTTAGAATCTAAGAAAAACTGGCAGAGCGAGGAAAAGAGCTCCACTCTTCCAAATTTCCATCTGACATGTGAAACCTCTCCACGTATAATGCGTTTTCTCTTTTTTACTACACCAATTTACAGTCTGTGAGTGACTCTTGATAGCAACCGCAAACGTACAGGAGAAATAAAAGCTAAGATACATTTAGATCTTTTTGATATACAAGAACATGCCTCCTTATTTGTATGGGGGTGGTTCACAGTGCCAACAAAGTTTCATTATGTTGAATCAAATTGGACTGTGTTTGAAGCAGGTGTTTTTACTATCTTCAGTATCTTATCCAGTGTGATTTGGCTGAAACATTCAAATAGTCTCAAATAAGCTGCAAGACTTGGTTTTCTTTCTCATTTCCAAGATGGAAGCATGTACATTTATATGATAGAAGTAAGAAGGAAAACTGTTTAAATTTTGTATGGAGAAGACAAATGCCGAATTTTTACAGTTGCCTGCACTAAGGTGTTTTCAAAAGACTGTAGTCTAAAAGGTGCACTTTTGCTTGCCGTGTTGTCCTCAGAGACAGATTTTGCTCATGTCAAGGCTGAGTGATCTCAATATCCAAAACGGCAGCATGATGACAGAAAAGCACAGAAGAGAATGAGAAATAGAAGCAGTCACTCTCTATTTCAATCTCTTTTCATTTGATGCTTGCTGCTGATGCCACTTGGCTGAAATCATTATATTTCTGGCACAGAACCTCTAGCTGGAGACTCAGAGCTGGTAGTAAAAAAAAAAAATAAGCGATGTTCACTATCCTTCTGATTGTCAAGAGATACTTTGGCTTTACTAATGGAATCCACTGCAAGCTTCTTGGAGCAATTGCCATGCATGGGAAGATACTGCAACTATCAAAAGAACTTTTACTTTCTTTACTCCAAACTTTACTCTAGCTGTTAAAAAAAAAGTGTGCAGAATGTGAAAGCATTCTGAAGCATCAAAAAAGCTACAGGCATATAAGACCAAATTCTATATTGATATTAAGATTGTGAAGTAAGCATCATCTAGTATAAGAAAATCTAATAGGAACAGGTAGAAGAAGAAAATAGCTATTGTAACAAGATGGTTATAAACACTGCCTTTGACTGGCTGGGATCTCTCTCAAATTACTACACATCAGAAACCTTAACTATTATTGTTAATACTTTTTTTCCTTTCAAAACCCATTTAAACATCACACTATAATACAGGACATAACAACTTGGATGTTACAGATGAAAAATGTCAGCAGAAGGTCTCTTTTCATCATGCTGATACTTCTCATCGAGGCAGAATAAAAGACTGTATTAGTATTTGGCATTAGTGCAAGCACACTAGTTTTGTGATTAAAGTAGTGTTTTCTTAATGTTTTGTGCTTTTATCAAGTGGCAGCTTATTCTTGAAGGCATTTGAAAAGCATAATGTGGTTTGACAATTATAATCCTGGAATGAAAATGTGAAAGATGCTACTCTCCAGCTGGGGAAACAGGCAGTTAAGTGATTTCTCTTTTTTTTTTTTTTTTTTCTTTTTCCCTATAAAGCTCTTCCCTTTGGTCTTAGAAATTCTGTAAACCTCACTGATATAATTTCCAAGTGTAGGCATATTAAGACACTTTTTTTTAATTCTTTACATCTGCTAATTGACCTTCTCTCCAAGTAACTGTTTTAATAGCAGGGGCTATTTTCATCTAGAATTCAACATATTGTAGTGTAGAGTTAGATTTTCTTTAGTCTGTTAACCCATGAAATGCTACATAATATTAAGAGCTCTGAAACAAACACCTCTATTCCTGTATGTATAGAACTAGATTGTTAGAACTAAGATACAGTTTTAGAATGAATAAATGCTTTTCTAAGGTCTTGACCGGTAAGTTATGAATTATAGCATTCAGTTTATAGCATAGTGACAGTAGTAAGACAAATTAATATGAACTATGATATTTTAAAGATGAGTTCATAGAAAAGACTGTGAGGTAAGGGGTTATGTTGCTACTTTGCCATCACAATGATGTACCAGTAAAGGTGCAGTAAACATTATAACGAAAAAATATTTCCTAAAAGATTTTTCATTATTGCTTGTCTATTGGGCAAGGTCACCATGGAAATAAGCAATTTATATGATAAACTGATTTTGGACAAGTCTGTTGGCTGATCTGTCTCAAGACAAACAATAAGGCCCACAGAATGCATGTCCTTTCTGGCTACAGCCTGTTCTTAAAAACCTCACCATGAGCAAACTTCTAGGCATAAAGGAGTTACACCAAAATTTTACTGAAAATGGCCAAAGGAGGAGCAAACTCCTATGCAAAATACATAGAACTAGTAAAGCAGGAACATTCCATATTACGGTTAATGTGAAACCTTGTTTCCCTGAACAGTTATGGTCAGCTGGCACATCAGTGCAGCCTGTCAAATATTTTTTCACAATAGGTTCTGTGAAATAGATCTGTGGCACATTTCTGCAAAAGTGATTTTCAAGAAGTGTTCTGTTTGAGACACATCAAACTAAGTTCTTCAAATCTGTTACAGATATTATTTCTCAGTGTGGTTAATTAACAAGGTATGTGAGGAAGCTAACTCAGTCACTTCGGTTGCAAAAACACCCATAAAAAATCAAAATTTAAAATCCTAACAGCATTCCAAAATCTTAATGTATTCATATATACTGTAAACTCTGTAACATTTGTTCCTTTTGTTTGTAATACATACTGTATTCTGACCCAATTGAAATACAATGAAGACATAATATAGCTCATAATGGGAAGTTTTGCTTACCGGATATAATTCTGTCTTGATAAAAAACCCACACTGCTATGCATAAAAATCTCTTGTTAAAATACTATTGGGATAATAATGTACACACAAAGAAATACCCGTTAGCATTAGTGCTTTTCTCCTTGTAGCTAATGGCAAAACCTCACTGGTTACAACAGGAGTTCTTTTCAGAGAGCATTTCTGCTTACTTTTACTGCAGGCCAAATCATACCTCTGTAATCCCTGGAACCCTTCGTATTTTCCATTGCCACATCAACAGCTGCTAGCAAGTGCTCAGCCTTTTTTCAAGTGCCTGAGTCTCTGCTGATGTCCCCAGCCAGCTTGCTCCGTGGGGTCACATCTGAAATATACATGTTTTGCTGTTTGAATTGTCATTTCCCTCCCATCCCATAACTAATATCAGCACTGATTTATACCAATCAAATGAAAGATGTACAGGCTATTTAGGTGTAAATCTCCACATACAGTCATTTTTGGAATAGTACATCAATTTAATAAAGATCAGTGACAAGTCTATTTCAGCTAAATCAAGATTAATTACTGCAATGCTGAATAGTAATACAGTCACCAGTAGAAACTAAACAAGGTTTGTTTTAAAACATGCTTTCTGTTAATTTGATTCCAATCTGTTTTGATTAGGTATCATGTAAGGGTGTGGAAGGACAGCAGGTGACTCTTTTCTACACGTAGATAAATGATGTATGTCATTTGCCATTTGTCATATTTTCTAATTAAAGATGCTTAAATTATGACTAACTGTTTTTGCTTTCTATGACCATGAAAAATGGGATTTTTGTTCATATGAGTTGGTTCACATGGAGATCTGGAATTCCAAAATTCCCTACCTGTTGGCATCAGTTGTTTTCCAAAAGTGCAATTTCCTTCTTTTTCATGGTCACTTACACCAGGAAGATACCCACAGTATTATAATTCATGTAAGCAAGTGCAGCTATGCACAAAATAGCATGTATTTTTAAAATTGTAATAGATTCTGGTGTAAAAAAAATATGAAATATTTCAAAAAATCCCTCCCCTTAAGGTGTTCCTACATTGAAAAGATTGTAAATAAAAATATACAAAAAAGATTTACAGACGTTCACAGGGAAATTGCCATTTGAGATTTCATCCAAACTTCCATCTGATGGCTGTAGATGTAGACACACATCCCAGACTGGGGTCTGGGATATCTGCTTTAAAGGAAGATGCAAGGAGCTATCTACATGCATGGGAAGTTACGAAGGGAAAAAAAAAATGCTTATAATGTTAATTACTTTCCAGACTCTGAAAAACTTGGCCATGAAATATTTCTCATTTAGTTAGCCCTGTCAGAGAAAGACATGGATTATAGTGAATTCCTCCTCTCTTCATGCACCTTATTTTCTCCATTTCTGTGCTAAAGTTTCTGTACCCTTTTCATTTGTTATTCAAGTGAAATAGCCATCATTTTGCTCTTTTTTTGGCAATTCAGCTTCTTCCATTTCTCTGAAAATGGCAATAAGTTTATTATGATGAAGTGATAAAATGTACAGATCTTCTTCAGCTTATGCCATCTTCTGGTATGGGGCACCATTTATAGCGATGCCAACTGCAGATGCCAAAGATACCATTAACCAAAGAGGGGGAAAACTCAACAAAGCTGCAAAACAACCAGGAAGATACATGTTCTGTTATTATTCACTCTCTTTTAATAAGGTATGTGTTCAGGGAGCCAAGCCAGAACAAATGCTATTGCCAACCTTCAGCTACCTCAGAAAAAAATCTGTTCTCATCACAGACACAGTCACAGCTTTACCAATGAAGTCTGAAATGACAGTATGCCTTGAACTGTACAAAGATTTGGTTTTTTAAGTGGTAACCAGATAAACAGTTAAAGCTATTATCAAATTGACAAGGCTGCTGACATAAAGTATGCAGACAATTATTTTAGCACATTGATGGTTGTATTTCTCACATAGAGTATTTAAGCATGATAGCTGCTCTTTTCTTTTTGATGCCTATGTGTAATTCTCATGAATATTATTATTAACTATGCAGAGCAGCATATAAACTTGTTTGCAAAGGTCTGGGCTCACACTCTTTTGTTATTGTTAAGGAATATAATCTATACAAATTCCTACTTGCCTGCCTTGTTTTCTTCCCATTCCATTAGGTGTTTCTGCAGAGCCTAGAAAACTGTGCTCAGTTACCTGCTGTCTCACTGAAATAAGAGCAAGAAGCCTTGGGGATACACAATACAGGAAACCCCCCTGAGGAGTTTACTAGGTCTACAAGGATGTCAGCAATGCTAGCATGAACCAACATGTACATGTATGAAACTGGTAGGAGAAGAATCCTGTGGATGGAATGAAAATGGGATTAAAGTTTATCACAAAAGCAGTTTTTGTGTTGGAAATATTGCTTTGAGAAGTGGTTAATGAGATAAATGCCCTTCAGTTCCTGACAAAAAAAGCTTAAAGAGCTAAATTACTCCAGGAAATGGTCAATGTCTTGTTTCACAGTGGAGTGAGTAATTTAAATTATTTTATTACATTTGTTGCAGACATATTAACCTAAGAATAGTTATAGTGGATAAGAGCAATAGCCAGACTCACTCTCACCCACAGGGGAAGTAGTGGGTGCTGATGAAAGAGCACTGCCCAGGCAGGGCCTTCCTTCCCCACATATGTCTTGCCTAGAGCCAATAGTTTAAGATCTGCTTGATCTGGGGATGCATGCAGGTCACATTCAACAATCACTGATGGACTCCTGATCCAAAGACGCATTTACAAAACGAAGCCTGCTCTTTACCCCCATGAATCCAATAGCAACGAATAACATAAATGTTACTTTTCTTGCTGTAAAAAAATGAATAATAAAAAAAAATTATTTTGCTTGCTTGAAACAAAAATATCTTAGGGTAGCTCTTATATTTACACACATACAGAATTATACTGTTAGCTATGAATCACATGAGCTACAGAAACATACATTTCTTTTCTCTTTTTATATTCCTTTCAGTCTGCCATCCTACAGATCCCTGTAGTTGGCTTCTGAGCTGATCACCTTGGAAAACTTTAGTCACCCTACTTTTTCTCTTTTATAGATAACATAGGAATATGTTACTGGCAACCTCCTCCTGATGGAAAACTAAGCATTTAGTCCTCCCATTTGTTTTCTGTTATTTGGCCCTTAATTCAGAAGTGGACTATTCCTCTCATTCCAGGGTTAATAAACTGTCCTTAGAGACGTCACAAAGGACCTTCTTTGCTGTTTTGCTAAAACCCTCGTAAGTACTAATAATTTTGCATTCTTACCTCATGAAGCCTTTGGTAGTGTCAACAAACAGATGTTTGACATATTGCCATTCCTTTTACACAGGTTCTTTCACTTCTTCTCCAGGATATTACAGCTGCCTGCGTGTCTACTAGTTGCATTCATTATGACAGTTTTTACTACTCTGCCTCGCACACAAATCAGACTTACAGTCAACCTGCAGTCATCCCCAGATATAAGTGGTAGACATTCCAACCTCTGTGTCTCCATCACCATTTGGAGGAACTGGCAACATACTACATTGCTACATAAAAAAAAAATCATTTAATGTCTTTTTGAACATGAAGGTAAATAATCTCAGATCCTCGCACTCTTTACTATTGAGACTGGAAGATTTCTGTAAGTAACACCTCTTTTATGGTATCTTCAATTTAATATTTCTCCAATTAATGCCTTGTTGGAAAAAAAATACTGCTGGAATATCTTTATTGATCACCTTGTCCCTGAATATTGATGCAACCAATATATTCAGCTTTTCAGCAGTGGCTTTTATCTTCCCTGACTGCTCTTTTTATACCCTGGATCAACTGTCTGCTCCAAACAACTCTCTCAAAATCTTCCCAACTTCTGATGTGATAAAACCAGATTTTGTTACAAGTTTTCATATCTCTAACAGAATACCCCAGTTTTAGCTTTTACTAGCAATATTCATGGTTACTTGGAAGGAAATAATGTCTACTTGGAAAGACTGTTTTTTGGGGGTTTTTATTTCTTAATTACTTCCTTTACACGGCTGTGCAATCATGTTGGCCTTTGAAGGTCATTAAAATAAAATAAAGTTCTACTGCAGTGGGTTAGTTTCAACATTTCTCCTTAAAAGAAATGCTCTTCTTTATAGAATATTTCTGCTAGATCTTGAACTAGTATATCTCACTTCAAAATGGCAAGTCACAGCATTAGTATGGAATGCTATACATTATCATGCCATTTATGTAAATGTCATAATATACCATTAAACAGTGCATTGTTTTATTTTTAATACATAAAACATTTTTTTTACTGTGATACACGTTGACATCTCTTATCTGATTTACTGGATAGCTTGTGAAAGAAGTGAACACCAAATACAATGAAACAATTTAATATGAGGAAGAAGAAAAACAGATAAGCATTCAGCGTACTAATTAGAGGAGCAGCTATTTTCTGGCTATGTCTCTTAGCCTGGAATAATTTTTCTAGGATATTCAAAACAGATGCTCTTTTAATTAGAAGCAGAAAATCTGAGTTTCAGCTAGCAACACCCAAGAGTACGCTTGAGTGTACTGGAGATAAAACACAAACTTTACATAAGTTCTACCACCTTCTGTTATGTAAATGTCTGCTTATGTATACATCTGCTAGATGGCATCAGCTCAGTTAGAATATGTGCCTCTCCCTGTGGCTGTGACAGTCTCCCCTGCACAGAGGAGGGACTACTAGTCGATAAAATAGCATGAGGTTCTGTTCTTGAACAAGAGTGGTTGAGACCTGCAGCTTTTTAAAGACTGGATCCTGAATTCTAGTGCCTGTGCTGTCTACAGGCAATTTAGTTAGCTGTTGCTGTCTATTGCTATATATAGAAATGGATTTATTACTATGGGTATGTTACCAAGAGAGCCAATGCAGCCTGATAGGAGGAAAAGTATTAATTCTATTGAGTTCATAAACATCTCCTGTAGCCTTCTTATCCTTCTCTCTTTTTTATAGCAATGTCAGAAGTGATAGATGCCTGAAAAATACCTAAGCCAGAATATATCTCAGTAGAAAACCCAAAACGAGATGTGACCCCCTCAAAGATTTTAATTTCATAACAACAAAAATACAATAGCACCACATTGCAAATGACAGCTTCACAGACAAAAGAAACCAAACCCTTATCACCACAGGGCATGTCTAAATGTGGACAAAAAGAATGAGAAGGGAAAAACACAGCCTTGTTTACAATACTGTCTCTAGAGGTTCGGACAGCCATTCCAAAAATAATAGCCACCAAGTCACAATAAAAAGTATGGCCTGGACTGTAACCCCTTTTGTCTCTACATAAGATAAAAGTTAAGTATAGCGGTTTGATTCCTTCACAGTGCAGGGTTGTCCATGACAACATAGTTATGACAATTTTTATCTTCTACATTGTTCTGACTTCCTGAAGTTGCATTGTGTTCACCACATTTCTTAAGGCAGAAATATCCCAACGATTTAACTTTCCCCTGGTCCAAGTCTCCGTTGGAAGCCGTGAGGTAAGTGCAAAAGAGGTACCCTGTTTTTTAAGATGACACAATTGATCTTGAGACTTACCTAAGCTTAGCCAAGAGTCAGTATCTTAAATATTCTGAGAGCCCTAGAATCAGTGATGTCTATCAAAGACTCAATAGCTCCGATAAAAGGGAAAGACAATTTCTTCTTAAGCTCTTTTAGTTACTTTACAGAATGAGAAGAGGAAAAAAAATCTAAAGGAATAGGGCATTAATTGGCTCACCAGTTCTACTGAGACCTGCAGTAATTAGCTTGCTCAATACCTTCTCACTGGACTTGAATAAAATGTTGGGTGTTTAGACTGTCCTGCCATATTGAACATATGTACCATATCCAGACTAGCTTGCAGACCTTGGCCTTAAGCAGACCACAAGACATCTGAACTCAGACTGTAGCTGGTTGTTACTATTGAGAGGACAGTGTGGGAGGCAAGCTGTAGAGTTTTAAATAGGTCTTTAAGACCTAGAAAAAAAAGCCTGAGTCAACTGCAGAGAATAGGGAGAGTGAAGGGAAGGAAAACTGATATAGTGAGATGCATAAGCAGATTGGCAAGACTTGTGACAGTTGGTGGTTTCCTTAGAGCTTCAGCTTTCAGAACTAAGGGTCTAAGGAGAGACACTGATTCAATTTAATATTAGAATACTTGTAGCTCTTGTCCAGGTAATTTCAGCATTAAGTTAGCAACAGCCCCTCTGAAACTACATACTAGTGGAAACAGTGAATCCTTTAGAAAGAGGATAAAAGTTCAGGTGAAGTGTCATTTATACAACTTAGCCACTGAGAGATAAAACTTCCTTATCGTAAATACTGAGTGTCAGTACTACTCTGACAGAGTAAGATGGAAATATCAAAGGAACCACCAAGGTTCCAAGGTTGTGGAGCACAGAAAGCTAAATGCTAATAAGATAAGAAAAATATGGTGTTTTCCTTCAACTGTAGCTGCCTTGGTATGCAATATTTAAAAGCTAGTTTCAAACTGCATAATGTTGTACAAAGAGAATCTAATTTGGGCTGGAAGTTGGAAGGCACACTGTAGATTTGTTCTTCCCAAGGAATGATTTGAACTTTTCTATTGTAAAAAGCTTTTTGTTTGAGAATTCAGAGAAATGAGTAGTGAATATATCCACGGTTGCCTGCTGATCACTAGCACAGCTCTAAGGATCCTCAAGCACTCTGCAAATACAAATGCTTTCAGTAACACACAGGAGTTGCAAAACCAACTTTATAGCTACATTACAGAAGAATAAATGGTGGTTTGGGCACACCATATGACAAGCTCAAGGTCACACAGCAAAGGAGGAACAGATCTTGGAATAAATCAGAACAAGCCTATAATTCCTGGTCCCTCTTGGATGGCATTCTTTCCTATTCCTATGCTCGAGTCTGATGACTGTACAGCACTGTAAATACCAGCCAGTCCTTCAGTACAGAAGGACAGGGTTTGCTTTAACTCTATTTTTAGTTAAGCAGATCCCACTTTTAAATCTGCAACGCCTTCATTTTCAATATCGTGATTATGTTTAATGTTCCATAGGAAGATGAGGGGATTAGTATGAATCAGAAAGCACAATGCAGCGTAGGCAGTACCATGCTGCCTTCTCAAACACCAGCACAGAGCAAGTAGGAGCTTCAGTGGGGGCTTTACATGGGTAAAGGCATTAGGCAGCTGGACGTGTCAGCTGGGTGCCTCATCAGGCAGCTGGTGCGAGTGGAAGGTCAAGAGCACATTTACTGTTTACTGAATTTGTAAATTACTAATTATTCAGCTCACTAAGCAAGGCAGGTTCATTGCCTGCGCGTGATATTCCCCCTCCCATCAAATCTAAGTGCATATGGAAGAGTACGAATTCTTGGCTATATTTTGATAGATGGAAGCCATTAAAGTACCATAATAAAGGGCATAAAGAGCTGTAATGGGTAGGTCACTAGAAAGTACAAGCACAGTTCCATGTTTGTCAGAGAACAGGTGTAGAAGATAAAGTCCAGCTGAGCACTGAAAACAGCAGTTCTCTGTATCCACAGAGAGTTTGGGGGTTGCGTTGCTAATGAGGAGATGGTAAGACATGATGTCTGTGTCCATGGGAAGCAGTGGCCTAGGAGGAGTTAAAGAGGGGTCTTCACTCACATTCCTCTGTAGGAGACAGAGACAGTAGCTGGACACACACCATCTCGGAGCTGGGGAGATTTCAGAGGTACTGGGCAGCAGAAGCTGTGGGAGCAGTTTTGATTTTTTGATTCCAGCTCAGATAATTCTGCATCAGAAAAGGATTTACACCTGAAATGAGGTGACTTGGAAATGACAACACTAAGTTGTCCTAAGTTCCTTATTTTTAGAGTTGGAATACTTTTATACAAACTTATATGGAGACAGTTCAATATTTTTTCAATCACAGTTTGATTTCCAGACTCTGCATTATCGTAAAATGCATGAAATTGCATCTGACATTTTGAAAGATAGGTAAGAGGCTCTACTGGCTTCTTGAAGCATTTCATGTAGCTCAATTCCCAGTGGACAGATCTTTTCACCAAGGTGCTGCCAAAGCATATCTCAAGTCTTGCAGCAAATAGAAAATGTATGCACATATACCATTTTAGAATATATGTGAAACTATTCCTCTAAGCCTTCTCAATATAATTTATGACACTAATGTGTATCTCAAGCTTTTTTGTAGGTGCTGTTGCAAGTTATGATCTCATGTCAAGACCTGGTTTCCTACCGTGGCACTGTGGTAGGTAACCTTGGGGAGGTTTAAACAGTCCTGCTTTTAAGAACATTTGAAAAACTCTGTCAGTCATGATGACATGCTGAGTAGTACATACACAATGTTTGCAAACTGTTGTTCACACGAAGGATAGGATGCTGGCAGGGTAGCTGCACACAGGTCAGCAGGGCATTAACTCCATATGGGAGCTGACTCTGAGTGATTTGGAGAAAGAGGAGGGAGGACAGTGGCTCACATTCTGTCTAATTAGAGAAAAGTTTTAACTATTACTTTAAAAGCTGTCAGGTTATAAAAGAAATAACATTCCCAAGAAATTACTAAAGAGAACTTTGGGACAAATTAAGCTGGCAGAACTGTGGAATATAATGCAAACAGCAGAGGCAGAAAGGCAGGCAATTATTTCCTATGTGCAAGTATGGCTAGAAACTGCTTCTCCCTTGTTTTCATTTTTCTCCCAGCCAGAAAAGGGCTAGGAAAAATCTAGACAGAGGTGAACACCACACTTACCAGGCAGTTTCCATGTACCCTCTGAGTTTAAGCAGTATCTTGACTCCCTTGTGCATGCCACCTTTGTTTCTTTCTGAAATACATTTCATCTCAGTTCATCTTTTGAGCTTAATAGAATAACCAACTGACACTTAAAAGTGAAAAGCAGATTTAGAGACCTTCAGGCTGTTGAATAACATGATTATAGATCCTCAGTTGTTGGAAGGAGCAGAAAAATGTGATGTATTAAGTTGCAATGATTTTAGCACATCTTTTCAGCAAATTATACATGTGCTATAGTTTTGATCTGCTTTCTACAGAGGAAGATCAGTCATTTCCATCAGAGACTGGAAGCTTCTTTTGGAAAAGAACGGGCAACAGTGAGATTCAGGGTTGCTGTATTGTCAGTGCTGCTGCAGCACTGCTTGTGCCTCACCCATCCCCACGCTGAGCTTTCAAAGGTCCCTTAGAAATCAACTGCAAAATAACTACTGCAGTGCTTGGCTCCAGATCTGACTTGGAAAGTGCTAAGTCATCAGCATTACAGGACATAAATTATCAGTTTGGGTCAGTCTCAATGAAAAAATATGAAAACCACAGCTTCTTGAAAGCCCATCTAGACATATCTTAAGCCCAGTCCAAATAAAATAAAGACACATGATGGAAACGTTTAATGCTTTCTCCAGTGGTTTGTGGTGCCTTTAACACAAAGGAGAAGATAAGGATGGCTTTGAGACTGAGCAGTACTTATGGCATCCCGAGTATGTTGGTTATGGTCTAAACCTAATCTGAAAAGCAGGAAAGACTTTTATAGTTGAACTTTTCCATATTCTTAAAATAAAATCATCTTGAACACTTTGCTTTTCAGAGTTCCATTCTTTGTGCCTGACTGCAAGGTAAAAGTAACATCTAGACAGTACTAGTGGTCCAAGAGACAAATGTACTAGAAAAAGTATTTTGCTTATGAATTGCCATTCAACATTTTCTGATTCTCACACTTAATAATATTCTCTAAGTAATTTCTGCAATAAATTTTTGGCCTAAAGATTGAGTAATTTAATTTTTTTTTAAACCCTAGTCTTGCGAACCGTTTGATAAATAGCTCATGTGAGCTGTTTCCATTACTTTGAGTGAAACCAGGCTCCTTTTGCAAATAGTTCTGTCTTAGAGTTCCACATTTGCCTTCCTTAAATACTTCTATTTGTCCAAGATTAGCTGTTTCACAAACAGTCTTCAAACTTCTTTGCTAAAATACTGTTGAGAAGACTGCTTGTAGATAAAATCCTCCATTTTCTTAAAACAGAGACAAAATGTTACTTTCATTTATGTGTTGAACCATGTTAACAGGTTCAAATCAATCAAACAATTAAGAAATATTTATCTACTTATTTTGAAGAAGCCAGTACTATTGCATTTAAGTACTTCACAATCTCATCCAGAAAATGTTTCCATGTGGAAAGGATGTAACAAAGCTCCTACTTTATAGCCTAAGAGCAAGGCCTAGAGAGGCTAAACAACCTTCTGGGGATCACCCTGAGCTTTTGACAAAAAGGAAAACATAAACAGAGGCTCCACTAGAATACCTTTCCTCTCCTGAAGAAAAAGGAGAACTATTTTACTGAGTGATCCTTTCCAACCAGCACCACTCAGTCACAGAGCACTGATGCTTGTCGGATTCATTTAGGAATATTCTAGGCATGAGTCTTTGTTTTAGTCTCTCTGACACTTTGTCTAGTTTCTGAATCCCAGTGGTACTGAGGTAGGATGTATTTTGGCACGCACACCGTGAAAAGTCCCAAACTATTGTGAAAGATTTATAGATGACTTTCTGTAAAAAATGCAAGAATCTTTACAAGTATCCCATTTACTTCTAACTTTGAAGTTAAAAAATCACAAATGCTTTAGCTAGCTAAATATTTATAATAGCTTGTCTTTATGCATGCAATGCATAATGCCTTCCAAGTACTTTAACAAGCTAGAAATAGAGAAACATTGAAAGCTGAAAGAGCCATATTTGGGGTGAAAAATGGAAATTGTTTAAAAACACCACATTCAGTTAGAAGAGAAATGACACATTTTAACATATGGGCTATTTTAAGTCAAGCAGGCGGTAAGGATTATAGTTAGAATTTGGCCAGAATATCAGGCCAGGATATCATACTTGCAGAAGAGAGCAGCTGTCAGTAATAAAAGTAAATAAGCAATAGGAGCCCTCCAAAGAAAGAGACGTCTGTGCCCACGGCCAGACTGGTGGCAGAGCTCAGGCATGACCTGTATACTGCAGTTTTGGTGCTTTCTTCCTGGGTTTCCTTGTGTGAAAGCATCCCCTGAAATAAACATCAACTGTCCAAAACTACCCAGAAGATGCCCAAGGCATGTAGTCTCACTTGTCTTACAAAGTTCATGGAACATAGATGCCCTTCCTTCACTCTAAGTTCTCCCTCACTCAAGCAGCAATGCTCACTTTTCTACTACTTGGATTTCTTCCCTGAACACCACAGCCCTTTGGCATCAGCCAGCACACCACCAATGTCAACAGGTGAGAGCCGTGGGCTCTTTCCAGCACATGCCCACAACTTCTGCAGATATAAAACATCTTTGTGAGAAGTTCATGGTGCTGACAGAAACAGAGTATTCCAGTGATGCTACAAGCTGTCAGTACTGCCACTTGACAGCACTTGGCAGTAAAGCTTATCACTGCAGGCCTGACCTCAGCCCTCACTGCTCTGGGTACTCTGAAAATCAACTCCCATGTCACTAAAAGCTATTCATTTTACCGGGAAAGACTGAAGTGGGACACATTTTCTCGGCAATTCATACATGTATATGTAAAGTAAAAACTTTAGGTAGAGAGACACCCAATTAATTGCCGGAAGTGCTTGAAAATTTGCACTAAATACATTTATATTAATTCCATTAGCCAATTTTCTGCAGCTTATGTATTTCTGTATTAATTGTTATGTGTGTCTGCAAAATGAAAAGTTTTATTCCCTATAAATCAGAAATTGCTTTGTGGCACTTGTTTTTTCCCTCTGGTTTTAAAGTCTGTTTGCCAAATGCTGTGTATTTTTTTGTTGAACTTTCATGACAGGCAGACTGGTAGTAAGGCATTTTCACAAGCAATGAAAATGCATTTGACCATTCTTATGGGCTCCCAAAGAACTCAAACCAGAAAGGCAGGGCAGGGAGGAGAGCAGGGAGAACTGCTGCTTCTCTCATGTCACTTCACTGTTGAGACTCAATTGGGCGCTTTCTTGTCACCGACAAATAACACTCTTCTGTGTCTCAATTGTTGTTTCAGCAGGTCCAGACCACCCCCTTTCACCAGACAGACATGCTGTCTGTAAGTTGTTAAATTAACATTTTCTTCCATATCCATATTTTCATATAGTTCCAGAAATTTTCCTATCCAGGATGCACAGGGGCCACAACTGAGATCATCACCTATCTCTGCAAGATGTTACACAAACTTATCGATCAAAACTGCAGTCTGTAGTCAACAAAACTGGCAAGGAAACATAAGGGGTGTTATTCTTCACCCAGGTGAAACAGAGAAGGTCACTTCTTTTGGGTGGGTATGCATAGTCTAGACGGCCCAGAAAGAAAATGCACTGAAGAAGTTATATATATAATCTGGGACAAAATCTACCCCACAGGTTGGGCTAGATTTATGCCAGTTCAAGGATATTATGACTAATTTTTCCTTTCCCTTCAATTCTGCTGAGATTTTCATGGGATGGCTAATGTCAAACCAGGCTGACTTGCCTAAAATAATAATAGAAAGTCACCACTTCCCAGAAATGGGAGACAATTTTCTGAGTTCCCACCTACCTTCCTTCCTTGTTTCTGCATTCTCCAACACCACAGTACATTGAATGCAACACTGGCTTTGAATAAAAATGTGTCAGTTATATACAGGGGAACAGCAGTCTATAAGCTTCTATCCTACTTTTTTCTAGTCATGATACACATCAAGGGCTTTGAAAAGGATGGAAAACCAGTAACTGAGGTAACTTTCAAAACCACATGGCTGACAGGAAACTCTACCATTACATAAATATGACATAGATGGACACCTGTAAGCGAGTATTTCTTTGGGAGCACACACCTGACATATCCCTTGCAATCTTCATCCTAAGCCAGCATAGCTTCAGATGCACTTATTCACTATATTCACTGAATCTCAGTTAAAATAGAAAGGCAGCTACTATGCCAAAGGGAAATGTTCTGAACTGCTCTCAGCTGGGAGTCTCATTTTATGCAGCTTACAGAAAGCCTTCTGAAAAGCTGCACATTAACACAAAATAGAAATGGTAACTGAACAGGGTACAAAGAGGCTGTTCTCACAAATGTCTCATCAATAAACATCATAAAAGACTTGCGTCAAGAAATAGTACTCCATCTACCAGTATACGCAAAACATAGTAAATAATGAAAACATAAATAGGAGAGCAATAAGGAAGGCAGGCATGGAGTACAAATGATATCACTGAAACACAAATAAAACAGCAAGGTTACTGGTGAAAACAGAGGGTATTTTCTATACAGGAAATTGTGCATATATTTCTGCTACAACAGCCATTAGTACTGGGGTGAAGGGTAAACTGACTGGATTCATTCTTTTATCAAGATGCTGGAGTTCAGAGTTGAGTCCTTTCAGTTTGCAAAGGGTCACTTGGGAAAAATAATTTGAATTTATTTTTAATTGAAACACTTGCACATCTCACACTGCAATGTGAATCAGAATTCAATTTATTTCTACTGTGTAACTCACTTCAAAATGCCTCTGTTCTTCAATGAGTGCATCCACACTGTCTGTCCATTTTGGTTTGTGCAATCAATGTTAAATTCACCTGACTAGATTAACTGTCTGAAGCACCTCTACACAGACAGGCAGTAAATAAGGAAAAGAGATGCACCACAGACAAAGAAAAGAATAAGACAGGAGTGCAAAGCTCATTTTATCTTATGCTGCAGGCAAAGCTTGCCTCTAAGGATATCAGGTGAGTAACACTGCAGTCCTTAATTCATCCAACAAATGTACAAATCACATTTGCACAGAAAATGAATATACTAGCATTCACACGAAAGAGTTATTAAGAAACTAAGGTAAAGATAAAAAACGGAATCTATATATTCTTGAGGTCTTAAAGGACAGGTATTTTCTTTATTTAGAAGCAAGAACTCACATAACAAATGCAACCTTGTAACTTTTAATAGCTGAAGCATAAGCATAATCAGTTGTGATGGAAATTCCAGATTGCATGCTCTCATCTCTCGACCTTGGAGTCACCAGGTTTCTCTCCATCTGTAATTAATACCTTTATATTAGGGGGGCAGTGACTTTGTAGGGAACGTCAGTCAATACAGGCAGTCTAACATCCTGGGTATGGTCACAACAGGCACAGGTCAAGCCTGGGTGTAAGGCTGCTGCATCCCTGCAGCTGCACAGCCAGAGCTTTGCTTTCTGCACAGAAAGGACTGACCACAGGAGTTCAGTGAGGTGCATACACCATTTGCAAGCACAAGGAGAAGAGCAGGGGAGAGCCGACCTGCATCATGCAGCTCCTAGTCATGGGCTCCAGTCTGTCCTTAACGAAAGGGATGAGATATTGCTACATAGTACCTGTTGGAAATCAAAGTTGTAATTTAACTGCATTTCAGGTTTCCTCTATGTAAAACTAGAGCAACCAAGCAGCTGCATAACAAAGACTTACCTTCTAGTACCAAATGATGGTATATCAGAACAAATTCCATTAACAAACTAAGCACTCATGTGGTCCAGACCTTTCCCCTTCAAACTGATCCCCTTGTTCTATAAGTTTCACAAAAAGAAGTCTAAAAAATCAGATAAAATAAATGTTTATATCTTGTTGAGAGGGGAATTTATGTGTTTCTGCCCTTTATCAGGTTAAGACTGACTAATCACTCCTTCAGCTTTGGCTGGAGGCCATGGCAACATCAATTATGTGGGGCTGCCCAGCTTTATACATGAAAAAAAACTCAGCTTCACCTCAAAAAACAAAACCTAGAACAAAACAAAACCCTACAATTTATCCTTCTTTGGTTTCTCTGGGTTCCAAAAAAAAAAAAAAAAAAATTAAAAGATCACGTTTGTGCTCCTACTCCCTCATTCCTCGCAGATGAGAATTGTTGGGCTGCTGAACAACAACAGGCAGCAGTAAGTTTTGCATTTGAGCTGTAGAAGAAACTCTACTGCCTTCAATGGCACTAGGGCAAGAGCTCAAAGTCTCTTTTGAAAGATCAGAAGAAATAAGAACAGAATGAGGTAGGGAGTAAACTCAGAGATACTGAAATGTTATTTCCTGGAGCAATTATTTGCCTCAGTGAGTGCACGGAAATCAGACACACGTAAGGTAGTTTGACACTTCACACACCATTGTGCAGCAGTTCTCTGGTTAAGCTACATACTTGGAGTAACATGCCTCTCCTCTTTATGGCATCATTTAGAGTATTATATTAACATTTTAAAAATCCTTCATAACTTCTTTAAAATATTTTGCCTTTCAGCTTCCTATCTGTAAAACAGGATACAACTTCCTATCTGTAGAGACACCTGTAAAAAATGTGTAGCTGCATAAAAAGGACGCTATACTTTACTGGGATAAAACACAGGTCCTTTCAAGAATCAAAGGCACTCAAAAGAAAAAACCTGCCCGTGCAATCACTACTGGTGCTCTGCCTCTCACAGATCACTTCACTGTTGAAGAGCTTGTTTTAATTATCATCCAGTTTGAAGTAGGAGCTCACCACTCACTGAGCTTCCTGCCCCATTCCCTCTCTGTAATCCTAGATTTTGTACAAATGCAAACAGGTGAGCCAGCTGTGAAATCCAGGTAATTAGAACAGTTTTACAACCTATCCAGAGTATCAAAACAAATGAAAAAATGAAGTGTAGCAAAGAGAGGCTCTGGGGCCTCCAGCAGGGTGAAGAGAGAAGCAAGAAACAGCCAGTGTCTCAGTCCCTTCAAAACCAGCAACCCAAAATGTACAGAGCAAGCACACAGCAAGCAGAGCTGGAGTGGAGCCACACTCTACTCACACCAGAGCGAGACTGTTGCTTGTGCCCTTTGGTGGCAGAGGTTAGCACTGGCAACAGGGCACAGACTGCTTCAAAACGTGTACACAGAGGTGTCTGTAACTTGAATAAAGAAATTCAGAACAGAAAGGTCACAGCCCAATGCATAGATCACAAAAGGAAAGACATGTAGAAACTTCTCATGAGGCACTGGGACGATCTGCATATGCTGTGTACAAGACAGCAACACATGGCAGAGGAGCTTGTTGACAACTTAATGACTGTATTACTTTGATGCCTAAACAAAAGAAAGATGCAAGTCTGTAGTTTGATCAAGAAAGAGGAAGTTCTGTAGGTCTAACTTTGAAAGCTGGTACCTAAAAATGTGCATCTTGTCCGTGGCAAATAGGCTATTACCACTGAATTCCGGACATTTAAAATTTAAAGCTCAAATTCAACACAACTAGACACTGGTATTTCATATACTTGAAATATTCTTAGAGGGTTTCCTACACAAATTGGTATGAATATACCTTAAAGGATTGTAGGGAGCTATGAATATGTCATAAAAGGAAAATGCTACTCAAGCTGTGCATGTGTTTCTATAATGAGAGAAAAGTGCTGTATCTGTGAAGGCTTACACAACAGTGACTTCTGCTGTGAAAACCTTGTCAAACCAGCACATCAGTTATTAAGGTTATAATTTCCTGGTATTGCCCCACTTACGCAAAACACTGAATATGCTTTAAATAGAACTTAACAATATGCTTCTGATGGGGACACTTGAAGTGTGACAGGCCTCAGTTCCTGCTCTTCCTCCTACAGAAAGGGGTGTCTATTTTAGTGGAACAAGGACAGAGGCATAAAAATCAAACTGTTCACCAGTCCCAAAAGGAAACCAAAACTTTTTCATTATCGTGAAATTGTGAACACAATTTTGAACACAGGTGGATTCAAAAGAATTTTCAGGACTTGCATCTGACATCTTGATCTGATGCATCTTACGTGAGTTAAAAGCAGAGGGAGTTTTGGTGAACTTCTGTTATGCCTGCGTCCTAGGAACTCACAGAGATTTTCTTGCCAAGGAAGAGTACAACAACACGTTTGACATTTGCCTCTAAGAAAAAAACAGAGTATACTGAACTAACAGGCTTTAGAGGTTTGAGAAAGTCACTTTGGTTTCCTATTTTCTAAAAAACTGACTGGTTTCAACACAGAGCTTTACTTATAATAAAAGTCCATGAATCCTCACAAATTTTAATACAGGGTTATCTTCTGCAGAAACAATTACTAATGAAGAAAAACCATCTGTTCCCCATAAATTAGAACTGGTTAAATGCTCACTGGAAAATATTTGACTAAACAAAATAATTCTCTGCACCCCTTTATGTTTAAAGCCAATTTTCTTGCTTGTGTATTCAAGAATAGGTGAAAAATAACTCTGTGCACAGGCTATACACATTAAGTTAGTCAGCATAAATTGTCACAAAGGCTTTCCATTTTAAGTAATACCTTTTATAAGTAGGCCTTGACACTAAGCCAGTCAGCCTGATGCTCTATCATGCTTTTTGCATACTTTAGAGACTAGATTATTATTGTCTGGTCTCAACTAAAGGTCTGTGGCCATACAAGGCTTAGAATGCCTTCATCAATTTAGAGTGATTGTTACAAAATAGACCATAAGAGGTGTCTGAATTTAACGCACTAGAAATGCTGGATTTACAGATAAGAAATATGCTTTACTTTTCAATCCCTTCAGAACAACCATTATTTGAACTCCCTCTGATTGTGCATTATGGACTGCAGCACACAGTATTTTAAGATTCAGTTACTTTGTTTTTTCATGCCATGCATGGCAGCTGCTGATTTACAGTCATCACTAGGGCTGCAAGGTTTCACCATTGAATTTGCTGATTCTGTCCTACAGAAGAAATTATCATAGAACATATATTATTTGATTTTCATAAACCTAAGCATGATTGTCTAGTGGTTTGTTTTCTTTTTTTGTTATTGAAGGACTTTATTATTTACAAAGAATCAAGAGAAGAATTTCCTGCCAGGCTTGTGACCTTGAGGACAGTTTGAAACTCTGCTCTTAATCTTGCAGTAAAAACAATCAGTGCTATATACAGCATAAAACGACTGTAAATGAGATGTTGTAACTATAAAAATAAATAGAGTGCCAAAGATGTTTGATGTGTGGGCTTGCATCAAACGAGCGTTTCTCAAATTTTAAAAGAAAAATTTGGTATATTCAACTCATCTTCCATGTATTACCAAAGAAATAATTTGTAGTGCTTTTTTTTCTTCATCTGTTGTAGTTTTTGTACTGGCTATATTAGCATACTGGAAAAAGAAAGGTTTATTCTCACATGCCAGAAATAATTTTTTTTGCACTAATCATTAGACTCTGTACTACACACAGTAAAAATACCCAGACAAAACTTTTAATAATGAGCAATTATATAGTATAACTCCTGTTTTCAGTAGTTGGCTTGAGACATCTTTTAAAGGGTCCTTTCTTTTTGAAAAATTACAGAATATTTTCATGCAAACAGTGAATACCAAGATGAAAGAGAACAACAGCTTTCCTTCCGGTGAAACTTAATGCCTTGTTTCAATGTTTATTAAATGAAGTATGCCATTCCAATGCTTTTACATTTTCCAAATGTAACTTTCAGGATAATAACACCTTTTTAAGGCAGACATATTAAAAATTAAACACAAGGCTAAATAACTGAAAAACAGCCTCAGGAAGCATAAGAGTTTGGGGTTTTTATGTGATCCATCAGCTTCATTCTAAACAATTTTGCCCTTTTCCTATTTCATATTCACTAACAAACCATGTATTGGTCATTTAGGTATCTGTAGTACCACTGCTTTTCAGGACACATTCTTGTGTCTGTGGTACCTGCAGAATCAGATTTTTAAAAAATAAAAAACAAGAGAACAAAAAGCCACAGTCACAGAACACAAATACACTGAAAGGGTAATTCCACATCGGATAGGTCAGCTGATGTAACTTTTCCCCCCTCCCCCCACTAAGAAACAGGACACTTTAATTTGGAGTGACTACAGAACCATGAATTCTCACCATCAAGCTAGACGACTCAATGGGTTATGATGGAACAATCCTTTATTAAAACGAAAAAACCCACATCCCACAAATAGCAGGGGGTAACAAAAAGTCATAAACCCCAAATCACTGAAAGAGATGAGGATTACATCTAATAAAACAAAAGCCAAAAGTACTCTGCATAATGAACTACATACACTGCAGCAGAGAAGTAAAAATGGTATTTTCATGGGAATAAGTATTAAGGTGCCACAAGTGCTTTTGGTCTGGACACCAGATTTTTAAAAATAAGGGAGTTAGATGTTGAAAGTCTCATTAAGAGAGTTTGAATTACTTTCAAACTCTGTCTTAATTGTTTCAGGAAAGGATTTCTGCTTCTGAGTAATTCCTGCTGCAAGCAAAAGACCTGAAAAGGATTTTAAGGGCCCAGGACTTTTAACACTCAACACTGACTTGTTGCTCTTCATGTTCTTTCTATCATCTTGCGTATTACTGACTGCCTACATCTTCAAATGGCTGACAGTACAGAGCGTGCAAAATAAAAACTGGGCTTTAGGGCAAGAGTAGGGTGGAAAAAAATGAGAGAAATATGGCTACTACTGGCAAGTTCCAGCATTTTAAAACTCTTTATAAACTGACTTCTTGTAACTTCAGTAATGTCCTGAGTTACATCAAAACATGTTAAAATTAGAATAACAGTAGTTTATTTCTAGTGAAGGTCATGGACCATTCATGAATCTCAGTAATTTGCAGCAAGTCAACTCAGCTATACCTCTGCACACCTTAGCAGTGCTGTGTTATCACAGAATCAGAACTGTGCAGAGGGAAATCTGAATTAATTCAAAGACTGAAGCCTCTGTAAGGCAGCAGAGATCATAAAAGGCAGGTGTGTGGACTTTCTCGAGTCATCTTCTGTTGCTTACCAAGTAGGTTCTCTTACAAATGTACTTGCTGACACTGCTGGAAACATAGCAAGGCATCACTTTCAGAAACTGCAGACATGGAAACCTTGCAAAAACATTACCTGAAATTGCAGGCTGCTGAATGCTGGAGTGGATCATCCACTGCTCTTCACAAGATCAACAACAGTGAGTATAAAAAGTGTTTAAAATCAAATCAGTAATTAATACACAAGCATACAGTATGCTTTATGAAACAAACAGACTTTACATAATGTCCTAAAATACTTCAGCATTAGATAACAGGGTGAGGAAGGGAGAGATTAGGTTGCATCAGCAATGGAAAAAATATCTGAGTTTAGAAGTGCAAGTGAAGCATGAAGCAAGGAAATGGGACAAACAGGAAGGCTGTACTCCATGGGAGACACACCTTGAAAGAAGATTTAGCTACTAATGATAACAAGAGTATAAAGCAAAGGGAAAGTAAACCTGCATATAACAGTAAAAGAAGGGGAAAGTTTGTGATGTGTCCATATTGTCATTCTCACACAAATCAGAATCTCACTCCTATTCTGAGAAAAATTTCATGGAGCACTTGCCAAAACACAAGGTCTGTGTATGGTTACATTTCAGAAAAGGGACAACTGCAAGGAAAAACACAGCAGCAACTGCTGATCAGAAATCCCATTTCAGCTCTGGAAGGCACAGAACTGCCCTATGGAGCCAAGACTGGAAGCACCTTGCTAGGGTTAACTCATGCAAAGACTGAAGCATTATAAACTATCCCATGGAGAAGCACCGCTGTGGACTGAAGCCAGGGCAGGCCCAACACTTCCTTACTCCATGCTGTGAGGAGATAGCTCTGTGCAGGACAGAGCAGTTTCAGCATCAGTTAGGAATTCAGGTGTCTCTGGAAGCTCAGATCTTGCAGCTCTGAAGGATACTGTGCCATGTAAGGCAAGGAGGAGGGCGAGGATATCCAATTCATTTTTACAACTTCACTTGAATTATTTTGCAGCTGTAAAATGGTCACTCTGGCACAAAGTATGTGGCACCACCCTGAAAAATGAGTTCTAAATAATTAAACTGAAAATCAGTCAGAGCAGGTCTCAACAGATCACACTATAATTGCAGCTATTAACTACACATTTTTTACTACAGAATAACTCAGGGTATAAAAGTATAAGAATTCATCTGAATGCTAGAAATACATTTGCAGCCCGAAGCTCCAAAAGACTATACAGTTCAGCCAATCCCAGATATAAGTGATGCACGTTTGCCACCATGGGATCAACCTTACTGGTTGCTGAGGACATGCAGCTTGTACCACCTTCCTGGAATTCAGCTCCATGTGTTCGGTTTCTTCAGTAATTGCACTTACACATCTTTGCATCACAAACCTACTTGTTACTATAATGTTGCTTGCAATTGTTGGCACTCTCAAATTGTGTCTTCACAGCAGAGAACAACTTTCTATCTCTTACCTTAGGATCTTGTGACTGACTTTACTGGAATTATCCTCTCAAAATGCTGTAACTAACAGATATTTTCATCACAAAACTATAAGACTTGCAATGACATTTAGACTCCTTGCATGTATTTAGATGAAAGAAATGCATCTTCAGCCTTTCATTGCTTACGCTAGTCAAACAGACAAGCTTGAAACCTAATACCATAACATTTATCACAGGTGAACCACAAATATCGTCTTAATTTGCTTAAACAACCTGATATTTGAGCATCTAAATGCTAAGCTCAAATGCTAAGCATTCGTGGACCAAGCAGATTTGACAAATGAAGGAATGAGGATGATTTTAATTGATTGGTGTTATTGCTAATGAGGTAAGATGAATGTGCAGCAAAATGAGGTGCAAAAGTTGCAAAAAAGGAGTCACTTATGCTGAAGATCAAAGTCACCATCTTCAGAAAGCTGATTATTCCCTGCCTTTGGAGGAAGGGCATAGGGAATATTACATAAGGAATGTCATTGACATTTGCAGGGAAAAAAACTTTAGAAGAAAAAAAAGCCATTGCAAATATAAGTGTGATCTTTTTTTTCCAAGCTGTTGAAAGAATTGAACATTTTGACAGACTTGTTTCTAATTCTGGAGAAATATACAGTATGTATGTGACTTGAGAATAAGCTGCTGTCTTTGTTTTAAGAAATTTTAATGTATCTTCAGGAAAAGAGGGAGGACATGAAATCTTAAGAAAGCCATATTGGGCACTTAGAAGTGGGGTTTGGTGGGAAGCAGGTTGTTTTGTGCAATGCATTTGGAGAGGGGGATGTTGTTTTAGGTTGTTTGTTTTTCTTAATTAGCAGTAGTAGCATTGTAGTAGCATTGCAGCTCTTGGACTCTATTTATAGTGTGAACAGGCAAAGGAAAAGGGTCATAAATCAAGATTCCATGTCTTTGAAAGCTTCCTCAGCCATCGGTGCTATTTTCTTCACTATGACAAACACAGGAAATATCCCAGTCAACACACACATTTAGCATATAATGTACTGTTAATAAAATGTAGCAGTGATAGATAATTCACCATAATATTAAGTAACTAGGTTATATAATACAAAGATCTTTGGGATTTGCTTCTTTAAACAATGAATATATCTCTGCCATTTTCCCTGTAACGGGTGCATTTTGTACAGGAAATGTCATTAAAAAGACTTAATTGAATGAGATCTAATGAAATCAGAAAAACTTCAAAACACCTCACTGTTTTTCAAATGAGTTAAGTAGTAAGATCAAATAAATACTAAAAAAAAGAAACACTTTTTCATGTTGGTGGTCTATACGATAACTATACGAGAACTGAAAATGTTTTAAATTTCCTTAGTTACAGTATGTTGTCTATGCACGGTTTGCTTCAAGGAAAGGATCCACATAGACAACTTTTAAATATAAAGTTACAGCATTCATCTAAAGTTATAAACAGTGTTAAAAAAACCCTACTCCTATGAAAGCTCATAAGGAATTTTTGTTAAAACAGAGTTAAACAATCCCAGGTTAAGCTACTATGTTCACACTTAAGTAATAGGATCCCCTGTTCACCTAGTTTTTGGATTTCATGCTCACATCATTTGTGTTGTGATAGCAACAGCGTCTCTTAGTATTCAAAGAGAGAAACAAGGCAAATGGAATAGTTAAAAGGTTTGCTATCAAATGTTATCAAAAATTTATTTTTTCAGTGAAGAACATAAAGACATTTTTCTAAGCAAAATGACACAGAGGACATGTTGGAAAAAATATCTTTTAAAACAACAAAAGGAATAGGAAACGCATACACTCATGGACAAAGCAGCCTAAGAAAACTTACAGGAACAGGCCAAGCACCTTTTTAATGCTGTTCGGATTCTACTGCAGTTCTGGAACCTTTATAAATTTGTTGCACAATACCAAAGTCCACTTTGCTGGGTATCTGTATTTTTCACAGTAGTCTCTTGAGTTTCCAAGCCAGTGCACATTTTTCTAATGTCAGTCTATTTTAATAGAAACTGTCCATTGTGAAATGGAGGCACAGAATTGTAGAAATTACATGGAGCTTTAGACATAAGTCTAGAAAAGATTAGAAGATTGTACGTTAACCACGAATACATCCATCTGAGATTGAACCGGGAAAGCTGTTCAAGACTGCTTAAGGCAATGCTTGCATTCACTAAAAAGGATTATGATATTGCCTCCACATTTATCAGGCACTGAAAAAGAACCCTTGTCTGAGGTGGGGAGGTTGGCAGCTGTCAGAGTGTAATTCTGGCTCTGGCAAATGCTTGCCCTGCAATTCAGGTCAATGTGAACAGAATGCAGAAATTTGTAAGCATCTGTTTGTCAACATATTAACAACAGATCATACATACAGGCTGCAGTATCTTCAGCCATTTTATGTCAGTTTAGCTAAGGAGAAAAAAATTTAAAATATGCTGATTTCCAGTTAACTCTTTACCTGCAGCCATACATTCTACATGGTGGCTTATAAGCCTAAGGGTGAAATTCTCAGTTGTTTTGTTTCTAGCTTTACTATTTGGAAACTGTTTTAAAAATACCCAAATAACTATGTTCTTTATTTACAACACCTGGACAAAGTTACTTGTTTCAGAAGAAGGGCCAAATCTAGCTCCAGCATGTAGAAGAAAATGGTGTATCAGGAAACTCCTGATTTAAGCTAAAGGAATCTTTCTAGTGTTCAATCCTGACTTCAGTTCTACTTCCCTGTCATCAGAAGATATGCAATGTATGGCTGTTACTGACCTGACAGAACCTAACTACTCTCATTTCCTTCATCCTCTCTTGGAAGATGTTATCACAGTGTGTTTTTTATCAAGAAAAACAGATTTGGTGCAAGTCCTGTCTTGTGACTGAAGGCTATTACTAGGTACGTAGACTACAAGAAGACTGACAGTCCACCAATTAGGTTCATGCCGAAGCTAACTGTGTGGCATCTGAGAAGAAAGCAGAAAAGTTAATACACAATAATTACCTTGCCCTTAATCTTTCAGGTAACTCAATGAACAGAAAAGGCTGGTCTATCTGAAGTGTAAAAACCAAGTCAGAATTCTGCAAGTTACTTTTAAGCTAATATTCACATTTTTGCCTGTTTTCCCCAGTCTCCAGTGACACTCTCTTGAAAATAACAGTGACAGATCATTCTTCAGATAAAGCCTCCATCCAATCCACTGCACATCCATTTGAAATCCTTAACATCAATGGGCCACAATGTTAAAAATGTTAACACAAACCAACATCTAACTTCTTGTGTCCTGCAGGTTTTGAACGTCTCTGGTATTTATGTATGCAATGCTGAGCAAAAGCACAAAACCAAAACTTGCTCCTCTCAAGGTGGGTACTTGAAACTATGTATGCCAGTTTTAGTCAGAAATTTAAACCTTATGTGAGGACTTAACTAGAGTCAAGAAGAGCAAGAGCTATATGCACCCATTACGCACAAATGAAGTTATAGAAATTGACCTTTATTTAGTAATCAGTTTCTTTAACTTTTTTTTTTTGATACAAAGTGACATTTTCATTTAGTACAGAAAAATCCACGTCAGAACAGTACCTGTCTGTTTGAGTTGTACCACTGGAGTCTACTCTGATCTCAAACTTTAAAAAAACAAACAAACAAAAAAATGAGATAAACAAAAGCCAACTTCTGTCCCTCACCATGAGAAGTACTTGGAGTAGTAATTCATCCATACCATTTCATATTTATTAATTTATATATACAGTATTATAATAGTATGATATAATACTATATAAAACACTATATATATTAGATTATTTTATAGTTCAGAATACTCTATATAGTGTATAGCTATATGAATACTATAAAAAGTATTTTGAACTATAAAATAGCAACTGTAAACCAATTTAAATTTAGGACCAGATCTTTCTTTGAAGAACTGTGCAAGAAGAATCCCTTTTTTTAATTATAAAAGCTGCAAACAGAAGCAATATTACAGCCTGTAGTGTAAAACTAGAAATCCTACATAATGAAATGTTAGAAACAGTGACTGAGAAGCAGTTCTACTCAAATAATATTTTAAAAACAACTAAAATACAGTACCCAGGAAACATGGCACAAGAGACAGAAGAGACAGGTACAAAACCTGTGTTAGGAACACAGAGTCAGAAGTGCAAAAAACCAAAAGGGGAACCAATATAATAGAGTTTGGTACAACAAGTAAATAAGTATTGCAACCAAAACTAAACGATCACTTATTTTTTGACAGTGAAAACACTAACAATTGAGTACCTTTCTAAAGGCTTTTAATCAAAGCCCTAAAACTGTGTCTGCTTTTAAATAAAAACAATCTATGTGAATGCTACACACTGAAGTACAAAGCTTAAGAATTACCCTGCAAAATTGCACCAACATAAGCCTTCCATATTTACAGTATCTAAAAGTGACAGAACACAGCATGCTAGGCCTAGTTTATGACTCTTCCCCACTGCTACTTAATGCAGGCCCAACAACCAAAAATTATTTCTCAACACAAGTTAAGCTTGGATTGTTCAGATACATTATGATGTTTAAATATTAGATTCATGCATAAAACAAGAAACAATATCTTTGACAGACAAGCATTGACAGGATACAAACAGTGGTCTGCCCTGTGTAGGAGTGTACTTCCTTTTGAGCTTACTCCCAAGACGTACCAATTCGATCCCACTTTATTACCTGGTTGTCAAGTCAACAACGTGCTTAGAAATTGTCAAAATTGTAACTAAGAGTCACATTGCGCATAAACTGTCCGCTCATACTCAGAAATTTCACTCCATTTTGGAGAGCTACCTCATTAACTGAAAGGACACAGAGTTAGAACAAAACAAAACAAAAAGACATTCAAGTAAACAGCAAGAACCAAATACTTTGAAAAGGTTTTTGTAAACTTGTCATTCTACAGGGTTCTGCAGCATTGTTAAATTCATTACTCCTGGGCAAGTACACACAGGTTACAACCTCTCGTGACAACCTGTCATGTGTACACCTACGACGTAAGAGACAAGCTCAGTGAAGTAATCTACCCCTTTCCCACATGCCTCATCAGGTCCTTGTGTGTTCAGTGTTATCATTCCCCTTCATGAAACAGAAATCACTTACGGATATCTTTATAAAGACAGAAATGAACAGAGTCTGTTGGATAAAAAGTTAGTTGGTTATTTACATCTGCAAAGTAGTTTCACAGCAAGATAATCTAGAGGGGACCAGCTGGAATCCACAGGACTTTGTTTTGTTCTTGGTCAACAGTTGTCATAATCTGAGTGCAAATGCTTGAAAGGGCTCCTCCCTGGACAATGCCTGGAGAGGAAGAAACACCATACACATATGAGACTGGAACAAACAGTTATGACTAATTACAAAGAGCAGACTACTGCATTTATCTGCAAAGTGTTTATCAACAGATCAGAATTAAGCAACTCAATTCAATATTTGACAGATGGATGACTATTAAAGAAAACCCAAATAAACACAACGAAGAGGTCAAGCATTCAATTCACAGTTTCTTCTGCTAGGTCTCAAAACAGTCCAGGGAAGTCACAGAACTAAGGGATGTAATCAACTAAGACAACTGTTTTGTAAGAGGCCTCCATGTACTATTTTCAGAGGCATCAGGTGGCAAAGTTTAAGTCTAAAGATGGTCAGAACCTGCTATAATAAACTTTCGCTGTTCAACATGTGGTGTTAAGAGTTTTATATTTATGGGGTAATATACATAGAGACTATAGCTGTAGCAACTAGACACTATTTACAAATATTAAAAGTAAATTATGAGGCAGCTCACAGATCGCTGAGCTAAATAAAACAGCAACGGTTGCTACTCCAATCCTTATTGTCAACTACACTTAAGGAACGAAGGGCCAACAGCAAGCAGCTCCATGAAAATCAATTCAAAAGATAAATGAACACCTCTTATTCTGCCCTTGCTAAACATAACAGTCATAAAAAGTAAAATGCCAACACTGACACAGGAGAGGAGAATGTATTGGCTTTAAGACTTAAAAAGTGAGGAACTTCATAACTTGAGAAATATGTCAGCAAAGCCTCTGGCCACAGCTACCACTAATGCTAAAAAAATACCGCAAGTCTTACGCAGCTTAAGGAATAATTTTCCTTTTTCAAAAGACAGAATTTCATGTCACATAAACTAATATTTCACTCTGCAATATATACTACAGTTAACAATGTCAGGTGAGTTTGGACACAGAACACAGTAACTACAAGGTCTATGAAAGGTGACAAATGGCAGGCAAGAAGTGATTCAGATTACACACTGTGCTGCTCATAACTTGGTACAGGAAACAAACCCAACTTGAACGAGTCATTAGTCAAA
This sequence comes from Acropternis orthonyx, assembly GCA_035583155.1. Lineage (NCBI taxonomy): Eukaryota > Metazoa > Chordata > Aves > Passeriformes > Rhinocryptidae > Acropternis > Acropternis orthonyx. Next base: position 12,582,117 of record JAWWEU010000160.1, on the reverse strand, counting down.
AAGTGTACTTCATGAAGTAGTTACAGAGCTCAAGTCAGAGAGTGTGTCCTATAGCTGCATGAGTAAGCTACCACATACACAACATGCCTATCCACAAGCTTATTTTATGCACAACATTGTAACTCCAACAAGCTTAAATGTCAATACAGTTTGAACACCAATCCTCTCTGACTAACAGCATCTGGAAATGTTGATGACATCTGGAGTCCACTGTACTTGGGACTAACAAAGGAAGGCCCTTCTCACATGGCATATGACAAGATACACATAAGACTCTCCTGGAGTGAGTTCCACTTCTACTATCAGGGCAAAATTAAAAGGCCACAAATGACTAAACAAGAAGCAGAAGATAATATGTGGTGATGCAACCCGGCCATGCACACATCCAATTCTGTGAAGGTTTAGTATGTACAATGTAAAAACATTTGTATGGCTATTACAGACAAGTAATTGGTTTTGTTGAGAACCTGTACAGGTTGCACTGAGAGAGCTCTATATTAAACACACCTCCTTTCCCTGTCCTGTACTTGACAGTAATGTCTTAAAAAGTTTCTGTAATGAATCCATTGTTCAGGGGATGAAAAGTTGGATTTTGGCTAATTTAGTGTGTTGGTTTGTTTTTCTTTTTAAGTTTTGTTGCCACACACACCAAGATGCACATAATTTTATTCCACTCTTTTGAATGTATGCGGAACCAAATGAAAATATACTCTGAAATGAGCAGTCTTCAAACACCGTTTTCTTTCTCTGGTAAAATACAGTATTAACCACAAAAAAAGATTCATTTCATACATTTTATAAAGTTAAAAAAGGCTTCTAAAGTTGAATTTAATCATTCCAAATTACAGTACACGCTCGGGCAACCTTGGACAATTTTTTTTGCTTTCTTGAAACATTTAAAGTATGTCTCACAAATATCACACAATCACAGAATGGTTAGGGGGTTGGAAGGCACCACTGGAAATCATCATTTGTTAATTTAAACTACAGGGGTTTTCTGTTGTGTTGTTTGAATTGTACAATTACCAAAAACACCTTATATACCTTACATGATTTAAAACTGTCAGTACTGTGTCAAATTATCTAGACCATACTTCCAATACTACTGGCTATTAATAAAACATTTTCAGAATGTCTTCAGGTTGTAAGATTCATAACACTCAAACCAAAAACATGTAGAAGCAATGAGTAATACTTCTAACTTGACATTTCATCTTCCAGTAAAAGAAAACAACAGAACATGAGTTTGCCAAAAGGGAAGGTAGAATTAAAAAAAATAAAGGGCTCATTGAAGGAACATAGGATCTTTTGAATTGCAGTGTAAATGGGTAAAATTCCCCACTGTGTTCTCAGTGAAAGTTTGATTAAATACTAACCTGTAAAATACTTGCTATACTCTTGTTCTATTTTTTGAGCTGTATCAAATTGTTCTTTGGAATGTTTTTGTGTAACTTTGTCCCTCAGGAAGATTGGGTCTTTTTGCTCTCTGAAAGAAAACCAGAATAACAAAACAAAACAAAACAAACAAATTAAAAAAAAAGGAAAAAAAGAAACACCTTGTATAAGAGTAATGTTTCTTAAGCGGACTTGAAAAGATTCCCTCCAGTTGGGTGAATACAAGAGCTAATTCACCTGCAAGCAGACTCCTAGGCCCAGAGTGCCATCTACTGTGTTCCAGCAGTATCAGCAAAAGCATTATTTCAGTGCTAACAAATTTATTTGCTGTCAGACCAAGACAGTATTCCTTTAAAGTTTCAGACACTGAGAGGTGGTTGAGGAAGCAAGAATATGATTTTTTCCAGTACATATGAACGACATCATCATCTCATATACACATCAGTACTCCCTACACAAAGCTGGGGACAAGTACCACTCTTCTAAGGGGTTGTGAAATATCAAGCATCAAGCAAATAGAGTATTTCTGTTATCATATATATGACACATTTTTGAGATGGCTCTTTTTCTACTATACAAGCTCTTAAAAAAACCCAGAGGAATTTACAAAAAATTATTTTAATTCTGACTAAGGCTTGTAACACTCTCCTCCAAATTTGACTTGGGGTACCCAGTAGGGATTCTTCAACTAGTAAGGTCATATAGATAGGAAGTGAAACAATATAAACATGGTTTCTTATAGCAGTGTAATCAGCCCAATTTTATTCTATAAATAATTCTAAAAAAATTACTAAACTAATTATAATTGCTGCGGAGCATTTCAGAGAATGCCAAGAGAAGCTGTGGTATATCAGAAAGGCTTTTTGGAAAAATCTTTGGTGCTTGCAACAGGCAGAGACAATGTACCCCTGCAACTTATACTGATGAGTGCTAGAAATCCTTGCTTGTCTAATTCAATCACTCTCTGTCACTATACAAAAAAAGGAAATAGCTGTAATGGTCACCATTCCATTTCCAATGGGGGTTTAGACATGACAGTTCCATTTATCATTCAAATGCACAATCCTACAGTGATAATGAAACATCTCATGCTCTGTCTTGCTTCTACTTTAAAGTGGTGATACTTATCTTCTTTATTAAGTAGATAGTATCCAAATTTACCTACAGATCAAGAGAATAAGAATTTTAAAAATTAAGATAGCCCAAGTATAAGATGTCTTAGCAAAAGTGTTTCTTAATATTCATGTTGGGATATTATGCCACTTCTTACCAAACCAATCTATCAAAACATGTGAAGGTTTACTCAGACATCAAGGGAGGGACTTGGGTTTGTAACTTCTGTGTTCTGTTCCTGACTATATTAAAGCAGGAAATTCACAATTACTAAAAGAACACGGCCTGAGAAGACCACAGTACATACACTGTGTGGCAAAAGGGGGCTACCCTTGCATTTCTCACACTGGAGAATAAGGGTGGAAAAGCTCAGGTTATGAATTAATTGGCACTGCATCCATACTCTCGGCCCTGCTGAGGATGAAGAACAGGTCTTTGTCATAGTCACCACCTAATCCTCAATGGATCTCATCCATATCTGCCTTACAGTTTACTACAAAAGTGAGCAGGAAAGATCTGAGTGCCTCCTGGAGTTTAGTCTACATGGATTTCTTTTTAAGATTCAGAAATGGAGTTAAGACCATATACCTCACGGTGCTTTTTATGAGGATTCATTTCCCCCTTTTAAAGAGATTTAAGATGACTAGGATGAAATAAACAATAACGGTAAAACAAGCTTATTTTAAGCCAGAATAAACATCCCTGAACTATACCCCTCACAGACTTACTTGATTTGTTTAGCATTTTTGTAGCGAATAAAAATTACAATAGGGTAGATATGAACACTGTGGAGCCGTTCGATGGCATGAGGAGCGATGTCAAGCAGACAATGACAATCCTAAGATCAAATGTAAATGCAAAACACTCATTCAGTTAAAGAGCACAAGCACACATGCAAATCCCCCATTTCTTCCCCTACTTAAATCATAGCACCCCCACATAATTTTGCTATACATTGAGCATTTTGGTGCTACCGAGCAATTTGTACCCAAAAGATTTATAACAAAAGACAGAAGATGAAAAACTGCAAGAAATTCCATTCCTAGTACCAAAAGCATGCACTGATAGAAAAAAAAAAAACTACTTGAAGAACTAATGAAATGAAAACTCAAATTGAAATATATGCAATAGATTTTATCAAGTTTAAATATTCCTATTAATTTTCTCTTTCAGAAATCATAAGCAAACACAAGTGTTAATAGGACTTTCCGTGTGGTTTGACTGAAAACTGTAAGCAATGTGCAGACTTTAAGTAACATCTGTCTCCAGGATTATTATGATGTTTATGTTCTGTATGACTGCCTTAAATGGAATAGTTAAAAAAAAATAAAAATCCTTGGGTTTGGGGGGTAGAGAGTGGAATTTAAGACAGTGATTTCTGACTTTATTTAATAATACTGTAGAAGAATACAGACATTTCTAGTTTCTATAAAGCTGAGTTTGCATAAAATAATCTTTTAGCTGTTACATGCCAAAGTAAGGTACGTTTTATTTTATTCAGCAGCCTGGAGAACAATTCTCTGCATGTCTTAAAGGATGGCAATACTAACATAATTTCCACTCCCCAGCACAATATGACTTCGTATTGTAAGCTGTAGAAAGACCTAGAGCATTAAAATTGACTCACCTTTTCTGTTATCTCTTTTATCGAAGCTACAGTTGTCACATCAAAATGTCCACTCCTCCGTTTGTAATCAATGAACAGACAATCCTTCACACCTCGTTCAATGGCTTGCTGGGAAGCTTTCATAACCTCTGTTTCACAGAACCAGAAGAGATCCACTTTCATTACTATTTCTTAGGCATAGAATAAAGCTAAGAAAAACAGTGTCTGCAAATTCAGATTCTTGGGGTTTTATCCATATTTGGTTTATCATTCAGTTACTTTATATAGATGTTACTATCAGGTATTCTAAGCCTGAATAAATTGGTTGTATTTGCAGACTTACCAAGTGGACACCTGCAAAATTTTCCAGGGGATTCTTTGACCAACATGTCCTTCACAGCATCAAGTAAAGGTCCTAGAATAAGGACAGGCCTAGGAGACGTACAGTCCACTTTCTGGACACGCTGGTATGCCAAACTTGCAGAATCTACACAGACAGAAGAAATTTACTTGTAAAAGTATAAATTATTTCCCTGGCATTCCTTAAATAAGCGTAAACACCCTAACAGTAATTATGAGAACAACTCCTTTACAAGGGCTAAGAGCCTTGACAAGAACAAAAAATGTTCAGTCATTATTGCAATTTTTCCACTTGACAGCTTAAAATAGACATTTTTCTAATTGAACCTAGTGTTCAATTAGAAAAACTGAACTACCCACCTTCACACAGACTTTAAAACCAATCATCCTGAAAAGCGTAAACAATACACAATATTGGGTGTCTCTGGCTTGATTTGTTGAGCTCTTACAAGGAAGTAAGCATTGTAATCAACATGATTTTTATAAAGGAGTGAAGAAAGAGAAGTGAAGATTTTTTGAGTGGTGTGCAGGATTTCTGTCTAGACTAAGCAACCTGGACAGAAATTAAATAGTTGAAAGAAAGATCAAAAACATGCATAAAAAATAATCTCCCTCTCCAAATGAAGTAGTAATGCCAATAGGTCTAGGAATAAATTACCAAGAAATTAATGTGAAACACTCTAGCTCATAATTTAATACAAAACCAGTTGTTATTAGAAGTAATAATCACCATTTGTATTCAGAGCAATCAGAAAGTAACACTATTTGTTGTGTTGTGCTGTAGTTGATTAAAAATGAAAGAGAAGAAAAGGCAATCCTCTCCCAAGTATAACAAAGGTACTTGCCATCCAAGAAAGGAATTGAGTCTGTACTGATTGTATCAAGAGCCAGTAAATCTTTTCCATCTTTGGAGCCACTGCGCTTGTGTTTATGCTTTCTTCTGAAGAATGACCTCCGTGCTGCTGCTGATAATGTCTTAGATGAACTGTTTTCATCTTTAGTCTCAGACATGCTGTGTCTCCTATAGAATTCCTGATCCATCCTATAATGAGACAGATGCAATGGTTGGTATTTAAACTTACCTTAAATTTATTTTGACAGTATCACTGCTGCTTTTGGGACACGCTTGAAATGCTTGTCTCAAGCCTTTGCCTGAGTATCATGACAGAAAATTAATCCAAAACAAACAATACCATAAATCAAATAAGCATCTTAAAACTTCACACTACCATAATTTCCTCAGAATTCTTATAAATAGCAGCATGGCACAAAGGGTGATCACACTGACAGACAGGGTAAAATTCTCAAAGGAAGAAGTGGCAGGATGTACCTACACAGTCTTATAACATTGCTGTCCACACATAACTAAAAACACTGATATGTCCCAAGAATGACAGTGATAACCTGGAATCCAAGGACATTTTTGCTGTAGTTACTATCAGGTTTGTTACTGGAATTATATATCACAATATTGAATCACAGAATCACAGAACTAAAGAATATGCTGAGTTGAAAGGGACCCATCAGGATCACTGCGTCCAACACCTGTCCCTGCACAAGACACCCCAAGAATCACCATGTACCTGACAGCATTGTCCCAGTGCTTCTTGAACTCTGGCAGGCTTGATGCTGTGATCACTTCCCTGGAAGCCTGTTCCAACGCCCAACCATCCTCTGGGTGAAGAACCTCTTCCTGATATCCAACCTAAACTGCCCCTGACACAACTTCAGGCCATTCCCTCAGGTCCTGGCACTGGTCACCACAGAGAAGAGATCAGTCCCTGCCCTTCCTCTTTCCCTCATGAGGAAGTTGTAACTGCAATAAGGTCTCCCCTCAGTCTCTTCTTCTCCAGCTGAACAGACCAAGTGACCTCAGTCACTCCTCATACGGCTTCCCCTTCAGGCCCTTCCCCATCTTACTTGCCCTCCTTTGGACGCTCTCCGATAGTTTAATGCCTTTCTTATATTGAGGTGCCCCAAACTGCACACAATATTCAAGACGAAGCCGCCCCAGTGCAGAGCAGAGCAGGACAATCACCTTGCTTGACTGGCTGGGGATGCTGTGCTTAACACACCTCAGGACATTGACATTTGAGTTTACTATTTAGTAGCATTTAAAAACACTTGATAGAGCAATATATTTAATTCAGTATTATTAAAATATGTATCCCTAAAAAGACTTGTCTAAGAATTACCATCTCCCAGAAATAACAGAAGTAAACAAGTATTTTATATCACATCTCACTAATCAGACTTTGAAAAGCAAGTACTTTTTAAAGATAAAAACTGCAAACGAGATCACTTACATATATTTACTTGGAATCTGTCCTCTTTCCAGCTTCTGAGCATTCTCATCTAGCTGCCAAGCCATCCAGCAACCAAAATTTCCCTGTGGTAGAGTGTCATCCACATATAAAATGTCATCCTTCTTAAAGCTTAAATCCTGTTCCACCTCTGCCAGACGGTCATATAGTGCTCTGGAAAGGAAGACATAAATAGCATCTGCAACTGGGGAAGAACACACATACCTTTTCTGAAAAGTTAACAGATTAGTGGCACGCTCTACATTTCAAGAACAGACAAGTCTGCAGCAAAACATGCAGACTTACTATACTACAGATTGTGTCCTTGCTATCAGAGACTAGCTAGAACAACTGAATAAACTCCAAATTTAAAAATACGTGGCAAAACTGATGTACTAATTATCTCATGGTGGTCAGCATATTAGCCTAGCAACCTTATGCTGCCATTACCAGTCATGCTTAAATACCTGATGTAGAATCCATCTCCAGGAAGCTCTTTTATTTTATTAAACTCTTCTATTCTGTACTGAGTCTTAATTTTGATGTTTTCTCCAGGCTTCAACATTTCAAGATAAGCTTCCTCAGCTGTTTTATTTCGCATATCAATGGACCCGTACTGTAGAACACAAAACAGAAACCTTTGGGTGTGAAATTGTATCTTAACAAGCAATAGAACTAGGTGAGCTTGAAAAGCAAGCAAGATGAGTTTGTTTTTCTCACTGATAGGTTCTATATACAAGTAAATCTTGTCACTTAACTCTAGTACTGTTTGCACCTTAGGATGTCTAGCAGCAGACTGAGACACTGGAAAACAAAAAAGTCAAGTGTATACAGAAGACATGCATAGTGGGAGAGCCTGCACTTCTTGGAAAAGTTTTCCAAGTGTAAGCTGAGAATCATAAAGTTCACACTGAAAAGTATTTAGTATTTTTAGGGAAAGCAAGTGGTCTGAAGGAAGTCATAAACATGACCCCAAAGCAAAATCTCTATTTGGGTACTAGAGGTGCACTGGGAGAGTCTCAGTACTCAGCTGCATCTGAAAAGCTCATAAATACATATGTATTTATCATCTTAACAGTCCCGACAGGTAAATAAATATTCTCATTTCACATACAGAAAGCAGAGTCAAAGACACATTACATAGTTTTCCCTAAACTCTCATTAGAATTTCACAGTGATAAGACCAATATTGTCCTCTGTTTTGCAGTATCTTTCATATCCTTGCCTTTCCCCTACAGCAATTGGATTCAAAGATTCTTATCTAGATGAAGGGAGGAGGTGTTTGTAATTGCAAGTGGACATACTGGAGTCCTTCAAACTTTGGGCATCTTGTGCTATCAAAAGTGATAATTCTCCACATCCTCATCATCTGGGCTTGTTATGTGTTGCAGCCAAAATTTAGGTTATGCATTCCCACCATGCTTAACTGGGTTTTGTGGCAGGAACTCAAGATTCACAGAACATTTCCCACTGGACAGCACTTGGTACCTTTATACCACTTTACTGGCACTCTTTATCTCATCTCAGCCATCTTGTCAGTATGCTGCAGACTTTTCTTAAGAGCTTACCTCAAGTATCATGTCACCCAAGACTAGTCCATCAGGTCCTTTTGCTGGGCTATCATCATCTACATCTGAGACAAATATTCCATAGAGGTTTCCACCACATATCTGGATCCCAAGATCGACTTGGGATTTTTTAACAACAACAGTTCTAGGTTCAGGGGTCCTTTTGTTTGTGTCCACAGGGCCCCTTTTGACAGAAAGAAATCACGTGTACCAGAATTAAAAAACCTGCATTGCATACAATCAACAAGCCATCTGAAGAATATATATTTACATAAATATTACTCAGAATAATTCACCTACAGGCACAGTCTTATATGACAAACCTTCTGAACTAAAACAAGCTTGTAGTAAACTTTATTCCCTCCTTACAGACCCCCATCTTTCAGAAACTGTCTGAAAACATGTACTTTTATCCTGGTGTCCACTTACCTTGTCTACTGACTTATCTCAATGAGACACAGCATTTTCAGAAGTAAACCTTGTTTTTTAATACCCTCCACATCCATCCTGACCATTTATTTTCCTTTAAGACAAATGTTTTACTCTCTACCTTAAGGAATTTCGGGGACTTGTAGTTGGAGTGGTTTGTTTGGATGGCGGTGTCATTGTTCCTTCATCCTGTTCACTCACAGTATCGATTACAGAATGATTGTCAGGTGTTGCAGCTCCACTGCCTTGAGGGGTGGAATGATTACTCACAGGTTCTAGGCGAGAGCTATGAGGTGGGGGAAAAAAAAAAAAAAAAAGAATAAAGACTGGGGGTTAATGCCAAATATTTTCCACTCAAAAGTTGAATTTGGCTGTAAATCAATTTTATATTAAGGGTAAAAAACCCCAAACCAGCTTGCCAAATAACATATTCACTGTAAGTCTAAGAGAAAGATAGAGCTCTGTTTTGAAGTGTGATCATGCATAGAAACAGGATGGGTAATTTCACTAGGTCATATGCCTTCTCTAATTAGCTTTCAGAAATTCCAGTTATGAAGAGTGAAAAAGATGTGAAGTACTACAAGCTCATAATTCAAGGAAGAAGTAATCTTTGGTTTTAGTTTAGTATATTTAAGGATTATGCCCAAATAAAAGAGAAAATATAGTTAGATGCATCAAGCATTTTACTTCTGTTTTTCACAGGCATGTATTCACACATTACTTTTCTAAACAATTACAGTTCTCAGGAGCAAAAATGTGCTTATGTTTGCAAATATATTACACGTGCAGAAGTTGGCTACTGCCTAAATAATTGTGTGCACAGGAGAGTTCTCTTTTTTCCAAGTCTAGCCAGCCTTACCTTGACCGTGAATGATTGCCAAGCTGATACATATGGGGGTTATACTGAGCCAGAATAGTGATCGTGTCGCACTGCTGTCCAATGATTAGTCGAGCCTGTTGCTCTGTAGCATTTCTCAAATTTATTCCATTAAACTACAGAAAAATGCACAAACCAAGATGTCAAGTTTTCTAATGAAAATTACAAAATCATTCTTTCATTGTCCTACTTAGTTTAATGTCTAAATGCTGACTTATTTCCACCGGAGTAAACAGGAGGATGAAAATGTTGATATGCAGTGATTCCTAGGGTTTACTCCTTGGAAGGAATCACCATAATTTTAAAACGTTTGGTGACCTGACCATGAGTTTAACAATCTTTTCACTGTTAAAGGGCGTATGTATTCTGAATTGTGCCATAATTTCCTATCACTGATTAAAAGGAAGTTGATTCAGATCATGAATATGAGTAAATTCAGAATTTAAAGATAAATTCAGATCTACTCGGGCCTATTTTACTATCATAAATGCACTGTGCAACAGAAGATGCTTTAACATCATCTAACATCTACAAAGCAGTTCTGTACTTTACAAAATGCTACTCTACTCCATGTGTTTATCTAATACTGTAGGCAAAAACATGACTGAGCTCACCTTAGTTTTTAACCAAGTATCTCAGCTAAGGATAAGGCACAGCAACAGTGGCATGAAAGTGAGTAAAAGCCAGGTGCCTGAATACTTACTCACCTTACCTGGCAGAGTATGGTGTTGGGACTATATTGTTTTAAGTATTGAAACTAGCCACCTTAAAATTTGATTATATCTATATAAGATGGAATGTAGATCTACCAACAAAAGCTGTTATTTTTATGATAAAGCCCGAAAAAAGTCACAACAATCACAATTATGGAATATTACAATAAGGAGTACTGTTTTCTACATCTCACAGTGCACAAGCTTTCACAACATAGTGTTTTGGGGGAGACTATTGTTATGGCTGCAATCATACAAATTGATTCATTAAGCCACAGGAATAGTAAGTAAACAATTACCTCTAGCAATTGATCACCATACTCAAGGCCAGCTTGATGGGCAATGCTCCCAGCTGTTACTTTAGAAACAAATATTCCACCATTTTCTCCGCTCACAATGGAAATCCCTAGTGGCTCAGAACCCTTCTGCACTTTAACATGACGTGGCTCTTCCATGTAGGGCCTTTTAGAGGAGATAGTGAAAACTGATTTGGAAAAAACTGCACTTGAACCATCACAATGTCAAAGTTACATGCAATACTTTATACCTGTCTGAACTGTAATAATAAAACATGTTTAAACAGCTACTTAAAAATAGCTTAAATGCATTCCTTTAACACCATGCAATGTACAGTGGCAGAATTAAATGTATACCAGGTACATGACTGCTGTAAAAATCATGGTTAATATGAATTATAAATGGTATGGTCATGAAATTGGTAGGAAGAAGCTTCCAGATGCATATTATATGAAAGCAATTGAACCACTGTATATAGTATGTCATTTACAAACCATGTTCCAGAAAGGTATGTTACAAATACAAATGCTGGGAGTCTTCATTGCCAGTGAAAATAAACATAATGAATAATAAGGTGATAAACCAAAGGACAACAATGCACAATTATTATATTTCATATTTGTATGCTGGGAAACATAAATTAGTAACGAAAACTAAGCAGTTGCAAACTCAAGCCATTAAGACAGCGGTTTGCATGGTAGCATTACAATTACCATGCAAATTCTCCTTAGGGCAATTATCCAAACATGTAAAAAAAAGCACAAAGTGCGCAATACTGCTCGAGAAGGACAACCTTAGATCAGGCCAACCTCAAACTCCTTAGTGATGAGAACCTAGGCCTAGGAGCCAGAGGGATTCTCAGAAAAGACCTATTACGGAACAGATATCTGAAAGATGTAGAAGATTTGAGAAGACAAGAACACTTAAAACAAGACAAACAGTAGTAAGACACTAGTTAAAGTATAACAAGAAAATGGCTTATACAAAAGAAAACCCTGGAACATTCCCCTTTCCTCCCCACATATGCAGAATGTATCCACCTGTACAGGAATGGTCCATTCATGCTGTGTATAAACAATAGCCTTCTAAAAAGTCCTAGTTTATACTACTAGAACTTCATAATGTCTACACAGCAAGAGGCATCACCAGATATTAACAGTTGAGCTCACTGTGAATGAAACAGCTTGGGTACCATGTGTAGTGTATTTTTTATTTTAATACCACTATACTGCATTTGACATGCATTAATTTGAATATTCTCTTTCCCAATGATTCATTATATCATATAGAAATTCTCTAAATTGTGCCAACTGCTTAAACTATTTTATTGTGTTGTTCAGAGACTGTAAGAGTTAACTGGACTTCACTCCTTTCCACTAAACTGAGCCAGGCTGAGGAAACGTACTTTTCAGAAGAGTAGGATGTGGGGCTGGGGGCAGAGGAAAGGCAATACTGTTTCATAATTATGCATATTGCCACAGTCTTTAAAGGTATGTATTGGGTAGCTTTCTACAGCAGAGGCATAATAGTGTGCCAGCCTATTAAAGCATGTAAGACAGAATCTGACTGCTGAAATGAATGCAACTCTGGAACACAGTTGTCTGCCATCATTGCAACTGGTAATGTCCTCAGCACTTGTCCATCAATGTAGTGAAGCTAAGATTTACTTATTATTGCAGTTCACACTTTTTGCATGTAGCCTAAACTAACGAAACTCCAGTAACTCCCAGAAAACTAAAATTTATTAATTTATTCTTTTCACTCATTATGAGCATGTAAGCCATGATGTTGTTACATGAAGCTTCTTAACATCACAAAATTTATCAAGGCATACTATCTCATTAAAAACTAAAATTACGTATTTCCTAAGTTTTTTATTCTACATTTCTGCTTTTCCATCTACCACATCATTTTCAATTTGTTTGTTTTGAATTGGAATAAGAAAGAATCAGACCTATACACTTTCATAGGATCCTATGTTAGAAGTCTAGTAAATACAAAATGAAAGATAACTATGCAAGTAGTAGAGAATCAATAATAAAGTTAAAAAGAATGATAACATTAAAAAGGTGTTTTACATGATAAGCAGTGATATTAAAACTAAATGAACCACTCTTCTATAAAATTCAGACCACCTGCCAGAATCACTAAACACTGATTAAAGTCTTAACTGATCAGATATTTTAACTTTCTTTTACATTAAAATCAACAGAACAAACAGAAACATTGATTTTATTTTTTTTTAATCTGTAATATTATTAATTTTATCTGGGGAAAGGCCAAGTGAGTTATTTGTATTTTGTGGTGAACAGAAAGACTGCAAAAGAAAAAAATAATTTAAAATGCTATCTAAGCATCTTCAAACATTTTTTTAGGTTTAAGTATTTACTTTCCTAAGTTGATCGTGTTTATTAGGTTTTTTGTTTTGGTTTGGGGGATTTTTTAAACACAAAAACAAACCTTAGAATTACACTCTTTTTAGAAAGTCAATCCAGACCATGGTTTATACATAAGTACGGCAAGAGCAAAGGGCTTGGGACCTGGAACTTCAATCATATGATCAGCATTAACCAAAATTGTTATTTTTCAGAGATTAGAACACATATCTTGTGCTCAAAGACACAAATATAAAAGGGTGTCAAAATCCCAGCTTGTTCAGCTAAACACTAATCATTAGTCATGTGAAAGAGAAAAGACCTTCTGACTTTGAATTTGCAAGTGACAATTAGAGAAACATTTATACAAGAACACACATTGAGTACATGTAGTAAAAAGTCACACTGAAGTAAGAAAGAATGAATATTCACAAAAACCTCTTTACACTGCCTTTCAAAGAAACAACGTCCTTTGTACATAAGACATTCTAGAATTACTACAATAACTTAATCACAAATTCTTTAAACAAGACAAAAGTTTCATGTAACATTTTACGCGTAACTTTTTATTACTACCAGAAAAATTAGAATACAGAAAAGCCCTACTACTGTATCACTCACATTTTTTATGGTCAGTGCTTTTACATAAATTACGTATACAACGGGGTCTTGAAGTCCGTATAAATGCAATCTATTCCAACACATCACAGCCCCTTTACACTGTCGGAATGGCATTCAGTTGCCTTACTATAAATAAAAGTCTGATCCAAATTTGTGTCTTACTATTCTATGCTTGGAATTCCTGCAAACTTTTTCCTATATTCAGTTTAACCAGGTCATGATAAAATCAAAACAGAAGTCCAAGACTGATACCATAAACAATATACCTTGAAAATATTCATCATAAGATATAGGAAATCATTAAAACACAAAGCACATCTTTTTAAGAAAGCTATCACATCAGATTCAAAATCTGCAAGCAGCTATACATGTACTTAATGCTACTACTAGCAGTGGTCCAGGTACAGCCAAAGGGATCAGTGAAGGTAGTCAAATTGCATCTGTACATATGGATACATTTTTCCACAGTTATGCCCTTAATTTCTCATGTTATCTGGCTATATCGAATCAAGGCACAGTGGCTAGAGCACTTGTTCTGCAATGCTAAGGCACCTGATATTTAGCCATCAGACATTACTAGGTCTTAATTTTGTTTACATTTCCAGAGTACAGAATGAGGGTATCACAAACAAGCATCTGAGGTAGTTGAGCTGAAGGGACATATTCCAATTTAGACATGGAGGAAACAAAGCCTTTATGAAATCACATATTTTTAAATTCCACAAAAAGATTTCTTACATACTTTATAAAGAAATTTCCTCAGACACATTTGTATTAAAAACAAAACCAAAAAACGTGGGGACCTTACCTATCTTTTCTACGTTCTCCAATAGATACTGGGCTAATGGAAATCCTAGGTAACGTAGAAAGGGAGTTCTGAGACTGGCTGCTGGCGAAGGAAGATGTTTCCAAGTTAAGAGGTGACTGGGGAGGAGTAATTAAGCTGGGACTGCTACATTCAGAGTGTGACAAGGAGCCTAAGAAAAGTCAAGAGTTGAGTTTTAGTATGCTGCATCTGTCATAGCTTGCAGATCTACATAGACACAGTGAAAGACACCACACCCATCTGAGACAAGAAAGAGGACTGACTGTTCACTAGCTCTATTAGTCATGTAAAGCGCTTAGGGAGACCAAGTAACCAATTTCACACAGTGCAAACATACTGTCCTTAATGACTATATGTTAAATCTGTCCTCTCTAAGTGTGCACACAACTACTGTCATCCTTAAAAGGAGACAAGGTTACAGACAAGCTACACCATAAGCATGTCTGAAAAGACTTAGCAATGCAAAGTCAAGGAAAAATAGTAAAAAACAGGAAAGAAGAAATAAAACAAAAATGTAATATGTAGGGGTTTTTTCAAATAAAATATTTATGTGCAGCCCTTCCCTTTGCATAGGAGACGTATTATTGAAAAAAAGAACAGAACCCCAGGATGAATCATACATAGAGACAGGAAAGCTCTGAAATTTCAAACAAGCTTGGCATGACTTTGCTTGCATCTTTACCCTGGTTGTACTCTCCGTAAGTAATCCACTTAACAAATGCCCTGGCAGTTTGCTTCCTTTAAAAAGCTACAGAAAATAAATCTCAAATTACTAATTACAAATGAAAGCCATTTTTAAGATTTGTATTTGACCAGTTGGGAAAACACTGCATACAATACATTAAGACTACAGAACATTTGAGCAATGATGGCAGTGAAGAACTGCCTATTGCTGTCAGCAAACTCTTAACTGTACAGCACTCCAACAACTATTTGTCTCTTTAGATATGCCTCCACCAAGCAGTTTTGAGTGAAGTACTAAAATATTTTCACTGTATTTCAAAATATAATTTACAGTCAGTGATACAACAGTAAGAAAACAATATATTTAAAGAATGAAAAAAAATGCAGGTCATCTCACTATTAAAACTTTCAAGGCATCATTCTAGAAGAAACTGAAACTATGAAACATATAGCAGTGCTGATTCTTACTTTTTGCCTGTGCTTTAACTTGGTGTCATTTACTTGAGACAAAATTTCATTAGAAAGTTTTTTTTTTTAATGTTCCTGTGGGAAAAAGCAGATTTTGTAACCTTAATCAAACTGCCATATCTAGATTTTAGTGCAACCTGATCTATCAACTGCAAAGGCCCTGTATTGGTAATACTGAAAACAGTATGACTGAAATTACTAATGAAATAATTCACCTCTGTCAGAGCCCATCATGGACCTTGGATATCTTGGTGTTAAAGGAATCTTAATTCTTTCTGTTCTGTATTGCAAGTTACTTGAAGAACCTATTTTTTAAAACAAGGAAACATTAAAATAACGAAGTAAAAGTGAATACATTAAACAAAAAAGTACATTTAGATTCTACTTCTTCAATGAGTATTAAAATGGCCTAAATGAACAAGGCAAAAGCCTCGATGATTACCCTCGAAATCACGAATATCATATTTCTAGCAAATTATCTTGATTACACAGTCAGTATAAACAGAGCACAATGCAGCTATACAGTATATAAGCACTGTTTGGTTTTTTTAGGAAAAAATATTTTGAGTACTTTCCTATCAAATGAAACTTAACATGAAGTCCAAGCAAGAATCTAACATCTCTGTTTACTGAGAATCCATTTCCAAAAGGCATTTAATTATTCTGATTACATTCTGCTTGGATGAATACATAATCATTGATATTGGTTGAAACCATTATGCCCCTTTTTGCTGTGGTTACAAAGCCACCATGTTCTATTCAAATGCAACTGCCAGTCACTGATGGAACACAGGAACACAAACATGCACCAAAAACCTCAGTTATTACACAATTTAAAATTTAAATAAATCCAAAGTGTTACAATGTCATTGCTACAAAGCATGCATTTGCTTTGGTATCATTAGGCTAGGCATAACAATTTTACATGTCAATCAGCTAAACATTAGCATAATTTGTCTTCCAACAATACAATTTACATTAGGCCATTAGTCATCCCTGAGTTTTTCTTTAGGGGGCTCTCTCGTTTTCTTTTCTTCTTTCCACCTCACTGAACCTCAACCTTTGGCTGTGCCTCCCATCTCTCTAAGGGTAGTTTCAAAGGGTAACAGGCACGGAAAGGAGAATCACACACACACACACACACAGAGCATTTCAAAGAGACTGTAAAGAACTACTTAAAACACAGCTACTTCCAGGGAACACTTTTAGTCATAAACCCATAAGAAATGACAAAAAGGAACACAGGATGCCAGTAGGCTTTGCTAGCTATGAAAATCCCACAACATGGGTACTTAAGAAATTTTCCATTTATTATTTGTCTCCAGTGTATAGGGGTCCCACAGGAAACAAATCAGAAAAGCTAGTTACCAAGCCTGGCACTAGATGGTAATGAATTTGAGCCATGAGATGCTCTTGTACGTGAGTTTTCAGAGTAGTCATTGGAGTGTTTATGACTCAGGTCCAAACTCAGGCGGCCTTGATGCTGGGAACTACATCAAAAGAAAAGGAGAATAGTGCAACAGTTAGAACTGGGCAAAGAACCTCAGCAAATACCAACCTGCCAACAAAAAATTTTGGTTAGCCCCATGCTACTGAATAAAATGAATGCTTCTCTCCTTCCCACTTCCCCATTGTCCCATCATTTTATGAATTAAGAGAAGTCAGAGAAAAAATAGCCTGAAGTACTATAAAAAGGAGGAAAGCTTTGATTGCTTTGGCAAGGACAAGAAAAAAAATACTAGAAAGTAGTTAATTAAAAAACTTAGTTTCCTCAGTTAACTAAAAAACTTTGTCAGTATCAGTCATTGGGGTCAGTGGGGGAGAGGGAAACCTAATCCACCAGTTACTTGTAACACGAAACAACTGGCACATCACTTATATGCAATAATGGTTTTGAGAATCCTGGATCAAAATAACACACAACAACATTGTGTTTCAATCTGCACTGTACCAAACTACCAGAAGCCATTCCATCCTAATGAAAACAAAATGTTAAGGAGATACATATTTCAAAACACCTCGGATGCAGATGCTGATGACATATTTGGCTGGCAACTGATGGGCAGTTACTGGTGTGAACTCTATGGCTCCAGGCAGTATAGATCGGATTTCTCATGACAGCAGTCACTGCAGGGCAGGGTGCTAAGCTTCTTGGTACCGTCCCTGCTTAAGATCATAAAAGCACATTCTTACCAACATTGTTAGTGTATATATGCTTTTGTAATTACATATTCTAACATTTCTATGTATGATAAATAAACATATTAGCATACAAATACATTATTAAGCACCGTATGACACCTTTTAGATAATTCATGCATGTTTAAAATCTGGTTTATAATTTTGTAATGAGTCATGAATAAAGTGCATTATATTACCAAAAATGAAGCCATTCACAGTGTATCATTTTAACATGCACTGGTAAATAAAAGATTTTCTCTTTTTTTTCAAGTATCGAAGTTTTTTACACAGCAACAAAAATTCTGCATTTCTCTGTGAATAATCACCTGACTGGCACACAAGTTTTTATTTGATACTTGAACTGACTGCAGTTAAAATTAGTCTGGTTCCTCTCTTCTGTTGCCTCAAAGACTCACTCTACTGTGACTTTAAATTCTATTATTTCAGTACTTATGTATTAAACTTACTACTCAAACTGTTCTTTCAAGTACACTCATCCTTCAGTACTCAACCAAAGTCTTTCTTAAGGTCTCCTCTTAAATGAGTCGGTAGCATGGAATACAACAGCAAAAACTTGTTCTCACTTCAAGACAGACTCATACTGTCTAACGTGGGTCTCAGTTCTGGTGCAAAGGTATCATGCTAAGATAAAGGTCAACTAAAAGGTTAGAAATAGTACCTTTTAATAATTTTTCTACTATCATTAAGAGAGAGAGAAAATGAGACAAAAGAGTAAAAGAAATCAAAGTAGAGCAAAAGCTTCTGGATCTGAGCTATTTTTGAGCATGTCTTTATACTCTGAAAACTGACTGGGACACCATGGTTTGAAGTAGTCCATTGTTCCTGATACACAAATTATTACCTTCATGGTCTCCAGTAAGAATAATATCCTTCGTAATTTCTAGAACTTGCAGGAGTTTAGGGCCTTACAAGAATGGAGGGTAAAGTCATAAAATTGTCTTGATTTGAAGATTAATATGCAACTGCAGAAAACTGAAATCTTAGACTAGACACTAAAGACTGAGCAATTCATCAAATGCTTCTTGACTAGTTCAAAGCAACACTAGTACATTGTATCTTGATTACCTCCTTAAGCACTCCATTTAGTCAGTGCCAATTCAAAACCTGTTAATGCCAACTTCAATACCAACAACTGTTTGATCAACTGAAACAACTGTTTTCTATTCCACCTGATTATATTGATACATATTGCACTGCTTCAGTATCTCAGTATCTCAAACACACTCACAGTGAACCTTTCATTTAGGTTAAGATTGGGCACTCAACTTCAGATATCCCAAGTATTGGATTTCCAATAGGCAGAACTTGGTATGTTGTACTTCCTGAATATCAGATCTTTTTCCTTGGAAGTACTTCAGAAATTAAGCAGCTCAAGTCTGGGACACCCCCATTTACTGTTCACCTTCAAAAACACTGGGAATCTTACTTGTCTCTCTAATGGATAGGTTACACCTTGTTCTCCACTAATGTACTGAAAACTTCTTTGCACAGAAACTGATGAAACACAAATCCTTTAGCCAAAAGTTGCTCAGCTTCCTTAGTAGTTCTTAAACAGGATTTACTTCTTTACAGTCCAAAAGATGAGCAGACCATGTTCAGACTAAAATAGATCATGGAAATACATTTTGTGAATCATGTTTCTTCTGCATTTATCATGAATAATCCCCAACATTATCCAATATGGCTAAGTCCCTTGGGGCGTTCCAAGAAAGTAGTTAGGAGTTCTGCCACTCACCTGCTGACATGCCACTGGTGTATAAGGCAGGAGGCACAAAGCCATCGCTGTGCCTAGCAGAACGTTTTGGTGAATATGGTGCCCACTCCTGTAGCTCTGGAGACAGATGTTCCTCACTAGCTGGAGCATATTTCTGCACCTGCAAGAACACAGAAATTTGATTACAGGAAGCTGGAGATTCAGAAGAATAAAATGGCCAAATTGTGAAGACAACAAGCAACATCAAACTTTCTAGTATCTGTTCCAGAATGTGCCACCACAGTGCTTCTTACCCCTTTGTCTTTCAATGATGATACTCCCTTCTACCCATTTTTCCTCCATCCAGCTTTGTCATTCTTTTTTTATTATTTTGCAATTGTTTTAGGCCAATATTTGCAACTTAACTGATATATTTTCCTCCAATAAAACACCCAGTATTTAGTTACATTTCTCCTTTAAAATAATGCTTTCCACAAGACATTTCCACTGTTATTTCAGCCACTGTTACCACAATTGTTTGCTAAAGAAGATCTGGCTAACAAGCCTGAAAGTGTTTTCCTCTAAGCCTGCTCTTCTGATACATGTGGAGCAACTTCTGTTCAACAAGCAATTCAGGTTTTGGAACCATCACAACTTCTGTTCTGTATATAATAAGCAGATACTGGTGAAGTAAGAAACATGAGAATACTGTGATATTGACAGTGATGCTAGGGAGCTGCAAATGCATGGCTCAGCACACAGAGTTTACACATTTAAAATGTACAACAAAATATGAGATTGAAGTATTTAATAAGTGAAACATAATTACTGAAAAGATACTTACAGTTTTTATGATAGCAGTTATTTTAATCAAATGAAGAGATACTGAGAGCACAAATACTCTAAAAGGCAGAAGTGCCTTCTCAGAACCAGTACTTGATCATTTCCATGGCTGTATTAGTAATTGTAGCACCTCCTATTCAGGGATTACAGTTCACTTAAATTTATCACCTTAAAGTACACAAAATTACCTGTGGATATACACAACCAAGGGACCTGACAACACCCCATATGGCTACAAATTCAGCTGATCTGTATTTTGGTATTATAAGATACTATTTCAGGAGCGAATAATGCAAACTGGATGCTACTGTCACAACAGCCTGATGTAGTTGCAATGCACAAGGACAGTTCCATCAGAAAAAAAATTTCAGAGTGAGTGATATCCACATTTTGAGGCATAATATCACTTGTGGTTTCCAGTCAACAACCCTAGAGTTAAAAACTCTGCCTGTTTTCTGGGCGGACAGGGGAGAAATTAAAGGAAGAAAAATAAAAAAGAATCATAGAACTTAGTCTTAATTTAACCATAGGAAAAAAAAATTAATAGACTAAGTAACTAAAAAAACAAAAAAATCATCACTTTTTACTTCTGTTATATGGTTTTCTTCTTTACCTCGAACCAACACCTATTTGGTATCTGCAACATTGCTTGGGCACTACCTGGAAGCAACCACAGTATGTCCCCACATATCCCTTCTAGTCTCTTAAACGGCAAGTGCCAAAAACACCCTCTCTGTTCCAGGTAACAAATCTCTTAGGCCCTTGTCACAGTTGGAAATTTTTCACTCACTGCAGAAATATTACTACAATTATAATTATTACAATTATTATATATAAGTATTTACACCAGGCCAGTGTATATGCTCATGACAATGCACTACAACGAAGCAAGGGAATAAAAGTGGTAATGGATCAACTTGATATTCTACGTAAACATCCTGTCTTCTAATGTGTTTGATATCTTGATCTTGTTTTGTTGTTACATATCTGCTGAAAATATGACATTAGAATATGTCTTCCTTCACTTCTTGCAGTGCAGTTCTTGATGAAAACATGTGACTTTTCTCTTAGGCATACTGCACTTCAGACCTGTTTAGAATAAATCTGCTGATTTCAGCTACAAGATTAAATCCTTGTGCTTTTCTGTCATTTATTGTGCTAGTTTTGGCTGGGAAAGAGTTGATTTTCTGCGTAGTAGTGGCTAGTACAGACTATGTTTTGGATCGCGCTGGTAGCAGTGTGGGTAATACAGCTGTGTTTTCATTTTTGCTCAGTAGTGCTTACACAGAGTCTTAAAGATCTCCGCAATTATTTTTCTCTAAAAATGTGCAGCATATGGCTCTAAAACTTGCACTACTTCAAATTCAGCTTTGCTGTCTGTATTGCTTCTACAGCTCCATGAACAGGGTGGGAATATCCAGGTAAAAACAAGTACAGGCAAAGAATATGGAATTCTGAATCATTATGATGTGATTATACAGAAACAAAAATAACACTTTTAAAACATCAGTTTTCAGTTGGGAAATAAAAAAAGAATCTCTATTCACCACCTGAGTAAATCTGAGGGAGTGAACCTGAAACAACATTATTGATTATGTCACTTTATGTAATGCAGTCATCTAAATAGGTTCTTCTGCCCAGACCACAAGAAAATTTTTCTTCCATCTACTCTGTCAAGACATGATCCACCATCTCCTCAGCAGGGTTGTTTATTCTAAAAAATTATACACTGATTTTGAACTGTATATCATATTCTCATAAACAGTCAATCTTTTTTAGTGTAATGTGTCTAATACCCTATGGATTTCAGATAAGATGTACAACATTATTTAGGCACATAGAAAGACTTACAAAAAACCAACACTATAAATGGTACACCTTCTTCCATTAAATTATACACTGAGCTGGGCAACGAATCTGACTTCTGTAAAACTTTGAAGGCCCGATTTTCAGCTTTACTAAGGCTGATGTTTTGCATTTTTATTTACATTTCTTCAGGTTGCGCAAAACATCCGAGAGAGCCCAGATCTTCCTACAAGTAGCATTAAAACCCAAGATGTGGCTGCTAAGCAAAACCCTATCATTCTGTTTGGTGATCACCACTTCCTGTTAAATGCTGCAACTCCACGAATTGGTTTTCTATTTTGTGATACTGCCACACTCCAATTGAGCCTGAGCTCAGGGGACCTGGATTCTGAGGATGGGCTATGCTTCTCCAGCTCTGGTATGTAACTGGGCTCCCAAAACCACACTGAAAATACACTTTGAGGTTTCCAGTTTTGTGCTTCAATATACCAAAGTTCTACCTGAAGGGCAGGATTAGGCATGGGCACAGGGGTCATTTTATGCCTCAGAGCAGGAGCCGATTTTGGCCTTGGTCTTTTAATCTCTGGCTCTTCAACTCTTTGAAAGCCAATGTCATCTTCACAGGATTTCCTTGAAGACAAATGAGTGCAGTCAATTCCCTCCTCCCGATAATAATGCCCAGCATTCCTGCTGCGCCCCTTGAGAGTAGCAGAGTCCTGTTTAAGTGCCAAGGAAACTGGAGCTTGGGCAGTGGCTGGGCTGGTGGGTGGTGATCCAGTTGTTACTGTAGACTCTGATGCAGAGCTTGCCTGCTGTTTATGTTTAAATTTGATAGAGTCACTTCTCTTAGGAGGAGTTGGAGGAGTTGAAGCCACTTCAGTTTTTGATGGCTGAGGTGAATGGCCTGTCACCTGATTAGGGGAAAGGTACTCCAGTTTGGGAGGAGTTGGTGGCCGTTTGAAAGTATCAAGGTCAAAGATAGATTTCCTCTGTTTTGGCTTTTTGTACACAGAGAACTTTTCTGTTTCTGTTGCTGAGATATTAACCATGACTTTTGGCCAGGTACCACCACTATGCTTAGTTCCATGTCCTTTGACAAATGCTGTCTCAACCATTATACAGTCAGCTCCTGTAGGTTCGTAAGGCAGCCTCCTGTTGTCCAAGTCAACAGCTCCATAGCCTTGGTCCCCATATGTCTCTGGGTTGAAGGAGCTGAGACTGTGTTCTGAATTACTATGGCAACTGTGCACTGTGTTCCTACGAGAGTCTACTCGTAGTGTGTTATTAGGGAAAGGTTTGTGATCACAAAATGAAGCGCTGCTGCCCTGATCACTCTGGTCCTTCTTGCCATCCATGATGTCTGGATTGAAAATGTCAGTCTGGGTTGAGCTGTTAAGCTTCAGATTTCTTTTATTTTGGGCTTGTATCTCTGATGCGTGAACCCTACAGTTCGATATTTTTTCAGAATCCTTCAAATTTTCAAATATATTTTGACCACTCCAAGATGAACTCTGAGGAAAAATCTAAAACAAAAACACAAGTAATCACTTCATTATTGTGGCTGATTTCTGTTTAGTATCAGTCATATCCTAGCCTCCTTGACTTACCTAGACCTGAATATACATTAAAACATGTACAGATACAGGTGAGAAAGGTTTAATAATAATATCTTAAAATTCAATGCGCAGAACATCACATAAAATGAAGCTAGAAAATTTTTGTAACTTTTTCAGAATAATTCCAAAAGGACAACTCCACATGGTGGGAGAAGTACTGAACTGAAAGTGAAAGGACCTGCATTCCATTTCTATTTCTGATAAGTGATGAAATTAAGACTTCTTTCATTGCCCATTTCCCTTCAAACATTTCATCTTTTTACTTTCTTAAAATCTCCAGCTCTCTAGATCTGAAATTATCACTCTCAAAGCCCATGTGCAGGCCCAGAACAATGGGATTCTAAATGCGATAAGCAAAACAGAGTAATATTTTTATACAAATAAGCCTGAAAAAGAAAGCCTTATACTTAATCTTCACAGTAGACAAAGTTCAGTTTTCTGCACAACTGCCTCCTGACTAAAAGCTAACATTTTTTAGTCAGGAGGCAGTTTATTTTTCATGTACAAAAACGCTGGGCGGGTGGTCCCGTGGCATAATGAAAAGCTCTCTGGACTCTGAATCCCAAGGGCCTGAAATTTGAGTCCTCAGTAGAGAGGGACTGTCCCCATGGCAGTTAAATGCCTCCCTGCCCATCTGATCTCCCGTCAGATCTCGGATGCTCAGCAGGGGCAGCCCTGGTTAGTACCAGGCGCTGTAGACAGTCCCGAGGATTTCACTGTCACTGTCCACGCTCGCATGGCCGTGGCA